>LR880972.1:708202855-708226367 GCA_904067115.1 Aegilops sharonensis | reverse complement strand
CACATCGTCATGTGACCAACACCCAAAGGGTTTACTAGAGTCAATAATCTAGTTCACATCGCTATGTGATTAACACCCAAAGAGTACTAAGGTGTGATCATGTTTTGCTTGTGAGAGAAGTTTAGTCAACGGGTCTGCCATATTCAGATCCATATGTATTTTGAAAATTTCTATGTCTACAATGCTCTGCACGGAGCTACTCTAGCTAATAGCTCCCACTTTCAGTATGTATCCAGATTGAGACTTAGAGTCATCTGGATCAGTATCAAAAACTTGCATCGACGTAACCCTTTACGACGAACCTTTTGTCACCTCCATAATCGAGAAACATATCCTTATTCCACTAAGGATAATTTTGACCGTTGTCTAGTGATCTAATCCTAGATCACTATTGTATTCCCTTGCCAAACTTAGTGGTATGGTATACAATAGATCTGATACAAAGCATGGCATACTTTATAGAACCTATGGCTGAGGCATAGGGAATAACTTTCATTCTCTTTCTATCTTCTGCCGTGGTCGGGCTTTGAGTCTTACTCAATTTCACACCTTGTAACACAGGCAAGAACTCTTTCTTTGACTGTTCCATTTTGAACTATTTTAAAATATTGTCAAGGTATGTACTCATTGAAAAAAATTATCAAGCGTCTTGATCTATCTCTATAGATCTTGATGCTCAATATGTAAGCAGCTTCATCGAGGTCTTTCTTTAAAAACTCCTTTCAAATACTCCTTTATTCTTTGAAAATTCTACATTATTTCCGATCAACAATATGTCATTCACATATATTTATCAGAAATGTTGTAGTGCTCCCACTCACTTTTTTGTAAATACAGGCTTCACCGCAAGTCTGTATAAAACTATATGCTTTAAGCAACTCATCAAAGCGTATATTCCAACTCTGAGATGCTTGCACCAGTCCACAGATGGATCGCTGGAGTTTGCACATTTTGTTAGCACCTTTAGGATTGACAAAACCTTCTGGTTGCATCATATACAACTCTTCTTTAATAAATCCATTAAGGATTGCAGTTTTGTTATCCATTTGCCAGATTTCATAAAATGCGGCAATTGCTTACATGATTTGGACAGACTTTAAGCATCGATACGAGTGAGAAAATCTCATCGTAGTCAACACCTTGAACTTTGTCAAAAAACCTTTTTCGACAAGTCTAGCTTTGTAGATAGTAACACTACTATCAGCGTCCATCTTCCTCTTGAAGATCCATTTATTTTCTATGGCTTGCCGATCATCGGGAAAGTCAACCAAAGTCCATACTTTGTTCTCATACATGGATCCTATCTCAGATTTCATGGCCTCAAACCATTTCGCGGAATCTGGGCTCATCATCGCTTCCTCATAGTTCGTAGGTTCGTCATGGTCAAGTAACATGACCTCCAGAACAGGATTACCGTACCACTCTGGTGCGGAACTCACTCTGGTTTACCTACGAGGTTCGGTAGTAACTTGATCTGAAGTTACATGATCATTATTATTAGCTTCCTCACTAATTGGTGTAGTAGTCACAGGAACAGATTTCTGTGATGAACTACTTTCCAATAAGGGAGCAGGTACAGTTACCTCATCAAGTTCTACTTTCCTCCCACTCACTTCTTTCGAGAGAAACTCCTTCTCTAGAAAGGATCCATTCTTAGCAACGAATGTCTTGCCTTCAGATCTGTGATAGAAGGTGTACCCAACTGTCTCCTTTGGGTATCCTATGAAGACACATTTCTTCGATTTGGGTTTGAGCTTATCAGGATGAAACTTTTTCACATAAGCATCGCAACCCCAAACTTTAAGAAATTACAACTTTGGTTTCTTGCCAAACCACAGTTCATATGGTGTCGTCTCAACGGATTTATATGGTACCCTTTTAACGTGAATGCACCTGTCTCTAATGCATAACCCCAAAACAATAGTGGTAAATCGGTAAGAGACATCATAGATTGTACTATATTCAATAAAGTATGGTTATGACGTTCGGACACACCATTATGTTGTGGTGTTCCAGGTGGCATGAGTTTGTGAAACTATTCCACATTGTTTTAATTGAAGGCCAAACTCGTAACTCAAATATTTTCCTCCATGATCATATTGTAGAAACTTTATTTTCTTGTTACGATGATTTTCTACTTCACTCTGAAATTATATGAACTTTTCAAATGTTTCAAACTTATGTTTCATCAAGTAGATATATCCATATCTGCTCAAATCATCTGTGAAGGTCAGAAAATAATGATACCCGCCGCGAGCCTCAACACTCATCGGATCGCATACATCAGTATGTATTATTTCCAATAAGTCAGTTGCTCGCTCCATTGTTCCAGAGAACGGAGTCTTAGTCATCTTTCCCATAAGGCATGGTTCGCAAGCATCAAGTGATTCATAATCAAGTGATTCCAAAATCCCATCAGCATGGATTTTCTTCATGCGCTTTACTCCAATATGACTTAAAAGGCAGTGCCACAAATAAGTTGCACTATCATTATTAAATTTGCATCTTTTGGCTTCAATATTATGAATATGTGTATCACTACGATCGATATCCAGCAAACCATTTTCATTGGGTGTATGACCATAGAAGGTTTTATTCATGTAAACAGAACAACGATTACTGTCGGGGGTTGGGTGCGACATATGCCAATGGATGGCTTATCATGGTGGGAGCGAGTAGAACATCGTCGGTGCCCGGAAGCGGGATGAGGCGTAGACACGAACGCCGGCGTACTTTACCCAGGTTCGGGGCTCTCCTAGGAGATAACACCCCTAGTCCTGCTCTGCGGGGTCTCCGCATGATCACTAAGGCACAAGTGAATACACAGGTGCTCCTTGAGCTGTATGCTAGAGGTAGGAGAAGGCAAGGCAAGCTCTCTCCTTCCTCTATGATCTGGTCTAGTTCTAACAGGTTGGGAACCCTTTGCATGGGTGCCCAGGGGGGTTTATATAGGCCTACCCCCCAGGGGTACATTGGTAATCCGGCCGGGTGTAGGGCCCGGCCGTCAGCCTCTTCGGCCACCGGCTTCTCCGCCGACTGTTGGGCCCGCCGACTGGTTGGGTACGGGGCCAATAGGCCGTACCCGCCGCTCCCAGGTCTTGTCGGCAGCTGACCACTGTTGCCGTGTCTCTAATGACGTAGGCTTGGTCAGGGGGTCATGGCTACAGCTCCGCCGCCTGGCGGGCGATTACTGTAGCCACTCCCTGTCTCGTCTGGTTAATGGCGCGTGGGTCCCGAGGAAGGGGCGGGCCGACTCCTAGGGGCCGACCTCCCTCGGGTCCGACTGGTAGGACTCTTGCCGTCTTCTGGACTCTCGCTGACTGGTGGGGCCCATCGTCCTTGGGCCGTACAGACAGGCCATCGTGGGAGCAGGACTCCGTCTGCATGTAATGATGTTAGGGATGGCATGGCAACAGTGCCGCACCGGGCGGAGATCTCCGCCGGTACAGCGCATTGTGGCCACACCAGCCCCCGGAAAGGGGAGGGGATGGGCTACACTATAACCATTCCCCGTTCTGTCCCCGCCGATGAGGGCATGGGCTTTGTTGTTGTCGCGGGCCGACTCCTCGGGGCCGGCCTTTCTAGAAGCCGCCAGATAGGAGTCGGCTTGTCTTGACCTCGCCTCCAGGACTCGGCCGCTCATGGGCAGCCGACTGTTCCTCCAGCCGGCCTCCAGAAGACGGCTCTTTATCTTGGCGCCTTGAGGGGCGCAGTCAGCCCCGATGTCTTGAAAGGTTCTGGGCTTCGGGTTAGCCTACCCGTGGCCCATTACTCTGACAGTAGTCCCCGAAGCTGGTGAGGCGCCGCGGGTGATTGGTTGAGGAGCCTCAGCAGTTTCCTTCTCCCAGTGTTTGAGATAGAGTCTCTTCCGTCTTCTGCCAGGCCAACTGGTAGGAGTCAGACTCGCCCAATCTGACTTGTCCAAAATTTTCGAACGCCTCGGCGGGATCCAAGTGGCGTGCTGGCTAAGCTTCCAGGCCACCGCCCGCTTCGGGCCTGTCACATGGCAGCGGGCGGCCGGGCCAGCCTGCCCACCCACGCGCACGACGGGACGCGCCTGCAGGCGGGGCCGCCACTACCACGCCTCGGCACGCGAGCGGATCCGCTACGGCCGAAGTGGGCGGTTGAGGTTCCCGCGGAGTTACTGCACGCAGTAACTCGCGCGATAAACGTGGGGGCATGGGGTAGTGGGCTCAGTAAATCCAACGTTTGCCCCCTCGGCTTCGCAGCCCATAGGCATAGAAGTAGGCAGAGGAGGGGGAGCGGCAGAGCATGCCGGCACCGCGCACCCCCAGTCGGACTGCCGACTGGCTGGAGGTAGCGGTCAACCGTCTTGAGGCCTGGAAGGGCTCTTCAGCCGAGGCTGGAGCGCGCCGGGCCTTGGAGTTCGTCAAGGCGTGGTACCCTGAGCTGAGCCTGGCCCAGCTAGCCACATTCCGGCTGGAGGCTCAGGTGAAGTTGGCGGTCGTGGAAGACGATCTCGTCAAGCGCACGGTGTCAATCACCGAGTACACCGACACCAGCATCTTCGTCCCGGAGCAGGTTGAAAACGGCGACGAGGCGCCGCCGGAATGGTTCGGGCTGAACTTGGACGATAGCGAGGACTCGGCGGAGGTGATCGACTCCAGTGGCGAGGAAGAAGACGAGGCGAAGAGGAGGCGCCAGAGGTCGGAGCGGACGGCCAACCTCAGCTCGACCACGCCTCCAGCAACGAGCCGCGCCCAACTAAGCCAGCTGCCGCTGGAGGCGACCAAGCAGAGACCGACCAGCCGGCCGCTCCGGCAACTGGCACCGCCGACTCCTCCGATCCTCCGAGCCCTTCTGCCGCTTCCTAGGCCGCCATTTTATCTTTTACTTCACCTGTCTATTTTCCTCGATGAACTTGTTAATTTTGCACAATTCCACCCGAGGGGTGTATCTTGAACTTCTGTTGAAGATCGGCCAAGGGCCTTTGCTATGTAAATATTTTTATGAGTTCTATCTTTTTCTTGCTTACTGCTCTTTGGCTTTTTCCTTTGCCGCCTTCCCTTGGTTGCTGTCTTGCCAGCCAAACAGCCGCTCTGCGGACTGATGCTGGGTCAAGTACTTAGCTACTTTGGGAAGGCAAGTACTTAGCCGTTTAGAGTTCTTTAGCAAGTTAAGTAGAAAACGGCGGACCGGCTGCTCAACAGTCGGTCGTAAAAGGCTGGAAGCCGGCTTAAACTATGCACATGCTTTGAGTCCTTAGCCATTTTTCATGTGGGCACCCTTTCTACCTTGCTCTTGCCCACCAGACAGTCGCTCTACAAGCTGCGGCTTCTGGCAGGAGACGGCTTAAGTGCCACACATTACTTGTCCGGCTGCAGGAAGCATTTCATAGCTCCAGGCGGGAAGTCCCCGGGCTGACTAGTCGAACCCGGTGCCAAGCGGCATAACAAAAAATGGCATACTCATAGGCATAATTCTTATCATATAGATAAAAGAGGGCAGTCCCTGAGCTCTTCTCGGGGGACCCGGAGTCTTCGTACTTTAATACAAAAGGTAGTGTGGTACATACTGCATTAACTGTAAAATCTTCGGAGGAGATTTGCATTCCATGGCCGCTCCGTCTCCTTGCCGGAGTCGTCCCTCTTGCGCGCTCGAGGCTTCTGAGCGTCGATCAGGTAGTAGGAGTCGTTGCCCAACACTTTGCTGATGATGAAGGGGCCTTCCCAAGGTGCTGAGAGCTTGTGCTGGCCAGCTGTTCGCTGGATCAGTCGGAGCACAAGGTCTCCTTCTTGGAAAGATCTCGACTTGACCTTCCGGTTGTAGTATCGGCGCAGACTCTGCTGGTAGATGCTGGACCGGCTGAGTGCCAACAACCGGCCATCTTCCAGCAGATCGACGCCGTCTTGACGTGCTTCTTCTGCCTCCTCTTCGGTGTACATGGTGACTCGAGGGGAGTCGAATTCTATGTCCGTTGGGATGACAACTTCGGCACCGTAGACGAGGAAGAAAGGTGTGAAGCCGGTTGACTTGTTTGGAGTTGTGCACAGGCTCCAGAGGACGGCTGGCGGTTCATCGAGCCAGCAGCCGGCCGAATGTTCCAGAGGCTCGATCAGTCGAGACTTGATGCCGGACAAGATGAGGCTGTTTGCTCGCTCCACCTGGCCGTTTGACAGCGGATGGGCAACGGACGCTAAGTCCAGTCGGATGCCCTACGTCACGCAGAAACGGGCCAAGGCGCCTTTGGAAAAATTTGTGCCATTGTCGGTGATGATGCTGTGCGAATGCCATACCGGATGGTGATGTCGGAGATGAAAGTTATAGCTGTTGGACCATTCAGCTTCTTGATTGGTTTTGCTTCTATCCACTTGGTAAACTTGTCCACCGCGACAAGCAGATGAGTCATGCCGCCTCGCGCCGTCTTGAATGGTCCCACCATATCCAGACCGCAGACAGCAAAGGGCCAGGCAATGGGGATAGTCTTTAGTGAAGAAGCCGGCTAATGTGGCTTGGAACGGAACTTCTGGTAGCATTTGCATTTTTGGACCAAGTCCTTGGCGTCTTCTAGAGCAGTCGGCCAGAAAAAATCATGGCGGAAAGCTTTGGCGACAAGTGCTCTTGAAGCCGCATGGTGGCCACACTCGCCTTGATGGATGTCTTTGAGAATTGCTCGGCCTTGCTCCGGCTCCACGAAGTGCTGGTAGACACCAGTGACGCTGCGCCTCACAAGCTCTCTATTGACTATGGTGTATGCTGCTGCCCAGCGTTGCACTTGCCGGGCCAAGATCTCATCAGACAACAGCTCTTTGTTCACCGGGAAATTGAGGATGGGCTGGGCCCAAGAAGGTGTCGCGACTTCTGCGACTTTCAGGACTGCCACTTGGACGAGGGCGGTTGGGCCGGGAGGCGGCAGGTTGGAGTTGGCAGCCGCTTGCTGGGTCGATAAAGTCCCCGAGCCGATTGGTGCAGTCCCCGGGCCGAGCTATGAAGTCCCCGGGCTGGCCGCTGCAGTCCCTGGGCCGGGTTCTGAAGTTCCCGAGCCGGGTACGACTGTCGCGGCCCCCGGTCTGCCTGCCAGAATTCCCGTGCCGGCCGCTGGAGCTCTCAAGTCGGATCCGACTGCTTCAGGAGGAGCCGACATGAAGATAGAATCTGATCTGGCGATGGCTTGCCAGACGGCTTGAGGAGGCGTTGAAGGGTGACGCTGGTCGGTAATGCTTGACGGGTGGAGCCGACTCGTGCCAGGGCATCTGCTTGCTCGTTGTCATTTCTTGGTACATGGAGAAACTCGCACCCTTCAAATATCCACTGAGTTGCTGTACGAGGAAGCGGTAGCTTGCCTTGTTTGCATCTTTGGCGTCCCAGTCGCCTGACGACTGCTGGACCACCAAGTCAGAGTCACCATAACACAGGATCCGGCGGATGCCGGCTCTTTGGCAAGCCGGAGCCCGTGAATGAGTGCCTCGTATTCGGCGACGTTGTTGGAGGCGGCAAAATGGATTTGCAGCACATATTTGAGCTTGTCACCTTTGGGAGAGGTGAGGACAATGTCGGCTCCCAAACCGGTGCGCATCTTGGAACCATCAAAATGCATCCGCCAATGGGTGGAGTCGGGCGCTGGCGGCAGGTACTGGGTCTCGGCCCAGTCGACGAGGAAGTCGGCCAGTGCTTGTGACTTGATGGCGGTGCGAGGCTGGTAGTAGATGGTGTAGGGGGGCAAATCTATGGCCCATTTGGCCACTCGACCCGAAGCATCTCGGCTTCCAATGATCTCGGCCAGTGGAGCTGTGCAGACCACAACGATTGGGTGCTCTTGAAAATACGGCTTCAATTTCTTAGCGGCAAAGTGCACGCCATAGCACATCTTCTGGTAGTGGGGGTAATTTTTCTTGGAGGTCGACAGTACTTCACTCAAATAATATACCGGTCTCTGGACTGGTAGTGCCTTGCCTTCCTCCTTGCGCTCTACCACGATGACTGTGCTGACCACTCGGCTGGTGGCAGCGATGTAGAGGAGCATGGGCTCCTTAGGAGTCGGAGCCGCCAGGACGGGTGGAGTATTCAACATCTTCTTGAGCTGGAGAAAAGCTTCGTCCGCCTTGTCGTTCCACTCGAAAAAAGTGGTTTTCTTCATGAGCTGATACAGGGGAAGAGCCTTCTCACCCAGCCGACTGATGAATCAGCTGATGGATGCCAAGCAGCCAGTGAACTTCTGCACATCCAGCAGTCGGGTGGGTACTTCCATCCTCTTGATGGCCTTGATCTTCACATGGTTGCACTCTATGCCGCGTTCTGAGACAGGAATCCAAGAAGCTGGCCGGCTGGTACTCCGAAGACGCACTTCTCTGGGTTAAGCTTGATTTGAAACTGGCGTAGGTTCTCAAAGGTCTCCTTGAGGTCTTCTAGCAGCGTTCCACGCTTCTCCGTCTTCACCACCACATCGTCCACGTATACGTGGGCGTATATGCCGAGTTGCTTGAGGAGGCACTTCTGCATGCAACGCTGAAACGTGGCGTCGACATTCCTCAAGACGAACGTCATGGTCAAGTAGCAGAAGGCTCCAAATGGTGTAATGAAGGCGGTCTTCAGTCTGTCGGCCGGGTTCAGCTTGATCTGGTGGTATCCCGAATATGCATCCAAAAAACTCAACAGCTCGCATCCGGCTGTGGAGTCTATCACTTGGTCGATCCTCGGCAAAGCAAACGGGTCCTTGGGGCATGCTTTGTTGAGGCTGGTGTAATCAATACACATACACCACTGCTTGTTTTTCTTTAGCACAAGGACCGGGTTGGCCAGCCACTCTGGAAAGAAGACCTCCATGATGAAGCTGGCTGCCAGCAGCCGGGCTATCTCTTCTCCAACGACTCTTCTCTTCTGACAGGCGGTGCAAGGGCTGCCTGACTGGTTTGGCAACAGGCCGGACATGTAACTTGTGCTCGGCGAAATCCGTCGGGACACCCGGCATGTCTTTGGGGGACCATGCAAAGATGTCCCGATTCTCATGGAGGAAATCAACGAGCTCGCCTTCCTATTTGCTGTCGAGGTTCGTACCTACGACAGCATACCTCTCTGGGTGCTCCGGGTCCAAGGGTATCTTCTTTGTCTCTTTGGCCGGCTTGAACGAGCCCTCAGCTTCCGACTCCTTGGGATCGGGCGACATCTCTGGCTGCTTGCCTGCCATCGCCACAACCCGATCAAGGAGCCGCTTCTCAGCTGCGATCACGAGGGACTCGGCCAACCGACTGCTCTCAGCTGCGCAGGCGGATGACTTCTTGTAGTCGCCGGCTATGGTCAGAATTCCCTTGGAACTCGGCATCTTCATCTTGAGGTAGGCATAATGGGGGACCGCCATGAACTTGGCCAGAGCAGGCCAGCCAAGTAGTGCATGGTATGGGCTCTCAAGGTCCACCACCTCAAACCAAACTGGCTCTCGGCGGAAGTGATCCTTGTCTCCAAAGAGGACGTCTATCTGGATCTTGCCGATTGGTGAGCAGGAAAGGCCAGGAACTATGTCGTGGAAGACAGTCCGGCTGGACTGAAGCTGCCTTTGTTTGATTCCTAACTTCTCCATGGTATCTTTGTACAGGATGTTGATGCTGCTGCTGCCATCTATCAGAACTCGGGAGAAGCGAGCAGCTCGCCCCTATCTGTGGCAAAGGTGGCATCCAAAACCAGGGCATAGGAGCCGGGATTGGGCATCACCTCTGGGTGGTCGGCTCTGCTCCAGCTAATGGGCTTCTCGGACCAATGCATGAGCTCTGGGGTCTCTGATGCTACCGCATTCACTTCTTGTTGCTGCAGCCGTCTGCTGCGCCGGTCATCGGCCATGCTGGTGAACACGACATAAGCTCGGTGCTCTTCTGGATACTCGTCTTGTATGGCTCTGACTGGTCTGACCGCCGGCTGCTGGGGCGGAGGAGGAGGCGGCGGCCCAGCAGGCGGTGGAGGCAGGAGGCCGTCTCCCTTGGCGATCCTGGTGAGCCAATGGCACTTCCGAGTGGTGTGGTTGGACGGCTTCGCACCACTATGGAATTTGCAGGGTGCATCCAGAGTCTGCTCATATGAATAAGCCGTCATCTAATTGGGCTTGCCGCCCTTCTGGCGTTTGGAAGGAGGCTACCCTTCCGGATGCTGATCTTCGACTGTCGCCACCTGCCGGCTGGTGGAAGCCAGCTGCGTGGCCTTGCGCTTGTGGTCGCTTTGCTGTTGGCGCCGACTGGTGTCACCAGCCGAGGTTCGGGGAGCTTTAGGGGCCACTTTGCCAGACGCATCTACTTGGATCTCCGCCTTCATGGAGGAGTCGGCCGTGGCGTATTTGTCTGCTATGATCAGCAGCTCGTCGAGGGTCGCCGGCTGGTCACAGAGGAGTCGGTGCTTGAGGAGGGTGCCTTCTCTGCACCCGACGGTGAAGTACTCGATGGCCTGCACCTCGTGCACGCCTTCGCAAGAGTTGCGGAGCTCGGCCCAGCGCGTGAGGTAGTCGCGAGTCGACTCGTTTGGGCCTTGCACGCACAAGGAGAGCTGTCGGGCTTTGGCGGCCGCTTGTATGTGCTGGTGAAGTTGCGGACGAAGGCGTCGGTGAAGTCGACCCAGCTGTTGATGCTGCGGGGCTTCAGAGTGTTCAGCCCTGTCTGGGCTGTGCCTTGGAGCATGAGCGGAACGTATTTCACAGCAACACGCTTGTTGCCGTTTGCTATACTGACGGCTGTGGAGTAGTCGACCAGCCAGTCCTCCGGCTTCACGGAGCCAGTGTATTTGGGCGTGTCTCTTGGGAGCGTGAACCCTTTGGGGAAGGGCTCGTCTCGAATGCGGGGGCCAAAACACGGCGGACCCAACTCATCTTCTTCTAGTGCCAGGGACCGATGGAGACGGTCGATCCGGTGGCGGGCATCGTTCTCTCCGACTCCCTCTCGGCGGCCAAGGCGGTCGCCGAGTGTCGGGTGATCAACAAGCAGCGGGGAGACGCGCCTTTCCCTGCGAGGGGGAGGAGGCGGACAGTCATCCCGCCGTTCCACTGCTCTTGGGCGGCCGTCTTGGTTGCGCTCTATGGTGACACGAGTCCGACTGCGGCTAGCAGCCGACTCCTTGTCTCTTCTTTCGCGGACGCCACCATTCGGCATCCGAGAGGTCGCGCCTTGATCCCGGTGGGGAGGCAGATCGTCGTTTGCCGGTGTGGCGCCTCGGTGCGGCAGCCGTCCTCGTGCTGCTCGGCAGCCGCGTCGAGGAGCCGCTGGACGCGCTCCGCCATCTGGCGACGTTCCACGCCCTCGAATTTGTCCAGCTTTTCTGCTGCCGCCTGGGCAGCCCGGATGTTTTCCGCAGGCGTGGCGTAGACGGGGCGATGTGCCCCGAACAGGTTGGCGATGGCCACGCCGCGCTAATGGACCGTGCCAAGGCGGCTGGGTCCGTCTGGTACCAGCGTACCACCCACAGCGTGGTCCATCTCGCGCTGATAGGCTTCCGACAGGCGTCTCATGCTGGCAAGCCTCTTGGCGCCCTCGACGAGCTGGATGCGGCGTGCTTCCAGCATCTCGGCATCGGCGTCTTCTGGGATGGGCGCCGTCAGGTCTTGCATTGCCGCGTTGAGCGGGTCGCGAGCACCTCCGCCGGAGTGCTCGCCGTGACTGATGACAAGCACCTCCGTGACGGTGCTTCCGCCGCTCTCCATGCGAGGGAGCGGCTCGTCGTAGACCACCACGTTGGTGGGGAACGCGTCAAGCGACGCAGTGTCGGAGTCGACCAGCATCGGGTCGGTGGAGCCTACAGACTCCAGGTCCACAGCTGGCTCGCTGGTGACGTGAAGTTGGTCGAGGAGACCCACGAGGCGGCTCTCGGGGCCGTCTGTCCAAGCGTCGGATGCGGGCTCGACGGAGAGGTGGACCTCGCCAATGAGATCAGCGAGACAACTTGCCGCGCAGGCAACTTCGGCGCCATGCAGCGCATCAGCGCAGACTCCGTCTGGCGTGCCGGGCTGGCTGCACTCGCCAGGGAGGAAAAGGGTTCCCATCCAAAATAGGTCTCTGGACGACGTTGTACCTCACCCCACGGTGGGCGCCAAATGTCGGGGGTTGGGTGCGACATATGCCAAAGGATGGCTTATCATGGTGGGAGCGAGTAGAACGTCGCTGGTGCCCGGAAGCGGGATGAGGCGTAGACACGAACGCCGGCGTACTTTACCCAGGTTCGGGCCTCTCCTAGGAGATAACACCCCTAGTCCTGCTCTGCGGGGTCTCCGCATGATCACTAAGGTACAAGTGAATACACAGGTGCTCCTTGAGCTGTATGCTAGAGGTAGGTGTCGGCGTTCTGGGAACGGGGGTACCCAGACTTGCCTGCCTGCGGCCTGCGGTGTGGCTCAAAGGGTGGCCCAGTGCGGCCCATCTTCATCAACACAAGCTCAAGACCCTCGTGAGGGGCCAACCCTCGCGGGGCGGACGACAGGAAGCCTCCTCAGGCACGGCCTCGTCAGGCAGGCTCGCAAGGAGGCGGAGAGATCAAGGCGGGGTACCTCACGAGGTGCCCATGACGCAAGCCATGACGACCAAGGGCGCCAGGCGGGCGCCAGCCCATGCAGTGTCCTCATTTCCTCTTTGGTGCAAAGGAGGCAACCGCAGGCGAGAGCATCAGGCAAAGGCAGCCGTTTCGGTGCAACAAGACCAAGACCGTCGCAACGGCAGGAAGGAGGTCATCGTGGAGCCCAAGGCGGCGTCACCACCAGAGCCTTTGACAGGCGAGGACCAACTTTAGTCAGGATAAGTGTACTAGATGTTCCCCTTCAAAATGGCCAATTGTTGGCGCCCTTCCCGCTCAATATTTGGGAAGAGGCCCAGGGCCTCTGCCTTTAAGTAGAGCTAGCCACCACAGTAGAGAGGGAGATCATCTTAGCTTGATCCCATCCGATCGAGAGCCTAGCTACAAGAACACCTCACCCTCGCGAGGCTGTTCTTCCTTGTATTGTTCATCATCAGCCCAAGAGGCAATCCACCACACCACACACTGGTGTAGGGTGTTACACCACAATGGTGGCCCGAACCAGTATAAACCTTGTGTCCCTTGTGTTGCTCTTCGTGTAGTTTTAGATCCTTGCGAGGCGACGAGGTGCAGGTAGGTAGGTAGGGGTGAGATCTCCGCGTGCACCCCAGAGTTCGAACCTAGAGGGTTTGCCGGAACCCGAAATCTGACATTTGGCGTGCCAGGTAGGGGTGCACCGGAATCCGCCTTCCGCCGCCCTGTTCTTCGCCGCCCGTCGCATCCATGTCGGACGCTCGTCGGGCCCGCGCCGAGCGTCAAGCCGCTCTCACCACCCGCGTCGCCCAGACGGCCCCCGTCGGCGGCCGCCCTCGCCGTTCCCCGTCGCCTGCCGTCAACGCCGCCACCGGCCCGGCGGGGAACGAGCAGCAAGCATCGTCCCAGCATCCGTCCGTGAGGCGAGACGGCCGTACCGCTACTCCTTCACTCGCCCCAGCTGGTTCTTTGTATCGCGCGCTCCGCGCGCCCATGGAGGCTCGAGCCGTGCTCATCGCGGCAAACGAGCTCTTGCACTACCACCCTGTCGACGACGTCCACGAAGAGTGGCTCGACCGCGTCGCCGAGATCGTCCGCGCCGCAGGGGGCTCCCCCGCGCCATCCTTCTCGCTGCACCGCGCCCCGCCTTGCGCGGGCGATGAAGCTCCAGGGGTGCCTCAGCCGCCTCTCCCTCAAGAAGGCGCCCTGGCCCCAAGGCGCATGGCCCCTGGGCGGAACCCACTCCGTCTGGCACCAGCGCAGCAAGAGCTGAGCTGTCAAGAGGTCCCTTGCCCCCAAGAAGCTGCCTGAGTGCTCCCTGCACCGGCCCGTCATGACCGCGCTCCTTCTCCAGCACGCCAAGACACTGCGCTACTCCCAGCGGCAGCGCATGGGGACCCGCAAGACCAGGACCTTCGTCACCAAAGGCCTCCCGTGGCCACAGCAGGCTGCCGCGCCTTCACCACCGAGCTGCGCATCGTCGCGTGGCCCGGCAAGTTCAAGCCAGACTTGCCTCCTCGCTACGACGGCATGGCCGACCCTGCGGAGTTCCTCCAGCTCTACGAGCTGGGCATCGAAGCCGCACCTGGCTCCTGAACCTGGCTCCTGGCACGGTTTCCTCCTGGGACGAGATGCGCACCCGCTTCATCGCCAACTTCCAAGGCACTCGCGACCGGCCCCTTGCCGTGAGCGACATGCGCCGCATCAAGCAGCAGCCAAGAGAGACCCTGCAGAAGTACATCCAACGCTTCAACAACGCACGCCTCAAGATTCCCAAGGTGACCGAGGAGGCCATCATCTCAGCTTTCTCCGACGGTGTGCGTGACATCAAGATGAAGGAGGAGCTGGCGATGCATGAAGATCTGTGCACATCCTTGGAGCTGTTAAACTTGGCGACCAAGTGCGCCAGGGCTGAGGAAGGACGCCTTTCCCTCCTTGAGCTGCCAGCCGCAGACCCAGAAGAGAAGAAGCCCAAGGTCAAGGACGTGAAGCGCAAGGGGGCTGCCGTGCTCGCGGCAGAACCAGATACCAAGCGAGGCAGAGATTAGCCCGAGTCTTCAAAGGGCAGCCGGTACTGTGTGTACCATGACCTCCACACCCACAACACCAATGAATGTCAAGAACTCCGAGCGGTGTGAGAAGGGCGAATCGGTCGACGCCCCAACCACAACGATCGAGGCTACGGCCGAGGAGGAGGAAGAAACGCAGGACGCTGGGAAGACCGTGGCCCTCGCCAAGGGTGGCGCGACCGACCTCGCGAGGACCCCTGGCAGGATCAGCCTCGCGAGGAAGGTTGGAGGGATCAGCCTCGCGAGGACCGCCCGCAAGGCAACGCAGGCCTCCCTCCTCTGCCACCACAGCCAAGGAGAAATGAGGACCACCATCAGGACGAGGGGGCTGGGGGCTTCCAGGAGCCGCGCGCAATCGCTTGCATCTTGGACGGAGCTCAAGCCCCAGCCTCTCAGCGCATCTTCAAGCAGTTCGCCCGCGAAGTGAATGCAGTCCTCCCCAAGCTCGAAGCCACGCGCCCTCTCAGGTGGTCAGCGTGCCCCATCACATTCAGCTCGACGGATCAGCTCAAGTGCGTGGCCACAGCCGGAGTCCTCCCGATGCTTTGTTCCCCAATCATCAGCAACGTGCAAGTCACCAGGACCCTCATCGATGGCGGAGCAGGGCTCAATGTCCTGTCCGTAGAGACATTCAACAATCTCCAAGTGCCTTACAATCAGCTTCAACCAACCAAGCCTTTCTCCGGAGTCACCGATGGCTCCACGGTTCCGATTGGGCAGGTCCGCTTCTCTGTCACCTTCGGGGCACGCGACAACTACCACACCGAGCTCATCGACTTCGACGTCGCTCACATTTGCCTGCCGTACAATGCCATCCTCGGGTACCCAGCTCTGGTGAAATTCATGACCGTAACTCATCACGGATACAACGTCCTCAAGATGCCGGGGAGCGGTGGAGTCATCACGGTGCCTTGTGAAGAGAGAGATGCGGTGTGCTCCCTGGAACGCGCTTTTCAAGCCGCGTCACTTGAAGACCCAGATCGCAGGAGCGGGAGGCTCCCGAGGCTGCTCCCAAGAAGAAGAAGACATCGCCTGGCCCGACCCCTCGGGAGGCAGGCCCCTCAGGGTCCGCGCCTGTTCAGGGGGCACCTCCTTCTGTCGCATAGGAAGGCGCGCCCGGCGCCCTCCTCGAGCAAGGCTCGGGGGCTCTATCCTGGAGGGCCACCGACCTTGCTAAGATCACGAGGGAGACGCTTGGGCACCACTTGGAGGCGTGTTTCAAAGCACGTTTCCCTCAGGAAGGAGCAAGGCAAGGAGGGCCAAACCCTCAGGACTTCGTCAGCCAGATCATTCAGGAGCTGCAGGAGTCAAGAGTCATGAGTGGCAGCCACCGCTTACCCGCCGTAGCTCCCCATCCAGGCGAGGATGGTGGGTTGCGCGTCTTCATCGACATACTAGGGCTCAACCGAGCCACCTCTCAGGAGTGCCTCTGGCCCTCACGCGTGGGGCGCTGTGAAGGTCCACCCCACAGCTGTGTTCGCATGCCCTACGGCGTGCCAAACGCGGCTGTCACGCGCCAGCGCCTCATGGGGAGCATCCTGGAGGCTCAAGAGGCCAGGCATTCCGCAGTCCTGGTGGAGATGGAGATGGTCCGTGAGGAGCCACCAGTGCCTCCGGAGCCTCCCGAGGCTCCTGGGCCTGGGGGCTTGTGAAGATCGGCTTCCCAGCCCACGACGTCTGCTACTTCAGCATCCCTTCATCTTCAATGTTATCAGGTGACATCCTTCAAGTTTCATTTTAAGCTGGGAGCGCCCCCCAGGGCTGCATCATTCCCAGGCCGCGTGGGTCCGTCCCTGCGGCGTGTATCCCTTTTACTTCATGTTCCTAGCTTACCTTATCGGGGGCGCCCCTCGGGCTGCATCATCCCCAAGCCACTCGGGCCAGACCCAGCGGCATGTACCCCTCTTGCGTTTATTCGGGTCGTGCGTTTGACCCATCATGATTGTTATTTGATGCCTGTCCACGACACCCCTTCTTCCTTCATGTTGGCCGCTTACACGTTAAAGGGGGGTACCTGAGCATCACGACTCATGGGCTCCTACTGGGTCTCCAGCCCTCACCCTATGGGCTTGTCCACGGCATCGCGACCTGGCATACCAGCGACGGCTAAGACCCGCTCGAGGGCCGGGACCCGAGGACGTAGAGCGTCGGCATCTAACCAAATTTGCAGGAACACATCACAAGTTAAGGCCCAGTGCCAGGCGCAACCCGCCTTGAAGTAGGGCCCCGTGAGTGCCGCACTGGATCACGGGTGCCCAGATACACCTCGTCAAGCCTTACCGTGCCAGCCACGTGTCAGGGCGGGGCTGTACACGCCCCGGGGGCTCCTCCCAGAGGGGAGCCCCCTCCCACGCACCAGTGGAAGCACCATGCTCCGCGCTGGCTGGCGACACTGCCGAGGAGCGGCTATGCCCGTACACATACGGAAGCGCTATGCTCCGCGCTGGTGATAAACAACTGAGGGTGGCCCCCGGTCGCATCAACCTCAGGGATCCCAGAGCTCAATGTCTGGCCTCGTCGTAATGCGTCCCCTCGGGAGTGCCGCGTGAGGGGGTTGGACATGGGGGCTACGCCTGGGTCACGCCCAGACGCACGCCACCCAGCCAGGCCCCTCGGGCCTAGTTCGTCGCACGTCCCTCCCCGAGCGGAGCCAAGGTACGAAGGTCATTTGAACATCAAGGGGGACTCCTGAGCATCGCGACTCAGGAGCCTAACTGGTCACGTAGCCCCTCACCCCTTAGTTCCGGAAGGCTAACGACGGTTGAGGTATGCGCGGGGCCGGGCTCAGCAGACGTAGAATGGTAAATTCACCCATACATCCCACCTCCCTACCTGCTATTCGTGCGCTAAGGGGGACTCCTGAGCATCGCGACTCAGGAGCCTAACTTGTCACGTAGCCCCTCACTCCTTGGTCACGTCCTGGTTTCCGGTCGGGGCTAACGGCGGCTGAGGTATGCGCGGGGCCGGGCTCTGCCGGCGTAGAACATAAGCAAGTAGGAAGGAAAAGCGCAAATCTCAAGGAATTCAAAAGAAAATATTACAGGCCATAACTGTTTTCACAACGCCAAACGCAAGTTTAAACGCCTCCCCGAGGCATGATGCATGTTGCAGGAGCTGAAAGCAAAACATGAGCCACAAAGGAGTCACTTGTTGACGGCGGAGCTGCGCTGGGCGGGTTCGCCTCGTGAAGCCTCAGGACCGGCAGCGCCTCGCTTCGGCTTGGTGCTGAAGGCCCGGAACTTAGCCAGCAGAGCCTCCGCTCGTCCCTTCACGGCCTCAGCAGCGGCAGCGGCAAGCTCGCCGCTCACGGGCTCCAGCAGGCTGTCGAGGTCGACGTTGGGATCGCGAAGGTAGACGTGGGTAAGGACGCGCGATAGAGCTGCAGAAGACAGGACACGCGCCTCGGCCTCAGCTGTGGGGCCAAGGCCAAGGGTGACATCTTCAAGGGCGCGGACCAGGAAGGGAAGCAGCTTGGCAGGGCCGTCCTCGGCGCCAGCCAGCGGGCTTTCCAGGCCGCTGTCGTAAAGCGACCTAAGCAAGGTGCAAGCCTTTGCCTCCATCTCCGCGAAGGCCACGCGGTCCTCGGCGAGGACCAGCGCCTTGCCATCCAGCTCGACCCTCTTCGCCTCCAACTCCTGCTCTAGTGCACCCAAGCGGTCACGGCGCCGGTTAAGCTTGGCATCCCGGTCCTTAACGGCCGCCTCGCGAGCCTTCATGTCTTCCTCCTTCTCTTGGCAAACGCGGGCCTCCTTGGCAAGCTAGTCACGCAGGCCCTGCAGCTCGCTCTCCAGCGCCTTGCAGCGACCTCGGACATCGGCTACCTCCCCCAAGGCAGCGTCGCGAGCGGCCTTCGCCCCAAGGACGGCCTGTTTCTCCTCGTCGCAAGCGGTCGCGGCCTGAACCAGCGCCGCTCGAACCGAAGCATCAGAGCGAACCCAGCCGGAGGCCAGCTCCAGGCATCCGGCCACCAAGCGAGGGTCGGAGCCCAGAAGATCTTGCCGCAGCAGCAACACGATCCAGGACAGTGGGAGGAGTCGGAGAGACAACAGTTGGTGGAGTAGGAGGAGAGGATGGCAGCATAACCACAACATCCTGAGGCGGGACCTTCTGCGCCCCGACAGCTGCGGCAGTGGCATCAGGCAAGGATACCTCGGGAGTCGCTTGGGCCATGGGGGCTGAGCTCGCCCCAGCTAGCTCCGCCGCCAGGCCTCGCGAGGATGACCGGGCAGGAGAGGCCCGTGTCTTGCCGTCACCTCCTTTCGCGGGCGGAGGCACTACCCCGGACGAAGCCTCAGGAGCTCCCTTCAGCTTCTTCGCCGCAAGCGCCAGCCTAGCCAAGGAATACAGATATCAAGCTTCAGCGACAAAGCAAGAAATAAAGCAAGAATCAAGCACTTACCGGTCGTCGCTTGCGGACTCGAGCAACCTCCGGCCAAACTTGAAGCCCGAGAGCCGGCTGCAGGGATCAGCCTCAAGAGGCTCGGGAGCAGGAGGCGCGTCTGCAGATCGCCTCGGAGCCGGGGCAGACCCGCGGGGGACCATCCCCGTCCTGTCCTTCTTCGGGATCAGGGGCAAGCTCTCGCCGCCCCGCTCACCGCCATCCTCATCGTCGCTCGGTAAGAGGCGGAGAGCGCGGGACCTGCGCTGGGGGAGGGGCGCTCTCGACTCCCCGTCGGTCGCCTCGGAGTCGGGCCCCTCTCCCCGCTCCTCTTCTTCCTCCTCTCCGCTGGAGTCGCCGGAGGACACGTTCACCGTCGTTAGGACCGCCGGGTCCTCGGGTACCT
Source organism: Aegilops sharonensis (assembly GCA_904067115.1). Classification (NCBI taxonomy): domain Eukaryota; kingdom Viridiplantae; phylum Streptophyta; class Magnoliopsida; order Poales; family Poaceae; genus Aegilops; species Aegilops sharonensis. The sequence goes on along the minus strand of LR880972.1, from coordinate 708,207,046 downwards.
CCGCGGGCACAGGCCCGTCCCCGTTGAAAGCGGGCATGGAGCCCACCACCTGCTCCCAATCATCTCGAAGGAACAAGGGTACAGGAGCGCCCTCCAGCCTCGCCACGTCTCCCCCAACCAAAGATTGGAGGACCACGGCCAGATCTTCGTCGGCCAAGACTACGGGGCTCGGGCGAGGCCTCCACAGCGGAAGCGAGTACTGACGAAGCGGGGCCACTCGATGCTCCAGGAACTCCCTCAGGAGCGACGCCCCGGTCAGCTTCGCCGTCGCTGTGTTGCCCGGCCACAGGTCCGCGTTCATCTTCTCCAGTACCGGCTTCACGCGGGGATCCACGAGTTCCGCGCGAGACCAATCGTCGGTGGCCGTGGGCTACTCCGTGGGCAGAATCAGCCGAGGATGGATGCGCCCAGCGTCTACCATGACCCACTTGCTCCTGAAGCCCTCAATCCTCTTCCCGGGCTTCGAGATGGCGTTGGAGCTGCCATACGCGACAAAACTCGCGCACGCGGAAATGGGCCCGCGAGAGACCCGGAGGTAGAAATAGTGGCGCAGCAGGGCCACTGAGGGCTGCACCCCGACATGAGCCTCACAATAGTAGGCGAAGATCGCCAGAAGAAGAACATAGTTGGGGTGGAGGTGCAGAGCTTGCAGTTTGTAATGGCGGAGGACAGAAAAGAAGAACTCAGAAAATGGAGGCACTAGACCGGCAGCAATGGCGCACACGAAGAGCGGATAGAAGGTGCTTCCTTGGCCCTCGGGAAGGGTGGAGCCGACCCTGAGCACCGCTGCCCCGTCGTTGCCTTGCGCCGCCGTCATCCAGCGCGCTCGGGCAAGGCCTTTCTCCGACACGTTCGGAGAGTCCAAAGCGGGTGAGTACCAAGCTCCGGCCGGGGTCTGGCGAGGCGCCATGTCTTGCTGGGGTACGCGGGCGAAGTAGATCTGGAGATTTCGGAAGAAGGAAGGAAAGGCACAAGAAAGGGGATCTGGGCAATGACCGGAGAAGGCAAAGGATCCAAAGCCTAGACGGGTGCCGCTCTTTTGTTGATTCGCGCAGTTGCTAAGACACCCACGTCCAATCAACCGCCACGCGGCGCCCAAGGCCGCAGGCTGTTAGGGCCCGCGGCGCTTCGCACTTGCCCCTTCGCTTCTCTGCTCAGCCAAGTCCAGGCGCGCCTTGGGCCCGGGGGCTACTGTCGGTGTTCTGGGAACGGGGGTACCAAGACTTGCCTGCCTGTGGCCTGCGGCGTGGCTCAAAGGGTGGCCCAGTGCGACCCATCTTCATCAACACAAGCTCAAGACCTTCGCGAGGAGCCAAGCCTCGCGGGGCGGACGACAGGAAGCCTCCTCAGGCATGGTATCGTCAGGCTGGCTCGCGAGGAGGCGGAGAGATCAAGGCGGGGTACCTCACGATGTGCCCATGACGCAAGCCATGACGACCAAGGGCGCCAGGCGGGCGCCAGCCCGCGCAGTGTCCTCATTTCCTCTTTGGTGCAAAGAAGGCAAGCGCAGGCGAGAGCGTCAGACAAAGGCAACCGTTTTGGTGCAACAAGACCAAGACCGTCGCAACAGCAGGAAGGATGTCATCGTGGAGCCCAAGGCGGCGTCACCACCAGAGCCTTTGACAGGCGAGGACCAACTTTAGTCAGGATAAGTGTACTAGATGTTCCCCTTCAAAATGGCCAATTGTTGGCGCCCTTCCCGCTCAATATTTGGGAAGAGGCCCAGGGCCTCTGCCTTTAAGTAGAGCTAGCCACCACAGTACAGAGGGAGATCATCTTAGCTTGGTCCCATCCGATCGAGTGCCTAGCCACAAGAACACCTCACCCTTGCGAGGCTGTTCTTCCTTGTATTGTTCATCATCAGCCCAAGAGGCAATCCACCACACCACACACTGGAGTAGGGTGTTACACCACAATGGTGGCCCGAACCAGTATAAACCTTGTGTCCCTTGTGTTGCTCTTCATGTAGTTTTAGATCCTTGCGAGGCGACGAGGTGCAGGTAGGTAGGGGGTGAGATCTCCGCGTGCACCCCAGAGTTCGAACCTAGAGGGTTTGCCGGAACCCGAAATCCGACAGTAGGAGAAGGCAAGGCAAGCTCTCTCCTTCCTCTATGATCTGGTATAGTTCTAACAGGTTGGGAACCCTTTGCATGGGTGCCCAGGGGGCTTATATAGGCCTATCCCCCAGGGGTACATTGGCAATCCGGCCGGGTGTAGGGCCCGACCGTCAGCCTCTTCGGCCGCCGGCTTCTCCGCCGACTGTTGGGGCCCGCCGCCTGGTTGGGTACGGGGCCGACAGGCCGTACCCGCCGCTCCCGGGTCTTGTCGGCAGCTGACCACTGTTGCGATGTCTCTAATGACGCAGGCTTGGTCAGAGGGTCATGGCTACAGCTCCGCCGCCTGGCGGTCGATTACTGTAGCCACTCCCTGTCTCGTCTGGTTAATGGTGCAAGGGCCCGAGGAAGGGGCGGGCCGACTCCTAGGGGCGGACCTCCCTCGGGTCCGACTGGTAGGGCTCTCGCCGTCTTCTGGACTCTCGCTGACTGGTGGGGCCCATCGTCCTTGGGCCATACAGACAGGGCGTTGTGGGAGCAGGACTCCACCTGCTTGTGATGATGTCAGGGATGGCATGGCAACAGTGTCGCGCCGGGCGGAGATCTCCGCCGGTACAGCGCACTGTGGCCACGCCAGCCCCCGAAAAGTGGAGGGGATGGGCTACACTATAGCCATTCCCCGTCCCATCCCCGTCGATGAGGGCATGGGCTTTGTTGTTGTCGCGGGCCGACTCCTCGGGGATGGCTTCTCTAGAAGCCGCCAGATAGGAGTCGGCTTGTCTTGACCTTGCCTCAAGGACTCGGCCGCTCATGGGCAGCCGGCTGTTCCTCCAGCCGGCCTCCAGAAGACGACTCTTTATCTTGGCGCCTTGAGGGGCGCAGTCAGCCCCGATGTCTTGAAAGGTCCTAGGCTTCGGGTTAGCCTACCCGTGGCCCATTACTTCGACAATTATTCTCTAACTTAAATAAATAACCGTGTTGCAATAAACATGATCAAATCTTATTCATGCTCAATGCAAACACCAAATAACACTTATTTAGGTTCAACACTAATCTCGAAAGTACAGGGAGTGTGCGATGATGATCATATCAATCTTGGAACTACTTCCAACACACATTGTCACCTCGCCCTTAACTAGTTTATGTTCATTCTGCAATTCCCGTTTCAAGTTACTACTCTTAGAAACTAAACCAGTATCAAATACCGAGGGGTTGCTACGAACACTAGTAAAATACACATCAATAATGTATATCAAATATAGCTTGTTCACTTTGCCATCTTCTTATCCGCCAAATACTTGGGGTGGTTCCGCTTCCAGTGACCAGTCCCTTTGTAGTAGAAGCACTTAGTCTCAGGCTTAGGTCCAGACTTGGGCTTCTTCACTTGAGCAGCAACTTGCTTGTTGTTCTTCTTGAAGTTCCCCTTCTTCCCTTTGTCCTTTCTCTTGAAACTAGTGGTCTTGTCAACCATCAACACTTGATGTTTTTTCATGATTTCTACCTTCGCCAATTTTAGCATCGCGAAGAGCTTGGGAATTGTTTTCGTCATCCCTTGCATATTATAGTTCATCATGAAGTTCTACAAACTTGGTGATGGTGACTAGAGAATTCTGTCAATCACTATTTTATCTGGAAGATTAACTCCCACTTGATTCAAGCGATTGTAGTACCCAGACAATCTGAGCACATGCTTACTCCTTGAGCTATTCTCCTCCATCTTTTAGCTATAGAACTTGTTGGAGACTTCATATCTCTCAACTCGGGTATTTGCTTGAAATATTAACTTCAACTCCTGGAACATCTCATATGGTCCATGATGTTCAAAACGTCTTTGAAGTCCTGATTCTAAGCCGTTAAGCATGGTGCACTAAACTACCAAGTAGTCATCATATTGAGCTAGCCAAACGTTCATAACGTCTGCATCTGCTCCTGCAATAGGTCTGTCACCTAGCGGTGCATCAAGGACATAATTCTTCTGTGCAGAAATGAGGATAACACGGATCCAATCCGCATCATTGCTACTAGCATCTTTCAACACAATTTTCTCTAGGAACATATATAAAAACATAGGGAAGCAAAAACATAGGGAAGCAACAACGCGAGCTATTGATCTACAACATAATTTGCAAAATACTAC
>LR880972.1:708184559-708202617 GCA_904067115.1 Aegilops sharonensis | reverse complement strand
AAATACCAATTTCAACTCCTGGAACATCTCATATGGTCCATGATGTTCAAAACGTCTTTGAAGTCCTGATTCTAAGCCGTTAAGCATGGTGCACTAAACTACCAAGTAGTCATCATATTGAGCTAGCCAAACGTTCATAACGTCTGCATCTGCTCCTGCAATAGGTCTGTCACCTAGCGGTGCATCAAGGACATAATTCTTCTGTGCAGAAATGAGGATAACACGGATCCAATCCGCATCATTGCTACTAGCATCTTTCAACTCAGTTTTCTCTAGGAACATATCAAAATAAAATAGGGGAGCTAAACGCGAGCTATTGATCTACAACATAGATATGCTAATACTACCAGGACTAAGTTCATGATAAATTAAAGTTCAATTTAATCATATTACTTAAGAACTCCCACTTAGATAGACATCCTCTAATCCTCTAAGTGATCACGTGATCCAAATCAACTAAACCATGTCTGATCATCACGTGAGATGGAGTAGTTTCAATGGTGAACATCACTATGTTGATCATATCTACTATATAATTCACGCTTGACCTTTCGGTCTCAGTGTTCCGAGGCCATATCTGTTATATGCTAGGCTCGTCAAGTTTAACCTGAGTATTCCGTGTGTGCAACTGTTTTGCACCCGTTGTATTTGAACGTGGAGCCTATCACACCCGATCATCACGTGGTGTCTCAGCACGAAGAACTTTCGCAACGGTGCATACTCAGGGAGAACACTTATACCGTCAATCAAAGCAAGATAAGATGCATAAAAGATAAACATCACATGCAATCAATATAAGTGATATGATATGGCCATCATCATCTTGTGCTTGTGATCTCCATCTCCGAAGCACCGTCATGATCACCATCGTCACCGGCGCGACACCTTGATCTCCATCGTAGCATCGTTGTCGTCTCACCAACTTATGCTTCTACGACTATCGCTACCGCTTAATGATAAAGTAAGCATTACAGGGCGTTTGCATTGCATACAATAAAGCGACAACCATATGGATCCTGCCAGTTGCCGATAACTCGGTTACAAAACATGATCATCTCATACAATAAAATATAGCATCATGCCTTGACCATATCACATCACAACATGCCCTGCAAAAACAAGTTAGACGTCCTCTACTTTGTTTTTGCAAGTTTTACGTGGATGCTACGGGCTGAGCAAGAACCGTTCTTACCTACGCATCAAAACCACAACGATAGTTTGTCAAGTTGGTGCTGTTTTAACCTTCACAAGGATCGGGCGTAGCCACACTCGGTTCAACTAAAGTTGGAGAAACTGACACCCGCCAGCCACCTGTGTGCAAAGCACGTCGGTAGAACCAGTCTCGCGTAAGCATACGCGTAATCTCGGTCCGGGCCGCTTCATCCAACAATACCACCGAACCAAAGTATGACATGCTGGTAAGCAGTATGACTTATATCGCCCGCAACTCACTTGTGTTCTACTCGTGCATATGACATCTACGCATAAAACCAGGCTCTGATACCACTGTTGGGTGACGTAGTAATTTCAAAAAAATTCCTACGCACACGCAAGATCATGGTGATGCATAGCAACGAGAGGCAAGAGTGTTGTCCACGTACCCTCGTAGACCGAAAGCGGAAGCGTTTGCACAACGCGGTTGATGTAGTCGTATGTCTTCACGATCCGACCGATCAAGTACCGAACACACGTCACCTCCGAGTTCAGCACACATTCAGCCCGATGACGCCCCTTGAACTCTGATCCAGCCGAGTGTTGAGGGAGAGTTTTGTCAGCACGACGGCGTGGTGACGATGATGATGTTCTACCGACGCAGGGCTTCGCCTAAGCACCACTACAGTATTATCGAGGAGGACTATGGTGGAGGGGGGCACCGCACACGGCTAAAAGATCAAACGATCAATTGTTGTGTCTCTGGGGTGCCCCCTTGCCCCCGTATATAAAGGAGCAAGGGGGGAGGTGCGGCCGGCCTAGAGGGGGCGCGCCAGGAGGAGTCCTACTCCTACCGGGAGTAGGACTCCCTCCCTTTTCCTTGTTGGACTAGGAGTGGAGGGGGAAAGAGGAGGGAGAGAGGAAGGAAAGGGGGGGCGCCGCCCCCCTCTCCTTGTCCTATTCGGACTAGGGGGGAGGGATGCGCGGCCCTACCCTGGCCGCCTCTCCTCTTCTCCACAAGGCCCACTATGGCCCATTAAGCCCCCGAGGGGTTCTAGTAACCTCCCGGTACTCCGGTAAAATCCAGATTTCACCCGGAACACTTCCGATATCCAAATATAGGCTCCCAATATATCAATCTTCATGTCTTGACCATTTCGAGACTCTTCGTCATGTCCGTGATAACATCCGGGACTTCGAACAACCTTCGGTACATCAAAACATATAAACTCATAATATAACTGTCATCGAAACGTTAAGCGTGCGGACCCTACGGGTTCGAGAACTATGTAGACATGACCGAGACATGTCTCCAATCAATAACCAGTAGCGGAACCTGGATGCTCATATTGGCTCCCACATATTCTACGAAGATCTTTATCGGTCAGACCGCATAACAACAAACGTTGTTCCCTTTGTCACCGGTATGTTACTTGCCCGAGATTCGATCGTCGGTATCTCAATACCTAGTTCAATCTCGTTACCGGCAAGTCTCTTTACTCGTTTTGTAATACATCATCCCACAACTAACTCATTAGTTGCAATGCTTGCAAGGCTTAAGTGATGTGCATTACCGAGAGGGCCCAGAGATACCTCTCCGACAATCGAAGTGACAAATCCTAATCTCGAAATACGCCAACCCAACAAGTACCTTCGGAGACACCTATAGTGCACCTTTATAATCACCCAGTTACGTTGTGATGTTTGGTAGCACACAAAGTGTTCCTCCGGTAAACGGGAGTTGCATAATATCATAGTCATAGGAACATGTATAAGTCATGAAGAAATCAATAGCAACATACTAAACGATCGAGTGTTAAGCTAACGGAATGGGTCAAGTAAATCACATCATTCTCCTAATGATGTGATCCCGTTAATCAAATGACAACTCATGTCAATGGCTAGGAAACATAACACTAGTAGAAAAGAGGGCTTTGGTTCAGGCCGGGTCAGCCCATTAGTCCCGGTTCAGTCCAGAACCGGGACCCATGGGGGCATTGGTCCCGGTTCGTGAGCCCAGGGGGTCGGCCGGGCCACCTGGGCCATTGGTCCTAGTTCGTCTGGACCTTTTGGTCCCGGTTGGTGGGACGAACCGGGACCAATGGACCTGGCTCCTGGCCCACCACCATTGGTCCTGGTTGGTGGCTTGAACCGGGACAACAGGCTGCCCTTTAGTCCCGGTTCATGCCACGAACCGGGACCACTAAGGTGCCTATATATACCCCTCGCCCGCGAGCAGAGCACTCCAGTGCTCTGTTTTTCTCTGGCCGGCGAGGGGAGGGCTTTGTGGTGCTCTAGCTCACCTCCTATGCACATGAGGTGTTCGATGAAATGCCCGAGCCACACTAGTTAAGTTTTCTCCTCTCGAAGCACGACCTCCGAACTCTATTTTTCCAGAGATTTGTCTAGGTTTATATTAGCGGCCCGTCACGCCCCGTCCCCGTCTTCACTGTCGTCGATCGCCCGCGCCGATCTCATCGCCGGCACCACCATGGTGAGCCTCTTGTTCTTATCTTCTTTCTGAAAGAAAAAATTCTTGCTTTAGATAGATACTTGTCTAATTTTCTTACTATTTTATTGCTTGTTATTATATAGTGCGATGGTTTTGGTATTCGCCCCCGTCGGCCCTCGTCCTGTCTATGATTCGGATGTGGTATATATTATCTTTATAACTATTGGTTCATTTATTGTTTATGAAAATTATGCCGACCAACGTGACATAGATTTTATTTATCTAGGAGGTATGTGAACCGGAAATTCCAACCGACCCTATTGTCGAGAGGTTAAATTTAGTTGAAGAAGAAAACAATTTCTTGAAGGAAAAAATAAAAGATCAAGATGATATTGGAGTTGCATGTTGCGGATGTCGTCGATGATCACAAGATCAAGATGGATGCAATGCGCTTGAAGATTAGAAATATTAGAAAATATGCCATTCATACAGAGGCTTGGTATAATTATGTCGTTGGATCAATTGTTACCTTGGTTGCGATTATGATCGCATTTGTTTTCGCATTAAAATGTTTTATATAGTTTCAATGTATGGTTTAATTAATTAGATGCTCTGGAGAGCTATATGTTGTTAGATGATAACTATGTATGTACTTTGGTTTTAATGTGATAATGAACTTCTATTAATTTGGTCACTTAATTATCTACTCCCTCCGTCCGAAAATACTTGTCGGAGAAATGCATAAAAATGAATGTATCTAGAACTAAAATACATCTAAATACATCCATTCCTCCGACGAGTATTTCCGGATGGAGGGAGTATTCATGATGTTCTGTAATGGTTTTTGACACAATTAATTATATATAATGCACGCAGATGAACCGGCAATGGATGTACGGTGACAGACACACCTCCGAGTACATTAAGGGCGTGCATGATTTTCTCGAAGTGGCTGAGGCAAACAAGCATAATGGTTTTATGTGTTGTCCATGCCCTAAATGTGGGAATATGAAGTCTTACTCTGACCGGAAAATCCTTCACACCCACCTGCTTTACAATGGTTTCATGCCACACTATAATGTTGGGACGAGGCACGAAGAAATAGGGGTTATGATGGAAGAGGCGAAGAAGAAGAGGACGATGACAACTATGTGCCCCCTAAATACGGTGATGCTGCAACGGGGGAAGCTGCTGAAGATCAAGAGGAACCAGATGATGTGCCCAATGATGCTGCAACGGGGAAGCTACTGAAGATCAAGAGGAACCAGACGATGTGCCCGATGATGATGATCTCCGCCGGGTCATTGTCGATGCAAGGATGCAATGCCAAAGTCAAAAGGAGAAGCTGAAGTTCGATCGCATGTTAGAGGATCACAAAAAAGGGTTGTACCCCAATTGCAAAGATGGCAACACAAAGCTCGGTACCGTACTGGAATTACTGCAGTGGAAGGCAGAGAATGCTGTGCCTGGCAAAGGATTTGAGAAGCTACTGAAAATATTGAAGAAGAAGCTTCCAAAGGATAATGAATTGCCCGACAGTACATACGCAACAAAGAAGGTCGTATGCCCTTTAGGATTGGAGGTGCAGAAAATACATGCATGCCCTAATGACTGCATCCTCTACCGACGTGCATACAAGGATCTGAACACATGCCCGGTATGCGGTGCATTACGGTATAAGATCAGACGAGATGAACCTGGTGATGTTGACGGCGAGCCCCCCAGGAAGAGGGTTCCTGCGAAGGTGATGTGGTATGCTCCTATAATACCATGGTTGAAACGTCTGTTCAGAAACGGAGAGCATGCCAAGTTGATGCGATGGCACAGTGAGGACCGTAAGAAAGATGGGAAGTTGAGAGCACCCGCTGACGGGTCGTAGTGGAGAAAAATCAAGAGAAAGTACTGGGATGAGTTTGCAAGTGACCCAAGGAACGTATGGTTTGCTTTAAGCGCGGATGGCATTAATCCTTTCGGGGAGCAGAGCAGCAATCACAGCACCTGGCCCATGACTCTATGTATGTATAACCTTCCTCCTTGGATGTGCATGAAGCGGAAGTTCATTATGATGCCACTTCTCATCCAAGGCCCTAAGCAACCTGGCAACGACATTGATGTGTACCTAAGGCCATTAGTTGAAGAACTTTTACAACTGTGGAAAACGGTGTACGTACGTGGGATGAGCACAAACAGGAGGAATTTGACCTAAAGGCGTTGCTGTTCGTGACCATCAACGATTGGCCCGCTCTCAGTAACCTTTCAGGACAGACAAACAAGGGATGCCACGCATGCACACACTGTTTAGATGACACTGAATATACCTGGACAAATGTAGGAAGAATGTGTACTTGGGCCATCGTCGATTTCTTCCAACCAACCATCAATGTTGAAAGAAAGGCAAGCATTTCAAAGGCGAGGCAGATCACTGGAAGAAGCCCGCCATGCGTATCAGTGATCACGTACTTGCTATGGTCAATGATTTACACGTAATCTTTGGAAACGGTCCCGGTGGACTAGCTGTTTCGAATGACGCTAAGGGACACACACCCATGTGGAAGAATAAATCTATATTTTGGGACCTACCCTACTGGAAAGACCTAGAGGTCCGCTCTTCAATCGACGTGATGCACGTGACGAAGAACCTTTGCGTGAACCTGCTAGGCTTCTTGGGCGTGTATGGGAAGACAAAAGATACACCTGAGGCACGGGAGGACCTGCAACGTTTGCACGAAAAAGATGGAATGCCTCCAAAGCAGTATGAAGGTACTGCCAGCTACGCTCTTACGAAAGAAGAGAAATAAATCTTGTTTGAATGACTGCTCAGTATGAAGGTCCCGACTGGCTTCTCGTCGAATATAAAGGGAATAATAAATATGCCAGAGAAAAGGTTCCAGAACCTAAAGTCTCATGACTTCCACGTGATTATGACGCAACTGCTTCCGGTTGCATTGAGGGGGCTTCTACCGAAAAACGTCCGATTAGCCATTGTGAAGCTATATGCATTCCTCAATGCAATATCTCAGAAGGTGATCGATCCAGAAATCGTACCAAGGCTAAGGAGTGATGTGGGCAATGTCTTGTCAGTTTCGAGCTGGTGTTCCCACCATCCTTCTTCAATATCATGACGCACATCCTAGTTCATCTAGTCGACGAGATTGTCATTCTGGGGCCCGTATTACTACACAATATGTTCCCCTTTGAGAGGTTCATGGCAGTCCTAAAGAAATATGTCTGTAACCGCGCTAGGCCAGAAGGAAGCATCTCCATGGGCCATCAAACAGAGGATGTCATTGGGTTTTGTGTTGACTTCATTCCTTGCCTTAAGAAGGTAGGTCTCCCTAAATCGCGGTATGAGGGGAGACTGACTGGAAAAGGCACGCTTGGAGGGGACTCAATAATATGCAGGGACGGATATTCTTGGTCTCAAGCACACTACACAGTTCTACAGAACTCTTCCTTGGTGAACCCGTATGTCGATGAACACAAGAACAGTCTGCGCTCCAAACACCCGGAGCAGTGCGACGACTGGATTACATGTGAACACATCAAGACTTTCAGCAGTTGGTTGGAAACACGTCTCAGAGGTGACAACACTGTTTGTGATGAGCTGTACTTGTTGTCCAGGGGACCATCTTTGACTGTATTGACTTATAAAGGATATGAGATAAATGGGAATACATTTTACACGATTGAACAAGATCAAAAGAGCACCAACCAAAACAGCGGTGTTCGCTTTGATGCAGCAACCGAGAGGGGAAAGGACACATATTATGGTTACATAGTGGACATATGGGAACTTGACTACGGACATGATTTTAAGGTCCCTTTGTTTAAGTGCAAATGGGTCAATCTGTCAGGAGGCGGGGTACAGGTAGACCCACAGTACGGAATGACAACAGTGGATCTAAAAAATCTTGGGTACACTGACGAACCGTTCGTCCTAGCCAATGATGTGGCACAGGTTATCTATGTGAAGGACATGTCTACCAAACCGAGAAAAATAAAAGATAAGGAAGCGAATACATCATATGATGAGCCAAAGCGCCACATAGTTCTTTCAGGAAAAAGGGACATCATGGGAGTGGAGGGCAAGACAAACATGTCTGAAGATTATGAAAAATTTCATGAAATTCCTCCCTTCAAAGTCAAGGCTGACCCAAGCATCCTGATAAACTATGAAGATTATCCATGGTTACGACGCAATAAGCAAATGACACAAGCGAATAAAAAGTGAAGACTTTCTCCCGCAACTATTATGATGATACCATGCCAACTTTGCAACAGACGAGTATGATACCATTGTCCGTTTCGTACATGCACATGCTATGTGGGTGAAATTATAATACCATGCCAACTTTCAACTTTTTCAGAGTTCATTTGAAATGCTTTAATGTCTTATGGTTCGGCCCTCGTAATACCATTAATCCCGGTTCGCTCCTTGTCAACTATGTTCTCACCAAGAACACTCAAGAGGGCAGCCACGTGGGCCATTGGTCCCGGTTCGTCTGGACCTTTTGGTCCCGGTTTCATGCACGAACCAGGACCAATGCGCCTCGCCCCTGGCCCATGACCATTAGTCCCGGTTTGTACCACAAACCGGGACTAAAGGGTTGGTCCTCGTTGCGGTCAGAGTTTAGTCCCACCTCGCCAACCAAAGGGCGCTCACACCGGTTTATAAGCCCCTCCCTCTCTGCCTTGTTGAGCTCCTCTCAAAGTGAAAATAGATGCCCTTATACAGGGAATTTGACATAAATTCATACTGAAATTCATAAAAATTTATTATGAATTTAGGTTGAATTCTCTCTATAGGCGCATCTATGCTCATTTTTTTAGTGAAGTTAATCACAAACTTGTGATTCCCACAAATTTCAAAGAATTCAAATTTTAACTATTCAAATTTGAAAACTAATGGCACTAACAGAATTCAAATTTTAACTATTCAAATAAAGCTCATCGACGCCGCCAGGCTACCCGTGCTCGCCGTCGCCCCGCGCCCTTGCCCCGACGGGTCGCCGCCCGGTCCTCGTCGCCGTCGCCCCGCCCCCACGCGCCGTCCCGCCTCGAGCTCCCCTGCTCTGACGCGCGCGCTGCCCCGGCGCCCCGAGCCCCTGCCCCGTGCTCGCCATCGCCGCCCGCTCCTCGTCGCCGTCACCCCGCGCCCTTGCCCCGACGGGTCGCTGCCCGGTCCTCGTCGCAGTCGCCCTGCCCCCACGCGCCGCCCCGCCTCGAGCTCCCCTGCTCTGACGTGCGCGCCGCCCCGGCGCCCCAAGCCCCTGCCCAGTCCCGCCCCCGCGCGCCGGCGCCCTCGCCGCCCCCGCCGGCTCCATCGTCGCCGCCCCCGCTGTGAGCCGCCGCGCCGCCCCGGCTCTGTTTTTTTATTTTTATTTGTTTAATTTTTTTGTTCATATATATATTATGTATATGTGTATGTAGATGTTCAAAATGCATAAAAAAATTGTTCAGAGCATGTTTTTGTTCATATATGTATTTTTTTGTTCATATGTGTATTAATGTTTTTCCATATATGTAATTTTTTTGTAAAAGAGTTAGGAAAATTTAGAATATGCTAAATATATATGTCAAAAATGTTTTTTGTTCATAGAAAGTTTTTTGTTCATATATAGAAAGTTTTTATATATGACTATGGATATATATTCGATATATATGAGAAATGATGATCCATGGAAAAGTTTTATATATGCAAAAGTTACATTTTTAGAAAAGTTTTATATATAGGAAGGGAAGAAGAAGAAAAAGAAGGATAGGAAAGAAGAAAATAAGAAGAGGAAGAAAGAAGAAGAGGGGAGGAGGAAGAGGAGAAATAAATAAGAAGAGGAAAAATGAAGAAAAAGAAGAGGAGAAGAAGAAAAAATAGAGAATATTCTATTTTTTCTTCTTCTCCTCTATTCCTTTCTTCTTCTCCTCTTTTTTTTCTTCTTCTTTTATCGGGTATGTCATTGTCGATATACCCCGTATCCCGATAACTTCAACACAAGGGGGGAGGGGTCGACCTACCCCCTCCCCGATAAAATTATTTTCCCATGTATGTATGTCGTCGTTGTCGATATAACCCCCTCCCGGATAACTTCGACAGTGATAACTTATACCACGGGAGCACCACCCGGCCCTCTCGCTCGACCAAAACTCTCGAGGACACCCAAACCCTAGAAAAGAATGATGTCGGTCTCCTACCCCCTCCCGCCGCGCCCCTACCCTTGAAGCGTTGCCGAGGCCACCCCAAACCCGGAATAAGCTAGGTCTACGTTCGCCACTAATATATCCACATGCTGTCATGTTCGTGTAATAATTGCCATGTTGTAATATTTGCAGAAACAATGGAGCACGGACGAGACGAGGAAGCAGAAGAGGTGTTGGGGGACATAATCTTAGCCGGGGGAGATGTCTTGTCGTATCTTAACGACAATGATGGTCCGGAAGAACAGTGTCGGCATTCTGGGAACGGGGGTCCCCAGACTTGCCTGCCTACGGCCTGCGGCGTGGCTAGAAGGAGGCCCAGCACGGCCCATCTTCATCAACGCAAGCTCAAGACCCTCGCGAGGGGCCAAGCCTCGCGGGGCGGACGACAAGGAGCTTCCTCAGGCACGGCCTCGTCAGGCTAGCTCATGAGGAGGCGGAGAGTTCAAGGCAGGGTACCTCGCGAGGTGTCCATTACGCAAGCCATGACGACCAAGGGCGCCAGTCGGGCGCCAGTCGGGCGCCAGCCCGCGCAGTGTCCTCCTTTCCTCTTTGGTGCAAAGGGAGCAAGCGCAGGCGAGAGCATCAAGCAAAGGCATCCGTTTCGGTGCAACAAGACCAAGACCAGCCCCAACGGCTGGAAGGGAGTCATCGTGGAGCCCAAGCAGGCGTCATCGCGAGAGCCTTTGGCAGGCGAGGACCAACTTTAGTCAGGATAAGTGTACCCGCTGTTCCCCTTCAAAATGGCCAATTGTTGGCGCCCTTCCCGCTCAATATTTGGGAAGAGGCCCAGGGCCTTCGCCTATAAATAGGAGTAGCCACCCCAGGGCAGAAAAGAGAGATGGGGATCCTCATCAAGAAACCAGTAGCTAGAGCGACTGAACACCACCTAGCAGTTCATCGCACCCGCCAAGAACAGACCCTCACGAGGCTGTTCTCCCTTGTATTGTTCCTCATCAGCCCAAGAGGCAATCCACCACACCACACACTGGAGTAGGGTATTACACCACAATGGTGGCCTGAACCAGTATAAATCTTCTGTCTCTTGTGCTGTTCTGTTTAGTAATTTAGGCCCCAGCGATTCGGCAAGGTACGAGACGGTGGAGGGTTGGATCTCCGCGTGCACCCCAGTGTTCGAACCTCAAGGGTCTGCCGGAACCCGAAATCCGACATTTGGCGCGCCAGGTAGGGGTTCGCCGGAATCCACCTTCTGCCACCTCGTGTTCCGTCGCATCGTCATCACCATGTCCGGCGACCAAGCGGGCAACCCAGATCCTTGGGGGGCGTGGCCCGCCCGCGCAGAGCCGCTCGCCTCGGGCGACCCCGTGCCCCAGGCAGCTCGCGGTCCGCCGGGCGCTGCGGGCCGCGGGCGACGCGGACAGGCTTCGATGGCTCTCACGCCGCGGCAGGCGCGGTCGGCAGCAAGGGCCTCCAATCACGCCGCGACCACGTCACCATACACCCGCCGGGAGCAGGCGAACTCGAGGGCCGCGCTCACAGTGGCCCGAGAGCTGCTGCAGTGCAGGCTGCTGGAGAGCGGCCGCGACGTGCTGCTGGAGCGAGTGGCAGAGCTCCTGGGCTTCGCCGCCTTGGGGGCTCACCCCTTATGCACCCAACTTCCATCTCAGGCCCAGGGCGGCCCGCACGGGGGCTCCGCGCGTGCCCGCGGGCTCCATAGCTACTCCAACACCGGCGAAGCTGTCAGCACCGGGCCGGCGGCGGGGTTGCCCCCGCCCCCAGTCCGCGGAGAAGAAGGACTCGACGCAACCCACGGCCCAGGTGGACCGCCGCGCCACCACCCCATGGTGGGCGCATCAAGCATAACCGCATGGCACGCTGAGCACTACGGCGTGGCCTTCGGGATGACGGCACCAGAAGAATACGTGCCCCACATGATGGACCAAGGGCACCCGCATGAGGGAGGACAAGGCTCGCTCCTCAGCCCGAGCTGGGGGGATGAGGCGCCAGAAGCTGAGCTCTTCCAGGAGCCTCGGGATTGTCCCACTGGTCGCGCCGGCGGCGACGATTATCGTGTACCGCTACTTCCTCAAGAGCAAGCATACGCTAACCATGGATCGCAGGAGGTGCAGGATGCCGCAGCGAGCAGCTGCCCCGCTCCCGCGGTCTCCTACCCCTCGGGAGGAGGGCGCAGGGAGCTGCGGGAGAGGGGCCGAGATCCAACATCACCACCGCGGCGTTCGGAGCAAGGCGTTCTCAGGAGGTAGGCCCTCTGCTGGGGAGGTTCCTCAGGGCCTGCCCCTGGCAGAGGACCCGTGGTCGTCGGGGGAACCGTTGGCGACCGCTCTACCCCATCGGCGGCGTCCTGGTTTCCAGTCGTTGATGGCACTAGAGTGTGGCGCAAGGCGGGGCCCTCGTCTGGCGATATGAAGCAAGGCCGGTACCTGTGAAGAAGGCCCAGTGCCTGTGAAGCTCGCCGCCCCGTGACACTCTCACGTAATAATGAGTGGGGCTGTACACGCCCCGGAGTCTCAGGGGTGCCGGCCTCAGGCCCTGGGGCTCCCTCCCACGCCCAGTGGCAGCACTTAGCTCCGCGCTGGTGAGAAGACGTCCAAGACTAGACTAGGTGCCGGACGCGGCTTTTCTTCTGCTTTCTTCGCCTTTCCATTTGGTTGTCGCTTTCCCCCGATGGATTTAAGTTGGATTCGAATTTGAGATTTGCGTGTGTTCGGGGAAGGGGTGCTTAGTCTCGTTCAAGCAAATCTCTCGCGTTTCGGTTACCACTCCGCCTCAGCTGCCTCCCCTCGCGAGCCCCTCGTGAGCCGGGCCAGGCCTAGCTTGCGCGCAGCCCAGCCTGCCGCCGCCGCGTCCTCTCCGGAGGGTTTTTACTACAGATCCTACGGATTCGATCAGGAGACACTCGGGTCACCACAGCCTCCCACAGGCTATCTCAGGGCTCGTACGAAACAAAGGTAAATCAGCCAACCAGCACGTCGCTTGGCCAACCACTTGGCGCGGGCGTATGGGTGATGTAACACCTGCTAATACGATGAACACAAGTTTTACATGAGGGGCTCCCCCTCCCAAAATGCTCTCACGTCCATCAGGCCAAAACCTGAGTTCTATTCATGCAGGGTAACAGAACAGGGACAATACATAATCAGTCGGATAAATCCCCCAATGCGTCCTCAGGAGCACCTCCCGAGCCGTTGCTGGCATCGCTGGCCTCGTCGTCATTGTCTGCGTGGCCATCGGCGGCGTCAGGGCCGTTCACCACGCCGCCCTCATCGGCAGCCACGATCACGCCGTCGTTGTCCGAAGCAAAGGCCCTGACGAGAGCATCCACATTGTCTTCCACCCAGTGCGCCAGGTCGCCCCGGACGGCCTGGGGAACTGGGGCGATAGCTGCGTCAAAGTCGAAGTGGGGGTCCATGTTCCGAAGATGAATGAAGACACGAGAAAAGGTGCGCCCAAGCAGCGCGCGGCTCCTCTCCTCCACCAACCTGTTGGACCTGACCGACCGCGCCTCCAGCCGCGCCACCACATCGGTGAAGAACTGAAGGTTGCCGGCGTAGTTAACCGTGTGCGGCTCGCCAACAGCCGCCTCGCAGATGTTACCCAAGGCTGTGTTGGCTCTTTCCCGGAGCGTGGTGAGCATGGGGCCATGCTCGTGCTCCAGGATTCACCGCTGACGTATCTCGTCCGCATTCTGGCGCGCGACGGCCTCGGCCTCCTCCACCCGTTGGCGAAGAAGGAGCACCTCGGCCTGAGAGGTGGTTGACTCCCCCTGCGCCACCTCGAGGGCAGCCCGAAGAGCATCGGCCCACCGCGTCGCCTCCTCCAGCTTGGCCCTCAAGGCAGCAGTCCTGCCTTCAGCCTCGGTCCTGATCAACCCAAGCCTCGCCTCGAACTCGCGCTCGAGGTTCAAGCGCGCCGTCGCCACTCGGCGCCCGACCTCCTCCAGGACGCGGGCTTCCCGTGCAGCGACCTCATCCTTCGCCCGTGTCACCAAGCGCTCCCTCGTCTCCAAGCGCTCGTACTCGCGCGCGCGTTCGGCGGCTTCAAGCGTCAACGCCTCCTCACGCTTCTGGAGCTCCGTCGGGTCGCCGGAGGCCACCTTCATCGACGCGAGGGCTGCCTCGCGCAGCTCCACTTGCTCCTCCAGTGAGTGACACCGGGCCAGGATTTCCCGTGCCCGCTCCTCCGCCGCCTCTCGCCGCCTGTTAGCTTCCCGGGCCTCCTCGACGGCCCGAGAACAGGCCTCCCGAGAGGCTGCCAGCGACACCCTGGCCTCTTCACCGTCAAGATCACGCTGATGGCGTGCAAGGGCGACAGCGCCCTCCAGCTCACGCCTCTCTGCGGCCAGGCGTAGGCCCTCGGCCTCAAGGCGCGCGTCTTCATCAGCGAGCTCTTCACCAAGAAGGCTCACCGCGTCAGCCGCCCTTCGAAGAAATCCTTGGCGAAGAGCACGGCGCTCCCGGGCGCGCTCGTGCACGTCTTCCACACCATCAACCGCCCCAAGCGGGCGCCGGGAGCCACGAATCAGCACTCCCCCTCCGGGCAGGGGGCTGGGGGCTGGCACCCTCGCGACAGCCGGGCACGCGCCGGAAGCCCGGCCTGGAGCCAGCCCACCCCCAGACGAAGAGCGCAGGAAGCGCCTCAGCCAATCGCCGTCCACGACCAGGCGAGAAGCCCACGGCAGTACAGCTATGCCACGAGAAGGCTCGCGAAGAAGGGTCGCGAGGCGCGTAGGGCCTCGACGCGCCTCGGGGCGGTTCGCCCCCCTGATCGCCCTCACCACAAGGGCTCCACTTCTCGGAGCACTCAATGGCGGGGGAGGGGGCGAAGCCGAGGGGGGCGGCTCCTCACCCGTTTCTGTGATCTCGGCAGGAAGGGGCCTGCAGGGCAAGGATCAGTATAAGCAGCAGAAGGATCAGGAGCTGGAGAAGGAGAAGGCTTACTCGTCAATGGCGAAGTACTTCCTACGCTTCAGCAGGCGACAAGGGTAATCATCGCCCAGGGCCTCCCTTCTCTTCCGGAGGGCCTCGAAGTCCACGCGGAAGCGACCCAAGATTTGAGCGCAGGGGTCAGCCTGCGACGAGGGAGAAGCATCAAGGAGATCAGCGTCAGGGGCGTCCGCATGACGCGCGCTGCTGGTCGCCTCACCAAGAGAAGCAGCAGGGGCCTCGGGGGCTTCATCCGCAGGCGCTGCAGGCGGCTGCCTGCCGCCCTCAGCCACGGCGGCATGAGCCTCAGGAGCTGCTCCCTCATGAGCGTCGCTCGGCGCTGTCACCCCGGCGGGGGTCCCTTCGGCCTCTGGCGGCTCGTGCCTCCCTGCCCCGCCACTTGAGGAGGAGTCGCCTTGGCCGACTGGAAGGGCAGTCACCACCACTGGATTCTCGCGAGGCCCCTGGAGGCCAGCGGGGCGCGGCCCCCATTCGTCAAAGACAGGCATCTGGTTCACAAAGTCGCCCCTGTTCTGGCAGAGGTATAACAAGGCCCCTCCATGCCGGATGCCACCGGGTTGGGGTCACCAGTCAGGACCAGGAGCACTGTCCTCAGCACTTCAGGCGTCAGGTCCTCTTTCTGAAGCCTCATACGATCAACAAGCCCGCTGAAGGCCCACATCCACTGGGAGTGGCGTTGGAGAGGAGCGATACGGCATAGCAGGAACTCCTTCACCACCTTGGGCGCCGTCACGCCAAGCTTTCTCAGGAACTCGAAGCGGTGCCAGACGAAGGCAAACCGGGGGCCCTCGAGTGTCACTTGGCCCCAGCCAGAGTTGGGGACAGCAGGCGAAGATGGCTCCGTCAGCAGGGGGCTGGGCACCCCAACATCCACGTACAACCACCGCTCGCGAAACCCAGGCGAGGGCGGGGGAAGGCTGAAGTCAATTCCTGAAGCCGCTGTCTCGGGCGCAGCGATGAAACTCACGCACCCCGAGCATTGAATGGGGTCGACGAGGCGCAGAGAGAATAAGTGGCGCAGCAAGGCAACCGAAGGAATGATGCTCGTCATTGCTTCACACAAAAATGCAAATACTGTCGGATTTCGGGTTCCGGCAGACCCTTAAGGTTCGAACACTGGGGTGCGCGCGGAGATCCAACCTTCCACCGTCTCGCACCTCGCCGAATTGCAGGGACCTAAACTACTAAATGGAACAGCACAAGAGACACAAGATTTATACTGGTTCGGGCCACCATTGTGGTGTAATACCCTACTCCAGTGTGTGGTGTGGTGGATTGCCTCTTGGGCTGATGAGGAACAATACAAGGAAGAATAGCCTCGCGAGGGTCTGTTCTTGGCGGGTGCGATGAACTGCTAGGTGGTGTTCAGTCGCTCTAGCTACTGGTTCCTCGATGAGGATTCCGATCTCATCCGAGGGCGGCCCCCGGATCCAAGATGCCCTCTCTCTGAGTGTGGCTACTCCTATTTATAGGCGAAGGCCCTGGGCCTCTTCCCAAATATTGAGCGGGAAGGGCACCAACAATTGGCCATTTTGAAGGGGAACAGCGGGTACACTTATCCTGACTAAAGTTGGTCCTCGTCTGTGTCAGGACCCCGATTCCAAGTCACATCGATCTAGCCGGTAACACCTCATATCACTTTGCGGCCTCACGCACGGTATTCCCACGGGTGTCGCCTTACCATGGCCCGGGACCGTTTGCGTCTTTTGGCTCACGTATATGATAGTGTCGCTAGCATCCATATGACAGAGAACCCGGGCCGACATGGCTAGTCGTGAACCCAAAGCGGCACTAACCTATGGGGACAGGCATACATGAATCACATCGAGCATGTAGGTCATCAACGTATGAATCCGGGCTGTAGCACTGGGCTAACAGGACTCCGGTAACCCGGGCTGTAGCAGGCTAGGAAGGACTCCGGATGTCACCGCGTGACATTTCCCCGAAGGGACAGACACAGGAACAAAGTGAAACACATGCCGGCCAGTCAAGTGTCCAAGCAGTAGTGCTGGGCTAGCAGGAATCCGGTGAACCGGGCTGTAGCGGACTACTATCGCTCAGAAGCACGAGACTACATTTCCCCATATGAGAGGCTGCCAAGGATAAACAACTAGATTGTCGGATCCCACACATACCAAGCATTTCAAACATACACACAATATGCTCAATATGTGTAAATACAACATGGCATCACAACATAACTCTACGACTCAAATATTTATTCATTAGGCTCCGAGGAGCGAGATATTACAAACATGGGTCTCATGACCCAACACTCAGAGCATACAAGTCAAAGCACAAGCGGAAGCTTAACATGTCTGAGTACAGACATCTACAAATGAAAAAGGGCTGAGAAGCCTGACTATCTACCAGATCCTGCCGAGGGCACAAGATCGTAGCTGAGGTAACAAGCTAAACGTCGAAGTCCACGCGGAACTACTAGCGAGACTGACGTCTCTCTGCAAAACATAAAATAAGCAAACGTGAGTACAAATTTACTCAGCAAGACTTACATCAGAATTAACTACATATGCATCATTATCAAAAGAGGGGTGGTGAAGTTTGACTACAGCAAGCCAGCTTTGACTCGGTGGCTATCCTGAACTATGACTCCAAGTAACTCTTTTGAGGTGGCGCACACGAGTCCACATATTCACCATATCAATACACCACTATGGATCCGCTCCCGTCTACCTACGAGAACGCCATCCATAGCACTCACGCTTATCTTGCGAGTTTTAGAGTATCCACTTTCACTTGTCTATGAACTGTTATAGGCAACCCAGAAGTCCTTTACCGCGGACACGGCTATTCGAATAGATCATATTAACCCTGCAGGGGTGTACTTCTTCACACACACTCTCGCCACTTACCGCCATGTACACCTCGTGTATCTCGGCAACCCTCAAGCGGAAGCCTGGCGAGGGAGTCGGCCACGACCTGACTAACCACACAAGTCTCTAGTCCAGGTTTATCGCCTATTCGGGTTCCATCCGCTAGGATATCCGGCCAGGGTGTCGCTCACGGCCCCAAACGATGTGCGCAGGGTTCCCAAGCCCATCTCGACGGATGGATCTACGCTTGGTACACCATGCCACGGTGCCTAGTCTGTCCCAAGCCCACCTGTACCGGGTGCCACTCGGTAGACTACTAACACTACCTACAAACACCAGAAACTAGTTGCAACTCCTGGACTGAGATCAGGTTGATTAATAAGTCGAGAGGGGCACTTAAGCATTCCAATGCATGGTAGTAACTGTTCATGGATCACAAACACAGAACTCAGTTCCTGAGGACGGCTACAATGAGACAACCCACCATGTACTCCTACATGGCC
>LR880972.1:708102188-708118552 GCA_904067115.1 Aegilops sharonensis | reverse complement strand
TTTTTGCTCTAGTGCTTCACTTATATCTTTTAGAGCATGGTGGTAGTTTTATTTTGAAGAAATAGATGAACTCTCATGCTTCACTTATATTATTTTGAGAGTCTTAAATAGCATGGTTATTTGCTTAAAATCCTAATATGCTAAGCATACAAATTAATAAAAGAAAAACTTTCTTATGAGTGTGTTGAATACTAGGAAAAGTTTGATGCTTGATAATTGTTTCGAGATATGAAGATGGTAATATCAAAGTCGTGCTAGTTGAGTAGTTGTGAATTTGAGAAATACTTGTGTTAAAGTTTTTGATTCCCGTAGCGTGCACGTATGGTGAACCGTTATGTGATGAAGTCGGAGCATGATTTATTTATTGATTGTCTTCCTTATGAGTGGCGGTCGGAGACGAGCGATGGTCTTTTCCTACCAATCTATCCCCCTAGGAGCATGCGCGTAATACTTTGCTTTGATAACTTGTAGATTTTTGCAATAAGTATATGAGTTCTTCATGACTAATGTTGAGTCCATGGATTGTACGCACTCTCACCCTTCCACCATTGCTAGCCTCTCTAATACCGCGCACTTTTCGCCGGTATCATACACCCACCATATACCTTCCTCAAAACAGCCACCATACCTACCTATCATGGCATTTCGATAGCCATTCCGAGATATATTGCCATGCAACTTAGCACCGTTCCATTTATTATGACACGCTTCATCATTGTCATATTGCTTAGCATGATCATGTAGTTGACATCGTATTTGTGGCAAAGCCACCGTTCATAATTATTTCATACATGTCACTCTTGATTCATTGCATATCCCGGTACACCGCCGGAGGCATCCATATAGAGTCATACTTTGTTCTAAGAATCGAGTTGTAATTGTTGAGTTGTAAGAAAAATAAAAGTGTGATGATCATCATTCTTTAGAGCATTGTCCCAAGTGAGGAAAGGATGATGGAGACTATGATTCCCCCACAAGTCGGGATGAGACTCCGGACAAAAAAAATATAAAAATAAAAAGAGAAAAAAAAGAGGCCATAAAAAAAGAGAAAAGGCCCAAATAAAAAAATAAAAAAAATAAAAAAATGAGAGAAAAAGAGAGAAGGGGCAATGCTACTATCCTTTTACCACATTTGTGCTTCAAAGTAGCACCATGATCTTCATGATAGAGAGTCTCCTATGATATCACTTTCATATACTAGTGGGAATCTTTCATTATAGAACTTGGCGTGTATATTCCAATGATGGGCTTCCTCAAAATGCCCTAGGTCTTCGTGAGCAAGCGAGTTGGATGCACACCCACTTAGTTTCTTTGTTGAGCTTTCATATACTTGTAGCTCTAGTGCATCCGTTGCATGGCAATCCCTACTCACTCACATTGATATCTATTGATGGGCGTCTCCATAGCCCGTTGATACGCCTAGTTGATGTGAGACTATTTTCTCCTTTTTGTCTTCTCCACAACCACCATTCTATTCCACCTATAGTGATATATCGATGGCTCACGCTCATGTATTGCGTGAAGTTTGAAAAAGTTTTGAGAATGTCAAAAGTATGAAAAAAATGCTTGGCTTGTCATCGGGGTTGTGCATGATTTAAATACTTTGTGTGGTGAAGATAGAGCATAGCCAGACTATATGATTTTGTAGGGATAACTTTCTTTGGCCATGTTATTTTGAGAAGACATGATTGCTTTGTTAGTATGCTTGAAGTATTATTATTTTTATGTCAATATGAACTTTTGTCTTGAATCTTTCGGATCTGAATATTCATGCCACAATAAAGAAAATTACATTGAGAATTATGCTAAGTAGCACTCCGCATCAAAAATTCTTTTTTTATCATTTACCTACTCGAGGACGAGCAGGAATTAAGCTTGGGGATGCTTGATACGTCTCCAACGTATCTATAATTTTTTATTGCTCCATGCTATATTATCTACTATTTTAGGCAATATTGGGCTTTATTATCCACTTTTATATTATTTTTGGGACTAACCTATTAACCGGAGGCCCAGCCCAGATTTGTTGTTTTATGCCTATTTCAGTGTTTCGAGGAAAAGGAATATCAGACGGAGTCAAAACGAACGAAATCAAATGGAGAAGTTATTTTTGGAAGGAAAGCCACCCGATGGACTTGGAGTGCACGTCAGGAAAGAAGGGAGGTGCTCACGAGGGTCGGGGGCGCGCCCCCCTGCCTCGTGGCCCCCCCTTCGGTCCACCGACGTACTTCTTTCACCCATATATACCTACGTATCGTAAAACTTCCAGAACAGAAGATAGATCGGGAGTTCCGCCGCCGAAAAACCTCCAGAGCCACCAAAAACCAATCGGGACCCTGTTCCGGCACCCTGCCGGAGGGGGAACCTATCACCGGTTCCATCTTCATCATCCCGACACTTTCCATGACGAGGAGGGAGTAGTTCACCCTCGGGGCTGAGGTTATGTACCAGTAGCTATTTGTTTGATCTCTCTCTCTCTCTCTCGTGTTCTCGACTTCACACGATCTTGATGTATCCCGAGCTTTGCTATTGTAGTTGGATCTTATGATGTTTCTCCCCCTCTACTCTCTTGTGATGAATTGAGTTTCCCCTTTGAAGTTATCTTATCGGACTGAGTCTTTTATGAGAACACTTGATGTATGTCTTGCCATGATTATATGTGGTGACAATGGGATATCACGTGCCACTTGATGTATGTTTTGGTGATCAACTTGTGGGTTTCGTGACATTGGGAACCTATGCATAGGGGTTGGCACACGTTTTCTTGATTCTCCGGTAGAAACTTTGGGGAACTCTTTGAAGTACTTTGTGTTGGTTGGATGAATCTGAGATTGTGTGATGCATATCGTATAATCATGCCCACAGATACTTGATGTGACACTGGAGTATCTAGGTGACATTAGGTTTTTGGTTGATTTGTGTCTTAAGGTGTTATTCTAGTACGAACTCTTTTATAGATCGATCCGAAAGAATAACTTTGAGGTGGTTTCGTACCCTACCATAATCTCTACGTTTGTTCTCCGCTATTAGTGGCTTCGGAGTGACTCTTTGTTGCATGTTGAGGGCTTGTTATATGACCTATCTATGTTATTATTGTTGAGAGAACTTGCACTAGTGAAAGTATGAACCCTAGGCCTTATTTCCTATCATTGCAATACCGTTTACGCTCATTTTTATCATTAGTTACCTTGCTGTTTTTATATTTTCATATTACAAAAACCTTTGTCTACTATCCATATTGCACTTGTATCACCATCTCTTCGCCGAACTAGTGCACCTATACAATTAGCCATTGTATTGGGTGTGTTGGCGACACAAGAGACTCTTTGTTATTTGGTTGCAGGGTTGTTTGAGAGAGACCATCTTCATCCTACGCCTCCTACAGATTGATAAACCTTAGGTCATCCACTTGAGGGAAATTTGCTACTGTCCTACAAACCTGTGCACTTGTAGGCCCAACAACGTCTACAAGGAGAAGGTTGCGTAGTAGACATCAAAGATCACCAAATCTAGGTAGAGCCATCGTGACAAACAAGCAATCCAACACACGAGCAAACAAAAGGCAAGCGAAAAAGAGGCGAACGAAAAAGAGAGGGCGAATAAAACGGCAAGGGTGAAGTGGGGGAGAGGAAAACGAGAGGCAAATGGCAAATAATGTAATGCGGGAGATAAGGGATTGTGATGGGTACTTGGTATGTTAACTTTTGCGTAGACCTCCCAGGCAACGGCGCCAGAAATCCTTCTTGCTACCTCTTGAGCACTGCGTTGGTTTTCCCTTGAAGAGGAAAGGGTGATGCAGCAAAGTAGCGTAAGTATTTCCCTTAGTTTTTGAAAACCAAGTCCAGTAGGAGGCTACACGCGAGTCCCTCGTACCTACACAAAACAAATAAATCCTCGCAACCAACGCGATAAGGGGTTGTCAATCCCTTCACGGTCACTTACGAGAGTGAGATCTGATAGATATGATAGGATAATATTTTTGGTATTTTTGTGATAAGATGCAAAGTTAATAAAAGAAAAGTAAAAAATAAAAGTAAAAAAGAAAAGTAAAAAAGCAAAGGAAATAACTAAGTGTTGGAAGATTAATATGATGAAGATAGACCCGGGGTTCATAGGTTTCACTAGTGGCTTCTCTCAAAAGCATAAGTATTTTACGGTGGGTGAACGAACTACTGTTGAGCAATTGACAGAATTGAGCATAGTTATGAGAATATCTAGGTATGATCATGTATATAGGCATCATGTCCGAGACAAGTAGACCGACTCCTTCCTGCATCTACTACTATTACTCCACTCATCGACCGCTATCCAGCATGCATCTAGAGTATTAAGTTCATGAAAACAGATTAACGCCTTAAGCAAGATGACATTATGTAGAGGGATAAATTCATGCAATATGATAAAAACCCCATCTTGTTATCCTCGATGGCAACAATACAATACGTGCCTTGCTGCCCCTACTGTCACAGGGAAAGGACACCACAAGATTGAACCCAAAGCTAAGCACTTCTCCCATTGCAAGAAAGATCAATCTAGTAGGCCAAACCAAACTGATAATTCGAAGAGACTTGCAAAGATAACCAATCATACATAAATGACTTCAGAGAAGATTCAAATATTGTTCATAGATAAACTTGATCATAAACCCACAATTCATCAGTCTCAACAAACACACCACAAAAAGAAGATTACATCGAATAGATCTCCACGAGAGAGGGGGAGAACATTGTATTGAGATCCAAAAAGAGAGAAGAAGCCATCTAGCTACTAACTATGGACCCGAAGGTCTGAGGTAAACTACTCACACTTCATCGGAGAGGCTATGGTGTTGATGTAGAAGCCCTCCGTGATGGATGCCCCCTCCGGCGGAGCTCCGGAACAGGCCCCAAGATGGGATCTCATGGGTACAGAAGGTTGCGGCGGTGGAATTAGGTTTTTGGCCCCGTATCTAATCGTTTGGGGGTACATAGGTATATATGGGAGGAAGAAGTACGTCGGTGGAGCAACGTGAAGCCCACGAGGGTGGAGGGCGCGCCCTGGGGGGTAGGCGCGCCCCCTACCTCATGGCCTCCTGGAAGCTTCTCTTACGTAGGGTGCAAGTCTCCTGGATCATGTTCGTTCCAAAAATCACGCTCCTGAAGGTTTCATTCCGTTTGGACTCCGTTTGATATTCTTTTTCTGCGAAACTCTGAAATAGGCAAAAGCAGCAATTCTGGGCTGGGCCTCCGATTAATAGGTTAGTGCCAAGAATAATATAAAAGTGGATAATAAAGCCCATTATTGTCCAAAACGGTAGATAATATAGCATGGAGCAATAAAAAATTATAGATACGTTGGAGACGTATCACCCTCCACGGGGTGGTCCTGTTCATCCAGCCCTCCACGGGGTCCTGTTCATCCAGCCCCAACCAGCTCGATCGATCGGGGTCCTGTTCATCCAGAGGCAACACCACGGGGTCCTGTTCATCCAAACCCCCCAGCAACGCTCACTGTTCATCCAGAGGCAACACCACGGGGTCCTGTTCATCCACCCCCACCGGGAACTGTTTATCCAAACACCCCAGCAACGCTCACTGTTCATCCAGAGGCGGCATCGATCGGCTTCAGTTAGCAGCAGTAGCGAAGGAATCGCTCGATCGGGTTCAGTTAACAGCCATCGATCGATCGCTCGGGTTCAGTAACGCGTAGCCTGCAGTGCAATCGCTCGGGTTCAGTTAGAGCCCAACGCCTCGCTCGGGTTCAGTTAGAGTCCAACGCCTCGCACCCACGCGCGTGCGTGTACGAGAGAAACGCGCATCGCTCGGCCCCGACCACCCACCGTAACCGGGAACACCCTAATATTTTCCTCGCCCTTGCTTCTACCACGGTTTTTCCGTCATGGACGGCCCAAAGAATGTCATGCAGTTGCGTCTCCGGCCCGCCCAGGATGAAAAGCCCATTTTTGTCATAGAAGTAGGACCCCACCACATCTATGATGATACCGTGTTTTCTCACAATTATTGTCATAGAAGTGTCATAAGTATGACAGAAAAAAAATCGTTCGGCCCAAAATGTCACGGATGCGTCTTTTTTTTGTAGTGTAGACCTAGTGGACCTCATTGTTGCAATGGGACTACTCCCTATCCTAGATGGCATGATTCAAAGTGGTGGGCAGCGGGCATAATTCGGAGCTGCTTAGTATTAAACCCCATGAAGAAGTCCCATCGAAATAAATAGCCATCCTCTACACGTGCTCCTATGTAAAATGAGTAAAATGAGACAAAAAGAGAAAGAGACAAAGTAAAAAAATCACCAGCCTTAGATCCAGCCCTGTTGTATCAGTGAATGATATTTCTACGTCGTGATTGACATGGCTATATTATTAACCATGCTACGGAGGTAGAAGCAGATTTTTATTTATTTGCGGAGGTAGCAGTGGATGGATATTCAACGAGGAGTGCAATGACGGTTGCTTCCTCGGTCAAACATAGAGAAAGGTGGGCCTCATGATTTCACGACTTATTAGTCATTATTACTGCCTATACTCTTTGCACATACTATATAGTAACTGGGTGGTACAGTAGTGGGCTATACTTTTAATAACCATGCTCGAAGAGAAGAGGTTCACGCACCCACGCACGTAGTGTACTAGTAGTAGCACTCTTTGCGTCCTTTGTGTCTTCCCCAACCACACACGTGACATGGTGGAGCTCATTTCTGTAAGATGATGCAATCCACGTGATAATTTGACACGTCTAGTAGTAGTTACTCACTTATAAATAATGGAGGGTTGGGAACCACGCGTGAACGGTGCCGCGTCATTTATAAATATATTTTTTCTTCAGTGGCACGTACGCAATATAAATAGGTTCATATGGAAATAAAAGGAAACCGCTCCACTATATACATGGCCAGGACGAGCCTACACGGTTGCTTGCTGGGGTTGCTCTCTTCACACTCTCTCGCACAAAACGACTGTGACCACATCTCTAACATCCGAGCGGATCACGTCCGCCGGGGGAAGGGGTGGATGCTTAGTGTAGATGCGGTCGTCGCCGCCGACGGCAAAAACCCACTGTCGGCATGTCCCGATCAGGGGTCCCCGCCGTTCTCTCTCACAAAGCCAGTGAGGTTGCCTTTGTCCCTTGCTCACTGCCGCGACGTGGGCAGTTGCCGCCTCCCGCCGCACTCCTTTAGGTTGAGCTATGTCCCGACATCCCTCAGGTACAACTTCCTTACAATCGGCTTGCACCACTGCCCCAGCTGCCCACATCACTCCATGTGGATATTTCTCTACTTCTTTGCCCCGCACATACCTCTACTGGCTTCTACGTACTGTATTTGTGATGAGTTTATGTCTCATCAACTAGTCCCAGTAATCTTATTCTAATCACGCTTCTTCAATTTCTTTGCCACAGGGATGCTCATCTTGATTTTGGCGAAACTGCACAAAATGATCCGATGGTCAAAGGGTTGCAAACTTCATTTCTTTGGAAGCTTCAACGTTGCCAGCAAATTAAAGCCTGGTTAGGGTTTATGGTTCAAGGGCTAGGGACTGCATGGATCGTTTTTTTCTTCAGTTGTCTCTGTTCCAAAATAAGTGTCAACTTTAGTAGTAGTAGTAGTAGTAGTAGTAGTAGTAGTAGTAGTAGTAGTAGTAGTACAACTTTGTACTAAAGTTGTCATAAAGTTGAGACACTTATTTTGGAATGGTGGGAGTACATATTGGCTATGATCTGTCAATCATTGAGATGCAATAGCATGCATGTTAGTCTCCTTTGTATTTGATGAAATGTTGCAACGGGGCAACCTTGGAGGCAAGATAAGCTGGAAGCTTCATAGCATTGTACAAATTTATCTCGCAGAGAAATTACAGTATGTACTATACTAGTACTATGTAAAGAGTTAGGTGTCACACGGTGTCCAGAGAATATGGTGATAGTGTGAGGCGGGCCATGTAATCACCGAGCCTACGTGTTTTAAGTGCTTTCGCACTCCTCCGCTGTAAGAATGGAGAAAATTGTAATCTAGCACCTCCTTTCGCCGAAGCGTTGGACATCCAGCAGTCGTACCACCTTAGTAATAATGACCAATGAGCCGTCAAATCACATAGACCCAGCAGTAAGTTGGACGGACGAAGCAACTATCACTCTTGAATCCGCTTCTCCCTTCAACACAGGTGCCAGTGAGAGGTCGCATCCGCTCTGCCCGGGCATGAATGCGGCACCGATTCTTTGGAGCGGCGTTGACTGTTTTAGGCGGGAAGCGCGCGCGGGCGATGAAGGGGCTTTGGGTGGGCCAGGCTGGTCAGGAGCGGGCGTGGCAGCTGTCTCGATCGGACGCTCGGAAACGAGAGGATGCACCGACTCTACCGGCTAAATCATACACTACACAACATCTCTCTGTAGGAGTAGGTCGATGTGTCGCTCTATCTAACACGCACATGTTGTTAAACACACACACACACGCGCGCACACACGCACACACAGGTTCATAGAATAGGAATATTGTGCGAGTGCGAAGCCACGGGAAGTGAGATACAAATGGAGTACATACAAGAAGAGAAGAGGTGACGAATATTCCATCAAACCTGGACTGAGGAGTAGTACTCCCTCCATCTAGGTGTTAAGTCATCTTATGAAAATCAGATATTCCCAAAATGTTTAGGCGTCGTCCATTAACTTCGTATCTCAATCCCCTCTTGGCCTCATTGCTAGCGAGCGTTGTTACTTAGGGAGCGTTTGGTTCCTTAGCAAGAACAGTTATAGCCTAGCCGGGCAAGGTTAGGCATTTGGAACTGTTAAAACATGTTAGCTTTTGTGGGCCAGCTAGCTTGGGTGGGCTAGAAAAACCTTGCTAGCTCAGGAGAGCCAAATCGGCTTGCTTCCGACGGCAAACTTCATGCACGGAAAAATCGGCGACCCACTCATGACAACGATTTTCACGGGGAAAGGCTGGTAATAAAAAGAACTAAACCGTTTGACCAGGCAAGGCTGGCCAAGCAAAAGCTGGCTAGCTGGGCTACCCGAGCAATTTCCTTACTAAGCAATGTAACCAAACGCTACTCTGCCTTGTTATTTCCCCCAAAAACCCAATGCATGGAGCGCAACTACGCATTGATCATTCAAGAAATCAAAGTCGTCTTGCATGCGAGTTAATACGTGGCCCTGCATGGTAGCTAAAACGGCATCTGTTAGTTGTTGTGATTAATTGTTGCGTTTAGAGACATAAATCAGGGCTTTGATTGGAGGAAGGACCGGTCAAGTTTCTCCTTCTCCTCCAATCTGCTTGCACATTGGTCCCGCTGCACCTTCTAACGTGACTTACACCTAGACGGAGGGAGTAGTACGAGATACGGTGGCACCTTGTTGCATCCTAGTGTTCACGAGCAGTAGCGAGATGTGTGAGGTAAGATACACCATTGGCGCTTTAATTTTTCTTATTAATTTGTTTGTTTCACCCTCTGACTGGTGGGACCCAATGTACTACATGGAGAGAGGTAAGGTGACTAAAGCTGCATTATTTATGTACTACCAACACTGCTTTAAATCCCCAAAGACCTTACCACCAAAGCCACATGACACGATTATGATTTAAATCCCAATGACTCCCACGCAAAAAAAACACGACATGCTTGTCACACGAATGCAGGAATGTATAAAAGGTTATTTTCCTCTCATTAAACATAACGCGAGGGTGGTGTAGCTGGTTAGCCTGTTCGCTCATCAAACTTGAGGTCTCGGGTTCGATAACCGCACTTGAGCAAATTTTATTTTTGTTCGACTTCTTTCTTCCACCCAATGACAGGTAAGCCCCGCATGACAGAGAGAGAAAGCTATCTGGGGCAGTGCCACGTATACGCTGCAGCCTCGGCGCTTGTTTTCTAAGGTTTGCACTCTTCACACCCTCTCTCCATTATATATATACACGCTGGAGCCTCAGCGCTTGTAGTTGCTCTCTTCACACTCTCACCCTCTCCATATCTAAACAAGACTTCGTTGGTCTCTCTCTCTCTCTCTCTCTCTCTCTCTCTCTCTCTCTCTCTCTCCCCCTCCCCCCTCACTGCTGGTCAAAGAACCAGCAAGATCAATCCGCCGGGAAGGGAAGGAGGCTTAACATTGTCGCCGCCGGCGAGGGAGGGAATCCACTACCGGCGCAACTGTTCTCTTTCACCCAGCGGCGGCGCGGGAGGGCCTCCGACCCCTTCTTCCTCACCGCCGTACATAGTGTGGGCAGAACGGTCTCCGATCGCCCACCGAACCACACCCCAAGAACCTTAAGGTATAATTTACTTATTCCACATGCATTGCTCTAGCTGCACTTGAATTTAGGTGTTGGATCAAACAGGTAAGTAGTGGGGAAAGTTGTATAGCATGAATCTAGGACGTGGTTCAAAGAGGAAAGGAAGGGGGAAAGTTGTATAGCATGAATCTAGGACGTGGTTCAAAGAGTAAAGGAAGGAGGCAAAGTACTAGTACAGACTGGCTATCCAGCACCTATGTTGGTCGAAAAGGGAAAACAATGACAAACGTAGTACGCACATCTGTAGCGAACTGATCTTTTTGTTTTGGGGGACAAGGCTGTAGAGTTTGAGCAGGACTAGATTTGCTGCCCTCACATAGGGAAAGGTGTCTAAAGATAACAAAACTGGGACCAACACAAATATGCTCCTTGGTTGTTTGTTCTTTGTTGCAATAGACTTTGCATCACGCCTTTATACATCGGTAGATGCACATGGCGCTGGTGCGTCCACTGTCCCGTGCAACTCTTTAGGTGTTGTTAATCTAAGGCCCTGTTTGGTTAAGAAGTCCTAGGACTTTTTTTAGTCCCAACTAAAAAGTCCCTAGTCCCTACCTACTTGGTTCCAGGGACTAAACATGGACTAGAGGTTATTAAATGACATGCTAAAAGACCATGTTACCCCCAGTAATGAACTAATAGAGATAAGGTGCGATGCGGGGCAGGGGTAACTATTGGAAAAAGTCCCAAAAAGACTCTCCCTCGGGGTCTTCTTTCTTTAGTCCCAAATGCCCACTTTTAGTCCCTAAAAGTCCCTCCTGTTTGGTTTAGATGTGACTGAAAGGGACTTTTTTTAGTCCCTACACCAAAAAGTCTCTGTAAACAAACACCCTCTAATAATGCCGCTGGAAAATTGATGCAATGCCACAGTTAAAAGCAAATTACATGTTTAGCGAATTTTATTGTTAATATAATCTCTCTGTTAATATGAATCAATGCCACCGTTTGAGAGATGCTACTATCTTGTTGTCATTCCCATTTAGATAAGTTAGATGCTTCTTTTTGTTGGCTTCTGTGTCATCCTGTATGCTCTACACAACAGATGGTTTCGGAGAAGTGCTTCACCTATATGCTCTACACAATAAGCCTCATGACAAAGGTTGGTACTGGCCCACAGATTTCATCCATATGATTGAGCTTTGTCATCTCTATTGGTGTTGTGCTACTGTTTAGATACTGGCATGCGAAAGTTGTATTGTCCTCGAGAAGTGCTTCATATGTGCTGTTTTAATTATTTCCTTTCCTTTTTTTCGAGCAAACATGGATGCAACATTCAGTTGTTCTCTTGCCTTTGCACAACAGGATCATCCATGTCATAACAGAAGGAAGCAGTTGAAGGATGGTTACATTACTGCCCACAAGAACAAACTAACTTCAGCTCAGAAGGACTCACGAATCTCCATCTTTGTTGCTGTGATGGCCAATACAATGTTGTGTTAGGATTCCTTCCGGTGAGTTCCATTTTTTTTAAATGTGTGCTCTGCATGAATCATGTAGGTTGCCTGTTTAAACTGTCAATTCATAGTACAGTTTGCTTTATACTAATCAGTTTTTTTGTATTTGTGCAAACAGGGGTGCTCAGCTTTATTTCAATGGGAACTGCACAAAATGTTCATGAATACATCGAATCATTCATTTCCACCACAAGAAAGGAGGTGTCGATATGTTCAATGTGTTGCAACATATAAAGGCGAAATCATACAAGCTACACGCGAATTTGGTTGATTTTGGTGGAACTGCACAAAAAGTACAGCTGGTTTATTTAGCACGAGGTGCCATGTCAGTGTCCGAATTGATTGCAAACCCTACCCATTCACAATCGTAGGCATTTGATATTTTGGAATGGGAAAACCTTGTCAAAGTTTGCTCATTGATGTATGCAAAACAACACGCATTTGACATTTTGGAATGGGACAACCTTGTCAAATTTTGCTCACTGATGTTAGCAAGAATACATGCGTTTGATATTTACGACTGGGATGCCCTTTGCCGTCAGCAGCATCGATCGATTTTTCTTTATTCTTTGATTGTGAAGTAAATATTGGCTCTGACATGTGAATCGCTGAGATGCATAATCATCGATTGTTTTGAATGTTCCCTATGAATTGCCAGGCCTGTGTGTTTGATTGCAATGTACAGGAACGCTAAAAAGCTGCTCAAACTCTTTGTACTCTCTCTGTTCCTTTTTACTTCGCATATTAGATTTCTTTCAAGTCAGTTGATTTTACATTGTGAATGTTCATACTTTTTTCTATAAGATTGGTCAAAGTAGAGATACTTTGACTTCATACAAAACTTATATGCAGACTAAAAAGGACCAGAGGGGGTACATGTGAAACTGCTGCAAACAAGGTGATCACCCTGGGAATAATGCTAGTACGTATTGTTTTGCATGTTCATCCAATGCCAGTGATACAAGAATTCGAACTAATTGAACTAAATTCATTCATACATGGTCAGATTTCATATAAACTTGCCGGATTTCATTACATTTCATACATTCTTAAACTAAAAAGGGGTGCACTGGAGGTATAATTAATTAACTTAAGCTCCCACCCGTGTTCGGGTGAGCCGAACAGAAGCTTCTTCTCCAGCGCAGCTCTCCGACTCCACGTCACCGCCAAGAAGCTAATCGGCCGTCAATGGTCAACCCGCCTAGCTTGGCTTCAACCGGAGGGTAGCAGCGGTGGCCTTACTTGGACCTGAGCGGCGGCGACCTACCGTGTTCAACTGTTCCTTGTTTTCTATGTGGCGCGGCCTCGTTGGCAGCGGGGCGGGGCCTCGACGGAGATGGCCATGTCTTCTGTCTCGTTGCCGGCGGGGCGGCGCCTTGGCAGAGCGAGGGAAATCCTCCCCTCATTGCCGGCAGGGCAGGGCCTCGGCTGAGCCGGCGATGTCCTCTGCCTTGTTGTTGGTGGGGCAGAGCCTCGGCAGATTAGGGCCTCGCCGAAGCCGGCGAGGTCCTCCGCCTCGGTCCCGGCAGGGCGAGGCCTCAGCGGAGCCGGTGATGTCATTTGCCTCGTTGTTGGCGCGGCAGGGCCTCGGTGGAGCAGGGCCTTGCGGAAGCCGGCGTAATCCTTTGCCTCGGTGCCGGCGGAGCGGGGACTCATCGGAGCCGGCATTATCCTCTGCCTCATCCTCGGTCTCGGCAAATAGCGCCTCGCCCGCTTCATCGCCCTCTTTGTAGGCGGCCGCAGCCTCCGCCACCCGCATGCGGTACCGCCAGCGCTCGAGGCGGCTCTCGCGGGCGGAGCGGTATGAGTCGAGCAGCGCCTCCTGCTCCACCCGCTCCATGGCGATCTGCTCCTCTGCCTGCAGGTGCTTCTCGGGTTCAGTTAGAGCCCAACTCCTCGCTCGGGTTCAGTTAGAGCGCAACGCCTTGCACACACGCGCGTACGTGTAAGAGAGAAACGCACAAACCTCCGTGCATCGCTCGGCACCGACCACCCACCGTAACTGGGAACTCCCCGATATTTTCCTCGCCCTCGCTTCTACCACAGTTTTTCCACCATGGACGGCCCAAAGAATGTCATGCAGCTGCATCTCCGGCCCGCCCAGAACGAAAAGCCCATTTTCTGTCATGATTTTGTGTCATATAAGTAGGAGCCCACCACATCTATGATGATACCGGGTTTTGTCACAATTATCGTCATAGAAGTGTCATAAGCATGACAGAAAAAAATTCGTTCGGCTCAAAATGTCACGGATGTGTCTTTTTTTGTTGTGTAGGGCAGGCGCGGGCGGCCGCAGGCCCCCTTGGGGTGCGCTTAGGGCTGCCTTGAAGGAAATATGCCCTAGAGGCAATAATAAAGTTGTTATTTATATTTCCTTATATCATGATAAATGTTTATTATTCATGCTAGAATTGTATTAACCGGAAACTTAGTACATGTGTGAATACATAGACAAAACAGAGTGTCCCTAGTATGCCTCTACTAGACTAGCTCGTTAATCAAAGATGGTTAAGTTTCCTGACCATAGACATGTGTTGTCATTCGATGAAAGAGATCACATCATTAGAGAATGATGTGATGGACAAGACCCATCCATTAGCTTAGCATAATGATCATTCAGTTTTATTGCTACCACTTTCTCCGTGTCAAATATATATTCCTCCGACTATGAGATTACGCAACTCCCGAACACTGGAGGAATTCCTTGTGTGCTATCAAACGTCACAACGTAACTGGGTGATTATAAAGATGCTCCATAGGTATTTCCGAAGGTGTTTTTTGGGTTGGCATAGATCGAGATTAGGATTTGTCACTCCGAGTGTCGGAGAGGTATCTCTGGGCCCTCTCGGTAATGCACATCATATGAAGCCTTGCAAGCAATGTAACTAATGAGTTAGTTGCGGGATAATGCACTACGGAACGAGTAAAGAGACTTGCCGGTAACGAGATTGAACTAGGTATGAAGATATCGACGATCGAATCTCGCGCAAGTAACATACCAATGACAAAGGGAATAACATATGTTGACATTGCGGTTCGACCGATAAAGATCTTCATAGAATATGTGGGAACCAATATGAGCATCCAGGTTATGCTATTGGTTATTAACCGGAGAGGAGTCTCGGTCATGTCTACATAGTTCTCGAACCCGTAAGGTCCGCACGCTTAACGTTCGATGACGATAGGTATTGTATGAGTTATGTGTTTTGGTGACCAAAAGTTGTTTGGAGTCCCGGATGAGATCACGGACATGACGAGGAGTCTCGAAATGGTCGAGAGATAAAGATTAATATATTGGAAGGTTATATACGGACACCGAAATGGTTCCGAAGAGGTTTGGTGATTTTTTGGAGTACCGGGAGGTTACTGGAAGAGTTGTGGGCGATTATAGTCATACTGCTTACCACCAACGTCTATGCGTAAATGATATGCACGAGTAGAACACTAAGAGTTGTGGGCGATTATAGTCATACTGCTTACCACCAATGTCTTATTTTGATTCGGTGGTATTGTTGGATTAAGCGGCCCGGACCAACATTACATGACCACGTTCATGAGACCGGTTCTACCGGCATGCTTTAGCACACAGGTGGCTGGCGGGTGTGTGCTTCTCCAACTTTAGTTGAATCAAATTTGACTACGACTGATCCTTGTTGAAGGTTAAAACAGCACACATGACGAAACATCTTTGTGGTTTTGATGCGTAGGTAAGAACGGTTCTTACTAGAAGTCCGTAGCAGCCATGTAAAACTTGCAACAACAAAGTAGAGGACGTCTAACTTGTTTTTGCAGGGCATGTTGTGATGTGATATGGTCAAGATATGATGTGATATACGTTATTGTATGAGATCATCATGTTTTGTAAAAGTTATCGGCAACTAGCAGGAGCCTCATGGTTGTTGCTTTATTGTATGAAATGCAATCGCCATGTAATTGCTTTACTTTATCACTATGCGGTAGCGATAGTTGTAGAAGCAAAAGTTGGCGAGATGACAACGACGCGACGATGGAGATCAAGGTGTCAAGCCGGTGACGATCGAGATCATGACGGTGCTTTGGAGATGGAGATCAAAGGCACAAGATGATGATAGCCATATCATGTCACATATTTTGATTGCATGTGGTGTTTATATTTTATGCATCTTATTTTGCTTAGTACGGCGGTAGCATTATAAGATGATCCCTCACTAAATTTCAAGGTATCTCCCTGAGTATGCACCATTGCTACAGTTCCTCGTGCCGAGACACCACGTGATGATCGGGTGTGATAAGCTCTACGTTCACATACAACGGATGCAAGCCAGTTTTGCACGTGCAGAATACTAGGGTTGAACTTGATGAGCCTAGCATATGCAGATATGGCCTCCGAACACTGAGACCAAAAGGTCGAACGTGAATCATATAGTAGATATGATCAACATAGAGATGTTCACCATTGAAAACTACTCCATCTCACGTGATGATCGGACATGGTTTAGTTGATATGGATCACGTGATCATTTAGATGACTAGAGGGATGTCTATCTAAGTGGGAGTTCTTAAGTAATATGATTAATTGAACTTTAATTTATCATGAACTTAGTCTTGATAGTTTTTGCATATCTATGTTTTTGTAGATCAATGGCCCGTGCT
>LR880972.1:708049397-708078454 GCA_904067115.1 Aegilops sharonensis | reverse complement strand
ACACTTATTACATCGTTGTCCACAAGGGAACTTAATACAATAATATGGCTTAAGGCCATCTAATAATAACAGCGGAAGGCTTGGAAGATAAGCGAGTCCATCAACTCCATCGGCATCACTGAGTATAGAACCACGACCTAACACCTTACTCGTCGTCTGAAAAGTCTGCAACATGAAAGTTGCAGCCCGAAAACGGGTCAGCACATGGAATATGCTGGCAATGTAACACATAAGAGCAATGAAGGAATAAGCCTATACTACATGCATATTTGGCTGGTGGTAAGGCTCTATGGTTACATTTGCATAAAGCTGATTTTTCCCTACATCAAAGGAATAATTTTATTTAACTATCATGGTGGTGGTTAAACATTGAGAATGGTTGACAGCATCCTCAATCCCAATTAAAAAGTACTCATCAAAACCCAATAACTTTTATTAGAAGTAACATGTTGAGATTCACATGATATTCAATTACCGGATACTCAAAACGTCCATAACCGGGGACACGGCTAATCATGATTAGTTTATACACTCTGCAGAGGTTTGCGCACTTTTCCCCACAAGACTCGATCGCCTCCGCTTGGTTCTCGCACTACAGGGTGTTTGAGAAACGGATGACCGAGACATAGTCTTTCAGAAGCGCTAGCACCTTACATGTGGGTAGACCGTACCAACCNTACATCCCCTACATCAGCTAGCCTACCCGTAAGAGTTCGCACAACTTAGTCAACTACGCCAGAGCCCATAATTGGCTTGTGGCTGCACACGGAAGTTTCCAGTTTGAATAATCTTATGATCCCTTAGAGCCTGGGTGGCGGTCCGAAGAAATACAGGCAAGTCCTGATGGAAACCAGGTGCCTCAATCCACCCAGATGTGTGTTTAGGTTGCCAACTTAGATAAACCATTAATTAACAATCTCACATCTGTCATGGATATTCACTCACCCAATCCACGTCTACTAGCATAGCATGGCATAAAAGCAAACGTAGAAGTAACTCCCAAGGTTTCATAAGTAAAACAGGTAATAGGTACTACCTCAAATCTACTTCCCAATCCCACAATTTAATTAGATCTTAAACATGCAAGTGTTTGAGGGTTTGATCTAATGCATAAAAACTGGGTAGTAGAAAGGTATGATCAAGTGTTACTTGCCTTGCTGATGATCCGCGAGACCTAGAGATTCGAAGTAACAGGCGGCGCACTCCGGGTGATCTAACGCAGACAAACAACAAGCATACAATAAGTACTCATCTAATGCACGGGGAAATCTCGAACAAAAGATCTAACCAGATAGTTCATCTTAAGAACCCTGGTTGCAAAAAGAATCGAATCAAATAAA
The DNA here is from genome assembly GCA_904067115.1 of Aegilops sharonensis. Lineage (NCBI taxonomy): Eukaryota > Viridiplantae > Streptophyta > Magnoliopsida > Poales > Poaceae > Aegilops > Aegilops sharonensis. The sequence continues at coordinate 708,077,114 of LR880972.1, read as the reverse complement.
GCATCGAAAGTCGAAACTCGAGAGAGAACGACTCGGTTTAGCAAATCTGAAACTAGGTCAAAATTTTACAGTAGCAAAACTCTGTGTAAGTAGGTTAGTCGGAACGGCGGTTTCGTAACGAAACTCCAGGCGCTTGAATCACCTGATTCCGATAAACGAGCAAGAAATAAAACATATTTGAAAATCGGATCGGAAATCGAATCTGAAAAATAATGGGTTAAATCCGATTAAAAGAAAACGACGAACGGATTAAATAACGGACGTTCGTTAATAGAACTAATCCAACGAACACATTCATTGAAACGAACGGTTCGGTGAACGTTCGTTAATTAAGAAAACCGAAAAAAAAACCATCTAGGTTTTTGAAAAGAAACCGAACATCACGAGAAAAACCGGATCGGGTTTTTCTAAAAAAAACTGGATCGGGAAAACCGGATCGGGGCGGCGGCTACCTCCGGTGGTCTTCGCCGGCGGGGGCTCCGGCGGGGCTCCGGGGCGGCGGGGTCCGGCGGGGGTCGGGAGGGGGGGCAGCGAGGGGCGGCGGGGTTCCGGCGTCGGCGGGGAACGGCGGCGGCGTCCTCGGCGGCGGCGGGGGCTCGGTTTGGGGGCGGGCGGCGGCGGGGGAGGGAGAAGGGGGGGGGGGGGGGGCCGGTTTTTTTGGAAGGGGGGGGGGCGGCCGGGTGGGGGGGGGGGCAAGGGGGGGGCCGGGGGGGGGGCGGGCCCCCGGGGGGGGGGGGGGGGGGGAGGGGGGGGGGGGCGGGGTTCCGGCGTCGGCGGGGAACGGCGGCGGCGTCCTCGGCGGCGGCGGGGGCTCGGTTTGGGGGCGGGCGGCGGCGGGGGAGGGAGAAGGGGGGGGGGGGGGGGCCGGTTTTTTTGGAAGGGGGGGGGGCGGCCGGGTGGGGGGGGGGGCAAGGGGGGGGCCGGGGGGGGGGCGGGCCCCCGGGGGGGGGGGGGGGGGGGAGGGGGGGGGGGGCGGGGTTCCGGCGTCGGCGGGGAACGGCGGCGGCGTCCTCGGCGGCGGCGGGGGCTCGGTTTGGGGGCGGGCGGCGGCGGGTGAGAGAGAAGGGGGGGGGGGGGCGGCCGTTATTTATGGACGGGGGGGGGGCGGCCGGCTTGGGGGAGGGGCAAGGGGGCGGCCGGGGTGGAGGCGGACTCCGGGGCGGCGGGGTGGCGTGCGGCGGCGGGGCGCCCGCTCGGGCGTGCGCGCGAGCGAGAGGAGGGAGGCGGGCCGGGGCGCTGGGCCGGCTGGGCCTCGGCCCAGGGGGGGGCGATATTTTAAAAAAAAAACAAAACCAAACGAATTAAAAAAAATACCAAACGAACTCCGATTTTAATAAAAATAATTTTCCCCGACTCCTAAAAATGAGTCGAACAAAATGAACTTTAAAAACGGCAAACATGCATTTTTTTTTAAATGCTCATTTTTGCCTGAGCAAAATAAATCTTCCAAAACCAAATTTGATTTATTTATAAAATCTTCATTTTTCCTAAATGTTGGGAAAGTCATATTATTCCCTCTCTTAAATTTTTTATAGGAAAACTTTATGAAGATAATTAAATAAATCCAATGATCCTATTTTCAAAATTTGAGAAATCGCAAATATGAAAATAATGAAACTTCCAACTCTCTCCGAGGGTCCTTGAGTTGCGTGAAATTTTCTAGGATCGAAAAAATGCGAGAAAATATGATATGCATGATGACCTAATGTATAACATTCCAAATTGAAAATTTGGGATGTTACAGTCTTTTAGATTTTCCCCCTCCCTTTGCTTAAAGTTTAGAACTTCATTCTCGGGAGATAACGGAGAAGATATGCGACTAGTCATGATGACAAGCAAGCAAACTAACACACGAGCAAACAAACGGACGAGGAAAAGGCAACGGGAAAAAGAGGTGGAGATTGGGAAAGAGAGGGCGAATAAAACGGCAAGGGTGAAGTGGGGGAGAGGAAAACGAGAGGCAAGTGGCAAATAATGTAAATGCGAGGGAGATAGGTTTGTGATGGGTACTTGGTATGTCTTGACTTGAGCGAAGACCTCCCCGGCAACGGCGCCAGAAATCCTTCTTGCTACGTCTTGAGCTTGTGTTGGTTTTCCTCGAAGAGGAGAGGGTGATGCAGCAAAGTGTACCGTAAGTATTTCCCTCAGTTTTGAGAACCAAGGTATGAATCCAGTAGGAGGCTCCTCAAAAGTCCCACGCACCTACACAAACAAACTGAGAACTCGCAACCCACGCAATAAAGGGGTTCTCAATCCCTTCACGGCCACTTGCGAAAGTGAGATCTAATAAAGGTAGTAAATAATATTTTTGGTATTTTTGGTATAGATGCAAAAAGTAAAGATGCAAATAAAAGTAGATTGAAAGCAAATATGATAAAAGATAGACCCGGGGGCCATAGGTTTCACTAGAGGCTTCTCTTGAGATAGCATAAGTATTACGGTGGGTGAACAAATTACTGTCGAGCAATTGATAGAAAAGCGCATAGTTATGAGATTATCTAGGCATGATCATGTATATAGGCATCACGTCCATAACAAGTAGACTGACTCCTGCCTGCATCTACTACTATTACTCCACACGTCGACCGCTATCCAACATGCATCTAGAGTATTAAGTTCATAAGAACAGAGTAACGCTTTAAGCAAGATGACATGATGTAGAGGGATAAACTCATGCAATATGATATAAACCCCATCTTGTTATCCTCGATGGCAACAACACAATACGTGCCTTGCAACCCTTTCTGTCACTGGGTAAGGACAGCGCAAGATTGAACCCAAAGCTAAGCACTTCTCCCATGGTAAGACAGATCAATCTAGTAGGCCAAACTAAACCGATAATTCGAAGAGACTTGCAAATCTAACTCAATCATACATAAAAGAATTCAGAGAAGATTCAAATATTATTCATAGATAAACTTGATCATAAACCCACAATTCATCAGATCTCGACAAACACACCGCAAAAACAGATTACATCGAATAGATCTCCACAAGAGAGGGGAAGAACATTGTATTGAGATCCAAAAAGAGAGAAGAAGCCATCTAGCTAATAACTATGGACCCGTAGGTCTGTGGTAAACTACTCACAACTCATCGGAGGGGCAAGGATGTTGATGTAGAGGCCCCCCGTGCTTGATTCCCCCTCCAGCAGAGTGTCGGCGAAGGCTCCAAGATGGGATCTCGCGGATACAAAAGGTTACGGCGGTGGAAATTGTGTTTCGTGGTGCCCCTGGATGTTTTCGGGGTATGTAGGTATATATAGGAAGAAGAAGTACGTCGGTGGCCGCCCGAGGGGCCCACGAGACAGGGGGTACGCCCTATAGGGGGGCGCGCCCTCCTATCTCGTGGAGGCTCTGGTTGCTTCTTGACTTGCACACCAAGTTCTCTGGATCACGTTCGGCGAGAAAATCACGTTCCCGAAGGTTTCATTCCGTTTGGACTCCGTTTGATATTCCTTTTCTTCGAAACACTGAAATAGGCAAAAAAACAGCAATTCTGGGCTGGGCCTCCGGTTAATAGGTTAGTCCCAAAAATAATATAAAAGTGGAAAATAAAGCCCAATAAAGCCTAAAACAGTAGATAAAGTAGCATGGAGCAATCAAAAATTATATATACGTTGGAGACGTATCAGCGCCACGTTGGGTGGAGGGGCGTGCATGGGCACGGGCACGGGCGCTGGCGCTGGCATGTACACGAGCTCGCGCGGGTCTGCGGAGACCTCACTGACGCCCGCGGCTTCCAGCTCTGCGATAGTGCTCGGTGACCAGCCCGTCAATGCTACGGGGATGGTCGCTGGCGCGGGCACGGGGATGGGAGCTGGGACGGGAGCAGGGGCAGAAACCGCCGCGACTAGCTCGTTCTGGGCCATGTCCATGAGGCCCCATTCCTCCTTATTTTATATCTCCTCTGTCTCGGAGTCAACTTCACCAAAATTGAAGACTAGTGACAGATGATCATTTTGCGCCATGGCAGTGGAGGTCTGCGCGGGGAGGGGAATGGGAGGCGAACAGTAAGGCCGCCCATATTAAACAGCGGCTCGGGCGCCATTAATGGAGAGGAAGGCGGGCGGTCGTGGAAGTCAAAGGGCTTGCTTCCCAATGAGCCTGCGCAGCGTATAGCTCGCACACTTCTCGGTGAGCCTGCGCATTGGAGGACAGCTTGCAGGCCTCTCAGACAGCCTGCGCACCGGACTGCGTTCACACACCTCCCATTCAGTCAAGGTCAAGCAGCTGTCCGCACGGCACCTCCTACAGCCATTGAAACCAAGACACGTGGCGTCACGTGAATGGTTAACAGAACGCACACAGTTTGAATTATACAAACGTTTGAGATATTAAAGTGGCAGCTATTTTTTCAAAATGCCTTTGCTGGTTGTCATTATTCGAGTGCGCCTTCTCTCAAAATGGACACAAAAAATACCACATCATGTCGGGTGCCATTCCATGATAGCATGCCAGGTTTCATGAATTTCAGACGAGTATTGGATTTACTAGAATTTAAAAACCAGGCATCTCAATGTTTTGTCGGCAATCAACGGTGCCCTGGTGTTTGAATTCATTCCCATTTCTTGCATGGGACCTAAGCATGCACCCAAGGACACAGATTTGATTTTTCAACCAATTTATATGCAGTGGAGCATGTGCATGTAGTTCAAATTTGAATTATGCACATAAATGCATTTAAAACCCAGTTAATGCATAAAAATGTTCAAAAGAACCCCAAAAAATCATAAAAATTGACACAACACTCCTGTTGTTCTATGTTGACACGAGAAATTTTTTGGAAGCAATAAGAGGCAGTCGATATCGTTTCGTCCCCAAAGGTGAGACGTTCCCTATCGAAACCATGATGCTTGTTGTGAGAAGCTCTGGTTTGTGAGAAGCATATACCCAAACCTGCCCCAAATGGGACAAAATTTTTACCACGGCATGTTAATGCCACTCCATGAAAGCATGCCAAGTTTCATGAATTCCAGACGAGTTTTGGATTTACTAGAATTTAAAAACGAGGCATCTCAATGTTTTGCCGGCAATCAACGGTGCCCTGGTGTTTGAAATTCATTCCCATTTCTTGCATGGGACCTAAGCATGCACCCAAGGACACATATTTGATTTTTCAACCAATTTATATGCACTGGAGCATGTGCACGTAGTTCAAATTTGAATTATGCACATAAATGCATTGAAAACTCAGTTAATGCATAAAAATGTCCAAACGAACCCCGAAAAATCCCAAAAATTTACACACCACTCCTGTTGTTCTATGTTGACACGAGAAATTTTTTGAAAGCAATAAGAGGCAATGGATATCGTTTAGTCCCCAAAGGTGGGATGTTCCCTACCGAAACCATCATGCTTGTTGTGAGAAGCTCTGGTTTGTGAGAAGCATATACCCGAACCTGCCCCAAATGGGACAAATTTTTTAACACGGCATGTTGATGCCGCTCCATGATAGCATGTCAAGTTTCATGAAATTCAGACGAGTTTTGGATTTACTAGAATTTAAAAACCAGGCATCTCAATGTTTTGCCGGCAATCAACAGTGCCCTGGTGTTTGAATTTCATACCCATCTCTTGCATGGGACCTAGAAATTCACCCAAGGACACAGATTAGATTTTTCAACCAACCTTAGTGCATTGGAGCATGTAATTGTAGTTCAAATTTGAATTATGCACATGAAATGCCTAGAAAACCCAGTTAATGCATAAAAATGTCCAAACAAACCCCGAAAAATCACAAAAATTGACACAACACTCCTGTTGTTCTATGTTGACACTAGAATTTTTTTTGAAAGCAATACGAGGCAATGGATATCGTTTCGTCCCCAAAGGTGGGACGTTCCCTATCGAAACCATCATGCGTGTTGTGAGAAGCTCTGGTTTGTGAGAAGCTTATACCCGAACCTACCCCTAATGGGACAAATTTTTTCCACGGCATGTTGATGCCGCTCCATGATAGCATGCCAAGTTTCATGAATTTCATACGAGTTTTGGATTTACTAGAATTTAAAAACCAGGCATCTCAACGTTTTGCCGGCAATCAAAAGTGCCCTGGTGTTTGAATTTCATTCCCATCTCTTGCCTGGGACCTAGAAATTCACCCAAGGACACACATGTGATTTTTCAGCCAACTTTAGTGCATTGGAGCATGTGCTTGTAGTTCAAATTTGAATTATGCACATAAAATGCCTAGAAAACCCAGTTAATGTATAAAAAAGGCCAAACGAACCCCGAAAAATTCCAAGATTGAACACAACACTCCTGTTGTTCTATGTTGTCACTAGAAAACTTTTGAAAGCAATAAGAGGCAACAGATATCGTCGCGTCACCAAAGGTGGTACGTTCCCTATCGAAACCATCATGCTTGTTGTGAGAAGCTCTGGTTTGTGAGAAGGTTATACCCGAACCTGCTCCAAATGGGACAAAATTTTCACCACGGCATGTTGATGCCGCTCCATGATAGCATGCCAACTTTCATGAATTTCAGACGAGCTTTGGATTTACTAGAATTTAAAAACCAGGCATCTCAACATTTTTCCGGCCATCAACGGTGCCATGGTGTTTGAATTTCATTCCCATCTCTTGCATGGGACCTAGAAATTCACCCAAGGATAGACATGTGATTTTTCAACCAACTTTGGTGCATTGGAGCATGTGCTTGTAGTTCAAATTTGAATTATGCACATAAAATGCCTAGAAAACCCAGTTAATGTATAAAAAAGGCCAAACGAACCCCGAAAAATTCCAAGATTGAACACAACACTCTTATTGTCTATGTTGACACTAATTTTTTTTGAAAGCAATAAGAGGCAACGGATATCGTCCTATCACCAAAGGTGGTACGTTCCCTATCGAAACCATCATGCTTGTTGTGAGAAGCTCTGGTTTGTGAGAAGCTTATACCCAAACCTGCCCCAAATGGGACAAAATTTTCACCACGGCATGTTGATGCCGCTCCATGATAGCATGCCAAGTTTCGTGAATTTCAGACGAGTTTTGGATTTACTAGAATTTAAAAACCAGGTATCTCAATGTTTTGCCGGCAATCAACAGTGCCCTGGTGTTTGAAATTCATTCCCATCTCTTGCATGGGACCTAGAAATTCACCCAAGGACACACATGTGATTTTTCAACCAACTTTAGTGCATTGGAGCATGTGCTTGTAGTTCAAATTTGAATTATGCACATAAAATGCCTAGAAAACCCAGTTAATGTATAAAAAAGGCCAAACAAACCCCGAAAAATTCATTCCCATTTCTTCCATGGGACCTAAGCATGCACTGAAGGATACATATTTGATTTTTCAACCAATTTGTATGCACCGGAGCATGTGCATGTCGTTTAATTTTGAATTGTGCACCTGAAATGGCTAGAAAACTAGTTTAATGTATGAAATGTCCAAACGAACCCTGAATAATTCCAATTCTTTTACGACAAACATACAGTTGCATGTTCACTGCAGATAAAAGGTCTAGCAATTAAAACACCGTCCATTGCCGCTGTGACCCCATTTTGTAATTCAAATCAAGTAGATCCCACATAGTTTATTCTCACCAACCGTGTGAGATGTAGTACAAAATGTCTTGGAGCACCGTTGGTGCATAGTACGCCTATGGCTTATGCGAGAAGGTGTGTCGGCTACAGTCCACAGCCGGCGTGTCAAGCACACTAGCTCGCTCCCCCAAAACTCCCGCCCCTGCATCCCTCGCAATGTCGAAAATATCTACCGCCTGGAAGGTTTTAATGTTTGATAGCACACGATTAGTATGTGCGGACCATGTGCGATGTCTGTTACTCCCGCTCTGCTTCAGTCCCTTGATTTAAATTTTCAGTAGACCCAGCATTTTACTCCCGTCACTGCATCCCTCGCAATCTCAAAAATATCTGCTCGCCCTTGATCCAAATTTTCAGTAGCCCCGCCTTGTTACTCCCGCCTAGTAAAATTTTTAGTTGCCGCAGTATTTACTCAAACACAACCTCCGCTCACACAGACACACACAACCCTCGAAACCATTGGTAGGTCGCCGCCATCGTCGGCGCCTCCATCCTTAACCTCTTCCAGTGTGCCAGGGAGCTCGAGTAGCCAGTGGCCAAAAAGAGGTTTATCGTTGCCTTTTCGCCCGACGCTGGCGAGGTGGCCGCCGAGGTGTCCCCGTCGTCCTCCACGGTCCCGATCCGCCGTCGCCGGTCCCCCGATCCGCCCCCCGCCGCACCCGTACGCCGGTTCAAGGACTTCCCCGTCCTCCCCTGGACCCGGCAGCCAACGAAGTCCTACCTCGGGGTCCGGCAGCGGTGGTGGGGGACGTGGGTCGCCGAGATTATAGACCGAGAGACCCACACCCGCCGGTGGCTTGGTAGCTTCCACACGGCCGAGCTCGCGGCCATGGAGTACGACCGCTGGCAGGTCCGCTACCACGGCACGGCGACTAGGCTCAGTTTCCCCTTCGGCACACGTCCGGTCCACCTCGTTTTGCCGGAGCCAGGGGTGGTGAGCTCGGCTATGGTGTGGGAGGACCGCGAGGCGTGGGAGAGTCTTGAGGCCAAGGCCGCCGACGAGGCCTACATGCAAGAGCTCCGCCAGCAGCACCCGGAGCTCGTGGAGGCGGAGAGGTCGATCTTTGCCAGCGCGGAGGACGGCGAGGTTATCGCGCTCTCCTCCGATGACAAGGTCGACGGCGGCGAGGACGGCAGTGTGGAGGGCTGCGAGGTTATCGCGCTCTCCTCTGATGATAAGGCCGAAGGCGGCGGCACGGAGGGCGTCGAGGTGGGCCCCGAGGATGAGGAGATCAACGTCGACGAGTGGAGGAGTGCCTTCCCCAACGACCCCGACGACGGTACTGGCCCGGACCAGGCTCGTGGCACACCGTACATGATGAGGAAGGACTGGCTCGACCTCTACTTCGACCGAAAGTAGTTTAGCTTAGTTTAAATTATGTTGTATGTTTGGTTATGCAAAACTATCTATGTTTATGTTTGAATGCATGCTACTTTCAGTTGAACCTGCTTTGAACTTGATTAAATTGAAGTTTACAACCTTAAGTTTAGGGGATCGACTAGAAAAGGCCAAAAATTGCTGGAGTATATATATATCCACCAAGGGTTTTAGTCCTTTAACTTTTTAAGGATCGCCTAGATATGTCCTTATGACTTGTTTATTTCAGTTCTTCACAATGTGATGCTCTATATGTGCAAATATTTGCCGTGCAGTTCAATTTCATCAATAACAGTTTCAACAATACCACTATAAATTACGATATTTGGTTGATGTTAAGGATATTGAAGTTAACATGCCTTTTCATTTTTCAATTGTTGTTTAGCAACATGCATTGTACTGAATGACTAAATATGCAATTCCAGGCTACGTAGAAACAAGGAAGAGTGTTACCTTAATGTTCTGATGATGTCTAGATATACATGTAATAAAATCTTATATAATGGGATGGATGGAGTGTTGTACTACATCATTTTCAATTGTTGTTTAGATTCTAATATTAACTTGGTGCTTTTAGGTACATATATCATTGCCAAAGATCCACACTTCGATCCTTTCTACATATGGGGCAATGAGATATTCATGAACCAGCATTAAGTGAGGAAACTAATAAAGATTGTTACTAAAATGGGTCAAAAGATGTCAATCGAACTATTTGTTTACACTTTATGCAAGACAACAGTGAACTACAGGATGGTAAGTAAGAACCATGTAGACTTCTTTTTTACTGCCCGTAATGAGTTGTGTTAGATGACAATATCTGAATCTTTTTTTATTTTGTAGTGGATCCTGAAGCAGTTTACTCAAGATTACCTCTCAAACTACATGATTGGCGGCTGATACGTCTCCAGCGTATCTATAATTTTTGATTGTTCCATGCTATTATATTATCCATCTTGGATGTTTTATGGGCTTTACTATGCACTTTTATATTATTTTTGGGACTAACCTATTGACCCAGAGCCCAGTGCCAGTTCCTGTTTTTTCCCTTATTTCAGTGTTTCGAAGAAAAGGAATATCAAACGAAGTCGAAAAAGGATGAAACCTTCTGGAGAAGTTATTTTTGGAAGGAAAGCTACCCGATAGACTTGGAGTGCACGTTAGGAAAGAAACGAGGGAGCCACGAGGTAGGGGGCGCGCCCACCCCCCTAGGGCGCGCCCTCCACCCTCATGGGCCCCTCGTGGCTCCCCTGACGTATTTCTTCCACCTATATATATCCATATACCCTAAAAACTTCGGGGAACATAAGAGATCGGGAGTTCCGCCGCCGCAAGCCTCTGTAGCCACCAAAACCCAATCGGGACCCTGTTCCCGCACCCTGCCGAAGGGGGGAACCCTCACCGGTGGCCATCTTCATCATCCCGGCGCTCTCCATGACAAGGAGGGAGTAGTTCACCCTCGGGGCTGAGGGTATGTACCAATAGCTATGTGTTTGATCTCTCTCTCTCTCTCTCTCTCTCTCTCTCTCTCTCTCTCTCGTGTTCTTGATTTGGCATGATCTTGATGTATCGCGAGCTTTGCTATTATAGTTGGATCTTATGAAGTTTCTTCCCCTCTACTCTCTTGTAATGGATTGAGTTTTCCCTTTGAAGTAATCTTATCGGATTGAGTCTTCAATGATTTGAGAACACTTGATGTATGTCTTGCCGTGCATATATGTGGTGACAATGGGATATCACGTGATTCACTTGATGTATGTTTTGGTGATCAACTTGCGGGTTCCGCCCATGAACCTATGCATAGGGGTTGGCACATGTTTTCGTCTTGATTCTCCGGTAGAAACTTTGGGGCACTCTTTGAGGTTCTATGTGTTGGTTGAATAGATGAATTTGAGATTGTGTGATGCATATCATATAATCATACGCACGGATACTTGAGGTGACATTGGAGTATCTAGGTGACATTAGGGTTTTTGTTGATTTGTGTCTTAAGGTGTTATTCTAGTACGAACTCTAGGGCTGTTTGTGACACTTATAGGAATAGCCCAACGGATTGATTGGAAAGAATAACTTTGAGGTGGTTTCGTACCCTACCATAATCTCTTCGTTTGTTCTCCGCTATTAGTGACTTTGAAGTGACTCTTTGTTGCATGTTGAGGGATAGTTATATGATCCAATTATGTTATTATTGTTTAGAGAACTTGCATTAGTGAAAGTATGAACCCTAGGCCTTGTTTCAACGCATTGCAATACCGTTTACGCTCACTTTTATCATTAGTTACCTTCCTGTTTTTATATTTTCAGATTACAAAAACTTATATCTACCATCCATATTGCACTTGTATCACCATCTCTTCGCCGAACTAGTGCACCTATACAATTTATCATTGTATTGGGTGTGTTGGGGACACAAGAGACTCTTTGTTATTTGGTTGCAAGGTTGTTTGAGAGAGATCATCTTCATCCTACACCTCCCACGGATTGATAAACCTTAGGTCATCCACTTGAGGGAAATTTGCTACTGTCCTACAAACCTCTGCACTTGGAGGCCCAACAACGTCTACAAGAAGAAGGTTGCGTAGTAGACATCAATTAGTTTCTGGCGCCGTTGCCGGGGAGGTGAGTGCTTGAAGGTATATCTTTAGATCTTGCAATCGAATCTTTTTGTTTCTTGTTTTATCACTAGTTTATTTCATTAAAGAAAACTACAAAAAATGGAATTGAGTTTACCTCATATGCTTCATCTTTTTAATATCTTTCGTGAGTATGATGGAAAGGAAAATTGTGCCAAAGTGCTAGAAGAAGAAGTCTATAAAATGTTTGGCACTAAATATTTGAACGATGAGCATGATGGAAATGTAGTTAGTATTAATTCCTTGAATATCCATGATGCTAATGATATGCAAAGCCACAAGCTTGGGGAAGCTATGTTTGATGAAGATGATATTTTTGTCCCCCAAGCTTTGATGAGCAAATTTACTATGATGAAAGCATGCCTCCTATATATGATGATTATTGTGATGACACATATGGTCTAAACAATAATGATAACCATGAAACTTGTCATCTTGATCTTAATTTTCAATCATATGATAGTTATTTTGTTGAGTTTTCTCCCACTACTATTAAAGAGAAGAATTTTGCTTATGTGGAGAGTAGTAAAATTTCTATGCAAGTAGATCATGAAAAGAATGCTTTAGCTTCTGGCTATATTTTTTAATTCATTCATGATTCTACTGAAAATTATTATGAGAGAGGATCATATGCTTCTACATATTGCAATAATATCAAGTTTCCTCTCTATGTGTTGAAAATCTTGAAGCTAGGCTTGTTTTGCCTTCCTATGCTAGTTGATTATTGTTCCCATAAGTTGTTTGCTCACAAAATCACTATGCATAGGAAGTGTGTTAGACTTAAATGTGCTAGTCATATTCTTCATGATGCTCTCTTTATGTTTCAATTCTTATGTCTTATGTGAGCATCATTGAAATCATCATGCCTAGCTAGGGTCGTTAAACGTTAGCGCTTGTTGGGAGGCAACCCAATTTTATTTTAGTTCTTTGCCTTTTGATCCTGTTTAGGAATAAATATTTGATCTAGCTTATTTTTATATGTGGTTTTATGTTTTAATTAGTGTTTGTGCCAAGTAGAACCTTTGGGAAGACTTGGGTGAAGTCTTTATGATCATGTTGTAAAAAACAGAAACTTTAGCGCTCACGAGATTAGCTAAAACTTTTTACTGGAGAGTGATATATAGTTGATTCTGTTTTCAGATAGTTACTAGACAAATTCCTCAGGTCCACCAATTTATTTTAGAATTTTTGGAGTTCCAGAAGTTTGCGTTAGTTATAGATTACTACAGACTGTTCTGTTTTTGATAGATTCTGTTTTTCGTGTGTTGTTTGCTTATTTTGATGAATCTATGGCTAGTAAAATAGTTTACAAACCATAGAGAAGTTGGAATACAGTAGGTTTAACACCAATATAAATAAATAATGAGTTCATTACAGTACCTTGAAGTGGTGTTTTGTTTTCTTTCGCTAACGGAACTCATGAGATTTCTGTTAAGTTTTGTGTTGTGAAGTTTTCAAGTTTTGGGTAAAGATTCGATGGACTATGGAATAAGGAGTGGCAAGAGCCTAAGCTTGGGGATTCCCAAGGCACCCCGAGATAATATTCAAGGATAACCAAGAGACTAAGCTTGGGGATGCCCCGGAAGGCATCCCCTCTTTCGTCTTCGTTCATCGGTAACTTTACTTGGAGCTATATTTTTATTCACCACATGATATGTGTTTTGCTTGGAGCGTCATTCTATTTTGTTTAGCTTTGCTTGCTGTTTTAATAAAGTATCAAGATCTGAAATTCTTAAGTGAGAGAGACTCTTCACATAGCTACATAATTATACAACTACTCATTGATCTTCACTTATATCTTTCGGAGTAGTTTGTTGTTTGCTCTAGTGCTTCACTTATATCTTTTAGAGCATGGTGGTAGTTTTATTTTGAAGAAATAGATGAACTATCATGCTTCACTTAGATTATTTTGAGAGTCTTAAACATCATGGTAATGTGCTTAATCCTAATATGCTAGGTATTCAAGACTAGTAAAAACTTTCTTATGAGTGTGTTGAATACTAAGAGAAGTTTGATGCTTGATGATTGTTTTGAGGTATGGAGGTAATGATATCAAAGTTGTGCTAGTTGGTTAGTTGTGAATTTGAGAAATAATTGTGTTGAAGTTTGCAAGTCCCGTAGCATGCATGTATGGTAAACGTTATGTAACAAATTTGAAACATGAGGTGTTCTTTGATTGTCCTCCTTATGAGTGGCGGTCGGGGACGAGCGATGGTTTTTTCCTACCAATCTATCCCTCTAGGAGCATGCGCGTAGTGGTTGGTTTTTTATGACTTGTAGATTTTTGCAATAAGTATGTGAGTTTTTTATGACTAATGTTGAGTCCATGGATTATACGCACTCTCACCCTTCCATCATTGCTAGCCTCTTCGGTACCATGCATTGCCCTTTCTCACATTGAGAGTTGGTGCAAACTTTGCCGGTGCATCCAAACCCCGCGATATGATACGCTCTTTCACACATAAACCTCCTTATATCTTCCCCAAAACAGGCACCATACCTACCTATTATGACATTTCCATAGCCATTCCGAGATATATTGCCATGCAAATTTCCACCATTCCGTTTATCATGACACATTCATCATTGTCATATTGCTAGCTTGATCATGTAGTTGACATAGTATTTGTGGCAAAGCCACCGTTCATAATTCTTTCATACATGTCACTCTTGATTCATTGCATATCTCGGTACACCGCCGGAGGCATTCATATAGAGCCATACTTTGTTCTAGTATCGAGTTGTAATCATTGAGTTGTAAATAAATAGAAGTGTGATGATCATCATTTTCTAGAGCATTGTCCCAAGTGAGGAATTAAAAAGAGAGAGAGAGAGAGAGAGAGAGAGAGAGAGAGAGAGGCCATAAAAAAGGCCCAAAAAAGAGAGAAAAAGAGAGAAGGGACAATGCTACTATCCTTTGCCACACTTGTGCTTCAAAGTAGCACCATAATCTTCATGATAGAGAGTCTCTTGTTTTGTCACTTTCATATAATTGTGGGAATTTTTCATTATAGAACTTGGCTTGTATATTCCAACAATGGGCCTCCTCAAGTGCCCTAGGTCTTCGTGAGCAAGCAAGTTGGATGCACACCCACTTAGTTTCTTTTGTTGAGCTCTCATACATTTATAGCTCTAGTGCATCTGTTGCATGGCAATGCCTACTCCTTGCATTAACATCAATCAATGGGCATCTCCATAGCTCATTGATTAGCCTCGTTGATGTGAGACTTTCTCCTTTTTTGTCTTCTCCACATAACCCCCATCATCATATTCTATTCCACCCATAGTGATATGTCCATGGCTCGCGCTCATATATTGCGTGAAAGTTTATAAGTTTGAGATTACTAAAGTATGAAACAGTTGCTTGGCTTGTCATCGGGGTTGTGCATTATGAGAGCATTCTTGTGTGACGAAAATGGAGCATGAGTAAACTATATGATTTTGTAGGGATGAACTTTCTTTGGCCATGTTATTTTGAGAAGACATAATTGCTTAGTTAGTATGCTTGAAGTATTATTATTTTTATGTCAATATGAACTTTTATCTTGAATCTTTCGGATCTGAATATTCATACCACAATTAAGAAGAATTATACTGAAATTATGCCAAGTAGAATTCCACATCAAAAATTCTGTTTTTATCATTTACTTACTTGAGGACGAGCAGGAATTAAGCTTGGGGATGCTGATACGTCTCCAACATATCTATAATTTTTTATTGTTCCATGCTATTATATTATCCATCTTGGATGTTTTATGGGCTTTACTATGCACTTTTATATTATTTTTGGGACTAACCTATTGACCCAGAGCCCAGTGCCAGTTCCTGTTTTTTCCCTTGTTTCAATGTTTCGAAGAAAAGGAATATCAAACTGAGTCGAAGCAGGATGAAACCTTCTGGAGAAGTTATTTTTGGAAGGAAAGCTACCTGATAGACTTGGAGTGCACGTCAGGAAAGAAACGAGGGAGACATGAGGTAGGGGGGCGCGCCCTCCACCCTCGTCGGCCCCTCGTGGCTCCCCTGACGTATTTCTTCTGCCTATATATATCCATATACCCTAAAAACTTCGGGGAACAGAAGAGATCGGGAGTTCCGCCGCCGCAAACCTCTGTAGCCACCAAAACCCAATCGGGACCCTGTTCCGGCACCCTGCCGGAGGGGGGAACCCTCACTGGTGGCCATCTTCATCATCCCAACGCTCTCCATGACGAGGAGGGAGTAGTTCACCCTCAGGGCTGAGGGTATGTACCAGTAGCTATGTGTTTGATCTCTCTCTCTCTCTCTCTCTCTCTCGTGTTCTTGATTTGGCACGATCTTGATGTATCGTGAGCTTTGCTATTATAGTTGGATCTTATGATGTTTCTTCCCTCTACTCTCTTGTAATGGCTTGAGTTTTCCCTTTGAAGTAATCTTATCGGACTGAGTCTTTAATGATTTGAGAACACTTGATGTATGTCTTGCCGTGCATATCTGTGGTGACAATGGGATATCACGTGATTCACTTGATGTATGTTTTAGTGATCAACTTGCGGGTTCCGCCCATGAACCTATGCATAGGGGTTGGCACACGTTTTCGCCTTGATTCTCCGGTAGAAACTTTGGGGCACTCTTTGAGGTTCCATGTGTTGGTTGAATAGATGAATTTGAGATTGTGTGATGCATATCGTATAATCATACCCACGGATACTTGAGGTGACATTGGAGTATCTAGGTGCCATTAGGGTTTTGGTTGATTTGTGTCTTAAGCTATTATTCTAGTACGAACTCTAGGGTTGTTTGTGACACTTATAGGAATAGCCCAACGGATTGATTGGAAAGAATAACTTTGAGGTGGTTTCGTACCCTACCATAATCTCTTCGTTTGTTCTCCACTATTAGTGACTTTGGAGTGACTCTTTGTTGCATGTTGAGGGATAGTTATATGATCCAATTATGTTATTATTGTTGAGAGAACTTGCACTAGTGAAAGTATGAACCCTAGGCCTTGTTTCAACGCATTGCAATACTGTTTACGCTCACTTTTATCATTAGTTACCTTGCTGTTTTTATATTTTTAGATTACAAAAACTTATATCTACCATCCATATTGCACTTGTATCACCATCTCTTCGCCGAACTAGTGCACCTATACAATTTATCATTGTATTGGGTGTGTTGGGGACACAAGAGACTCTTTGTTATTTGGTTGCAAGGTTGTTTGAGAGAGACTATCTTCATCCTACACCTCCCACGGATTGATAAACCTTAGGTCATCCACTTGAGGGAAATTTGCTACTGTCCTACAAACCTCTGCACTTGGAGGCCCAACAACGTCTACAAGAATAAGGTTGCGTAGTAGACATCAGCGGCCGGCCATCACAAGGGGTTGGACTAGAGTCCTGCATGCCTTCTGCATCTAGGAGAGCACAATAGGGCCATTCCGCTTCACCTTGTTCAGCAACTGGAATGTCTGTCGCCTCTTTCTTTATCATCTGTAATAGTACAAGTATAGAACCCTGGTATATCATTCTTTATTTGGTGCTTCTGTAATTCTTAAACATATGTACCTGTGAATCGAATAATGCATTGGTTGTTTGAACCTGATGGATATGAATAAAGCTATAGCCTACTTTCAAGTTTAAATTAGGTACAATTTTAAATAGCAACAATTAAATTAGGGCGAAATTACATTGTGCAGGTCAATACGGCACGCGCGGTTGGTAAAACACAAACGTTTGCGATATACACCATAATCTGAGATGGTTCGCAGAGAGGAAACGTGTGCAAGCATGCACCCAGTTGCCGTTTGAAAAGCGTGTGTGATGTCAGACACTATCACATACGGCGCGGGAAAACTAAATGTGTGTGATTGTCTACCTATCCTACACGGTTTATAATCATGAACTTTTTGTGATGTGCCAGGCAGCATAAAACTCCCATGCCTAGAATCTGCCTAGAAAATTCATGTGCCAGGAATCTGCCTAGTTTTAGGCAGAACCACAAAACTCTGACTGCAATGGCAATGCGAGTACAAACGAGTAGCAAGGATGAAGCGTTTGGGATATTCAAGATATCGGAAATGGTTATACAGGGACAACTATATGTATCAAGGCTCCCTATCCCCGACGGTTTTTGGGTCATGTGGGAAGGACCCCCCTATCGCCCACACTCACTTGGAGAAAATTCCATATGCCGTCGCTGAAAGGGGTTAAAAACCGTTTGTTTAGGACCGACGCGCACCAGTGTCTACTTAATGAAACATAAGTGAAACGTTTGAAAAGTCCAAAGAATTTTAGAGTGAAGTGGAAAATCATCGTAACAAGAAAATAAAGTTTCTACTATCTGATCGCGTAGGCGAATATTTGAGTTACGAGTTTGGTCTTCATTTGAAACAATGTGGAATAGTTTCGCAACTCACTCCACCTGGAACACCATAGCGTAATGGTGTGTCCGAACATCGTAACCGTACGTTATTAGATATGGTGCGATCTATGATGTCTCTTACCGATTTACCGCTATCATTTTGGGGTTATGCTTTAGAGACGGCTGCATTCATGTTAAATAGGGCACCATCTAAATCCATTGAGACGACACCATATGAACTGTGGTTTGGCAAGAAACTTAAGTTGTCGTTTCTTAAAGTTTGGGCCTGCGATGCTTATGTGAAAAAGCTTCAATCTGATAAGCTCGAACCCAAATCGGAGAAATATGTCTTCATAGGATACCCAAAGGAAATGGTTGGGTACACCTTCTATCACAGATCCGAAGTCAAGATATTCATTGCTAAGAATGGATCCTTTCTAGAGAAGGAGTTTCCCTCGAAAGAAGTGAGTCGGAGGAAAGTAGAACTTGATGAGGTAATTGTACCTTCTCCCGAATTGGAAAGTAGTTCATCACAGAAATCAGTTCGAGTGATTCCTACACCAATTAGTGAGGAAGCTAATGATGATGATCATGAAACTTCAGATCAAGTTACTGCCGAACCTCGTAGGTCAACCAGAGTACGGTCCGCACCAGAGTGGTACGGTAATCCTGTTCTGGAAGTCATGTTACTAGACCATGACGAACCTACGAACTATGAGGAAGCGATGATGAGCCCAGATTCCGTGAAATGGCTTGAGGCCATGAAATCTGAGATGGGATCCATGTATGAGAACAAAGTGTGGACTTTGGCCAACTTGCCCGATGATCGGCAAGCCATAGAGAATAAATGGATCTTCAAGAAGAAGACTGACGCTGATGGTAATGTTACTGTCTACAAAGCTCGACTTGTTGCGAAAGGTTTTTGACAAGTTCAAGGAGTTGACTAAGATGAGACCTTCTCACCCGTAGCGATGCTTAAGTCCGTCCGAATCATGTTAGCAATTGCCACATTTTATGATTGTGAAATTTGGCAAATGGATGTCAAAACTGCATTCCTTAATGGATTTCTCAAAGAAGAGTTGTATATGATGCAACCAGAAGGTTTTGTCGGTCCAAAAGGTGCTAACAAAGTGTGCAAGCTCCAGCGATCCATTTATGGATTAGTGCAAGCATCTCGGAGTTGGAATATACGCTTTGATAGTGTGATCAAAGCATATGGTTTTATACAGACTTTTGGAGAAGCCTGTATTTGCAAGAAAGTGAGTGGGAGCTCTGTAGCATTTCTAATATTATATGTGGATGACATATTGTTGATTGGAAATAATATAGAATTTCTGGATAGCATGAAAGACTGCGGTGAAGCTGCTTATATATTGGGCATCAAGGTCTATAGAGATAGACCAAGACGCTTAATTGGACTTTCACAAAGCGCATACCTTGATAAAGTTTTGAAGAAGTTCAAAATGGATCAGTCAAAGAAAGGGTTCTTGCCTGTGTTACAAGGTGTGAAGTTGAGTTAGACTCAATGCCCGACCACTGTAGAAGATAGAGAGAAAATGAAAGTCATTTCCTATGCTTCAGCCATAGGTTCTATCATGTATGTTATGCTGTGTACCAGACCTGATGTGTGCCTTGCTATAAGTCTAGAAGGGAGGTACCAAAGTAATCCAGCAGTGGATCACTGGACAACGGTCAAGAACATCCTGAAGTACCTGAAAAGGATTGAGGATATGTTTCTCGTTTATGGAGGTGACAAAGAGCTCGTCGTAAATGGTTACGTCGATGCTAGCTTTGACACAGATCCGGATGACTCTAAGTCACAAAATGGATACGTATTTATATTGAATGGTGGAGCTGTCAGTTGGTGCAGTTCCAAGCAGAGCATCGTGGCGGGATCTACGTGTGAAGCGGAGTACATAGCTGCTTTGGAAGCAGCAAATGAAGGAGTCTGGATGAAGGAGTTCATATTCGATCTAGGTGTAATACCTAGTGCATCGGGTCCAATGAAAATCTTTTGTGACAATACTGGAGCAATTGCCTTGGCGAAGGAATCCAGATTTCACAAAAGAACCAAACACATCAAGAGACACTTCAATTCCATCCGCGATCAAGTCAAGGAGGGATACATAGAGATTTGCAAAATACATATTGATCTGAATGTTGCAGACCTATTGACTAAGCCTCTTCCACGAGCAAAACATGATCAACACCAAGACTCCATGGGTGTTAGAATCATTACTATGTAATCTAGATTACTGACTCTAGTGAAAGTGGGAGACTGAAGGAAACACGCCCTAGAGGCAATAATAAAGTTGTTATTTATATTTCCTAATATCATGATAAATGTTTATTAGTCGTGCTAGAATTGTATTAACCGGACACTTAGTACATGTGTGAATACATAGACAAAACAGAGTGTCCCTAGTATGCCTCTACTAGACTAACTCGTTAATCAAAGATGGTTAAGTTTCCTGACCATAGACATGTATTGTCATTTGATGAACGGGATCACATCATTAGAGAATGATGTGATGGACAAGACCCATCCGTTAGCTTAGCATAATGATCGTTCAGTTTTATTGCTACTGCTTTCTTCGTGTCAAATATATATTCCTCTAACTATGAGATTATGCAACTCCAGGACAGCGGAGGAATGCCTTGTGTTCTATCAAACGTCACAATGTAACTGGGTGATTATAAAGATGCTCTACAGGTATTTCCGAAGGTGTTTGTTGGGTTGGCATAGATCGAGATTAGGATTTGTCACTCTGAGTATCGGAGAGGTATCTCTGGGCCCTCTCGGCAGTGCACATCATATGAAGCCTTGCAAGCAATGTAACCAATGAGTTAGTTACAGGATGATGCACTACGGAATGAGTAAAGAGACTTGCTGGTAACGAGACTGAACTAGGTATGAAGATACCGACGATTGAATCTCGGGCAAGTAACATACCGATGACAAAGGGAATACCATATGTTGACATTGCGGTTCGACCGATAAAGATCTTTGTAGAATATGTGGGAACCAATATGAGCATCCAGGTTCCACTATTGGTTATTGACCGAAGAGGTGTCTCGGTCATGTCTATATAGTTCTCGAACCCGTAGGGTCCGCACGCTTAACGTTCGATGATGATAGGTATTGTATGAGTTATGTGTTTTGGTGACTGTAAGTTGTTCGGAGTCCCGAAGGAGATCACGGACATGACGAGGAGTCTCGAAATGGTCGAGAGATAAATATTGATATATTGGAAGGTTATACACGGACACCGGAATGGTTCCGAAGAGGTTCAGGGATTTTTCAAAGTACCGGGAGGTTACCGGAACCCCCCCCCCCCTCCCGGGAAAGTTAATGGGCCTCATGGGCCATAGTGGAGAGGAGGAGGCAGGCCACGGGAGGTGACGTGCGCCCCCCAAGCCAATCCGAATTGGACAAGGGGTGGGGGGCGCGGCCCCCCTTTCCTTCTCCCTCTCCACCTCTTTCCCCTTTTCCCCTCTCCGTAAGAAGGAAAAAGAGGGGGGGGGGCGAATCCTACTAGGAGTGGAGTTCTAGTAGGACTCCACCCTCNTGCGGTTCGACCGATAAAGATCTTTGTAGAATATGTGGGAACCAATATGAGCATCCAGGTTCCACTATTGGTTATTGACCGAAGAGGTGTCTCGGTCATGTCTATATAGTTCTCGAACCCGTAGGGTCCGCACGCTTAACGTTCGATGATGATAGGTATTGTATGAGTTATGTGTTTTGGTGACTGTAAGTTGTTCGGAGTCCCGAAGGAGATCACGGACATGACGAGGAGTCTCGAAATGGTCGAGAGATAAATATTGATATATTGGAAGGTTATACACGGACACCGGAATGGTTCCGAAGAGGTTCAGGGATTTTTCAAAGTACCGGGAGGTTACCGGAACCCCCCCCCCCCTCCCGGGAAAGTTAATGGGCCTCATGGGCCATAGTGGAGAGGAGGAGGCAGGCCACGGGAGGTGACGTGCGCCCCCCAAGCCAATCCGAATTGGACAAGGGGTGGGGGGCGCGGCCCCCCTTTCCTTCTCCCTCTCCACCTCTTTCCCCTTTTCCCCTCTCCGTAAGAAGGAAAAAGAGGGGGGGGGGCGAATCCTACTAGGAGTGGAGTTCTAGTAGGACTCCACCCTCCTTGGCGCCCCTTGTGGCCGGCCTCCTCCCCTCCTCCTTTATATACAGGGGTCGGGGCACCCCAAAGCACATCAATTGTTTTAGCCGTGTGCGGTGCCCCTCCACTATTTACTCCTCTGGTCATATTGTCGTAGTGCTTAGGCGAAGCCCTGCGCGGATCACTTCACCAATACCGTCGTCACGCCGTCGTGATGACGGAACTCATCGACTCCTTCGTACCTCTACTGGATCAAGAGTTCGAGGGACGTCATCGAGCTGAACCTGTGCAGAACTAGGAGGTGTCGTATGTTCGGTACTTGATCGGTTGATTCGAGAAGATGTTCGACTACATCAACCGCGTTAAAGTTAACGCTTCCGCTTTCGGTCTACGAGGGTACGTGGACACACTCTCCCCTTCTCATTGCTATGCATCTCCTAGATAGATCTTGCGTGATCGTAGGCAATTTTTTGAAATTGCATGTTGCGTTCCCCAACATGCCTTCCCTCCCCCCTCCACCTATATTTATGAGAGGAGGGAAGGGGGCACACACCATGAATCCCCAAGCCGTGTGCGAGCGCCCCTCTCCCTCTAGTTCATCCTCCGTCCAAAAATCGTTGTGCTTGGTGATACGTCTCCGTCATATCTACTTTTGCAAACACTTTTGCCCTTGTTTTGGACTCTAACGTGCATGAATTGAATGGAAATAACTCGGACTGACGGTGTTTTTAGCAGAATTGCCATGGTGTTATTTTTTTGCAGAAATAAAAGTTCTCGGAATGACCTGAAAATCAACAGAGATTATTTTTGGAATTAATAAAAAATACTAGCGAAAGAATCAAGGCCAGGGGGCCCACACCCTGTCCACGAGGGTGGGGGCGCCTACCCCCTGGGCGCGCCCCCTGCCTCGTGGGGCCCCTGGTGCTCCACCGACCTCAACTCCAACTCTATATATTCGTGTTCGGGGAGAAAAAATCAGAGAGAAGGATTCATCACGTTTTACGATACGGAGCCGCCGCCAATCCCTAATCTCTCTCAAGAGGGCTGATCTGGAGTCCGTTCGGGGCTCCGGAGAGGGTAATCCGTCGCCATCGTCATCATCAACCATCCTCCATCACCAATTTCATACTGCTCGCCGCCGTGCGTGAGTAATTCCATCGTAGGCTTGCTAGATGGTGATGGGTTGGATGAGATTTACCATGTAATCGAGTTAGTTTTGTTAGGGTTTGATCCCTAGTATCCACTCTGTTCTGAGATTGATGTTGCTATGACTTTGCTATGCTTAATGCTTGTCACTAGGGCCCGAGTGCCGTGATTTCATATCTGAACCTATTATGTTTCCATGAATATATGTGAGTTCTTGATCCTATCTTGCAAGTCTACAGTAACCTATTATGTGTTATGATCCGTTAACCCTGAAGTGACAATAATCGGGAGCATTACCGGTGATGACCGTTGTTTGAGGAGTTCATATATTCACTAAGTGTTAATGCTTTGGTCCGGTACTCTATTAAAAGGAGGCCTTAATATCCCTTAGTTTCCAATAGGGCCCCGCTGCCACGGGAGGGTAGGTTAAAAGATGCCATGCAAGTTCTTTTACATAAGCACGTATGACTATATTCGGAATACATGCCTGCATTACATTGATGAACTGGAGCTAGTTCTGTGTCACCCTATGTTATAACTATTGCATGAGGAATCGCATCCGGCATAATTCTCCATCACCGATCCAATGCCTACGAGCTTTTCACATTTTGTTCTTCGCTTTGTTACTTTTCCGTTGCCACTATTACAATCACTACAAAACTGCTACCGTTAGTTTTGCTACCGTTACTGTTACTTCCATACTACTTTGATACTAAATACTTTGCTGCAAATATTAAGTTATCCAGGTGTGGTTGAATTGACAACTCAACTCCTAATACTTGAGGATATTCTTTGGCTCCCCTTGTGTCGAATCGATAAATTTGGGTTGAATACTCTACCCTCAAAAACTGTTGCGATCCCCTATACTTGTGGGTTATCAAGACTATTTTCTGGCGCCGTTGCCGGGGAGCATAGCTCTATTCTTTGAGTCACTTGGGATTTATATCTGCTGGTCACTATGAGGAACTTGAAAGACGAGAAAACCAAAATTTACCCCTCAACTACGAGGGGAGGTAAGGAACTGCCATCTAGCTCTGCACTTGATTCACCTTCTGTTTTGAGTAAGCTTGCGACACCTAAACCTGCTTCTGCTATTAATTCTGATATGTCGCATGTTATTGATGACGCCACTTCTGCTATGCATGATACTTATGATGAAATTACTTCTATGCTTGATACTACTGTGCCACTAGGTGAATTTCTAGATGAACAACTTGCTAGGGCTAGAGAGAATGAAATTATTGGAATTGATAATATTGATGAAAGTGATGATGAAGATTCTCCCCCTAGATATGAATTGCCAGTTGTGCCTGAGGGTTATGTTATGGATGAAGAAACTGCTAGAGACTTTCTTGCTTGTAATGATAGGAGTGATCTTAAGAAATTATTAGCTAAGCTGAAAGAAAAATCTCTGAATGCTAGAATGAAATATGACCCTGCTTTTGCTACTTCACCTATCTTTGTTACCGATAAGGATTATGATTTCTCTATTGATACTGAGATAATTACTTTGGTTGAATCTGATCCTTTTTATAGCTATGAATCTGAAACTGTTGTGGCACATCTTACTAAATTAAATGATATAGCCACCCTGTTCACTAATGATGAGAAAACTCGCTACTACTATATCCTTAAATTATTTCCGTTCTCATTAAAGGGTGATGCTAAAACATGGTTTAATTCTCTTGATCCTGGTTGTGTGCGTAGTCCCCAGGATATGATTTATTACTTCTCTGCTAAATATTTCCCTGCTCATAAGAAACAAGCTGCTTTAAGGGAAATATATAATTTTGTGCAAATTGAAGAAGAGAGTCTCCCACAAGCTTGGGGGAGGCTTCTCCAATTACTTAATGCTTTGCCTAATCATCCTCTAAAGAAAAATGAAATACTTGATATCTTTTATAATGGACTAACCGATGCTTCCAGAGACCACCTGGATAGTTGTGCTGGTTGTGTTTTTAGGGAAAGAACCGTTGATCAAGCTTAATTGCTATTGAATAATATGTTGACTAATGAAAATAATTGGACACTTCCTGAACCAACTCCTAAGCCAACTCCGAAGAAAAGGGGTATTCTAGTTCTCAGTCCTGAAGATATGCAAGAGGCAAAGAAATCTATGAAAGAAAAAGGTATTAAAGCTGAAGATGTTAATAATTTACCACCTATTGAAGAAATACATGGTCTTAATTTGCCGACTGTTGAAGAAATACATGGTCTTGATAACCCAACACAGGTAGTAAAGGTAAATTCTCTCTATAGATATGATAAAGCTGAAATCCCGCCTACTAAATTTGCTAGCCAATGCTTAGATGAGTTTGATAATTTTATTGTTAAACAAGAAAACTTCAATGCTTATTTTGGTAGACAATTGAAACGCAATGATTATATGATTGAACACTTGGGTGATTATATGTCTAGCGTTAAAGGCGAACTTAAACTTATTAGTAAACATGCTTCTATGGTTACCACTCAAGTAGAAAAAGTTCTTAAAGCTCAAAATGATTTGCTCAATGAATTAAATAATAAGAAAAATGATAATGCTATTAGAGTTGTGACTAGAGGGGGTAGAATGACTCAGGAACCTTTGTATTCTGAGGGCCACCCTAAGAAAATTGAGCAAGATTCTCAGAGAACTAATGTTGATGCACCTAGTCCTTCTAAAAGGAAGAAAAAGAAAAATGATAGGACTTTGCATGCTTCTAGTGAACCGATTGTTGACACACTGAGAATCCCAATGATATTTCTATTTCTGATGTTGAAACACAATCTGGTGATGAACATGATCCTAGTGATAATGTTAATGATGGTGTTCATGTTGATGCTCAGCCTAGCAATAACAATGATGTAGAGATTGAACCTGCTGTTGATCTTGATAACCCACAATCAAGGAATCAACGTTATGATAAGAGATACTTTGTTGCTAGGAAGCACGGTAAAGAAAGAGAACCATGGGTTCAGAAACCCATGCCTTTTCCTCCCAAACCATCCAAGAAAAAGGATGATGAGGATTTTGAGTGTTTTGCTGAAATGATTAGACCTATCTTTTTGCGTATGCGTTTGACTGATATGCTTAAAATGAATCCTTACGCTAAGTATATGAAGGATATTGTTACTAATAAAAGAAAGATACCGAAAGCTGAAATTTCCACCATGCTTGCTAATTATACTTTTAAAGGTGGAATACCAAAGAAACTTGGAGATCCAGGAGTACATACTATACCATGCTCTATTAAAAGAAACTATGTTAGAACTGCTTTATGTGATCTCGGAGCCGGTGTTAGTGTTATGCCTCTCTCTTTATATCGTAGACTTGATCTAAATAAGTTGACACCTACTGAAATATCTTTGCAAATGGTCGATGAATCAACTGCTATACCTGTCGGTATTTGTGAGGATGTGCCTGTTGTGGTTGCAAATGTTACTATTTTAACGGACTTTGTTATTCTTGATATTCCCGAGGACGATAGTATGTCGATTATCCTTGGTAGACCCTTTTTGAATACTGCAGGGGCTGTTATTGATTGCAACAAAGGACTGTCACTTTTCATGTTAATGGTAATGAGCATACGGTACACTTTCTGAGGAAACAACCTCAAGTCCACAGTATCAATTCTATTGGAAAATTTTCAACTATTACTATTGGAGGTTTTGAATTTCCTCTCCCTACTGTCAAGAACAAATATGATATTCTTATCATTGGGGGTGTGCATATCCCCGTTGAGGTAACCTAGTGTTATTCGAAATTTCTCCGGTTCCATGTTATTCGAAAAGAGTTTATTAACAAGACTTGATCAACCTTGTTAGTGGATTCCTTTTGATGAGCATGATATGGATGAAGTTAGAAAGCACAACCTTCTGTACCCTCCTTTTACTTTCTGTTATTTAGAATAAATAAAGCAAAAATAGTATATTCTGTTTGTTTTGTGAGTTATCCATGCAATAAAAAATACCCCGAAAATAAAAGTTCTCCAAATGCCCTGAAATTGAAGTATGTTTTTTTCTAGAATATTTGAGAATATCTAGCACTGAGAACACATTAGGGGGAGCAAGCACCTGGCCACGAGGGTCCAGGGCGCGCCCACCCCCTGGGCACGCCCCCTGCCTCGTGGGCCCATGGTGGTTCCCTGTAACATCCCAAATTTCCTATTTGGAATGTTTTACAATTATAGCTAAGCATCTATGCATTCTGTTTGAATTTGAGTGCCATTTGAAGTTTCAGAAGATTTTGAGTTTTGAAATTGAATTTAAACTTTGGCAAGTGGGAATCATTTCAAAAACTATGCCTGATAAATACTTGATCAAAAGTATGAGAGGAGTAAACATGACACTCCAAAAATATCAGAGGAAAGCAATGCCAAAAGTTTTGAATTCAAACTTGAGTTTTATTGGAATTTGAAAAAAAATGAATTTTTATAAAGTTTGGATTTTGCCTTTGGAAAAATGTTCAAATGATAGGGAATATTCCCCTGATCATTTTGGTATATATATGTCCTATATAAAATATTTATATTTTATAAGTTATCTCTGTTTTT
>LR880972.1:707998981-708035656 GCA_904067115.1 Aegilops sharonensis | reverse complement strand
AAAACTTTGAATTGGATTTTCTTTGAGTTTTTCCTTTGGGTTTTGTTTTGTTTGTTTTGGTGTGTTATGTTGCTATTGCTATTGTGTTAAGTGATGATATGCTATATGCTTATTGTGATTATTGTTTGTCTCGGTAGAGTTTCCGGAGTGCGAAGCTTGCTACTACGAGTCCTTAGCTTACGAGGATCATCAGCAAGGCAAGTTTTGATCATGTTATTTTCAATACCTATGATTTTTGTGCATTAGAAATTATCACCACCCCACTATGCATGCAGTAGTTGAAATTTTGAAGTTATAATCTTGAGTAGTATCATGTGGTAGGATGAACCAATCCCCTTGTTACCATGACCCCGGGACGAAGTAGTTTATTTTGCTATGCTCGTAGACGGGTTTTGGTTGAGTGAAATTCATAAGAAAGATATGAGAGTCAATGATGATGACAACCCCATGAAATACAAGATCAAGACGGACTTCGGAATTCACTACTGGGTGGAGGACGGTTGACGGGCACCCTGGAGAACCCAGTGGTTGGCCGGGATGCATGGCGAAGTGCCATGACATCTTGCGGAAAGCTTCACCCAGCCACGAAGAGACGGATGGATGCCCCATTGATCGGAAGCTTACCTGTGCAGCCGCAAGCCATTATGGGCTCTGGCTGGGTTAACTCTAGTAGTGACGCTGGCTGGACGGTACTACGAGATGTAGAAGAACGGTAGGATTGGATGGGTACCGGCAGTAGCCAGAAGAACTCTTTGGAAGACCCTGTTTCATTCATCCCGTCTTCAAACACCATGAAGTGCGAGGACTTAAAAGGAGGGAATGATTCTTGCGGGAAAAGTGCGCAAACCTCTGCAGAGTTAAAGATCTAATCGATTAGCCGTGTCCCCGGTTACGGACAATTTGAGCCTCTGGAACTTGGAAGTATTCGGAAATCTCAACACTAAAACTAATGAATTAATTTGAGGGGTTATGACTTAATAATTTGGGAATGAGACATTGGTTGGCGGAACCATCTCAATAACTACCAACAATTTGTAGTAATTTGCAAGCAAGTCCACTGTAGTAGGGAAAAATTTGCTTTTCGCAAAATGATGAAACTTAGAGCCCCACAGCCAAAATGCATATAGTGTTAGTAATTTTATTACTGTTATTCTCTTCATGACTTGCCAGCTTATTCAAAAAGCTGACCTACACGGCTGCAACGTCTTATGTTGCAGAGATCTATTCCGATCAGGAGTGAGGCTACGCTCCGCGCTTGGCGATTGCCCTTTGGAGTCGGATGGACTCGCTTTACTTCTACGCTTCCGCAGCTTTAGTAGTTTATTTCTCATGAGTTGGCCTTTGGCCGAATTTATTCTATTGTAATAAAGACTCTATATGAGAATCGTGTAATAAATTCAGGTGTGATTGAACTTTGATTATTTCATCGATGTACTGTGAGTACCAGCATGATCTTGGGATGGTACAGACACAGAGATTTGACCGATTTTGGGTCAGGTCGCTACACTCCCCTCCACTTATTCCAGCCACCACACACTCCTTCCTCCCAAAAAAATCACCAACCAGCTCAAGCATGAGTTCTTGCTCATCTTGCTGCGATTTTTTATCTCCTTGCTCAAAGTTCCACTCACAAAACTGCTTTGGGGGATTGTTCTTCGGTATGTGACTCCTCCAATGGTCCAATTAGTTTTTGTTCTAGTGCTTTATTCATCGCAATATTTTGCTGCCTAGGTGACCCTGTTCTTGAGCTTGCATGTCAAATTTATATGGTCCCAAGTAATTCTAATGCATGATATAGTCTCTAGGCACTTGTGGGAGTAGGTGCTATCAATTTTGTTGAGTTTGGTTCACTTTTATTTTAAGTTACTAAAAAAATTCAGGAATTTTTTAGATGAAGAAATATGTTTAGGAAAATGTACCAAGGTGGTTCTTCAAGGAAGCAAGGACCCATGCCTGCAATACGTGAGCCAGACCATGAACCACCAAGAGAAGCTCGAGTGCGGCCTTGTGAATGGCCGTCAGAAGATTTCATGGTTCCAGCAGGAATTAAGGAGGAATTTGATGCATATGTGCGCAATGCTGAAATCGAGGGCTTCATGCTAGATAAGTGCCCTCAGTATTACTACTTAACCGATTCCTTTGTGAGAAGGTTCAAATTTTCATCTTCATGTAATTCTCATACTGTCCTATTTGATATCTATGGTAAATCTTATACTATGGACTTAGAAGACTTTAATACTGCTTGTAAACTTCAGCAGTGGGGTAGTGCTAGTGAACCTCGCAAATCTGAGTTTAGGGATTTTCTTGCTAGTATCACCGTGGGGGAATCTAGAGATGTAACACAAGCTATCATAGGGAGCATTCATTTTCCCGCTATACATTATTTTGCTCTCTTTATAGGTAGATGCATAAATGGTAAGGCTGAAGCACGCCACATGTGTGTTCCAGATCTTAGTGTTCTCAGGAGTGCTGTTTTAGGAGATAAACAATATAACCTGGGGGCCATTGTTGCACGAAGGTTGCATAATAATGGTTTAAGTGGAGACTTGTTTGGTGGAATTTATGCAACCCGTGTGGCTAATTTTCTTGGGATACCCATACATGAAAGTGATATGGAATTGCCTCCCACTTATCTAGGTTATGAGGCTATGGTGCGTCATCAGTTTATTGAGAAGAACGAACAACCTCTCCAGTACCGACTAATGTATGACAGGCGCCGCATTTTCCATGTTGCTCTCCCTGCTCCTACTTTCTTTGACTTTCAGACAAAAGGGAGACATGTTATAACCAGGGAGGAGGCGAACGAGTATGAGAGGAGGTCGGAGACAGCTCGCCTCCAAGCTGCAGCCCATGATGCAATAGCTGCTGCATCACAGTACAACCCCAACTACAACTTTGATCCATGGGCATAGACCAACTTAGGCCAAAAGCCTAAGCTTGGGGGAGTACATATTTCTCACCGACATTACATTCATGTTCACACACTCATTGCTAGTTATCGGTGCTCATACTTTTTCATTGTACTATCCATGCTAGTTAATTTTCTTTTTCTAGTCTTCTTCTTGTGTGTTTGAAAAACCTTAAGAAAAAACAAAAAAAATAGTTGTAGCTTTTAGCTAGTTTACTTTCCATGCTTGTAGTAGTAATAATTAATAGAAAACCCAAAAAGATTTCATGTTCTTCTTTTGCTTGTTGGGAGCTTTCCAGTGTAAATAGTTTTATTTCTTTTCTTTTCTTTGGGGGTCGAGAGGAGAAGACCATAACGAAAGTGTTGAAGTGGCTCTTATATGCATTATTGTTGATTTAACCAAGAGCCCATATTATCTTGTATTATCCTTTGTATCAAATGCCTGCAGATTCCAGCTTAGTCCAAAGCATGTGCACTATTATTATTATACACACCATTTGGTCGTGCAAGTGAAAGGCAATAATGACGAGATATGATGAACTGATTGAGATGAGAGAAGCTGGTATGAGCTCGACCTCTCTTGTTTTTGTAAATATGATTAGTTCATCGTTCCTGATTCAACCTATTATGAATAAACATGTTTGCAATGACAATTTGAGATTAAAGTTGCCCATGCCATGCTTAATTTGCTAGTAGTTTATAATAGTTTACCTTGCGTGCCAACATGCTATTAAAATGGTTGTGATGTGGTATGATAGGGTGGTATCCTCCTTTGAATGATTCAAGTGACTTGACTTGGCACATGTTCACACATGTAGTTGAAACAAATCAACATAGCCTTCACGATATTTATGTTCATGGTGGATTATATCCTACTCATGCTTGCACTTGATGTTCATTAATTTTAATGCATGTTCATGACTGTTGTCGCTCTCTAGTTGGTCGCTTCCTAGTCTTTTTCTAGCCTTCACTTGTACTAAGCGGGAATATTGCTTGTGCATCCACTTCCATAAACCCCAAAGTTATTCCATATGAGTCCACCATACCTTCCTATATGCGGTATCTACCTGCCGTTCTAAGTAAATTTGTATGTGCCAAACTCCAAACCATCAAATGAAATTCTATTTTGTATGCTCGAATAGCTCATGTATCAACTAGGGTTGTCTGTATCTTCCATGCTAGGCGGGTTATTCTCAAGAGGAGTGGACTCCGCTCCTCACTCTCGAGAAAATGGCTGGTCACCGGGATGCCCAGTCCCATGCTTTAAGCAAATCAAATCAAAATAATTGCAAACAAAACTCCCCCAGGACTGTTGTTAGTTGGAGGCACCTGTTGTTTCGGACAAGCCATGGATTGATGTTTGTTGGTGGTGGGGGAGTATAAACTTTACCATTCTGTTTGGGAACCGCCTATGACGTGTGTAGCATGGAAGATATCGAGATCTCTCGGTTGTTATGTTGACAATGAAAGTATGCCGCTCAAAAATCGAGCTCTGGCACCTCTACAAATCCTTGTTTCCCTCTGCGAAGGGCCTATCTATTTTCTTTTATGTTGAGTCGTCATCGTCTTATTAAAAAGGACCAGTTGGAGAGCACCGCTGTCATTTGCATCCATTACTATTAATTTATATTGGGTATGACTATGACTGGATCTCTTTTACCATGAATTACAATGTTTAGTCAGTCCTTGATCTTCAAAGGTGCTCTGCATTTATGTTTTGCGGTCTCAGAAAGGGCTAGCAAGATACCATCTTGGTATACCATATTATGATTGTTTTGAGAAAGTGTTGTCATCCGAGATTTATTATTATTGCTCGCTAGTTGGTTATGCCATTGATATGAGTAAACATGAGACCTAAATGTTATTGAGAATACGGTTAGTTCATAATCTTTGTTGAAAACTTGAATGCTGGCTTTACATATTTACAACAACAGGAGCAAACAGAGTTTGTAAAGTTTTTCTTTATCACTTTCAGTTTATCAACTGAATTGCTTGAGGACAAGCAAAGGTTTAAGATTGGGGGAGTTGATACGTCTCCGTCGTATCTACTTTTCCAAACACTTTTGCCCTTGTTTTGGACTCTAACTTGCATGAATTGAATGGAACTAACCCGGATTGACGCTGTTTTCAGCAGGATTGCCATGGTGTTATTTTTGTGCAGAAATAAAAGTTCTCGGAATGACCTGAAAATCAACGGAGATTATTTTTGGAATTAATAAAAAATGCTAGCAAAAGAATCAAGGCCAGGGGCCCCACACCCTGTCCACGAGGGTGGGGGGCGCGCCCCCTGCCTCGTGGGCCCCCTGGTGCTCCACCGACCTCAACTCCAACTCTATATATTCGTGTTCGGGGAGAAAAAAATTAGACAGAAGGATTCATCGCATTTTACGATATGGAGCCGCCGCCAAGCCCTAATCTCTCTCGGGAGGGCTGATCTGAAGTCCGTTCGGGGCTCCGGAGAGGGGAATCCGTCGCCATCGTCATCATCAACCATCCTCCATCACCAATTTCATGATGCTCGCCGCCGTGCGTGAGTAATTCCATCGTAGGCTTGCTGGACGATGATGGGTTGGATGAGATTTACCATGTAATCGAGTTAGTTTCGTTAGGGTTTGATCCCTAGTATCCACTATGTTCTGAGATTGATGTTGCTATGACTTTGCTATGCTTAATGCTTGTCACTAGGGCCCAAGTGCCATGATTTCAGATCTGAACCTATTATGTTTCTATGAATATATGTGAGTTCTTGATCCTATCTTGCAAGTCTATAGTCACCTATTATGTGTTATGATCCGTTAACCCCGAAGTGACAATAATCGGGACCATTACTGGTGATGGCCGTAGTTTGAGGAGTTCATGTATTCACTAAGTGTTAATGCTTTGGTCCGGTACTCTATTAAAAGGAGGCCTTAATATCCCTTAGTTTCCAATAGGACCCCGCTGCCACGGGAGGATAGGACAAAAGATGTCATGCAAGTTATTTTCCATAAGCACATATGACTATATTCGGAATACATGCCTACATTACATTGATGAATTAGAGCTAGTTCTGTGTCACCCTATGTTATAACTATTGCATGAGGAATCGCATCTGGCATAATTCTCCATCACCGATCCAATGCCTACGAGCTTTTCACATATTGTTCTTCGCTTAGTTACTTTTCCGTTGCCACTGTTACAATCACTACAAAACTGCTACTGTTACTTTTGCTACCGTTACTGTTACTTCCATACTACTTTGCTACTAAATACTTTGCTGCAGATATTAAGTTATCCAGGTGTGGTTGAATTGACAACTCAACTCCTAATACTTGAGAATATTCTTTGGCTCCCCTTGTGTCGAATCAATAAATTTGGGTTGAATACTCTACCCTCGAAAACTATTGCGATCACCTATACTTGTGGGTTATTACTTGGCGAAGCCCTGCGGAAATAGCTTCACCACCACCGTCATCATGCCGTCGTGCTGCTGGAACTCATCTACTACTTCGCCCCTCTTGCTGGATCAAGAAGGCGAGGACGTCATCGAGCTGAACGTGTGTTGAACGTGGAGGTGTCGTGCCTTTGGTGCTTGATCAGAACGGAGCATGAAGTTATACGACTACATTAACCGCGTTGACAAAGCTTCCACTTAGCGATCTACAAGGGTATGTAGATGCCCCCCCCCCCTCCCGTAGCTATGAATCTCCATGGATAGATCTTGCGTGTGCGTAGATTTTTTTTTGTTTTCCATGCAATATTTCCCAACACGAGGACCAAGAGCGGTGCCAATGATGTCACGTGTAAAAGATAGGATGACGCCCGGACCGGAGCCAAAGGAGTTTCGAGATAGGACTCAAGTTTGCCCGTCGGCGATGAAGAAATGCGACCAGAGGCAACCTAAGCTCCACGACGGTCCCCCAAGAGGGTGCCGCAACCGCCAAGATATGTCCAAGGGTTTTCACCCAGAGCCCTCACACGATGAGAGGGACCGCAACGGCAACCCTAAGAGGGACATGACACCCGCATGCATTGCCGCCGTAGATGTTGGAGGGCGAAGCTTTTGCCTAGAGGCTCCCCCGTGCCACACCGACGTACCCAAATCACCATGATCACCACACCTAATCTGACCTCCACACCATGATACGGGAGACACCAGGCCACCATCAGGATCCCCACTGCCTCGCTCCTCGCCCCCCACACAGTCAAGGAGAAAAGCTACCATCACCACCACGTCGCTCGCTACACAGCAGAGGTAGCCAACGCCCTGGCCCGGGCACGACATGGCCCAACCCGCCCATAAATGAGCATGGCACGATATGGCACACAAAGGCTTGTTTATAAGCGGGTTGTGTCGTGCTGACACACGATCGTCGCCTCCAGGGACGGGCATGGCGCATTAACCAAACGGGCGGGCCCGAGATCCGCACAACATTTGTGGGTTGCGAGCGTTTTTAGAAATTTTGCCTAAATAGGCCAAACCGGGCCCTATACATGCAACAAAGGACCCCTACCTAAATTGGCCGTGTGCCCCGCTCCCCTTCCCGGACGCCACATGCCTCGGGCGCGCCTATGCCTCACTTATAGCGAGGCAAAAGGCAGCCCGCGCCGCTCCTACAAGGAGCCGGGGGTGGACCGGCCCAGTAGGACGTGGGTTTGCTAATATCGATTTTCTTCTTTTTTTTCCTTTTATTTTAATTGCATATATCTTAAAAATTAAATTTACTTATTTTAAAAAATGAATTTTAAAATGTTAACAAAACATAAAAAAGTTAGCACAATTAGAAAAATATTGATAGTTTAAAAAAATGCTCGTAACAATGAAAAATGTTTCCGCATTTTAAAAAAGTGCACAATTAGAAAATTTGGAGTTTATGTATATTTTACAATTTGTTTTTACGTTTGTAATTTCACATAACATAAAATATTTTTTTTTACGTCAGAAATAAGACAAAACTTATGGAACGTAAAATTACAGTGCATTGGTGGTAAAATAGAGGGGGGGGGGGGTGAAGAATAACTATTCCTCACCCAGCGAGACGAATAGACACACACATGTACAAAAAATATTCACGTGGTATACAAAATGTTTCGTACCATTAAAATAAATGTAGATGACATTATTCTTGCGTTTCAAAAATAATTTACAGATTAAAAAATGTTTATACAATGTAAAAAATGTTCAGGTAGTTTAGAAAAGTGTTTATGACATTCTAAAGGAAATATTCCTGTGTTTCCAAGAAATGTCCATGAAATATTAAAAAAAATTATGCAATGTCAAAAACTTTTCTCACTAAAAAAATTGTTTTTTTGCCCTTAGAAAATGTCAACATGTTTTGATTGTTTTTTGTACCATGTATTGGAAAAAGTGTTCAAAACATGTTTCTAAGAATAAATATACATCATGTATTTAAGAAATGTACAATGTGCATAAAAATACATTTCACGTGTACACTTTGTACTGAAAAAAGTAGACATGGATTAAAAAATGAATACTGATGAAAGCAGTACAAAGAAGCAAAAAGAAAACTGGAAGTATAATAAAGAAAAAAGGAAAATCGGGGAAGAAAAGAAAGCAAATGAAAAAAAATGAGAAAACCGGAGAAAACGCAGTGAATAAAGGAAAAAAACAAGAAAACCATGAAAAAGGGAAACGACTGCCCTCAGTCGGCTGATAATCACCACGCGTCCACCGCCTCTGTTGCGTGCCACACGTCCTCAGTATAAAGGCAAGTGGAAGCACCTATTTTTCACAACGATCGTGTTGTTGCAAATTCTTGGCGGTGAATGACTACCGCGATGTGATGCGGCTTCCTTTTGTAGAAATATAATCCTGCAACAAGTCCCCTGTTGCAAACAATAATCCGAAACAAGACGGTTGTTGCAGAAAAAATCTATTTTTTTAACAACAAGACGTGTGTTGCAAAAAATTCTGCAACAAAGTGTGTGTAGCAAGAAATTTTTACAACAAAGCATGTGTTAAAATGGTGGATACTAACACTTGGCCGCTCAATGCGCCAAATCTAACGACTCGCGCCCGGCCGACCTTTTAAAAAGATTAGCCGGCGGATGCGTATCTGGCCCTGAAAAAAAACTAAAGGAAAGAAAATAAAAAACCAAGAAAAAATAGGCGATAGGCCTCGCTACTAAACAGGTAGTGTCGTGCATGGCACGCTGGCCTCGCCCAGAGCTGGCCAAACGGGCCCGACACGACACGACCCGTGCTACTCGTGCCAGACACGGCACAGCCCACGGGGGCGTGGTTAGTAAGCGGCGCCTCCAAATCAGGCACGACCTAGTTAGTAAACAGACCGGCACATTGGCCCGTTTAGCACACTAGGCTGCATATATATTCAGCCTGTTGGGCTCATTTTTAGGCCTATTGACCAGTATTTTAGGTATATATATAGATAGATTTCAAAAAATAAAAAAAATAAATGGGCCGTGCCGTTCCGTCCACATGCCCGGCCTCCAGGCCCATGCAAAACCCGTTTAGCCCGTGCCATGCCTGGCCCATGGCTCGCCGCGACGGCGTGCTCGCGGGCTGGCCTGGTTGGCCCGGCCCGTTTGGCTAGCTTAGACGGAAAACCCTATTTGCCACTCTTTGCGGCAAATAGTCGAGCTACCGCACAGGTATCGACCGAGCGCTCGGGGGGTGGGCCGAACCATACCGGTTTTGGGAGCCTTCTATGGATGTTCTCAGCCGATTTTTTTTTTCTGGTTTTGGGAACCTTCTAGAAGGTTCCTGAACCGGTTTTTCTTTTTATATTTCTTTTTTTACTTTTGATTAATCTTTCCTTTTTCAACTTTTCTCTATCTTTTTATCTGTTTCTTTTTTCTATTTTTTTTTATTTTCTTTCTTCTCACTCTTTTCTTTTTGTACTTTTTTTATTTTTAACGAATGTTTCAGAAATTCAGAAAAATTGAAATTTCAAATTCTGTTTGATTTTTCAGAAAGTGTTCCTGCTTTTAAATTTATGTTCAGAAATTTTGGAAAAGTTTAGAATTTCAAAAATTGTTCTCTTATTTTCAAAAAATGTTCCAAATTTCAAAAAGTGTTTGTCCTTTTAATTTTTTGTTCACAAACTAAAAAATGTTCGGTTTAAGAAATATGTTTCCGTCTTCCATATTTCTTCAAAAATTCAGAAAATATTCATGTTCTAAAATTTGTTCATAATTTAAAAAATGTTCGCATTTTTAAATTTTGCTCATGAATTAGAAAGTATTCCTGTTTTTGAAATTGTGTCCGTTTTAAAAAATTGTTCACGAAATCCAAAAAATGTTCGCGTTTTCAAAATTCAGAAAACTTTCACACTTTTCAATTGTGTTCACATAATAAAAAAAATCTAGAAATTTAAAAATATGTTCCTTTTTCCATATGTTTTCACAAATTCAATTGTTGAAATTTGTTCACAAATTAAGATCTGTTTGGGTATTTCAGAAAATGTTCCAGTTTTCAAAATTTGTCCAAAAATTTAGAAAATATTCTGGTTTTTAAAAATATTTCTTTTTGTAAATAATTCATTTACAAAGTTGAAAAGTGTTTGTGTTACATAAAACACTAAGGCTTTTTTCCAAAAAATGTTCTAGATGTTCAAAAAATGTTCGTGTTTCAAATTTTGGTTTGGACTTTCGAAGAAATGTTCCAGTTTCGAAAAAAAATGTTCGTGTTTTCAAATTTTGTTCTAGATGTTCAAAAAATGTTCGTGTTACAAGTTTTTATGGAATTTTAAAAAATCGCATTTTGAATTTTTTTCGAGAGTGTAGGAAAATTGTGTTTAAAAGAATTGTTCATTATTTTCGAAAAAGTTCCTTTTTTAAATGTATGATTTTTCTAAAATTTCTTCACTAATTTGGAATGCATTTGTGTTTTGTGAACATACGCATTTTTTCAAACAAAATTATTTTGTGTTTGAAATTTCAAAAAATAGTATCGATGCTAGTTTTTTCTTTTTTTGAGAAGGGTATCGGCGCTAGTTACGGTTCGTAAGGAGTTCGCGCAGCCAAATATACAACAACGCACCCTAGCTCGATTGGTACTAGCACCACTTTGCGAGCATGAGATCCAGGGTTCGATTTTTACAAAAGCCTCAAAAAAAATTTAGTTCGACTGCTGTTCGCTAGCTTGGGCTGGCCCAGTCGCGTCGGCGCCCTGTTTCGACTGCTGTTCGCTAGTTTGGGCTGGCCCAGTCGCGTCGCCCCCTGTGCGTCGGCGCCCTGTTTGGACGCAACACGCGTCCAGTAGGAGCTCTCAGCTTTGACTGCGGACAAGCACATCGCACGGCGTGACACGGGCCAGGCACTACCCGTTTAGTCCCATGCCTGGGCCAGCCCGTTACCTACTGGGCACGCATGCTACGGGGCTGGCCCAGGTTTTCGTTCCGAGAGCCCCCAACCGTTTCTGGAAAAAAGGGCCCCCAACCTCCGCACCGCCGCCGGACAACATGGATTTCGCTCGTCGAAGGAGAACCACCAAACCCCCGCCGGCGCCCCCCACCTGCCACCAACGAGACGGGGCAAGGGCCACGCGTGCGTCCGTCCGCCGCGCTGAGGCACTCGGTGGCAGTCGGAATCCTTCCACCGCATCCCCCGCCCCTCCTTGGCCGAGGTAAGCTGTTCTTTGATTTGTTTAAGGAACGATGCGATACCGATGCACACGCATTCCAACTTTCAGGTCTAACAATTTGGTTTGATATACCAGTATGCAAGTTTAACATCTCCTGGGTGTAGATTACTTCATATAGTCGGGCTTAAAGTACTTGTAGAATAGGACTATTGCTCTACATTTTTAATTAGGTGTAGCCGTGTAGGGATAGAAATTAGCCAAGACAAAACAAAAGTTCCTTTCATGAACTTCATTTACTATAGGTTAGAACCACAGTATATTGTATACATATGTTAAGGAGTATTAGTATTGGTCTAGGGAGTTCTTATTAGTCTATGTTTAGTTTCCTTAGTCCTTACACCTTTTTTTTTTATGAAAAGGGGTTTCCCCCCACCCCACTTTTATTTAAAACGGGGCAAAGCAAGTCACAGTGACTGTTACAAGCGCACGGGTTTACCAGGGATGGCAAACCAGAAACTAGGGAGTCTGGTACAAAAAGAAAGACGCNCTGCACGCGCGCGCTGCACGGATCATCCCCCGCCCCTCCTTGGCCGAGGTAAGCTGTTCTTTGATTTGTTTAAGGAACGATGCGATACCGATGCACACGCATTCCAACTTTCAGGTCTAACAATTTGGTTTGATATACCAGTATGCAAGTTTAACATCTCCTGGGTGTAGATTACTTCATATAGTCGGGCTTAAAGTACTTGTAGAATAGGACTATTGCTCTACATTTTTAATTAGGTGTAGCCGTGTAGGGATAGAAATTAGCCAAGACAAAACAAAAGTTCCTTTCATGAACTTCATTTACTATAGGTTAGAACCACAGTATATTGTATACATATGTTAAGGAGTATTAGTATTGGTCTAGGGAGTTCTTATTAGTCTATGTTTAGTTTCCTTAGTCCTTACACCTTTTTTTTTTATGAAAAGGGGTTTCCCCCCACCCCACTTTTATTTAAAACGGGGCAAAGCAAGTCACAGTGACTGTTACAAGCGCACGGGTTTACCAGGGATGGCAAACCAGAAACTAGGGAGTCTGGTACAAAAAGAAAGACGCACAAGTTCAACCAACTAAAACGGTGAAGGCATAAAGAACCTTGCCACGCAGGGCAACATCAGAGTTCATCATCTCGGCGGCTTTGATTCAGCTCCCACACAACAATCATCCTGAGTGGGCTTTCAGCACATTGCCGCCCCGGGTCCTCTTTGAACATGCCCTCAGTTCCCAGCCCAGGCGATCCTGAGCAGCTCGCCTCTTCGATGATCCAGATGTTGGAGGCAGCGTCGGAGTAACGCAAATTGATTGCCGTCGCACAGAATCTTCCATTGATGTAGATAAGAACTGATCCTCCCCAAGACCACTCGAGTGCTTGTCCATGGTATGCCCTGAAAACAAATATCATTACGCATGGTCCAAATACCCCAAATGGTGGCAACACAGGCAATGTTAATAACAGTTTTCTTGTTATTCAAGTTCCAGAAGGAAGATAACTCAAGCATGCTCTTGGGTACAATGAAACAAAAAGTATCAGCAACATCCGCCCAAACTTGTTTGGCTACCACGCATTCAAAGAACAAATGGTGAACAGATTCATTTTCATTGCAAAATAAACAGCTCAAATCTTNTTGATTCAGCTCCCACACAACAATCATCCTGAGTGGGCTTTCAGAACATTGCCGCCCCGGGTCCTCTTTGAACATGCCCTCAGTTCCCAGCCCAGGCGATCCTGAGCAGCTCGCCTCTTTGATGATCCAGATGTTGGAGGCAGCGTCGGAGTAACACAGATTGATCGCCGTCGCACAGAATCTTCCATTGATGTAGATAAGAACTGATCCTCCCCAAGACCACTCGAGTGCTTGTCCATGGTATGCCCTGAAAACAAATATCATTACGCATGGTCCAAATACCCCAAATGGTGGCAACACAGGCAATGTTAATAATAGTTTTCTTGTTATTCAAGTTCCAGAAGGAAGATAACTCAAGCATGCTCTTGGGTACAATGAAACAAAAAGTATCAGCAACATCCGCCCAAACTTGTTTGGCTACCACGCATTCACAGAACAAATGGTGAACAGATTCATTTTCATTGCAAAATAAACAGCTTAAATCTTCCACTACCCTTCTCTTGTTCAAATTATCTCTAGTGAGGATTTTGTTATTGAAGGCCAACCACACAAAGACCAAATATCTGTTAGGCACCACAATTTTTCCAAAAGCTTTTCCAAAGAGGGGTACTCACTCCCCCCCAGTTGATCATGGTATAGTAAGATCTGACCGAGAACGTCCCAGATGGTTCCAATAGCCATATAGGCTGGTCCTCCTCAGTGGATAGTTCTTGGGTAGAGATGGTCTGAATGAGATTGCACCATCTGCCCATGAAGCTTTCACTAAGGCATCTATTAAAGGTGAGTTTGAGAGAGTTACCATCCCACACCTCAGCAACCACACAGTCTTGTTGTTGGCAGACCTCGTACACCTCCCATAATTGAGTTTTCAGGGAAGAATCCCCAACCCAAGTATCATTCCAGAAACTAATCTTGTCTCCTTTACCTAACTTCCATCTAAAGAAAGGTTTAATGCCTTCCATGGCCCAGGTCACCCCTTTCCAAAAAGGGGAACCCACACCCTGTTTAGCCCATAGCAAATTAGGTTTATTTGGTTTGTATTTATAATCAACCAGTCTCACCCAGTCCGTATCTTGGTTCATGAAGTATCTTTTGGCCCAGGCAGCTAATAAAGCCATATTGACTTCTCTTAAATTGGGAATCCCCAAACCACCAAAGTCTTTTTTCTGAGAAATCAGCCCCCAGTTGGCAAGATGGTATCTATGATCTTCATTTGAACTCCCCCAGAAAAAATGAGCCATCTGAGAGTTGATAGCTTTGATGGCCCATTTAGGGAACTTAATCACAGACATAAGATACATAGGGATACTAGCAATGCAGGCCTTAAGAAGGATTAGCTTTGCCTCATAGCTGAGCAGTCTCCCTTTCCATCCACTGATCCTCTTTATAACTTTATCAATGATATACTGGATATCTTCTCTCCTGAGCTTAAGATAATGGAGAGGCACCCCCAGGTACTTAAGGGGAAACTCCCCCAACTTGCAACAAAAAATTTGAGAAAGCAATTTAGCTTCCTCTCCACTAATATTGACAGGTACAATTTCACACTTATCATAGTTGATCTTCAACCCAGATAGGTTTTCAAAACAAGCAAGCAACCATTTTAGATTTTTAACATATTCAGGTTTGGGGTTCAGAAAAAGAATTGTGTCGTCGGCATATTGCAAACAAATTAGGCCACGTGGGATAATGTGGGGAACAATCCCATAGATGATGTTGTTGTTCACCGCCTTCATCAGCATGCGAGAAAATACATCAGCCACAAGGTTGAAAAGCATGGGGGAGCTAGGATCACCTTGTTTCAGTCCTTTCCCACCCACAAAGTAGGGGCCTACCACCTCATTGATCTTAACACAAAAGGAACTGTTTTGCAGAATAGATAGATTCCACCTAATCCATTTAGCTCCAAAACCTCTAGAAGTTAACATTTCTACTAGAAAATCCCAATTTACTCGGTCGTAAGCCTTTCCATAGTCTAATTTGAGAACAATCCCAGGCTCTCTGGACTTATGAATTTCATGAATAGCCTCATGGGCAGTGACCACACTCTCAAGTATGAATCTGCCTCTCACAAAAGCAGATTGACATGGGGCTAGCAACCTATGGCCCACAGGAGCAACCCTATTGGTCATTGCTTTACTAAAAATCTTCACAGAACAATTACTCAAACAAATTGGTCTGAACTTCTTCATATTTTTGGCATCTGCTTCTTTAGGAATAAGAGTGACTATAGAGTAGTTAAGCCTCTGGATATCCAGAGA
The DNA here is from genome assembly GCA_904067115.1 of Aegilops sharonensis. NCBI lineage: Eukaryota > Viridiplantae > Streptophyta > Magnoliopsida > Poales > Poaceae > Aegilops > Aegilops sharonensis. Next base: position 708,020,274 of record LR880972.1, on the reverse strand, counting down.
TCCATTTTCAAAATCTCTGACCATTGCCATAAAATCACCTTTAATAACATCCCAAAAGTGTTGGTAGAATAAAAAGGACAGACCATCAGGTCCAGGGGCTCCATTAGCATAAGAGCCCATAATGGCTTCCTTTATTTCCTCCTCTGAGAAAGGCCTCTCCAGCATTGTATTTTCAGCTTCTGTCACCAGCTCCTCTTCAGACCAAAATTGGCCATCCAGGTGAATATTAGGCTTAGGCTCAAACCCAAATAGGTTTTTGTAGAAATTGGTAGCTATATCAAGCATGTCTTTGGTGGAGTACACAGGCCCATCAGGGCCCTCAAGAATAGACAGTTGGTTTTTCCTCCTACGTTGGTTAGCAACAACATGAAAATACGCTGTATTCCTATCCTCCTCTTTAATTCTCCTATCTCTAGATCTTTGCCACATGGCAGTTTCTTCCTTCCTCCAAATATCACATAGCTCAGCTCTAATTTGTTTCATTCTGAGGATATCCTCGCTATTAGATCTACCTTGCTCAGAAAAGACATCTAGGATCTCAAATTCCTGTAGTAAATCTTTTTTCTTCTTTTTCATGGCCACCTCAATAAAGAGTTTGGTTTTAAATTGCCAGGTCTCAATAGCATAAGTGCAGGGGGAAGGGGTGGCCCAAATCATTTCCACTAAGCCCTGAAAGTCAGGTTGATCAAGCCACCATTTTTCAAATTTGAATGGCCTGGATGGATTGTTTGCACCCACTCCAGAATCCAGCAGGATGGGGGCGTGATCACTCCCCACTCTTGGTAGGGCACAAAGGGAGGTAAGAGGGAAGTGACTGTCCCAGCTGGTAGCAGAGAAAACTCTGTCAATGGTGGCAAAGATAGGATTGTCTTGGTTATTACTCCAGGTAAAAACTCTATTTGACAATTTGTACTCCATCAAACCCCATTTGTTAATCCAGTCATTAAACAAAAAGGCCCAAGAATTGTTAATATTACCAGAGGTTTTTTCCTTGGCTTCCCTAATCAGATTAAAATCTCCTCCAAATAGGACAGGGTAGCATAAGCCTTCCATACACTCATGCAGTTCAACAATAAAATCTACTTTATCAACAGCATAAGCTGTGCCATACACTACAATCAAGTGCCAACAAAAACCATCACTCTTATTTTTCAGGGAAATAACAATACAGTATCTCTTACTGAGAACTTCAATAATCTCAAAGGAGTTGGTTTTAGTACCCACAAGGATACCACCAGCAGTACCTACTGCAGGAAGAATATGCCAGTCATATGCAGTGAAGCCAGCTAAAGTATTAAGGAAGGAGTCAGAAAGACTCTCTCTCTTAATTTCTTGAGAACCTAAAAAATCAGGCTTATACTTATTCACTAAGTCAGACAGGCACTGAAGCTTCCCTTTTTGACCTAGACCTCTAATATTCCAAAAAATATCAATCATGGGATTTTAAAGGGGTGAGTCAGACTAAAAAGTCCACCTTTTACTGCATTCCCACAACCACCCACGACACCAGCAGTGCCCCCTGGTGTGTTGGTGTTGGGGATGCCTTACACCTCACGTCATGTGTAATATGTATATGCCCCTTGGACCTTCAATAAAAATAAGTTGTTTTTCTAACATGGTATTGGAGCCTAGGTTATTTTTTTAGCATGCGCAACTCGTGCTTCCGGATCCAATCTCGCGCGGTCGCTGCTTCTTCTATCGCCTGATCGTCGCTGCTTATCTCTGCCGCATGTTCGCGTGCTGATTCCGTGTCCGCCGCCCGTGACGGCTACCGCAAGTCCCTCGATCCATATCAGGCCGGGACTCCAGGTCAACCCGCCTCCATCCAACAACCTCCGCCTGTGTCCGCCCACGCCCGCGAGGACTCCCGCCGCCGCTCCCCTCAATCTGCTGTCACCAAGGACCGCTGCTGCTGGCTGCTACCTGCTGGTGTTCCCTAGCTGCTGCTACGTTGTGTTGCTAGCTGCTAAGTGGTGCTCTCTGTTGTCCACTACTGCTGGCTGCTACTACCTGCTGCTATGTGGTGCTGCTCTCATAGTCTGATCTGCTCCGCTGCATGTTTCCGTACTGCTACGTGGTTGATCTGGGTTAGCTGTAAAAATAAAAGATAGTATGTCTTCGTCGTCGGGGTATGTCGTCATCCCTTGCTGCCCGTTGATTTTTTATGGAACTAACTATACCGAGTTCATTGCTTTCTTTCGCATTCATATCGTGGCATTCGTCTCTGGGGTGTTTTACTCTGGCGAGGTCTCCTGTCCGTCACGTCCTGTTCCTCCTGTGGTTCCTACTCCACCGACACCAACACCTCTTGCTATGGATGCTGCTCAACCTGCTAAGGATGCAGCTAAGCTTGCTGATGAGTCTGCAACTCGTGCTTATGAGCAACATGTTTTGACCTATGAGGAGTCTCTTCACTTTTACCGTGATGCTCTCTCTGCTTACACTCAGACCACTCAGTGGTCTGATGATGATGCTCGCACCGCAGCTGTTCTCACTTCCAGTGTTTTGCCTCTGACTTTATGGGCCTCGCTACCGCCTTTGGAATGTGGACATGTTTTTGCCAGCGCTATCAACCATCCTGTGATGCCTTGTATCTATCTGTGGTTCGCCAGGAGCATGCTCTTCAGCAGGGTGACTCCACTGTTGATGATTTCTACGCACAGAGTTCTGCCATTTGGCGCTAGCTTGACTCCCTTTAGACTGCTGGTTGTCGTACTTATCAGTATTGCCAAGCTGTGCGGTCCGACTTGGAGTTTCATCACGTCTATGAGTTCTTGTCTCCACTTCGTCCAGAATTTGAGCCACGGTGCGCTCAGTTGTTTGCCCGTGGCCGTATTACTCTTATGAAGGCACTTTCTGAGATTCGGGCTGAAGAGACTCGCCTACGTGGTGCCGGTTCACTTGAGGTTCCCTCTGTGCTTGCTGCTCGAGCTTCTACTACACCACCTCTTTCACGCTCCAGTGCTCTGCCACTCCTACCCACTTCTCCTAGTGGTGAGGGCCGCTCTCGTTCTCACTGCGGCTACTACAACAAGGATGTCCTGAGTCTGAATGCTTTCTAAAGAAGCGACACATGCGCCAGGGGCGCATATCTTCTTCGGAGACTTATGCTTCTATTCCGACCCCTTCAGCAATGTCCCTGACTGAGCAGGATATTGTGTGACTTAAGCGTCTACTTGCAGCTTCGGGTTCTTCTTCACCGGGTTCTGTCGGTCTTGTTATTGACTCTTCTAGCTCAGAGAGACCACCCTCTTCACAGTCAGGAGCACAACACGGGAGCTCTGCTTGGCCCTCTTCACAGTCGGGAGCACAACACGGGAGCTCTGCTTGGTCTTGGCCCTCGGCACCATGATTTTTTCTTTTGCTACCATCGTATCTAGTTCATGTGTTCTGTTAGCTTCCTAGTTTTCTATAATTTCCGCTGCGTGCACCAAATCCGATATTTTGTGTTTTCTCATGTCATGTGAGTCCACCATACCTATGTTCGTCAGCCTTTTTCTGGTCATTGTCCTCTGTATAGAATTTAAGTGGCCTCTCTTTGCATTGTTGATCTAAGCCCATTCTCTTGCTGGCGAGCTTCTCTCGCCGTCGGTTTCCATGGGCCATGATTCTTTAAGCAATGCTTCATTCTTTTGATGTGCCATCTTCTTTCGACAACCCATCTTCTCTTGATACTTCTATTGTATCTTCTATCAATGCGGTGTCTTTCTCTGATGTGCCATCTCTTCGTTATCCCCTTTGGCGACTCGACAGATTTGAAGACTCTTCATGCTACGACGACACTCTCAAGACACAGATTTGGATTATCATTTTTTTAGTATTACATTTCTTCAAATGCAATGCTATTGCATACGCTTTTCATTTGAGGGGGGGGGGGGGGGGGGGGGTGGCGGGGGGGGGGGGGGGGGGGGGTGGCGGGGGGGGGGGGGGGGGGGGGTGGCGGGGGGGGGGGGGGGGGGGGGTGGCGGGGGGGGGGGGGGGGGGGGGTGGCGGGGGGGGGGGGGGGGGGGGGTGGCGGGGGGGGGGGGGGGGGGGGGTGGCGGGGGGGGGGGGGGGGGGGGGTGGCGGGGGGGGGGGGGGGGGGGGGTGGCGGGGGGGGGGGGGGGGGGGGGTGGCGGGGGGGGGGGGGGGGGGGGGTGGCGGGGGGGGGGGGGGGGGGGGGTGGCGGGGGGGGGGGGGGGGGGGGGTGGCGGGGGGGGGGGGGGGGGGGGGTGGCGGGGGGGGGGGGGGGGGGGGGTGGCGGGGGGGGGGGGGGGGGGGGGTGGCGGGGGGGGGGGGGGGGGGGGGAGGGGGGGGGGGGGGGGGGGTTAAGGAGTATTAGTATTGGTCTAGGAGTCCTTATTAGTCTATGTTTAGTTTCCTTACACCTCAAGTCATGTGTAATATATATATGCCCCTTGGGCCTTCAATAAAGATAAGTTGCTTTCCTAACAACATACACCACAAACATAGATTTACCAGTAGAATGGAAGGCAGTTCACAACATAACACGGCTGCAACCAAGATTTTGTTTCCTTATGTAGAGAAAACTAGACGTCAGCCGTCATGAACCAGCAACGTGTGAGCAATGAAACAGTTCTACTTCTGCTCAGCCCTGCAGTGCTGAAAATGCTTCTTTGATTGCGGTGACCTCAATGTAAACGTCCTGCATTGCGGGATGATCTTTAGGTATCTCTGCGACGCACATGAGGCCAATCTTAACGAGCTCGATGATGCAGCTCATTATTCCAGCCATTTGATGATGATTTTCTTGGTCTAAAGTACCTCCTGCTTCTTCATCTTGCTCCCCATAATACGGAGCAATTCTAGGATCTAGAATCTCGCCAATCTTTTCTGGAAATGATTTTTCGATAAATTTGTAAAGGCTCGGACCATCTTTAAACATCTCATCAGTTGGATGCTTCCCTGTGAGCATTTCTAAGATGATGACTCCAAAACTGTAGACATCACCCTCAGTGGAGATTTTGCTCCCAAAGCCATATTCTGCAACATGTGTAGTTATTGAAACCGTTAATTAATACAACATAATTTGACCACATGAATCAAATGTTTTCTGTGGAAAAGAAAGTAAAATTTTCATATCCAGAAGAGCCTACAAGTTATTCTCGAAAAATGTACCATGCTCAGTTGAGAAATTGTTACCTGGTGCAATGTATCCAACTGATCCTCTTGGTCCTACTAAGCTTGTAGAACCACCAATGCTCGAATAAGAATAATTGCGTAGGAACTTAGCCAATCCGAAGTCACCAACACATGCGCCCATGACATCATTTAGGAGGACATTGCTGGGCTTCAGATCACAATGGACCATAGGAGGCATGCAGTTGTTATGAAGGTAATCCAAAGCAGCCGCTATGTCCACTGCTATTGCTATTCTTGAATATAAACTCAATGGCCTTCTCAGGTGATGCTCATGGAATGTTGGATAGAGCCAACTTTCGAGGTCCCCATTTACCTTATATTCAAGAACAAGAGCTTTGAACTCATTTCCTGTTGGATCACTTGTTGAGCATACAGTGATCACCCGTACAAGATTACGATGACGAGTGTTTCTCAGGGCCTCACACTCATCGAGGAAGCTCTTTGTTGCTCCAAGTTGATCAAGTTTGAAAACTTTCATAGCAACTTCATGTACTTCGGACTCAATTCTACCTTTGTACACGGACCCATATTTTCCTGAACCAACCAAGTTGTCTAAAGAGAAACCATTTGTTGCTTTCAATAAATCAGCATATGTAAACTTCTGTAACTCTTCAAAGGATGGATGAGCTGCTTGTGTGGCTTTCTTTCTCTTTTTCCAAATAATTACTCCGAAGCATGATACCAGGACCAAAAAAAGAGCAGTAAATCCTACTATCTTTAAGATGTTGGAGGTGTGCCTTTGTTTGGATGTTTCTGTATTGCAAAGTGGCAACTGTAGCAATGGGGTGCTCGCACATAGCTTCTTGTTTCCTTGAATGAACACATTGCTTCCATTCTGAAATATTCCATCTGCAGGTACTGATCCTTCGAGGTTGTTGAAGGACAAATTGAGAAGCTTCATAGACTTGAAGAGCTTCAAGAATTCAGGGATTTCACCTGTTAAGTTGTTCTGAGATAGGTCCATCACAGTGATGCCTCTCAAATTCACAAAAGATTGAGGGGTTCTTCCATGAAGACGGTTGCCCTCCATGTGGAGCGACTCCAATTGGACGCACTGACCTAGAGTAGATGGTATCTGACCAGACAGTTGGTTATAGGAGATATTCAGTGGACCGAGATTGATCAACTCGCCAATCTCCATTGGTATTTCTCCAAAGAGTTGGTTGTGAGACAAGTCCAAACCTTCAGAAAGGTCGGAAAGAGTAAAGAGCTCCTTTGGTATGCTTCCGTTGAAGCTATTACAAGAGAGGTTCAATATGTGCAGTTTTTTGCAGTCTCCTAAAGCTTCTGGGATTGGGCCACTCAAACTGTTTTCTTGTAAGTAAAGCTCACTCAATTGACTCAAATTACCAACTGAAAGTGGGATCTGTCCAGAAAATTTGTTCTGGGACAAGCTTAAGACAAACAAGTTGGGAAGATTTCCAATTGACTCAGGAAGATTCCCGGTAAGCAAATTCCATTCCATGTAAAGAAGCTTGAGGCCTGTGAGGTGCTCTATCTCATGTGGTATGGTGCCAGAAATTTTATTTGATCTTAGTAACAGTACCTCTATGCTCTTTGAAAGGCCTGCAACGACACTCGGCAAGACTCCTTGAAGGATGTTTGCATCCAAGCGTAAGTTCACCAGTTGTGTGCAATTTGTCAACGAGGATAGGAAAGACCAGTCTCCTGCTTCAAGTTGATTCTTGCCTAGATTCAGATCGACTAGGCTGGGTAAAGTCCCAAAAGATGGAACAATGCCATGGAATGCATTGTTCCGGAGGTTGATCACCTGGAGATTGGTTGTGTTTGCTAGTGAAGTGGGGATTTGGCCTTGGAACTGGTTTCCTTGCATAACCAAAGTTTGGATGCTTGGAAGGGTGTATCCGATGTTGTGTGGAAGCTCCCCTACAAGATTGTTTGTAGCCATGCCAAGGTATGTGAGTGCTGACATGTTGTAAAGAGAGGCTGGGACACCCCCTGTCAAAAAGTTATAAGTGATGTCTAGTATTTCCAGGTTTCGAATTTCATCTATACTCATGGGGATGTTACCTTGGAAATTATTATCTCCAAGCAAGAGCCAGCGAAGGGAGGAAAAGTTCCCTATAAAGGAAGGTATGGTGCCAGAAAGATTATTTGATTGCAAGATAAGATACTGCAAGGGTGAGTCAATGTTCAACAAGGCTGGTATGGACCCAGCAAAGTTGTTTGTTCCCAGTAATAACTTTTGGAGTGATGTACTGTTAAACAGTGCAGGAGGAATCTCTCCACTCAGGTGATTGTTTGATAAGGCCAAAAGTTGAAGTGAGGAACTATTAGCTAGGAGAGGCGGGATAGGTCCTGTGAGGCTATTGTTCGTGAGAACAACAGAGTGAAGAGAAGAGCTGCTTCCAAGTGAACGTGGAATGCTGCCCGTCAGACTATTAGTAGCAAGACGTAAAACTGCAAGGTTTTGGAGCATCCCCAACCCTTCTGGGATACCTCCATTGAGCTTGTTGTGACCCAAACTGAGCTGCTGCATATCTGAGCATTGGCTTAGGCTTGGGGGGATCACACCATCAAGGGAGTTGCTTCCAAGATCAATAGTTTGAAGGTGAACGCATGAAGAAAGAGTGCTTGGGATCCTGCCAGTAAGATTGTTTGTGCTGAGGTTAAGGTACCGCAACCTATTTAGTTGCCCAAGTTCAGGTGGTATTTGGCCAGTAAGTTGATTGTTGGGGATGTGGATTTTTGTGAGGAAAGTGAGATTGCCGATACATGGTGGTATCTGTCCATTGAGGTCAAGTGACTCGAGGTCCAGTGCAATGACACGAGATGCATGTCTCTTGCTGCAAGTAACACCGGACCAACTGCAGAACTGCAGCGAGTCATTTTTCCATGAGACCAGGAGTCCAGCAGAGGTCGTGAGATGGAGTTTAAGACAGCGGAGAGCATGGAGGTCGGTGTTAGAATCATTTTGGGGTGCTATAGAATCTAATGAAGATGCATAAACAAGGGAGCAGAGGACAAGGACCAGGGGAAGTGAGGAACTGAGAGTGCCCAGAGCCTGAGGAGACATGTAATTTCTATCACACACACGCTTCGACAGTTTAGTCGAGGAACGGACTGACGACTGGTCAAGCTCGTGGAACAAGAAGGCAATGGAGAACTCACTTGGGAGCTGCAATGCGCGGTGGTCGTCCTCTCGCGACACCCCTGGATGGAGTTTAAGGCACTGAAGGGCTTGCGAGTCGGTCTGAGAATCATTCTGTAGAGCTGCAGCACCTAATGAAGGCGGCCTTGTGTTGAATAATCAACCAGGCCTTCAGCCAATCAAGCACTAGTTTAAGTTATTCTTTCAATTCAACTTTGAGATAGTCAAATTACATGATGGTCAAATGGACAATTTTTCATATTTATATTCTACTGTACTGTGTAAAGACGTATACAAAGGCACCACTTGCTGGTGGGGGTTGGAAGTTGGAGTCCAAACTACATGATGCATGAATTAAGGAATCCAAATAAGACCATTTCAACTCAGTCGCTTAAACTCCCTAAATGCTACTCCCTCCGTTCCTAAATAATTGTCTTTCTAGAGATTTCAACAAGTGACTACATACGGAGCAAAATGAGTGAATCTACACTCTAAAACATGTCTACATATATCCGTATGTTGTAGTCTATTTGAGATGGCTAGAAAGACAAATATTTGAGAACGGAGGGAGTACTATAGGAGTCAAAACTCGCTTAAAAATAATCTTCCAACAAGCTGCATACTACTAGTTCAAACTCGGTGAGCACGCGCGTTGTTGCTCTCTCTTCCTCATGCTACAATAGGGGTAGAACATCACATTGGTGTTTCTCAATCTCCACTAGCAATGTGGAGCTAAACTCTGTGCACAGAACGACCAGCCATTGGGTTAGGTGGGGCCGGGGCTGGTGTGCGAGAGGTTTGAGGGTCGGTGTTGGAGATGCCCTAAGGCGCCAATTTGTTCAACTATTGAACCAAATTGTACATCCAGGACATGAAAACCACTTCCACAACTATGTCAGCATGTCAACTGGCATGCTTCTGAGACTTAGAACGGATAGTAGATGACAAGAGCGAAAGAGACATTTGTGACGAATGATGTGGACTGGACAGCAGTCGACAGAAGCAAGATCTTGGGCTCTTAACTTAGCGAAGATCCATGCAGACTTTTCCGCGCCATATGCGAGAAGAACGCGACGAAGTCTGGGGTGGCTGCGCCCTAAGTCACTCTCATGATCCACATATATTTTGGAGCTCTCTATATAGGTGCTGAAAGCATTGCGGCATGGCAACTCACGGTCAGAGCGCGTCGCCAATCCGAGAAGATGCAGCCCGACTGTCGCCGCCTACTGCTTGCTCGGCTTCTCGCCCTCCTCGCGCTGCTGCTGCTAATCGTCGGCGTGCATGGCCGTATAGGAGGGGGCTGCGGCAGTCGTAAGTATGCCGTGCATTCGTTTTTCTTTTAACTTCCCACGACGTCTCTCGTGTTGAGAATACGTCGTAGTATTCAGATGGCCTGATATGTACTTAGTACTACTACTTTGAACATCGTCGCAGAGAACCCAAACGGCTGCACAGGTCTGCCCCCTCCAGAGTGTCCAGGCTGTGGATAGCAGCAGGTCTCACTCCGAAGCATATGCCGACGCCGATGGCATGCATCTCAGGATGTTTAATGTTTCGTATCGTTCTACAAGAGTTGATTTTGTTTCTGTATGGTAAGAGAGATATGAAGGTCACGATCATTTCCTTACTTACGGAATGTTGAGGAAAACAAGGATAGCTGAATATAAGACACAATTCATCGATGAGCTTGCGTTGTGAATACTACTACTATTCTGTCCCATGATGTAAGACGTTTTTATATACTAATATAGCTTGCAAAAATGTCTTACATCATGAGACGGAGGGAATATTAAGACATTTACAATGACTAATTGGGTGCACATGCTTTGCCACGGAACAACAAACTTATATGTCGCTCATCATAATATCTGGCCGCTGTCTCTGATCCAACCTTGTTGTCTCGTCACCGTCGTAATCAATCTTTCTTGAAATAGGCTTTCGTCCCGCTTTATATATAAAGCAAAATCCAGAAAAGTACACGGCCGAACGATACTAGATGGTTAGGTAGCCCTCTTACAAAGCCAATCCTGAAATAACCGGCAAACACAGAACACCGCAACTATGCTACCTGCGCAAAGTGCACCGAGAGGACTTAACACACCCCACGCTACGACAGAGCACACCTAAGCTCCACGACAACGCCCCCAAGAGGGAGAAGGGCGCAGAGCGTCGTCGTTGCCGAGTCCACACGGACAAAGATCTTCACCCGGAGCCCTGACACGAAGAGAAGAACCACAACGACGTCTTCAAGAAGAGCGCGACACCAAGGCACAGAGCTTTCGCTCGGCAACTCAACCGTACCACAACGAGGCCGCTATGAGGAACGTGACGGTGTCAGATCCTCATATCCGGATCATGATGCCGCCCTCTGAGAGAGAAGGCGCGTCCGAGCTACCCGTTGCAACACCTTCTGTTGCCATCACAACCCAGGAGGGGAGCCACCCCCACAACAATGATGCCCGCCAAAGAGCAACCATGTGGACCGCCATCCGAAGCCGCCACCTCGGCATCCCTGTCGTGTGATAGCATGCGCCACTCACATCACAACGCACTCAACCACGGTAGGAAGAGCGACGACAGACCATCTACTCCTAGCCCAACATCAGTCCCCGAGTCCGGGACAACACATCCATCGTAGGAGGCACCAACACCCACGTCCCTAGCCAATCCCGGTGGACTGGGAGACACACGACTCCGAGACTGCCGCCAGCCACCGGCAAGCCAGCCCCAGCCCTTGGCCAAGCGAGCTCACACAACGCCATGTCTGTGGTCACCGGTGCCGATCCGTGCACCAATGCAATGCTAACACGACCACCACCATCGAGCACCATACCCGCGAGCACATCCTGGGCCAAGCCTTACCTCTCCTACCCGGAGCACTTGCTCTGATCCGCCCCGGGCCCTGACCTGCCCGCCTAAGCACGAACCTAGATCTGAACCTGCCCCGTTACGCGTGCGGCTGGCATCTCCGGTGCCCGCCCAGCCCCACACACCATCGGTCCAAACCCAAGAGAAGGAGGCAGCCACCAACCCCCCGCACCCCGCCGTCAGACGCCAACTGTTGTGCCGCGACCACGCCAACGATCGATGCAAACCACCACGAGCTCCCGCCCCAGGACGACTAGCCCGAAGCATGGGGGAACCCCAGCCGGATCCAACACCTATCACCGGAGGGGAGTCCCATCCAGGAGCCGCTAGCACGAATGGAGGGGAGCACCGCGCCCCCCAAGGAGCCGACGACCAGATCTGGACAAACTAGATCGAGCCACCATAACCACCCTAGAGTCGCCCCGCGCAGCCCTCCACGCCACATCCAGATGTAGCCGCAGGAATGGAGCACGCATGAGCCCTCGCCGCCGCCGCGCCCCGCCGCGCAGTCCGTCGTCACCAGCCGGAGGGCCCCCGCCCGCGCTAGACCCTGCCAGCCGAGGGGAGAGGATGCCCCCTTGCTGCCGGCACCGACCGGGCTTTGCCTGGCGGCGCGACCCGCAACGGCGACGGGAGAAGGTGAGGGGAGGGGTAAAGCCCGACGGCGTTGGGGTGGCCCTCCCAGTCAGCTGCGGTAGCGACGTGGGAGGGGAGGAGGGGTCTCACGTAATCAATCCCTTGTCCCTCATCATCTTCGACCAATGAAGGGAGGGCGTATTTTCTCTCCCATAGCCCTAGAAACCCCTCCACTAAAAGTGCTCATCCCATTAAGTATTTCCTTATACTTTCTTGTGCTATACAATATGCCACTAAAATAAAATACAGGTGACTCGTACTTGAATTTCAGCTGAACATGGACGTGTTAATAAAAACTTATATCCTTATGCTCTTGATCAAATCTCATACAAGTTGAATATATTAGCCCCAAATAATGCTCGGACATTGCCGCAGGCTTATAAATTTAGGCAGAGATACTCATTGCGAACATCGGCAAGCTAGCCAGGGACGAAGTAATGAGCACGGATTTTTCGGCTTTATTAATCAACCTCCCCTGCCACGGGTCCAGCCGGTGCCGTCTGGAGAGGATGATCTAGCCGCTCAGCTACAGGGGCTAGTCTAGTCACACAAACCTTGGAGAAGATGCGTTCCAGCATGTTGATCACTGTGATGGGTTTGAATTGTCTAACGTCCGTCGCCTCAACAACTTTGGAGATCAAGGTGATGACACCGAAATTTATTAGGGACATGTCAAAAGTCCCAATATAGAATTCATGAAACATTAGCATTATAAATGGCTTTAGTACATTCCAGAATTTCTGGAAGAATGACACCGGCAACCCATCAGGCCCCGGTGCCGACTGAAGGAAATATGCCCTAGAGGCAATAATAAAGTTGTTATTCATATTTCCTTATATCATGATAAATGTTTATTATTCATGCTAGAATTGTATTAACCGGAAACTTAGTACATGTGTGAAAACATAGACAAAATAGAGTGTCCCTAGTATGCCTCTATTTGACTAGCTCGTTAATCAAAGATGGTTAAGTTCCCTAACCATAGACATGTGTTGTCATTTGATGAATGAAATCACATTATTAGGGAATGATGTAATGGACAAGACCCATCCGTTAGCTTAGCATTATGATCGTTTAGTTTTATTGTCATTGCTTTCTTCATGACTTATACATGTTCCTCTGACAATGAGATTATGCAACTCCCGAATACCGTAGGAATACCTTGTGTGCTATCAAACGTCACAACATAACTGGGTGATTATAAAGATGCTCTACATGTGTCTCCGAAGGTGTTTGTTGAGTTGGCATAGATCGAGATTAGGATTTGTCACTCAGTGTATCGGAGAGGTATCTCTAGGCCCTCTCGGTAATGCACATCACTATAAAGCCTTGTAAGCAATGTGACTAATGAGTTAGTTGCGGGATGATGCTTTACAAAACGAGTAAAGAGACTTGCCGGTAACGAGATTGAACTAGGTATGATGATACCGACGATCGAATCTCGGGCAAGTAACATACCAATGACAAAGGGAATAATGTATGTTGTTATGCGGTTTGACCGATAAAGATCTTCGTAGAATATGTAGAAGCCAATATGAGCATCCAGGTTCCGCTATTGGTTATTGACCGGAGATGTGTCTCGGTCATGTCTACATAGTTCTCAAACCCGTAGGGTCCGCACTCTTAACGTTTGATGACGATTTATATTAAGAGTTATGTGTTTTGGTGACCGAAGTTTGTCCGGAGTCCCGGATGAGATCGCGGACATGACGAGGAGTCTCGAAATAGTTGAGAGGTAAAGATTCATATATTGGAAGGATATATTCGGACATCAGAATGGTTCCGAGTGATTCGGGTATTTTTCCGGAGTATCGAGGGGTTACCGGAACCCCCGGGGAAGTATTGGGCCATCATGGGCCTAAGGGAGAGAGAGGGAAGCCCGCACGCCCCCCCTCCTTGGGATTCCGAATATGACAAGGAGGAGGGTCGGCGCCCCCCTTCCCTTTCCCTTTCCCTTCCCTTCCTGTTCCCTCCGATGGAAGAAATGAAAGGGAGGAGTCCAAGTAGGACTCCCCCCATGGTGCCCCTCCTGGCCGCCGACCTCTCTCCCCCCTCCTTTATACACGTGGCCAGGGGGCACCCCAAAGGCACAACAGTTGTTTCTTAGCCGTGTGCGGTGCCCCCCTCCACAGTTTACCACCTCGGTCATATTGTCGTAGTGCTTAGGCGAAGCCCTGCGCGGATCACATCACCAATACCGTCGCAACGCCGTCGTGCTGACGGAACTCTCCCTCGACCCTCTACTAGATCAAGAGCTTGAGGGACGTCGTCGAGCTGAACGTGTGCTAAACACGGAGGTGCCGTACGTTCGGTACTTGGATCGGTTGGATCGTGAAGACGTTCGACTACATCAACTGCGTTAACTAAACACTTCCGCTTTCGGTCTACGAGGGTACGTGGACACACTCTCCCCTCTCATTGCTATGCATCTCCTAGATAAATCTTGCATGATCGTAGGATTTTTTTTGAATTACTACGTTCCCCAACACCGACCCCGTCTTCATAGAGGCGATAGCCCTACCCACCTCTTCTGGAGAGAATGGACGTGTTAATTTTGCATTCTCCATGTCAGAAACCCTGTCTGCCAGTGGCCAGAAGTTTTCTGCCAAAGAAACCCCACCGCGAGATTCCGCCGTAAAGAGCCCCTTGAAGAAGGAGCATATGTGGTTTCTAATCTCATGTGAGTGTTCCAGGAGGTTGTCGCCCTCCCAAAGACACATGATAGAGCATTTTGGACGGCGCCCATTGGCAATCGCCTGGAAGTAGGTGGTATTGGCATCGCCTTGGAGGAGCCACTTCTGGCCTCGCCAATGTTGCCAGAACAGTTCTTCTCCCTTGAAGATCTCCATCAGCAAGGCTTCAAGGGAGTACTGCCTAAGCTAATTGTCGGCCGAAAGACCGACCGAATTAGCTGTCTCATCCAGCACCTTAATCTGCTTGAACAAGGACCCTTTTCTTGCCCTGAGTTCAGCCCCCAGGTTGGCACCCCATCCCTGCATAAACTGGCGGGCGAGCTTGGAGCAATGGTGCCAGGTATTAGTCGCACAGAAGGTCCATAGCAGGTTGGCTGCAGCCTCCAGCCATCGATCTCGCACCATCTCAAAGAATCTCGGTTGAAGTAGCCACGATAGTTCGAAGTGAAAGCACCTCGACCTCGGCGGGGACCCTTCCCCAAACGAGAACAATAAGGGGACATGATCAGAGCCAATCTGAGTGACCGCCCTAAGGGAGCATAATGGGAACATAATCTCCCACTGGACGGACACCGGGACCCTATCCAGCACACTATGGATAGGATCCACCAGTTTATTAGTCCACATGAACCTAGCTCCTACACGGGCTATCTCACGTAGCGCCATATCAGCAATGCAGTCGTTGAACATACGCGTGCACAGTCAGTCGACATTCAGAGAGCTCTTGTCAGCCTCTTGTCTAATAAGGTTGAAGTTGCCGGCCACTACAACCGGAATAGTGTAGTGCTCAACCTTATCCCTTAGCTCTGCCAAGAAGTTCGCTGACCGCCCGTGATCAACCGGGCCATAGACAATGATCACCTCTCAACTGAGGTTCACACATCAGTCAGAAATGGACATACTAAGGAAGAATTCTGTTCGGTCCATATTCTCAATCGAGAAGAAGAGTCTTCCCTGACCCAACAAGATGCCCCCAAATAGACCAGCAACCGGCGAGCCATTGCCAGGCGAACGGGTGACAGGACAACCTTGGAGTTTCTGGATGGATAAGTCCTGGCGAATCGTTTCTTACAAACCCACTACATCAATATCCTCCTACCTAATGTAATCGACCAGCTGGCGCCGCCGGCCCAAGTTGCCAAAGCCCCTAATGTTCCAGCATAGGAGCTTCGTAACCTCGGTTGTAGTACTAGGCCCCTCAGGTGGGCCGAACTGGCCCGGCCGCCAATTGCGGGACGGGGCACCAATTTTGTCGGCCGACCACAACACCCCCTCTTACCGGGGCCATTGACGGTTGTGTCCTCCCTAGAGGGGAGCCCGACACTAGCACCACGAACCACCATCCGCTGCTCAAAGGGATGGAGGCGTGTAGGCGACCTTCCCCTTAGAGCCCTACCAACTGAAGGGCACCCAAGGGTGTCAGGCCAAGTGGGCGGTCGACTGGGCCTCGCCACATCCCCGGGATCTCTATGCCTAGGGGTGGTGGAGGTCGGGGCGCCCAAAAGTCACATGATCCGCTCGAGCACGGGCCTCTGCCAGTGCCCCATCCAACCTCTCCCTAGCGCAGATGGTAGAAATCTGCTCCAAGCAGGGTCCCTTCTCTCCTCGAAACACAATGTCGCAATCTGAGGCTACGCCACCAAGGTGGGCAAGTGGAACCGAACCAAGGACCGCGAAACGGGAACTAGAGCAAGATGGAATCATACATGGAGGGAGGTAACGAGCCGCCGCGCGTATGGCCACCATCTCTGGGATCGTTGGGACCAGACCGTCCGGGAGGGTCCGCGACTGACTTGGCGCGCACTCTATGTGGCCGCCACCGAAGGGGTGGGGACCAAGCCGGCCACGGGGCAGGCCACGTGAGAGTCGAGGTAGGCCGTGCCATACCCATGGCTGACGATGGAGACGAGGGGCGCACAAGTGTCGGGGGTCCCAAGGCTGAAGGGGGTGGGGTCCAAGGCGAGCGGGTGTAGCACACCACCCAGGCGAATGCGGTGATGACAGAGGGCGGACGTCCATCCCCACACTCAGGGAGTCCTCCGCACACACAGACTCCGCGAAGATGTCGGCGCCTCGGAGGGGGATGGTGCCTTCCCGGTTGCGGAGGGGGCGGGGCGACGCGCGACTAGTGCCTGCAAGGAGCACCTATCGCCCGAGTTCGTGAAGCTGTCCTCAGACAGGTCGTCCCCTCCATCTTGTCCAGACGCAAGCGGCGCCGGTGGCGGAGCGGCTCCCGCCGCCCCCCGGGTCCTCAAGGTCCAACTCATAGGTGAGGCGGGCCCCCTCTAGTTCTGCCGAAGTAGAAGACCAGAGATAGGCCATCAATGTCGTCAGGGTCTGAGGCATAGGACCTCGATGCGAGCCGAACCATCCCCCTCTAGGGAGTCCAGGTCGACCGTCAGAAGCTTGCCCACTGGCTCAGAGACGGCCTTCAGAATGTGTTCACATTTGCCCCCTTTAGGGAGACCGTAGATGTATAACTTAATAGTGGATGAGATGTATAGTGTGAGAATTATATCATTGAAAGCATCATTCACGTACGAATTTTATGGTATACTTTGTATAACTTGCATGTCATATGTTATTGCTTTAATATATAGTCAAAGTCGGCCTTGAAAAATGCATTAGGCCATATATATGGACAAAGGGATTATAGGAATTTGAAGAGACTTGACTTGTTCAAAGGAAGACCGAGCCTTGAACTAGGCCAGTCTCCTTGTGCATCCTTCCCACCCACTGCCACTTCCATCAATGTCAAGATGACAACTGGGACCATGGCATGCTTCTGAGACTTGGAACGAATAGATGACAAAGCCAAGACACATTTGGCGAAACACGCTCGCGTATCATCGACGAACGATGTGGACTGGGGTACTGGACAATAATCAACTTAAGTTAAGTCTTAGCTTAGCCACAAGTCATGCAGACTTTTCCGCACCATGTGCGAGAAGACCTGAGAAAGTCTCATCTTCGGCAGGTTCCAGTCAACACAGGCCTTGTTCTTTTCTTTCCTTTTATCTTAACAGCCCCAGTCAACAATGTTTATTTCGGTCTTTCTCTTCATGGAAGAAATGCATAATATTGGATCTGTATATATAGGTGCTGAAGCGTGGCGGAATGGCAATCGTTCCCTTTCTGTGTATAGGTTTGCCGGACAGCCGCGCACGGAGCGCGCTGCGGATCCGGGAAGATGCTGCTGCCCAACTGTGGCCGATTGCTCGCTCGGCTTCTTGCCATCCTCACGTTACTGCTGTTAATCGTCGTCGGTGGCCATGCAGGTCGTGGTGGAAGGTTTGGTCCACCTGCACACTGCGATACTCGTCGTAAGTACCCACGCATGTTTCGTTTTTCTTTAAGTTCCCATGCATGTGTTCACATTTCAGTCTAGAATACGTGCCGTGAGTAATCTGTTTCCAAATGGCCTGATATGTACTTTGAACATCATCGCAGAGAACCCAGGCGGTTGCCCACGTTTGCCGCCTCCGAACTGTCCAGGCTGTGGATAGCACTATAGCAGCGGAGCTCACTCCCAAGCATATGTCGTCGACGATGGTCTTTTAGTATGTCTTGTGTTATATTTCTCGTGTTATAAGAGAGATTTATCAAGGCCACGATCATTTACTTACAACATGTTAAGGAAAACAAGCATAGCTGAATATATAAGACAGGTGATGTGCTTCCGGCTTCCGGCTTGACTCTTAGAGTATAAGTCTATTCGTATTGTAATCTATCTCTATTAGTCTAGTCTTGAAGTCCAAGCTTTGTAATCTATATAAACAGCCCTTGAGGCCCCGATCAATACAACAATTACTTCTCCAATATCTCAATCTATCATGGTATCCGACGCCTAGGTTTTCCGCACCTGGTATGGCTCCGCCACCCGCGCCGCCGCCCCGGCCGATTCGGCCCCTCTTCTCCCTGGCCGAGTTCCGCGCCGCCGGTGCCCCACCCCCTACCTCCTCCTCTACAACTACCCAAACACCTCCCCCTCCAAACCCTGTGTTCTCCCTAGCCGACACCATTGCCGACGTCTCTCCCTTCATACCAATCTCATTAGACCTCGGCATCCACAACTACTACCATTGTCGCCACCTCTTCATCATCCATCTCGGGCGCTGCGGCCTACGCCATCACATTGATCCCTCCTACCCGTCACAGCCCGCTGATCCTCGCTGGGTGAAAGATGATCTCGCCATCATCCAGTGGATTTACACACGCATCTCCACGGAGCTTTTCAATCTGGTGTCCGACGATAACGCCACCGCCGCCGATCTCTGGGCTTCCCTTCAACAGCTGTTTCAGGACAACTCCGACGCGCGAATCAACGCGCTCAACACCAAGCTACACACAACCATGCAGGGAGATGTCCCAGTCTCCATCTTCTGCCAGCGAATCAAGGCTATTGGCGATGAACTCCGTGAACTTGGTGATCACGTCGAGGATCACACTCTCATCAACGCCCTCCTCCAAGGTCTCGGCGATCAATTCGAGAAGCAGCAGTCCTTCATCCCCATGCTCAAGCCGTACCCCACCTTCAAGGAAGTCCGCTTGATCCTCCAGCAAGAAGAGAAGAACCAGGCTCGCAAGGCGCAACGGGCGCCGCAGGTGTTTCATGCTGCCGCGCCCTCTTCTGCAGCTCCCACGCCTGGGCTGCCGCGGCAACCGACCGCCCCTCCAACTCCTGCTGTGGCTGCCGCGGCCTCAACACCACCACCAGGCTGGCGCCCGAGTCCCAACTACAAGGGCAAGAATCCCGTCTACCGGCCTCCTGCATCTCGTCCTGCCGGACCTGCACCAGCCTCGTCATCCACCGCTCCCACTCCACCAGCTCCGTCGCCATGGCCTCCTCAGCATGATCCTTGGACTGGCCTCGTCCAGGCTTGGTCGATGCCATGGTCGGCCCCCTCGCCGTATGGTGCCCCTCCTGCGTACACGGGCACGTGGAGCCCCGGTCTTCGTCCAGCCACAGGCTCTCCGGGACTCCTTGGACCCAGGCCGCTGGCGCACGTCTACACCGCCACTCCTACTCCGCCTACCAGCACGCCAGGACCACCGTCGCCCTACAACACCATGCCGGCCTTCTACGGCAACATGCAGACCCCAATCGCATACTACCCATCCGCTATCCCCTACGTCAACATGCAAGTTCCTGGCCCCTCTGCTCCACCCCAACAGCCGGCTTGGGACCAAGCCGCCTTCATCAACGCCATGAACAATTTTGTCCTCAATGACGCAGGTACGGATTGGATTTTCGATTCTGGTGCATCAATGCATATGTCTTCAAATATGAATTTATTGTCAGCTTGTTTTCCTTCTGCTTTTTCCACTATCACCATTGGCGATGGCTCCACCATCCCTGTTTCATGCACTGGTCACTCTTACATCCCTTCCTCTCATGCCAATTTTCTTCTACGCAATATTCTTTTGGTTCCTTCCATCATCAAAAATCTTATCTCTGTTAGACAATTTTGCATTGACAACAAAGTTATCCTGGCCTTTAACCCTTTTGGTTTGTCTGTGAAGGATCTGATAACGGAGGCGGTCCTCGCTCGGTAGAATAGCACGGGCGATCTTTATCCTCTTCATGGCGCGTCCACATCCACCTCTCGTGCCATGCTCGCCTCTGTTGATCTATGGCATCGTCGTCTCGGTCACCCCAGCAAAAACACTTTGACGTCTTTACTCCAAGAATCTTGTATCCCTAGTTCTAGCAGTCCTCATAATCCCTCTCTCTGTAATGCATGTCAATGTGGCAAACATGTTAGATTACCTTTTGGAACCTCTACTACCATTAGTACTTTTCCTTTTGAGTTACTTCACTGTGATTTATGGACCTCTCCAGTCCCTAGTGTTTCTGGTTATAAATATTATCTTGTGATCTTGGATGATTATTCTCACTATACTTGGACCTTTCCTCTTCGCGCTAAATCTGAAGTACCTGCAATCTTTCTCAACTTTCGACAATATGTAATCACACACTTTGGCTTGACAATTTGATTTATTCAATGTGATAACGGTCGTGAATTTGATAAGACCCAAAACCGCACCTTCTTTCTCTCTCAAGGCATTCTTCTTCGTTTTTCATGCCCTTATACATCTTCTCAAAATGGTAAAGCTGAACGCTGTCTTCGCTCTATTAATGATGTTCTTCGCACATTGCTTTTACAAGCTTCTCTTCCTTCCCGTTTCTGGGTTGAAGCCCTTCGCACCGCCACACTACTTCTTAATATTCGACCAACTAAAACTTGCCCTCTTTATTCGCCTTTCCAATCTCTTTTTCTCTCCCACCCTGACTATTCTTTTATGCGTGTTTTTGGCTGTCTATGCTTTCCCAACATCGCCTCTACCGCCTCCAACAAACTAGAACCACGCTCACTACCTTGCATTCACCTTGGTATTTCTGATGATCACAAAGGATATCGTTGTTTCGATCCATCTTCTAGTCGTATCATTCTCTCTCATCATGTCACATTCGATAAAAATACTTTTCCTTTTTCTATCACTACAACCACAAAACCAATTCCACCACAATCCGCCACCACCAAAACCCCTTCCCTAGTTCGTCCTTCGGTCATCTCTGCTGCCATGGAATCTTGTTCCGTCTCTCCGCCGGAATCGCCCACCGTCAGCCACCCTCCTGCCCCGTCCCCCACCTCTCCCGCAACTGCATCCTCTACCCCAGCCGTCTTTCCCTCACCACATCCTACCACGGCAACCACCTCGACACCCACCACCTCTGATTCTTCTTCCTCACCGTCTTCTTCAACCGAAAACCCACTGCCACCCAATGCCGTTCTTATACCACCGCTCACCAATGATCATGTCATGTGCACCCGTGGAAA
>LR880972.1:707976567-707991244 GCA_904067115.1 Aegilops sharonensis | reverse complement strand
ACAGGGATGGCGACCACATCATCGCGAGCAGAGAGGGACGTGGCTTTCTCAGCCCACATTAGGCTCTACGCAGCTACGGCAAAACATTGGCGAGTCCAACGGCCCCTGCCCTGGCCCAAGCTTTAGCTTCTTCCTTAATGGAGTTGGAGAGGAGGATTGTGGAAGGCTGCTTCCCGTTGAAGATGCACCCATTGCGGTGCGTCCAAATGGACCAGGCAATGAGGAGAACCATGGAGGAGAGACCCTTCCTCGACGTCGTAGGGAAGCTAGATCGAGCGGAATGCCACCACGCCTGGAAGTCATCCGTCGGGGAAGGAGGAGGGACCGCCAGGGAGCACCACGCGAGCAAGTCACTCCAAATCTGCCGGGAGAAGGGGCAGCCAATAAGCAGGTGGTGCATAGTTTCTGGCTCCTGGTCACAAAGGCGGCAACGCGGATCATGGGGAAGTCCATGTCTGGCAAGGCGAGCCGCTGTCCAACAGCGATCCTGGAGGGCTAGCCAGGCGAAGAACTTGATGCGGAGGGGCGCCCAAGCCTTCCAATGGAGTCGCCAATGAGGGGCGTGGGTGGAACCGTGGAAGAGCGCAAGGTAGCAAGAGCTGGCGGAGTACGCGTCCGAGCCAAATAAGCCTATCCGGCTCCGAGGTCAGGGTGACCTGGCCAAGCAGCCGCCAAAGTTTGATGTATTCTACCATGACCAAGGGGGTCAGGGCACCCTGGATGTCCTGTACCCAGGAGCGTTGATGCAGGCACTCACCGACGGTCCTCCAGCTGCGCCGGCGACGGGGGACGAGGGAAGAGAGCGTGGGGGCGATCTCCATGATGGACTTGCCATCAAGCCACCGATCCGACCAAAAACGGCAAGCGCGGCCATCGCCAAGCAACCAGGTGGTAGAAGCCCGAAAGATGGCAGCGGTGTCAGCATCAATAGGGATCCGAAGATGGCACCATGGCCGAGCCTGGTCCATGCGCTGGAGCCAGCACCACCAGGCGCGGAGGGCAATGCCAAAGCGGCGAATCAGGGATTCCAAGCCCACCCAGGGCAAGGGGGCGGCAAACTTTTTGCCAATTGACCAAGCAATGACCAGCAGAGGCGTCGCGACGGCCGTGCCAGAGGAAGCCCCGAATGATCCGATTGATCTGCTTGAGGGTAGGAGCAGACAGGGCGATGGCCATCATAATGTGGGTCAGCATGGCGGAGAGCACGTGTCTGGCAAGAGCAAGGCGCTCACCCCGGGACATCATCGAGGCGCGCCAGGTGGACAGCTTTGTTGCCAAGCGATCGACCATGGGCTAGAGAGCAGAGGAAGGCACCTTGCGGAGCGACAAGGGGAGGCCCAGGTAGGTCAGAGGGAAGGAGGTGACAGGGCAGTCGAGCTCGCTAGCCACGGTCTCGATCTCCTCCGGGGAGCACCGGATGGGGGTGGCCGAGGATTTAGCCATGTTGGAGTGAAGACCAGAAGCCTCGCCAAAAATCTGCATGAGGGTGCGCACAGCTCGAAGGTCGTTGGCATCAGGGTGGCAGAAGATGGCGACGTCATCGGCGTACAGGGACACGCTAGAAGTGAGCAGCTGAGCGGTGAGCCTACGCAAGATCCCGGCTTGGATGGCATGCTGCAGAATGGAGTTGAGGACATCCATGACCAGCGTGAATAGCATGGGGGAGACCAGGTCACCCTGCCGGAGTCCTTTGGCGTGGAGGATCGGCGGCCCCGGCGAGCCGTTCATGATGACCCGCGTGCTGGCCATAGACAGCAGGATTGTCACCCACTCACGCCATCTCTGGCCGAAACCGAGGTGACGAAGGATCTCGAGCAAGAAGGGCCAGGGGACGGAGTCGAACGCCCAGGAGATGTCGAGCTTGAGGAGGACCCGGTGGGCACCAGCTTGGTGAAGGTGTCGCACTGTATGTTGAACGAGCATAAAATTGTCATGAATGCAGCGCCCGGCGATGAACGCGCTCTGGTTGACCGAAACAAGCTCTCCAGGCCGCGGGGCGAGCCTCAGCGCGAGAACTTTGGCCACGAGCTTGGCAACCAGGTGAATCAGGTTAATCGGCCGGTAGTCGGACAGAGAGGAGGCGTCGGGGCGCTTCGCAAGAAGGGTGATGAAGGATTCATTCAGGCATTGGAATCCACGGCCATTCATGTTGTAGAGCTTGTCAAATGCCGCCATGAAGTCGCCCTTAACCGTGTCCCAGCAGTGCCGCAGGAACTCTGTCGAGAAGCCGTCCGGCCCCGGCGCCTTGCCGGTAGGCAGCAGCTTAATAGCCCGCCAGACCTCATCTTCGGAAAAAGGGGAGTCAAGCGCCGAGAGGTCGAATTGCCTGGGATCAATAGAGTCGAGGCGGAGGGAGAAGACGCGCGCATCAGTGGTCCCTGTCGGTGTCAAAACCGGCGGATCTCGGGTAGGGGGTCCCGATCTGTGCGTCTTAGGCTAATGGTAACAGGAGGCAAGGGACACAATGTTTACCCAGGTTCGGGCCCTCTCGGTGGAGGTAAAACCCTACTTCCTGCTTGATTGATATTGATGATATGGGTATTACAAGAGTTGATCTACCACGAGATCGTAGAGGCTAAACCCTAGAAGCTAGCCTATGATGATTATGATTGTGATCATCCCTCTAAGGACTAAACTCTCCGGTTTATATAGACACCGGAGAGAGCTAGGGTTTACATGAGTCGGTTACAAAGAAGGAAATATAATATCCGGATCGCCAAGCTTGTCTTCCACGCAAAGGAGAGTCCCATCCGGACACGGGACGAAGTCTTGAGTCTTGTATCTTCACGGTCCATCAGTCCGGCCAATGTATATAGTCCGGCTGTCCGGATACCCCCTAATCCAGGACTCCCTCAGTAGCCCCTGAACCAGGCTTCAATAAAGATGAGTCCGACGCGCAGTTTTGTCTTCTGCATTGCAAGGCGGGTTCCATCTCCGAATACTCCAAAGTACCTGTTGCAACGAACAGTGTCCGGCTTCCCATCAATGTTGTATTCCTCGGCTTCTGTGCCTCAATAATGACCAACTCCACGTGTCGAGCGAATACGAGGAGCCGAGGCATTTTTGCATTTTCCACCCTCGGTCCGGCAGGCTAACCGTCTATTTGAGGAGACGGGGATTCTCAGATCCAAACCTCACCCTCTTCCCTCGAGCAAGCATCTAACAGAGTGCTCCAGAAAAACCATTCCAACATGGCCGGCCGCCGCAGCTCTTCTTCTCGCTCCCCTCATTCCAAGCCAGGTGACTGGGAAGAGTGTTCAGTTCCTCACAGCCGTTTGATAGAGTTACAGACCCAAGGGTTTCTCCCACCGGCGTTCATGGTCCCCGTCCGAGTCGTACTAGCCACATATAATGGCGGGGGGCAAGCGGAGGGATCTCCTAATCCATCCCCAGGGGAGCGAATATGCCCCATCCTGCATCTGCTAAGGGGCGTTGGGTTTCCTATCCACCCATTTCTTCGCGGGCTCTTGGAGTTCTATGGCCTCCAGTTGCACAACTTCACCCCTGCCTCCGTGCTGCATATAGCAGGATATGTTGCCCTTTGTGAGCTATTTCTAGGCTGCGAGGCTCACTTTGGGTTATGGAAGAAGTTGTTCTGCCTCGTCCCTCGCAACCAGGGGAATCCTTATGTCAAGTGGGCGGAGCCGAAGTATGGCGCATCGCCGAGACCGGATACCTATCCGGCACTCCCAAGGCACCGGAGACCTAGCCTTCGGAGTGGTTTTATGTCGACGACGTTCGCCTTCCGGATCCAGTCCGGACAGGTCTCCCTGGGTTCAGTAACGCTCCGCCGAAGGCACGTCGAAGCTGGCGCCCTCGGGGCCCCCAAGAGGAGGATACCAGAGAAATACACTTCCTGATGAGCAGGATAAAGTTACTGGCCAAATCCGGGTTGACGATAGTCAAGGTTATGGCAATATGCATAATGCGGGGAGTGCAACCGCTTCAATATCGGGGGAAGCCCATGTGGCACTACAACGGGGAAGATGATGCCACCCGCTGTGGCCGTAAAGGTTCGGACTCCGCCACTACTCTGGCGAGGATATTTTCCGATCTTTATAAAGGAGAAGAAGGAGAATTCCTTCACATTAAACCGCGGGATGGGTTTTCTATGTACAACCCCCCATGTTGGGTAAGTCGTCACCCTGTTCCCCCGCTTCATTCATTCTGGCGTCTTTCGTCAAGATTATTTATCTCAACATTTCCGAGTAGGAACTGAGGAGGGCCGTAGAAGGGTTCAACAGCCCCTCCCCGCAGCCAGAGGACCCCGGCAGGCTCTTCGATGCCGGACTTGAAGAATATCTGGACATCACTGTGGAGCTTGGCAACGAGACATTTTATCAGGCCAGTTGTGATGGTGCCTCAGTGGCTATTGTCGCTGACTATCCCGAACTGCTGCCTTCATCGCGTGTAAGCAAGGCCGAAACCCTATCCTTCGAAGGGTACTCCTTTCTAATGCCATGCCTTACACCTGAAGTGTCATATTTTCGCAGAGACGACGGTCAGAGCGCGGCACCGAGCCCCTAGGGACCCGTCGGCAAAGGGCGTCCGGATCAGGCATGCTTAAGAGGAAGGCGGTTAGTTAGGGCCGAAACGCCGCTATAGAGGTATGGTAAAAACCTGCTCTGTGATCATTGTGTTTGAAATGTAACAGCGCCCTCGTGTCCTGGCAGAAAGAGGAGTAGCCGGACTATATCCGGAGATCCTGCCAATCACGCCTCCACCAGCCGGATTCCAGGACCGGCTTCGAGAGAGGAGGCGGACGCGGGGCCAATGCCGAATTGTCCTCCGACATATGATGCGGATATGCTCTCTGCCATGAATTCCGAAGTAGAGAGCGCCATGAATCACCGACGCCGATGGGCCGTACTTCGCAACAACATCTTTTCCGAAGAGGCATTTGATGCTTTCAATTCGGGAGACGCATACATCCGAGCTGCTCAAGGCAGGCTTGCCCGGGCGATGGACCAGTATGCCAAAGATATACGGGTAAGAAAATTTGATAAGCATGTATAGCAGTAGCCCCTGAGACTTGAAACGGTTGGAATAACTGTTTTAAGGATCAATTTATGCGCAGGTCCTTGTAGATAAGAATGAGCTGTTGTCTCGAGAGCTGGAGGAGTGCAAGACCCAGCTGAGGGCCGCGGTTGCCAAGTTAGAGGAATCCCAGAAGGCCTCATCTGGTAACATTGTCTCAATTATACGGAAATGTACCAGTTAGTAAGTGGCTTGTATGATAAGTCTAACAGAAATTTCTGTAGACAATCCCGGGGAAAATCCGGGGATGGCAAAAGATAGTGAGTCACATCTCCAAAGGCAGCTGAAAGCTGGCGAGCGTGTTCTTAAGCAAGTGAGGCAGGAGAAGAACAATCTTCAAGATGCCAATGTTCGGCTGGACGTCGAATTAAAAGATGTTCGCGCTCAGCTGGCAGACTCCGTAAAGGAGAACAGAAGGCTTCGTCGCGGCATTTATGGTGAGTGCCTAGCCAAATTGTATTACAGCTCGGCGAGGAAGCATGTTAAAAGAGTTTATATCTGTAGGTATGTTGACGGGCCGTCCTGAACAGGAGATGCCCGCGTCCGCGGGGGATTTACTGCAGGACCTCTCACAGCTGCACGAGCAAGCTCGGCAGGTGATGCATGGTATTGCCCAGGCCTTGTGGCCATCCACCTCCCTACCAAAAGGCATGTGGGACCTCGTGGATATGCTCCAACGAGCACGGCGGTGCTTCCGTCTGTGGAAGATGTCAGCCTGCCGACAAGGTGCAAGGGAAGCCTGGGCCATGGTGAAGACGCGCTACACCAAGCTTGACCCGAACCATATGGCCGAAGTCGGACTGGCGGGGTCAGATGGGCAAGAAATTCCCGTGAGTCTGGTGTATGACCAGGTAGCGTTAGCCGCAAAGTATTCCCAACAGGATTGTAAGCTAGATAGCCTGTTGGATGGTATAGAGGAGGAATATAGTCAGTCCAAGTGACTGTAATTCAATGGACATAAGTAGTCCCTATCCGGATTGAAATCATTTGTCATGGCGGACCTTTTCGCTTCAGCCCCCGGATCCGACAGTCCGGGATGTATCCGAATACCCGCTCAGTTATGCAGAACCGGGGTATGCGTGGAAACCAGGCGTAGGGGTCATAAGTGCTGGAACAAACAAGTACCCAACTAGCTATGTTATATTACACGGATAGTAAGAAACATCTTCCAGGGAGAATAGTTCTGTTAGGGGTTCCTTTCCCTGGGTACGCATGCGTCGATGTACATGTTCGGACTGCGAACAGAGACGTAGGATACAAAACTTCTGGGAATTCACGTTGTAATAAACGAAAGGAACATCTTTTGTTCACCGACTGAATATTCCCTTAAGAACGCTAGCTTTCGGCTTCACCCAGTCTAAGGTACACATCCGGCTGAACCGACAGTAACAATCGCAGAAGTGCTCCCCTTATGCCCTAGCCGAATTAACGGGAACGTAGGGCATAAACACAAGAGCCAGGCAACCCAGCATGGCCACATCTTAAGTCATATCGATGCATATAATGGTGAAGAAAAGGCACATATGGAAAAAGAACGCATATGTGATGGGAAAAAATCCATTAAAGTAATTATATTTAGCTTCCGGATAGGAAGCCCCAAGGTATGGCTTACACACATAATGCGGCCGGAGTGATCCGAGCATCCGTACTGTATTGATTACTTTGTGTGAAGAAAAAAGGTCGAGAAAGGAAAAAGGAGGGAACATAATTAAAAAGGAGGGGGGGTAAGGAGACGAACACTGAGTTCGGTGCTAGGCGTAGAATCTCTGGAGTCTGGCTGCATTCCATGGGTTCGGCTCAAGTCTGTTATCGGATGCATTACGCAGGCGGTACGCTCCTCCGGTGCGGACTTTATCAATGATGAAGGGACCCTCCCATTTAGGTTTGAGCTTGTCCTTCTTCTTCTCTGGTAGGCATAGAACGAGTTCGCCAATGTTATAAGTTTTGGCCCGCACTTCTCTGCTTTGGTACCGTCGAGCCTGCTGCTGATAGAATGCAGAACGGGCTTTTGCGACGTCGCGCTCCTCCTCCAGGGCATCTAAGCTGTCCTGCCGATCTAACTCGGCTTCCTTCTCTTCATACATGCGCACGCGAGGCGAATCATGTAATATGTCGCAGGATAATACTACTTCTGCGCCGTACACCATAAAAAATGGTGTGTATCCGGTGGTGCGATTCGGCGTGGTCTGCAGCCCCCAGAGTATGGAGTCGAGCTCCTCGACCCAGTGCGTGTCTGATTCTGTCAAGGACCGCACTAGTCTGGGTTTGATGCCGCTCATAATGAGACCATTTGCACATTGGACCTGACCGTTTGTTTGGGGATGGTAGACGGAGGCGTAATAGAGCTTAATGCCCATTTTGCCGCACCAAGTTTTCACTTCCTCGGCTGTGAAGTTTGAGCCATTATCAGTGATGATGCTATGGGGGACACCGTAACGGTGTACAACCCCTGATATGAAGTCTATCACCGGTCCGGATTCGGCCGTCTTAACTGGTTTGGCCTCTATCCATTTGGTGAACTTGTCCACCATGACCAATAAGTATTTTTTCTTGTGGCTTCCTCCTTTAAGGGGTCCGACCATATCCAACCCCCAGACCGCGAAGGGCCAAGTAATGGGGATTGTTTGGAGAGCGGTAGGGGGCATATGACTCTGATTGGCAAAGAGCTGGCAACCGACGCAGTGTTGGACAAGGTCCTGTGCGTCTGCTCGGGCTGTAGGCCAATAAAAGCCTGTGCGGAAGGCCTTGCTGACAAGTGCTCGAGCCGCAGCGTGGTGTCCGCCAAGTCTGGCATGGATTTCAGCCAAGAGCTGCCGCCCTTCCTCTTCGGAGATGCACCTTTGGAGCACTCCGGTCGCACTTTTCTTATAGAGTTCCCCTTCATGGACTTTGTAAGCTTTAGAACACCGCACGATGCAACGTGCTTCATTTTGGTCCTTGGGGAGCTCCTGCCTATTTAGGTAGGCCAAGAAAGTCTCAGTCCACGAGGCGATTACAACCATGATTTCGTGGGCCGAAGGTGTTATTTCGGTGGTGGAGCCTCCGATTATGTCTGATGGTTCAGAATCTGGGGTGTATTCGGATCCTTGCTAGTGTTGCCGGACTCCCCTTCACATACCACGGATGGCTTGAACAGCCTTTCCAGGAATATGTTAGGTGGGACAGGGTCACGTTTAGCACCGATGGGGCGAGGATATCCGCCGCTTGATTGTTTTCTTGAGCCACATGGTGGAATTAGAGCCCCTCGAACCGAGCTGACATTTTGAGGACGGCATTACGGTAGGCCGCCATTTTCGGATCCTTGGCATCAAAGTCTCCGTTTATTTGTGATATTGCGAGGTTTGAATCCCCACGCACCTCCAGGCGTTGAATGCCCATAGAGACTGCCATCCGAAGACCGTGCAACAGAGCCTCGTATTCGGCTGCATTGTTGGAGTGTGTATAATATTTGGAGTACGTATTGGACCGTGTCTCCGGTGGGAGACGTCAGGAGTACACCTGCTCCCAATCCGGCCAGCATTTTAGAGCCGTCGAAGTGCATGATCCAGTTAGAGTACGCGCCGTACTCTTTAGGGAGTTCGGCTTTTGTCCATTCGGCGACAAAGTCAGCCAGTACTTACGACTTGATGGCCCGCCGTGGTTTGCATGTTATGTCGAATGGAAGGAGCTGGATGGCCCATTTAGCGATCCGGCCCGTAGCGTCGCGGTTATTTATTATGTCGTTGAGTGGTACTTCGGAGGCCACCATGATCGAACACTCTTGAAAGTACTGTCGTAGCTTCCGGGATGCCATGAAGACCGCGTATGCTATCTTTTGATAGTGTGGGTATCGGGATTTGCAAGGGGTGAGGACCGTGGACACGTAATATACCGGCTTCTTGAGCGGGAATTTGTATCCGTCAGCCCCTCGTTCGACGACGAGCACTGCGCTTACAACTTGATGTGTTGCAGCTATGTACAATAGCATAGGTTCGCCAGTATCTCGCGCTGTTAGGACTGGATTACTGGCCAGTAAGGTCTTTATTTCGTCCAGTCCGGCCGCGGCCACACTTGTCCACACGAAGTGTTCGGTGCGCCGAAGAAGGCGATAAAGAGGTAATGCCTTTTCTCCTAACCGGGAGATAAAGCGGCTTAAGGCAGCCACGCATCCAGCTAGTTTCTAGATGTGCTTGAGGTCTGTTGGTATAGCCAACTGCGACAGAGCTCGGATTTTTGCCGGATTCGCCTCAATTCCTCTATTGGAAACAATGAAGCCGAGTAGTTTCCTAGAGGGGACGCCGAAAACACATTTTTCCGGGTTCAGCTTGATGGCGTATGTTCGGAGGTTATCGAATGTAAGCCTCAAGTCGTCTATTAGGGTTTCGACGTGTCTTGTTTTTATGACCACGTCGTCCACATATGCCTCCACTGTTTTGCCAATTTGCTTTTCCAGGCATGTTTGTATCATGCGTTGATAGGTTGCGCCGACATTTTTAAGCCCGAAAGGCATAGTGTTGAAGTAGAAAGGACCATATGGCGTTATGAAAGCCGTTGCAGCTTGGTCGGACTCTGCCATCTTTATTTGATGGTATCCAGAGTATGCGTCGAGAAAACACAGTGAGTTGTGTCCCGCGGTGGCGTCGATGATTTGGTCGATGCGAGGGAGGAGGAAGGGGTCCTTGGGGCAAGCCTTGTTAAGGTCTTTGAAGTCGACACATAGGCGCCAGATTTGTCCTTCTTTGGTACCATTACCAGATTTGCCAGCCAATCCGGATGCTTGATATCTCTGATGAATCCGGCCTCGAGTAGCTTGGCTAGCTCTTCCCCCATGGCCTGCCGCTTGGGCTCTGAGAAGCATCTAAGAGTCTGTTTGACAGGCTTGTATCCTTTCAGTATATTGAGGCTGTGTTCGGCCAGTCTGCGTGGGATGCCTGGCATGTCCGAAGGGTGCCAGGCGAAGATGTCCCAATTCTCGCGTAGGAATTCTCGTAGTGCGGCGTCCATTGTGGGGCTCAACTGTGTCCCGATGGAAGCTGTCTTCGTGGGGTCCGTTGGGTGGACCTGGAATTTGACTATCTCGTCTGTGGGTTTGAATGAGGTGGACTTGGGTCGCTTGTCGAGTATCACATCGTCCCTATCCACGGTGGCACGCATCGTTGTTAGTTCTTCGGCTGCTAGGGCTTCGGATAATGCTTCCAGGGCTAGTGTTGCGGTTTTGTTTTCGGCGCGAAGTGCGATGTCCGGGTCACTGACTAGAGTGATGATTCCATTGGGTCCGGACATTTTAAGCTTCATGTACCCGTAATGGGGTATAGCTTGAAAGCTTGTAAACGCGTCCCGCCCTAAAAGGGTGTGGTATCCGCTGCTGAAAGGAGCCACTTGGAATGTGATTTCTTCGGACCTGTAATTCTCCGGCTTGCCGAATACCACGTCGAGTGTGATTTTTCCCGCACACCGTGCTTCCCGAATAGGGATGATTCCCCTGAAGGTTGTGCTGCTTTGCTCAATGCGGCTTTTATCAATTTCCATCTTGCTGAGTGTCTCTTCGTAGATCAAGTTTAATCCGCTTCCGCCGTCCATGAGTACTTTAGTGAGCCGAAAGCCGTCCACGATTGGGCTAAGGACCAAAGCGGCTGGTGCCCGGACTGTCTGGAATTGAGGTTCATCACTGGCACTGAAAGTTATAGCAGTGTCGTTCCACGGATTTGTTTTTGCCACGTGGCAGATTTCAGCGGAGCTTCGATGAGCTCGTTTGCGCCTATTGTTTGAGGCGAAAGTCTCGAAGACTGTTAGTACCGTATTGTTTTCTTTGGCGGGATGTTGTTCTGCTTTATGGCTTACAAGAAGATCCTCGCCACTTTTTGCCACCTGCTGGAGTATCCAACATGCTCTAAGGCTATGTGTTGGTGTACTGTCCGACGTGCTGTGGAGTTTACATGGCCCATTGAGCCATTCTTCCAACACGGTTCCACGCCCAGGGGTGGGCTTTGGTTTCTTGTTGATTGGATCGGCTGACTTATGAGAGTTTGCCCGTTTAGCTCGGACAAAGGTTTTAGTGAGAGCCGAACTATCCCAAAATTCTGTTTGGGTTTTCCAGGCGCTTTCCGTTGCACAGTACTTATGTACTATGGTTGCCAAGTCAGCAAAGTGTACTATGTCACGGCGACTTATAGCATTAAGGATTCCTTTGTTCGTGCAGTTTTTGCAGAAAAGTGAGACTGCGTCCTCCTCACGACAGTCCTTGACCTTGTTTAGCACAAGGAGAAATCTGGCCCAGTAGCAATGTACTGTCTCTCTTGGGGCTCTTGTCTGATATGGGAGAGACGGTTTAAGTCCGGGTGGGTGGGTATAGCTGAATCTGGATTCTGATCCGATCTAACGCCCTGGGGCCGGGGAGCTTCCGGGCTTGACAGCTCGGGATCCGGGGAGCTTCCGGGCTTGACAGCTCGGGATCCGGGGTGCTGCCCAATTTTTCCAGCCCAATACCCGATTCTAAGTCCGGGGTCTGGGTCATGCCTTCCCTTCAGCGGGTGTCCGGCTCAGGGAGCTCGGTGATCCGGACATAATTCGTCCTCAAAATAGAGGGATAATCCGTATGTGGCACCTCCACCACCGCTATCTCGTGGGTGACCGGCGGGGATTTAATGTCCCTTTGGTCGGGTTTAAGCCCAATCTGGTCATAGTTTGTGGCGACTCCCAAAGCAGTGATACGATCCAGGAGCTCATTAAGGGAGGAGAGCTCCATTGGATCCATCTGTTCGGCGAGTTCTGAATTGACGTGGAAGCTATTCGTGATGACCCGAGAGGTCATCGTCGGCGCGACAGCCGATTAGGCGGCCATGATGAAGCTGCGTAGTCGGAGAGTTTGGCCAACAGCCAGCGCTCCCCCAGAGGTGATGTTGTCCTTGACTACGAGACGGGCCATCGAGCCTTGCAGCGACGACACGGAGGAACTCTCAATGAAAGCACCAATATCGGTGTCAAAATCGGCGGATCTCGGGTAGGGGGTCCCGATCTGTGCGTCTTAGGCTAATGGTAACATGAGGCAAGGGACACAATGTTTACCCAGGTTCGGGCCCTCTCGATGGAGGTAAAACCCTACTTCCTGCTTGATTGATATTGATGATATGGGTATTACAAGAGTTGATCTACCACGAGATCGTAGAGGCTAAACCCTAGAAGCT
Organism: Aegilops sharonensis; assembly: GCA_904067115.1. Lineage (NCBI taxonomy): Eukaryota > Viridiplantae > Streptophyta > Magnoliopsida > Poales > Poaceae > Aegilops > Aegilops sharonensis. The sequence continues at coordinate 707,979,044 of LR880972.1, read as the reverse complement.
AGCCTATGATGATTATGATTGTGATCGTCCCTCCAAGGACTAAACTCTCCGATTTATATAGACACCGGAGAGAGCTAGGGTTTACATGGCGTCGGTTACAAAGAAGGAAATATAATATTCGGATCGCCAAGCTTGTCTTCCACGCAAAGGAGAGTTCCATCCGGACACGGGACGAAGTCTTGAGTCTTGTATCTTCACGGTCCATCAGTCCGACCAATGTATATAGTCCGCCTGTCCAGATACCCCCTAAGCCAGGACTCCCTCAGTCCCCAACATGGCCAAGAAGTGCTCGTACGCGGCCTTAGAGAGACCGCATGTTGGAAATATGAGCAATTTACCGAGTGATTTTATTAACATAAATACTAGATAAAGCATGCCTAGTGTAGCAGTGATAAAACAAGCCATGCGATTTGACAAAGAGAAGGTAAACAACATCTTCATATATGAACCGTAACTAAACATGTCTTCAGCAGACAGTATAGCAAGTTGCATATATGAAATAGAGTCTAACATATCTAGGAAAAATACTAGAACAAGGAACTGTAGCAGAACCTCTAATAGAAAGGGGACGAACACGTTCGGGGCAGCAGCAGCAGAAGCGCTAGACTTGGGGTCGGTGTCCTCGCCAGCCATGTCGTCGAGGAGGTCGTGAACGTCGGGGAAGAAGTCGTCGTCGTGGAAGTAGTCGGCGGAGTCCAGGGCGTCCGTGACCCACAAGAATGTGCTTGTTCCGAGAAAATAGAAAAGGCCATGGTTGAAAGATGTAAATTCAAACTCATTTGAATTTCACTCAAATGGGTTTGAACTAGGACCTGGTTTTTGAAGTGTCCAAAAATGTTGAGATTTTTGGTGGAGCTCCGAAAAATGATGAAAGAAATTATGGGCAAGGTTGGAGACCAAGAATTGAGATAACAAAGGCATTGGGATTTATTTGCAAGTGTGTTATGATCAATTCCAAATAAATGGAATAATTTTATTATAGCTCCCTAATAATAGTAGGAGACTTTGAATATGTTTTAAAGAGAAATCACCATGTGAATATCCCTCGATTTAAATAGATCAATGATCTATGCAATTTATTTAGGTGAGTTTTCAAAAGGGGTTGCATGATGACATGATGCAATGCACATGATGCAAGGATGAATGCAACAAACAAAACAAATCACACGACGAATCTCGGAATACAAGGAAGGCATCTGGAGCGTCAGTCTCGGTGTGTTACAGGCGTGGCGAGGCGGGCGGCGGAGGAGGAGCGCGCGTGGATGTCCCTCTTGTTCTCATGCTCATACATGTGGGGAAGAACCTCCCTTATAAAAAGGTCCAACTCCCTCTAAACTAGCAATGTGGGACTAAACTTTATTTCCACCTCTTGCCTTGCACGAATGGGCTGCGTGGGCCTCTAGGATTTATTAGGAATTTCTGAAACTGCTATTGTTGGGGAACGTTGCAGAAATTCAAAATTTTCCTACGTGTCACCAAGATCTATCTATGGAGAAACCAACAACGAGGGGAAGGAGAGTGCATCTACATACCCTTGTAGATCGCTAAGCGGAAGCGTTCAAGAGAACGGGGTTGAAGGAGTCGTACTCGTCGTGATCCAAATCACCGGAGATCCTAGTGCCGAACGGACGACACCTCCGCGTTCAACACACGTACAGCCCGGTGACGTCTCCCATGCCTTGATCCAGCAAGGAGAGAGGGAGAGGTTGAGGAAGACTCCGTCCAGCAGCAGCACAACGGCGTGGTGGTGGTGGAGGAGCGTGGCAATCCCGCAGGGCTTCGCCAAGCACCAAGGGAGAGGAGGAGGAGGAGAGGCAGGGCTGCGCCTGGAGAGGGAGGCTCTCGTGTGTTATGGGCAGCCCCATAGGCCTCATATATATAGGGGAAGGGGAGGGCTGCGCCCCCTCTAGGGTTTCCACCCCCTAGGGGTGGCGGCCAGCCTTAGATGGGTTTTGGGGGGGCGGCCAAGTGGGGAAAGAGGGGAGGCGCCCACTAGGTGGGCCTTAAGGCCCATCTGAACTAGGGTTTGCCCCCTCCCACTCCCCCTTGCGCCTTGGGCCCCTTGTGGGGGGCGCACCAGCCCTCCTAGGGGCTGTTCCCCTCCCACACTTGGCCCACGCAACCTTCTGGGGCAGGTGGCCCCACTTGGTGGACCCCCGGGACCCTCCCGGTGGTCCCGGTACATTACCGTTATCGCCCGAAACTTTTCCGGTGACCAAAACAGGACTTCCCATATATAAATCTTTACCTCTGGACCATTCCGGAACTCCTCGTGACGTCCAGGATCTCATCCGGGACTCCGAACAACATTCGGTAACCACATACAAACTTCCTTTATAACCCTAGCGTCATCGAACCTTAAGTGTGTAGACCCTACGGGTTCGGGAACCATGCAGACATGACCGAGACGTTCTCCGGTCAATAACCAACAGCGGGATCTGGATACCCATGTTGGCTCCCACATGTTCCACGATGAT
>LR880972.1:707923071-707939506 GCA_904067115.1 Aegilops sharonensis | reverse complement strand
GATCTAGTTTTATAGGTAGAGGGAGCTAGGAGAGTCCAAATGAGGTGCGGTTTTCGCCCACGCGATCGTGATCGAACGACCGAGAGCATGGAGGGGAGTTTGATTGGTTTTGGGCCACTTAGAAAGGGGTGTTGGGCTGCAAACAAAAGAGGGCTCTGCGGTTACCCGGTTAACCGTTGGAGTACCAAACGACCTCCAAATGATCCGAAACTTGACAGGCGGTCTACCGGTGCTATACCGAGGCCGCTTGACAAACCTCGGTCCATTCCGAGACCGTTTAACACCCGCACATGAAAAGAGGTAAAAGGGGGCGCCGGGAGACATAGGAGTGCCGGATTGCAAAACGGACAACGGGAAAAATGCTCGGATGCATGAGACGAGAACGTATGCAAAATGAAATGCACATGATGACATGATATAAAATACAGATGATGACATGGCAAAGTGCAACACGCAAGCAAATGACATGGCAACGACGGCGAATAACTGACAGACACCTGGCGCATCGAATCCGGGGCGTTACACCATTAGTCCCGGTTCAATCCAGAACCGGGACCAATGGAGCTATTTGTCCCGGTTCGTGAGCCCAGGGGGCCGGCCGGGCCATGTGGGCCATTGGTCCCGGTTCGTCCAGACCTTTTGGTCCCGGTTGGTGGGACGAACCGGGACCAATGGGCCTGGCTCCTGGCCCACCACTATCAGTTTTTCAATCAATTGGCCCTCGATAAAGCAACGGTCACCTGCTACTGTCTGTAAGTAGTACTACTTCTGTCATTAAGTCTCTCTATATAACTCAGCTCTTTCATTGCATGTATTTATAATTATCCTCACTATATTATGCAGATTGAAGATCGCCGAATTGAAGAAAAGACAAATGGGTTCCATTGGGTTCATTAACACATATCTCATAGATGCAACTGAGGTTGAATTTCATGCCGAAAATACCGAGGCCAACTTGCTACAATCGTTGGTAATAAATGAACACAAGGATATAATACTCTTTCCTTACAACTTCAAGTGAGTGTTACTGTCTTGTGGCATATTCGGTTTCCCTTATTAGTCTAGGTTATAGTAATGTAATATTGATGAGTTATGCATGCGTGCTCAGGTACCACTATATTCTCCTAGAGATTAAGCTTGAGCAGGGACTAGTAACCGTCTTAGACTCCAAACGAAAAGATCCCCAGGAGTATGCGGACATGACTGAAATGCTCGAGAAGTAAGTTAAATCGGTCATTATCCACCATATCAGCAACTTTGTTCATTTCTGATATCAAGTAATTGTTTTCTTTGTATGGCAGGGTTTGGAGAAAATTCACCAAAAAAGCTCCGGGATTGCCGAAGAACCTGCAATTTAGACACCCGAAAGTAAGTACTATAGTAGCATATTCCACGCATCTCCTAGTGATTCAAGCGCTAGTTTTATCAATACCATTTAACATGCTTGCTAATTATCAGTTTGATTGACCTCTATTTCTTGTAAAGTGGTTGTGGCAGGAACAAGGGAATGATTTCTGTGGATACTACATTTGCGAGTCCATCCGCCACACGACCTGTGAGCGGGGCTACTCTGACAAACAATATGAAGTACGTAAATAACAATATTCACAATTTTATTTTATTACCATCATTTGTGTTGAGTTTCATTCATTCATATATATATGTATTGACCCCCTTCTTAAAATTAGATGTTTCGGATGCGGGATGAACTACGAGCACCAGATCGCCTGCGAGCAATTCAAGAGGAATTGGCGGCATTCTTTCTTGACCACGTGATCGCTGAAGACGGAGAATACTATGTGGACCACGCGTCCGTATGTTAGGAGATTATTTTTGTAAAAGATAATTATTGTATATATGTAGACGGTAGTGTCAGATAGATATACAAGAACTTGTTGTTCGACCAATCTCTCGGAGAAGGAGAGGTGGTCGATATCACTTCCCTCTGTATGCATATATGTTCATGACGATCTTCTGTTTTCTTCGTTTGCTTACTAGCTAGCTAGCGTGTCTAGCTAGTCCTCTCTATACGTATGTATAGTACGTAGCGTCAACCAAGCACGGACAAAAGAGAGGACACTTCTCTCTATTAATTAGCTAGCTAACACAATATATGAAACACCTAAATTAACCCCCCCCCCTTTTCAAAAAAATAAATAAAAACCCCAGCCACAGAAATGCTGACGCGTGGATGCCTATTGGTCCCGGTTGGTGCCACCAACCGGGACCAAAGGCCTTCCTGCCTGGGCTCAGCGCACAGGCCACGTGGAGGCCCATCAGTCCCGGTTCTGGATTGAACCGGGACTAAAGGACCAGGGTATTAGTACCGACCCTTTAGTCCCGGTTCATGAACCGGGACTAAAGGCCCTAACCAACCGGGTCAATAGGCCCCTTTTCTACTAGTGATGGTTTACTATGATAATTTGTACGTAGAAACGAAATGTTGATCGTTCTACAAAAAATGTTTCTATTTCTCGACCGTATGATAAGAGACATATGAACTTATGAAAGCTTTCTTTCTCGAATACGCACGGATGTGCGTACTATATATTAAAAGAGATGATGGAGTGAAGAGCTCCTCCACATTGATGATTACAATCATAATCCCAACTCCACATGTACACTTGGCACTTCCTAACTCTTCGCGTTTGCCATGTTGCGAGAATCCCAAGGAATGTTTTAACCTCACCCTTTATGAAGCATCAATCATCTCGTACTTATAGAATGTGAATAAAAACAAGGATGACTAAATAAAACATAGTTCACTAATGGTGTAGCATTGTGAACACAGTATAATATTTTTCTGCGGAACAGACGAAAACACACGAACAGCTAATACTCTCTGTAACTTGGAAGCGTTTGTACTCCCTTGTAAGAGAGCCGCACTGTTTATATTGATTGAAGAAAAGAACCCCTGCCATGGTTTATAAGATTTTCGTCGATCGCTAGGATACGACGGTTACACAAAGGGAGATAGAGACAATCACGGATAGATAGACATAGAGGTTGAGATTACATGTTTAAACAATCTATCTAACACTCTCCCTTAATCACAAATATCCTACATTGAGATTACTCTTAAACTCCTTAAATGGCTTGACTGATAATGCTTTGGTGAAACCATCTACTACTTGATCCATGGATGGAATAAACCGGATGTCCAACTTCTTCTCTGCAACTCTTTCTCGTACAAAATGAAAATCAATTTTAATATGTTTGGTTTTGCCATGGAAGACAGGATAAGCAGAGAGATATGTGGCACCCAAATTATCATACCATAAATATGAAACACGATATTTCCTGATTCCCAACTCATTAAGCAGTGATTCCAAGCAAATGATTTCAGCAGTAGTATTTGCTAGTGATTTGTAGACAGCTTCATACTTGACCTTGACACTACAGCCTGTTTTCTGGCACTCCAAGAAATGAGTTTATAGCTAAAGAATACTGCAAATCCTCCAGTTGACTTTCTATCATCAAAACATCTTGCCCAGTCAGCATCAAAGAAAGCACTAACAACGGTGGAGTTAGAACATGTGAACTGAAGGCCTAAGCTCACAGTGTGTTTTATATACCGTACAATTCTTTTAACACTTCTCCAGTGTACAGTAATAGGTGCATGTAGATACTAATAAACGTTGTTAACAGCAAAGGATATATCTGGTCTTGTCAGTGTCAAGTACAGTAAGGCTCCCACATCACTTCTGTATTTTGTGCTCTCTTCCTTCTTAAGTGGCTCTTCTTCAAAACCTGAAATTTTTTCTGAAGAAGACAATGATATAGGTGAAGGCTTACAATCCTTCATCTCCATATGAGTCAGAAGTTCAGTAGCATATTTCTTTTGGTTCAGTACTATGCCATCTTGAATCTTCTTAACATCAATGCCTAGGAAGAAGTGTAGATCACCAAGATCTTTCAAAGCAAACTCTGAACTTACATCATGTAGAAGAGCACTAGTAGCACTCTGTGAGGAGCTTCCAACTATAATGTCATCAGCATATATGAGCACAAATATAATTGTGTTTTCCTTGTTATAAATGAAAAGTGATGTGTCAGCTTTAAATGCAACAAAACCAAGGTGCCTTAATTGAGAGCTCAACCTTGAGTACCATGCTCTTGGTGCTTGTTTCAAATCATAAAGTGCCTTATCAAGCTTACACACACAGTGGGGGGTTTTCTTATTTGCATACCCGGGTGGTTGTTTCATGTAAACCTCCTCTTTCAGAACACCATGCAAGAACACGTTCTGAACATCTAGCTGTCTAAAGCTCCACCCCGTGGACACGACAATAGCTAGCACAAGTCTAATAGTTGCAGCTTTAACAACATGACTGAAAGTATCTTCATAATCTAGACTATAACGTTGTTTAAAACCTTTTGCAACTAGACATGCTTTATACCTGTCAACTCAGCCATCTGCGCTTTTGTTTGATTCTATAAACCCATTTACAGTCAATGATATTTTTACCTCTTTGCTCAGGCACGAGATGCCAAGTCTTGTTTCTCATAAGTGCTAAGTATTCTTCATCCATTGCATTTTTTCACTTTGGATCTCCAAGTGGATCTTCTAATTTTGTCGGTTCCCTGTAACATACTACATGCCATACGGTCCATGACAGCTGGGGCCCACCCCGTCGACACCCCACCTTCCATAGACATACAAAACGATAGGACGGGGGAGGGAAAAAGGGCACTCTTCATTGCTAGTCACATCAAACATGATCCAACGACCATGATTGGTTCATCAAAAAATCCGACGATTAGGAAACATTTGGACAGCCAATCCAACGGACAAGAATCCAAGTGCCCTGAGAACATCTACAGTCGGGCGCCCCAAATCCTCCTTAAACGCTCGGGCGGGCCGCCCAATCACTGACCGGTCACGATTTTTCGACCCAAACGGACGCCTCAAACGGGCCTCAAACGTCCGGATTGACCGACACCCTCATATCCAACCCAAATATGCGGCGGATATGGGGGCGCACGGGCGCGCCCGCCATGTCGGCCCCGTCCCATGCTAGCCCACTTGACCCCACATATATTCGTCCCCATCCGCTTGCCAGGCCAAACCCTAGCCACTTCACTCCACTCCCCTCCGCCACCCGAGCTCGTCTCCAGCGGTTTTCGACCGTCTCCGGCATGGTAGGCAGCGGATCTGACTCCTACCAGTCTGGATCCGTCGGCTGGGGTGTCATCCCGTGCGGGTTGGAGGAGGCAATGGCGGTCCGCATTGCACTCCGACGCTCCCAGGAGGACAGGCCCAGCCGACGAATGGATCTGTCCACCGCGACTCCATAGAGTCGGCTCAACGGGCGCTCGGGTCTTCTGGGGCTGGATCATCGCGGTCCCAGTAGCCGGAACCCCTTCCCTTCCCCATCACCGGTCGAGGCAGACTATGAGTCCTATCGGGAATGGGCGGCTCGCCGTGGAAAGGAGATGATAAAGGGCCGCTGAGGCCCGTATCGCGGCGAAAATGGCGGCCGCGGAGGCGGCTGATGCGGCAGCGCGGGCGGCCGCAGAGGAGGAAGCCAACCGCGCTCGCATTTTGAAGAAACGACAGCACACGAACACGCACGCCCTGACCCGAGAGCAGAATCGTGCGGTGCGTGTCATGGTCGGACTGCCACCGAAGGAGGAGAAGGCGGACAGTGACGGTGAAGACATCTCTGGTGACGAGTATATCCGACTCGATCCGTACTACGTCTTCAGCCGGTACTTCCGTGAGAAGGACGGCAAGGGCGCCGGGAAGGGCAAGGGAAGCCATGGATGAACTCAATCATACTCCCTCCGTCCCATAATGTAAGATGTTTTTTTTACACTAGCAAACATGCCAAAATTTGGTAGTTCGACGACATGTTTAGTTACTAGTGATGGAGTCGCCGGACGATGTGTGTCTATCGTCGTAGTTGCATGAGTTTGCATGAATTTAAGATATGATAATCAAGATGTATGAATGTAAATTACATTATTTGAAGGGTATCTGATCAGTGCCTGCGGGCGTTCGAGGGCCGGATTTGCTTATCAACGGCTATAGATGCTCCGACAGAGGCTTCCATTTCATGCCACAATCTGACAATGGGATTCCTGAAATACGTTCGGGTTCGGCGATGTGCTTCCCACGCTGACACGGGCAATTCAGGAAGCAATTCAACTCTGGTACTGCCCGGTCCCTCGAATCGAAAAATAAAAGTTAAATAAATCTGTGGTACTGCTCGGATTTCCGCCATCCCAATTCCAGATGGAACCTGACATTCCGGTCATTCCGGGCTCCGGGTACGGAATGCGAGCCGGATCCATCTCGGACGAGGTCTGGCAGGGACGCCGCCGGCATATTGTTGCCCTTCCAGGTTCCAGCCGCGGTTGGGTTGGCCTTTCGGCGGAGGGGGAAAGGAAAGGCGATCCGTCGGAGGGGTCATTGGAGGTGGCTCATCATCTGGCTGGGATCTATGGCTCTCCTTCGTTCCTCTGCCCATGCAACAACAAGGATTGGGATTTGGGAAGAAGCGGAGATCTAGGATCGGGGTGATTCAGGAGATTCGTAGGTGAGGCAGGCTCCTCCACCCACCCCGCGGAAGCTCGCCGAAAGGAAGAGGCGGCGGCGGCCAACTGCGTGATGGGGTGCATACACACCGACCTCCTGCAGGACACCGCTGCGTTGCTCTGGAAGCGCATCCTCCTCCGCCCCACTGCCGACCCGGCCGGCGCACGACGCAACGCCGAGGCATTCGGTGTCAGCAGGAATCCATCCACTCCATTCTCCGCAGACCTCCCTGTGCTACGTCGCGCGTTCATCGTCAGGGCGTCCGTCAAGGCCAAGGTTTGTTGCTCTCTGATAAAATTGTAATTAGGAAAATGTGATTTCCTTGCACACGGGTTTCAACTTTCAAGTTTAACAATTCAATGTACTACTGCACAATTTATCTGGTTAAGGGTGTATTAGTCAATAGTTGGGCTTAAGTACTTGCAGTTTACTAGTTCTCCCTCTGTAAACTAATATAAGAGTGTTTAGATCACTATTTTAGTATTTTATAAACACTCTTATATTAGTTTACGGAGGGAGTACTAGTTTTGAAAGAAAAAAGAAAGGAAAATCCAAGTCGAAAGAAAAGTTCATGTGCTGAACTTTTTATTTGATATAGGTTGAACCACAGCTTACGTACATGACGAACGTAGATTTACTTGTAAGATGGAAGACGATACACGACATAACACGATTTCTGTCGAGACAAAGTAAAGCATTATGTAAAGGAAACTAGTCTTAGGTCATCCTGCAGCAGCAACATCTCAGCAATAGAAAATGTTTGTAGTTTTTGCTCAACCCTGTAGTGATGAAAATGCTTCTTTGATTGCGGTGACTTCAATATAAACGTCTTGCATCGAGGGACGATATTTAGGTGTCTCTGCAGCACACATGAGGCCAATCTTAACAAGCCTGATGATGCAGCTCATTCCAGCCATTTGATGATGATTTTCTTGGTGCACAACCCTTCCTGCTTCTTCATCTTGGTCCGCATAACAGGGAATGATTCTCAGATCTAGAATCTCACCAATCTTTTCAGGAAATGATTTTTCCACAAAATTGTAAAGGCTCAGGCCATCTTTAAACATCTCATCAGTTGGACGCTTTCCTGTGACCATTTCTAAGATGATAACTCCATAGCTGTATACATCACCCTCAGTGGAGATTTTGCTCCCAAAGCCATATTCTGTAATATGTATAGTATTGAAACCATTAATTAAAAAAGTAGAACTGGAACACAAGAATCAAAAGATTTCTAAGGAAATTAAAGTTAATTTTTCATAGAGCCTATAAGATATTTTCCAAAAATATATATCCTATATAAAGAAATTGTTACCTGGTGCAATGTATCCAGCTGATCCTCTTGGTCCAACTAAGCTTGTAGAACCATCAATTGTTGAAGTATAACTGTGTACTAACTTAGTCAACCCGAAGTCGCCAACACATGCACCCATGACATCATCCAGAAGGACATTGCTTGGCTTCAGATCACAGTGTGTCATAGGAGGCGTGCAATGGTTATGCAGGTAATCCAAAGCAGCTGCTATTGCTTGTTTACAATACTAGTGCTTTGAGCACCAAAAAATCGCCGGAGCGATGCAACGGCTCTCTCGCGACCCCGACTCCGCGCCCCTCCACCAGCCCCCACCGGCGGCGGCCACCCCGGCCCCGCCGGCCACCCTACCGGCGCCTCGCGTGCTCCCGCGCTCGCGGCCGCTACCCCCAGCCTGTAGGATGCGGCAGGAGAATGGTGGCCGGCGGTGTGCGCAGGTCTCCCGCTCGCGCCCCCCGAAGGCTGCAGCAGTGACCACACCGGCTGCAGCGACGAGCTTCCCAGCTCCGTCACCCGCCGCGCCCGCCACCTTGGCCGGCTCCTCCTCCAACCAGCTGCCGGAGCCACCAGCGTCGATCCCCATCGCCCCTCCCCCGCTCGATCCAGATCAGGCGGATCTGGATCCCGTCTCTCGGTCGCCTCCGGCTGTCCGGAGCGATGCTCCTGGCGATGTGATGGGGGTGCTGCTCGGGGCCAGGCCTGGCTCCCGGTGCTCCGCCGTCGATGGCGAGGAGAGTGTGGAGCTGGCCCCTCTGCCGCCGGCCATCGTTCCCTGCACCATGAAGCGCTTGCCTTGTTGCTCTGTTCTCAAGGATGTGGGCAAACATCCTCCCGATCTGGTGATGTCGGTAGTGCCACCGCCGCCCCTCTGGAGCTCCGCTGGCGAGGAGGAGGACGACGACGACGACGGAGAGGAGGAGCTTGCTCCACGGTCGCCGCCGGCTGCCTCCCAGTATTCCCTATGCTCTGTTGACGCCAATGTTGCTCATGCGGGGCCGTGGGCATCTCTGGTCGTTGCAGATGGCCAGGGTTCAGGCGAGGATCGTGACAACGGCGATTCTGGCAAAGGGGACCTGGCGCCACCGAAGACGGCAACGTCTGTTGTCGAAGGCTCGTGCTCTGGTGCGGTCGGTGCGTCGACTGCTTGCTGCTATCCTTGCGATCAGGCGGAAGCTGTGGTCGCACAACCCGGGGATGGTCCCTGGATTTACGTCGGACGAAGGCGTCGTCCCCGTTGTCATGTGCCTTGCAGCAAGTCTTCCACGTCCCCGACCTTTCATGATGCAGGGTCTGTGCAAGCCGACACATTCAAGAGGAGAACTCGTGGTCGATGTTTCCGTTGCTTGGCTCCGGACCACAAGGTTGCGTCCTGCCGCGACCCGTTTCGATGCCTCACTTGTCTTCGCTCTGGACACCGTGAGAGGGACTGTTCTCTGCGTCGCTCCTCCGTCGAAGCTGTTCGCCACTGTGTGCGTGACCCCCCAGCTCCGCCTCGCCCTTCCTCAGATGGGCGCTCTTGGGCTTCGGTTGTTGCTCCCGCAGTGTGTGTGCNCTTGCTCCACGGTCGCCGCCGGCTGCCTCCCAGTATTCCCTATGCTCTGTTGACGCCAATGTTGCTCATGCGGGGCCGTGGGCATCTCTGGTCGTTGCAGATGGCCAGGGTTCAGGCGAGGATCGTGACAACGGCGATTCTGGCAAAGGGGACCTGGCGCCACCGAAGACGGCAACGTCTGTTGTCGAAGGCTCGTGCTCTGGTGCGGTCGGTGCGTCGACTGCTTGCTGCTATCCTTGCGATCAGGCGGAAGCTGTGGTCGCACAACCCGGGGATGGTCCCTGGATTTACGTCGGACGAAGGCGTCGTCCCCGTTGTCATGTGCCTTGCAGCAAGTCTTCCACGTCCCCGACCTTTCATGATGCAGGGTCTGTGCAAGCCGACACATTCAAGAGGAGAACTCGTGGTCGATGTTTCCGTTGCTTGGCTCCGGACCACAAGGTTGCGTCCTGCCGCGACCCGTTTCGATGCCTCACTTGTCTTCGCTCTGGACACCGTGAGAGGGACTGTTCTCTGCGTCGCTCCTCCGTCGAAGCTGTTCGCCACTGTGTGCGTGACCCCCCAGCTCCGCCTCGCCCTTCCTCAGATGGGCGCTCTTGGGCTTCGGTTGTTGCTCCCGCAGTGTGTGTGCAAGCTCCTGAGTCTGCAAGGATTGTTGAAGCTCCAAGCGAAGCTTCTGTTGATGGGGGTGTTGCGACATCTGATGATGCTATGCTTGTCTCATTTCGTGCGGAGCTGCAAAGCTTGGTTGAGTTTGCGCTCCGCCCGCTGCGCAAGCTGGAGGACTCTTTGTGCCTGTGGTTGGCACGTGCGTCCGTCCTCTTGGAGCAGGCGGAGGTGTCTGATGGTGAGCGTGGGTTGAGCCCAACCTCCTTGCAGGGACCTTGCTCCTTAGGCATTGCCGTTCATGGTTTGACGCTACCAAAAGATGGGAGCAAAGGTGTTGATGACATTGGCGACAAGGTTGGGTTGGCGCCCTCAGGGTATGTTGCTGCCGTGGAGTCTGCAGGGCAACATGCGTCGGTCAAGCCCATGGCCTTGTTTGACAAGGTGGCCACCGAGCTTAGCCTTCCTACTTCTGCCTCCAATGAGGTGTGGGGCGTTGCAAAGGGATGCGCATCGGCATTTGAGGGCCAAAACACTTTACACGTCTTCATCGAGCTGGTCAAAAGCCTTTCTGCCGTGCCTGCGATCACCCAAGGGTTGATTCACCTTGTCAATGCAGCGAAGATCAAGAATGTCAACCAACTGGCAGGCGTCGCCTCGGACGTGGGGACCGCATGTCATGATGTTAGCCATTAGTATGTGCCTTCCTCCCCTGTGCTTATTATTCTGGGAGTAGTCCGCATGTTGTTTCGCGGGATGGCTTTTGTAGCGCGCCATCTGCGGGGTCCTTGTTGGCTTGTCGGGTCTGTGTGTGGGTTTGACCCTTGATGTAACGGTTTTCGCACGGTTTTCCTGTAATTAACCGGGCAACTATCTTCTTCTCTATTAATGAAAAAGGCAAAGCTTTTGCCTCTGTTTCAAAAAAAAAAGCAGCTGCTATGTCCACTGTTATTGCTATTCTTGAACTCAAAGACAAGGGCCTTTTCAGATGATGCTCGTGGAGTGTTGGATGGAGCCAACTTTCAAGGTTGCCATTAACCATATATTCAAGGAGAAGAGCTTTGAACTCATGTCCTGTCAGATCACTTGTCGAGCATACAGTGATCACCCTCACAAGATTACGATGACGAGTGTTTCTGAGTGCCTGACATTCAGCAACGAAGCTTTTTGTCGCTCCAGGCTGATCAAGTTTGAAAACTTTGATGGCAACTGCATGTTCTTCAGACTCGATTCTACCTTTGTATACGGACCCATACTTTCCTGAACCAACCAAGTTGGCTAAAGAGAAACCATTTGTTGCTTTCACTAAATCAGCATATGTGAACTTCTTTAACTCCTCAAAGGATGGATGATCTTCTTGTTTGACTTTCTTTCTCTTCTTCAAGAAAATGACTCCAAAACATGATAACATCACTAAGGCAAGAACAGAAAATCCTACTATATTCGCAATGTTGAATCTATGCCTTTGTTGAGAGGCAGCTGTGTGGCAAAGTGGCAAACTCAATAGTGGCGAGACAGCACACAACTCTTTGTTCCCTTGGACGAACACCTTGCTTGCATTTTGGAAGATCCCACCAGTTGGCATGGGTCCCTCCAGGTTGTTGAATGACAAATTGAGAAGTGGAAGGGAGCTGAAAGCCTCAAAGAAGTCTGGAACTTGACCAGACAAGTTGTTTCAAGAAAGGTCCATGTCACTGATGCCTTTCAGTGCAGCGAAAGATTGAGGGATTCGTCCATCAAGTAGATTACCTTCCAGGCGGAGGGACTCTAAATGGAGGCAGTCGCCCAGAGTTGAGGGAATTTCTCCAGTCAACAGGTTGTTGGAAATATCGAGGGGGGAAAGGTTGATTAATTTGCCAATCTCCACTGGTATATGCCCAGAGAGTTTGTTGCGAGAGAGATCAAGACCTTCAGAAAGTGTGGAAATAGTAAACAGTTCTTTTGGTATTGTTCCATCAAATGAGTTGCAAGAGAGGTTTAGGGTGTGTAACTTATTGCACTGTGCTAAAGCTACTGGGATGGGCCCACTCAAATTATTTTGATGCAAATAGAGCTCACTTAATTGGCCGAGGTTATGAATTGAAAGTGGGATTTGGCCAGATAGCTTGTTTCCTGATAAGCTTAGAACGAACAAGTTTGAAAGGTTTCCAAGTGAGTCAGGAAGGGTTCCAGTAAGCAAATTGTGCTCCATGTAAAGAAGTTTGAGGCTACTAAGGTTCCCTATCTCGTGTGGTATGGTGCCAGATATTTTATTGGCTGTCAACAATAGAGATTCTAAGCTTTTTGGAAGATCGCCTATGGACTTGGCAGTTCACCTTGTAGGTTATTTTCATCTAAACGTAAACTTACCAGCTTTGTACAACTGGTGAGCGAGTGGAGGAAAGTCCAGTCACCAGCTTCGAGTTGGTTCTTGCCTAGATTTAGTTCGGTTAAGTTGGGCAAAGACCCAAAATAAGGAACAATACCATGGAATGCATTGTCACAGAGATTAATGCTCTGAAGATTTCTGGCCTTGGCCATTGAAGTGGGAATAATACCTCCAAATCTGTTTCCTTGAACAATGAATGTCTGGATGCTTCGAAGGGTATGGCCAATATTTTCTGGAATTTCTCCTGTTAGGCTGTTAATTCCCATGCCTAGGTATGTGAGTGTTGATATATTGTAGAGAGAGCCTGGAACGGTTCCTATCAAGTTGTTGTAATTCAGATCTAATTTGTCCAAGTGGGAGACTTTACTCAAACTCCACGGAATGCTGCCTTGCAAGTGATTCCCTGCAAGCAAAAGCTCAACAAGGGAAGAAGAGTTCCCTATGGAGGAAGGTATTTTTCCTGTGAGATTGTTGAATGATAGGGACAGAGTTCGCAATGGCGAGATGGGTGAGAAAGGTGGAATAGACCCAGAGAAGTTATTTCTTTCCAGAAGTATGATTTCAAGAGATGGGCTGCTGAAGAGAGAGGGAGGTACCTCTCCATCGAGGTCATTGCTTCCCAAGTCCAACCACTCAAGTGATGAACTATTTGCTAAGAGAGGTGGGAAGCCTCCAGTTAGGCTGTTGTTTGCCAGGACGACATAGTAGAGTGATGAGCTGCTTCCAAGTGAGTAAGGAATCTTGTCTGTTAATTTGTTGTTAGGAACATGCAGAACTGAAAGCTTAGGAAGCATGCCGAACCCATCCGGAATGCTTCCGTGGAGCGTGTTGCTATCAAGATAAATCTCTGTGAGATTTAGACAGTTGGCCAAACCTGTGGGGATCTTCCCCTGGAGGTAGTTATTCCCAAGATCGATTATCTGAAGGCTAGAACAGGTAGACAAAGAGTTCGGTATTACGCCGGTAAGAATGTTATCTGAAAGGGAGAGCTCGACAAGGTGATGCAGAAAACCTACCTCAGGCGGGATCCCGCCATTCAGCAGGTTATCCTGGAGTTTGATTCTTGCGAGGAAAGTGAGATTACCGATGCAGGGTGGTATTTGGCCGTTCAGATCAAGAGATTCAAGGTGAAGTGTTGTGACGCGAGATGCGTGCTTCTTGCCACAGGTGACACCGGGCCAACTGCAATACCGAAGGGTATTGTTCCACGAGGCGAGGGCTTCGGTGTTGTTAGAGAGATGGTTCTTGAGACAGAGGAGTGCTTGGAAGTCCTTACCAGATTCATCACCCAGCGTGGTGCGTGAAGAAGCAGGGGCAAAAGAGGTCAAGAAAGTGAGGAGGACGGTGGCTGTGAAGAGTGATGAACTGATGGTCCCTACAGCTACAGGAGCCATTTGTGTGCTACCCACGGTTGTGTATGTTGCTACTGAGTTGTGCCCTCCTACAGATTTCAGCGGTAGCAGTGAGCACGTGCATATTTATAACGGGGCTAGCTTGGAAGCCTGCCTTGTCTGCACCCCTCATTCGAGAGAAAAAATGAAAGATTTTTTTGACAGTCAAAAAAGAAAAATGAAAGAAATTACTAGGTCATACTTCATCCTTCCTTTCAGAGTTCGCTCTTTTCTCTTTTCTCTTTTAGATCGAAACAGGCTTTCGCCCCATTTTATAGATAAAGCAATCACCCAGTTCATATAACAAGTCCAGGTGCAGCAAAGGAAACATAAATGTCTACTGGGGCATTAGCGTAAACATGCTCAAAGAAAATAAAATAAAAAATAAAAAAGGCCACAAAGTGGCTGGCAGCTCATGAACTCTAAGGCGACGCAAGGCGGCGCACAGCTACAATCATCGCGTCCATCATGTTGCCAAGCCGATCACATCCTTCTGTCTAAATAGCGGGTGTCAATGTTGCAAAAAGGCCAAGAATTTCAATATAAAGTCAGAGGCCCGCCGAAGAAAAACTCGCTCAAAAACCATCTTGTAGCGCGTCGTGCATAGCGTCCACGCCAACACCTTGAACACAAACCAAAAAAGGCGTGTCCTCCCAATTTGGTTGGCACGGGTGTCAGAAACCTGGCCAGGTTCGAGGCTTCGCAGTCGGGCCCCAGAACCTCACGGACAAAGCACTATAGGAACTGCATGGCTGGACATGAGAAGAAGATGGGGTGTCATGAACCTTATGGACAAAGCACTATGGGTGTGTTTGGTTTCAATCACCAAGTGGAATGGCATGGGTCGGACCCGTGACTGGGCCTCGTTCCTGCGTTTGGTACATAGCTGGAACGGGAACCAGGTCGTTCCCATCGAGCGAATATTCCGCCGATATCCGAAACGTGTTGATACCTCCAAATCGGAGGAATCACGCGGAACCGGTCGCTCTTTCTTCTCCCTTCGTGGAAACCATGTCGCGTCTCCTCTCTGGGTTCGCCTCCCCCTCGTCTCTCCCCTCCCTCCCTCTGCTCTCTCACAGCCGCAACGCTCCCATCTAGGTAGCGGACCTGGCAACAACCGTCGGGGGCCGGTGGTTGCTGGCGGCGGCTGCAATTTTTTCAGGCGAAGGCCAGATCTTCCGACGAGCGGCGGTGGCCTGATCTGCTGGTGGGCGGCGGCGGCTTGATCTGCTCGTGGGCGACGGCGTACTAACCTGCTGGTGAGTGGGCGGCCGATTTGTTGGGGGCGGTGACTGACCTGCTGCCTTGCTGGTAGCGACACGCATGGACCTGGGAAGAGGAGCCTGGTGTGTTGTTGTTCATCAAGACTAGCAGGCGAGCAACTTCTCGTTCTTCCTTCGATCTGAAGCTTTACTTCAGTAGACTAATGGAGGCAGAGGAGCAGTGGGAGATCGCTAATGGAGGCAGAGTAATCATTAATCATTGAGGAGTTTGACCGTGGCTTTGGTGCAAGAGGAAATGGTTGTAGATATTTTTATGTCATTTTTATTATGGTTTGTTAATGTACCTTGTCAAAATGAACCAATTCCATTATATTCCATCCCTCCAACCAAACTCTGAAATGTAACCATTCCATTTCATCTATTGTCTTCAAACAAACACAGGAACGGAACCGACCTATTCCAGTGGAATGGAACCATGACATTCCATTCCACTTTGTTCCGCAACCAAACACACCCTATAGAAACCGCATGGCTGGACATGAGAAGAAGATGGGGTGTCACATCTCTAGGACAACACAAAGGGGATATATCGTCAAGATAAAGTGTATGGATAGTCTGGTAGCCCCGACGGAAGGGCTGCCTGCAAACTGGCCCACTCAACAGTCTCAACGGGCTCAAATGTCGCCGAAAAAGACATTCTAGTTGCCATTGTGGGCAGTAGCGGAAACCAACAATATCGGATCGGAGCAAATAACAAACAATTTGGGAACTCCCTACACAAGGAGGAGACCCGCCCACCCATGGATTAAGCCATAAGAAGGTCCCATCACCATTGCCAATGGAGATAGAGAGCCCTCAACGAATCTCATTCTTGATCGACTGAATGGACCTTTGGAATTGAGATCCATCATTGCGCTTGCAAGCAAGAAGGGGGAATCCTGCAGATACTTTGCTTGAATAAGCCACTGAAACCGCAATCATGCCCTTAGTTACGATGTTGATGACAATATACATATAGGGGGCTAATTAATCATGTTTGTTAAGTGAATACACAGGCTATTGGTTTCCTTGGCCTTCACGTGTGGATCGAGGACCCACCAAAATGATAAAATACAAGCATGGTGAAAATGAGAAAAGAAGCGTAGCTTTTTCGGTTAAATTGTGAGTTATAAGAATCCCGCGCTATTGAGAATGGATCAAATGGGTTCGTGAAATATTTGCTGATGTCAACATCTTCTCAGCATCATTGCACTCACATATCTTCCAAAAAGTCTTAGGCAAAACTTCCCACCAAATACATCTTATCAAAAAGGCCAAGTCCCACATTCGCTGACAGATCATCTAGGTTGCTACCCTGATGTTCGAGCTATGCCCGGATCATCCGGACTAGGTCCCAGACATCCAAGAAGCCTTAAACCAAACATCGGTAGGTTTCCTCTCGT
>LR880972.1:707898979-707921227 GCA_904067115.1 Aegilops sharonensis | reverse complement strand
AACCGATGCACAAATGCAATGGCAAGGGCACACAGAGTGCCCAAGTCCTTCTCTCTCAAATCCCACCAAAGCAACTAATGCTAGGGAGGAAAATGAGAGGAAGAACAAGAAGGAGAACACCAAGAACTCCAAGAACTAGATCCAAGGGGTTCCCCTCACATAGAGGAGAAAGTGATTGGTGGAAATGTGGATCTAGATCTCCTCTCTCTTTTCCCCCAAAAACTAGCAAGAATCCATGGAGGGATTGAGAGATAGCAAGCTCGGAGAAGGTCAACAATGGGGGAAGAACACGAGCTCAAAAGGATAAGGTTCAATGGGGAAGAAGACCCCCTTTTATAGGAGGGGGAAAATCCAACCGTTACCCCACTGAACATCCCCACACAGAGCGGTACTACCGCTTGGGCAGGGCGGTACTACCGCTGAGGGCGGTACTACCGCTCTCACCCAGCGGTACAGCCGCGCTGACGAGGAGGTCAAGGCCCTGGCCCCAGAACGGTACTACCGTGGGAGTAGGCGCGGTACTACCGCTTGGAGCGGTACTACCGCCACTATTACCGCACTTAGTACCGTAAAACCCGACACGAAAAACAACGGTCTCGAATCGAGGCGGTAGTAGCCCGGAACCACTGCGGTACTACGGCCGAAACTCCCAAGCGGTACTACCGTTCGGAGAGCGGTACTACCGCTTGGAGCGGTACTACCGCTGGGGAGCTTCGGCGGTACTACTGCTGAGGGTCACGGTACTACCGCTGGCACCAACCTTAAGCCACAACCACGAAAACAAAGAAAACTCCAAGGAAAACCAGAACTGCCATAACTTCTTCATATGAGCTCCGAATTGAGCAAACTCAAGCTTGTTTGAAACAAGACAACGAGTAGCATCAAAACAAACTCAAGCTTGTTATAGTAAGAAGAGACAGGGGAGGTATGCTTAGCAAACAAAGGAGTGACACCTCCAACAGAGAAGAACCGGCATACCCTCCAACATCGAAAACATCATAGAAGATGCATGTGAACTCCATTTTCGATGAACTCGAGCTTGTCAGGAACATGATCAAAAACTCCAAATCTCACAAGGAGAAGAACCAAACAAGAACCAATAAAGATGATGCAAGGATGCAATGGTTTGAGCTCTTTACGAACGATACGATCAAGCAACTAATCGAGAGCCCCCCTTGATAGTACGGCAAACGATCCTATAACCCGGTCTTCCACAACTACCATGAGACCGGTAAAATAGAAAACCTATCAAGGGCAAACCTTTGCCTTGCACATGGTCCACTTGAGCTAGATGAAGACGATCTTGACTCCCTCAAGTTGGACCACCTTTCTTGATTGCATTGGCGGGATGAAGACTAGTTGATTGCTCCCCCATACTCTACTGTGGGTGAGCCTCTCTTTCGCTAATCTTCACAAGTCCATTGTCACCACAATGGACGGCAAGCTTCAAGCACTTGATCTCTTCGTGATGCGTCACTTGAACTTGCACACCGCAACCTAACCCCACAAAGAACTCTCACGAAGACCATGGGTTAGCACACAAAGCGTAATGGACAATGCTTACCATATCATGGGATCACTTGATCCCTCTCGGTACATCTTCTACGCTTTGTGAGTTGATCAACTTGATTCATTCTTTGACTTAGACTTGATCAACCTTGAATCTTTCCAACTCTCTTCATTTGGATGATGTCTTGAAGGTAAACATGAGTGATCACACAATCTTCTTCTTCAAGACATGCTTGCAATAAGCTCAACACTCATAAGACCAATGTTTGGATAATTCCTTAATAACACCTTGGTCAACACATAAACTCCTTGAAACCAACACATGGACTTCAAGAAATGCCTATGGACAAGTCCTTCAAATATAACTCAATGCAACCATTAGTCCATAGAGAATGTCATCAATTACCAAAACCACACATGGGGGCACCACATGTCCTTTCATCTGGGATCCAACCTAGACATCCGGCTTCAGGCTGCTCAAACAACTAAACAAAGAGGGTTTTTTGTCCGGTCTGCCTCGGACATTCCGCACAACATTTCAGATATCTAGGCAGCCCGCATACATGTCTAGTATGTTTGACCCCTGGCTGTATCATCCCGGTTACTTCTCGGACGTCTAGGCTAGTTTGGACGTCCAACGCGGACGCATACACAGAACATCATCTATTCGTCCATCTTGCCTTTGGCTCCACAACAGTTTACCTGGCCGGATCATCTGGGTTTCATTCCGGACATCCGTGCATCCCCGGACGTCCGAGTTGCGACCCAGACATTCGGGAACTTACAAGAAATAGCCCACACGACTCCTTTTCCTGGGCTCTATATATACCCCCTCCACCTAACCTGAACATACCCCGCGCCGGGTTGGGTTTGGGTCAGGCTCGGCAAAGCCCAAAGCAAAAATCCCAAGCCCGAGCCTGGGCTAGCCTGAAGCACATGAACAGTGGTGTTTTAATTAAAATAAATATTTTTAGGGTATAAAAATAATATATGATACCTATATATCGAATAAAATATGTAATTGTGGTTGTTTTGGGCTTCTTTTAGGCTTTTGGACCGGGTTTCAGGCTGAAAAGTTGGGCCTGAGCCTGGCCCGGGTGCCGGGCTTTCAGGCTTGGGCCTCCGGACCGGGTTGTCCATGCACATGTCTACCTCTACCACCCCGGTAATGGGTTGACCACTTCATTCAAATCACTCCCAAGGACACAAGTGATCCCTCTCACTCTCTCCCACACTAAATCCTAGATTTCGGAGAGATTCTTGAGAGTCGGTGAGAGAGATTTCACCAAGTGATATCCACTCTCTCCCTCTTTTGACGAAAGCAACTTGTGATTTGAGTAAGATCCTCGTTACTCTCGGAGGATGGAGACTCCTAAGCAGTAGGAGTTCTTTAGAGAGGAATCGGTTCTTGTGATTTACCGTCGAGGAGGAACTTGGCACGGATGTACGTTCACTCAGGAAGGCTCATTCAAACAAACAACAACACCGGAAAACGTTCCCTAAAAAAACTACCCCTAGTGAATGTTCAGAAATCGCTATGCTACAACATGGGGATTTGTCGTGTTACAACAGAGAGATTTGCGATGCTAAGAAAAAAAATGACACACGTTTTAGTGACTTTGCATGCTGCAGCCGAGAGAATTGCCATGCATTTCAGAGATTTTTCGTGCTGTATAAGAGAGAATTGCCGTGCTAAGGGAAAACGAGTTGCCCATATGTTCAGGAATTGTCATGTTACAATAGGCCGAATTGTCATGCTACAATAGGCTGAATTGCCATGTTTTGCAGAGTAGCCATACATGCATACTTTCAGTAATGCCGTGCTACATAGGGGGTCATTCAATGAAATTTTTAGCAAAAGGAAAATTCGTCGACTTTATAAGTTGTGAGAGCTAAATCCCTGTCCCCAAATCCTCTTTTATTTGTTAAAGTATAGTTTCCTCCTTTTTAAGGGGGCAGGAGCCAACGATTGCATTATTCCATGTGAGGATGCATGTTTTTTGTTTTTTTTAAGAAAAGAAGGGCTCCCCCCTCCTATTCCCATTAAGAAAAGCCACAAGTACTCAAACCCACACTGCCGCACCCTACTAACATCCAAACTACCAAAAGGAAAAGTGCAATCATTAGTAGGGGTGAGGATGCATGTGAGCGAATAGTGTGCCCCACGGGGATTGCCATGTGTCATCGCTTTAAGATTCGCATGTGAAATTGAACGCATTAAAGAGCGTTCCCTTGAAAAATCACTCTCAAGGATCGTCTGCTCTATCTTGAAAAAAAGGGAACGCAAGCTCTATGATTTTTCATTGTTTTTAAAATAAGGCACTTGCAATTTTCACTATATTCTTGTGTTTTTTGATGAAAAAGGGGTTTCCTTGCTTTAGATTATAAAGCATTGACCAAAGAGAGCCAGCACCCACCATACAACGAACATTACAATAGATAAGAAAAAAAAAGAAAACGGCAAAGATACAAGACACCAAAGGAGCCGCTAACAAAGTCTGAATGCACCAAGAGCTGGAACATCGAGACCCTCGGCTAACACGATCCTGCAATCGATATGACCAAGACAAGGTAGCAACCCGCCGTTAGAGGAAAATCACGCTCCATCAACTCCCATAAGGCCACCATAGTTGTTCCGTCATCCGTGTCTGCCTCCGAAGAAGGCCCCCTGCCCTCTCGTCCTGGATCGAAGGACGCCGCACCTTCGGTAGGCAGAGCCGCTCACCCCCGAGCTCGTACGACTTGGACCAACGGGTAACCAGGGAGAGGACGGCAGCATGACAACCTCCTCTTGCAAAGCAGCACCCTGTACATCACCACACCTCCGGCAAGGACCGACGTCAACCGCAAGCAGCCGAGCAGGAGCATCTCTGTAGAGTCCGGTAGCCCCCCACCAACTTCGAAGCCCCAACCAACACTCCACAGTCCCAAGGTGGCGCCTTCAAGAAGAAAAAGGCCGCCGGAGCGCCGTCGCCACCCGATCCGGAGATTTTGGGTTTTCACCCGGGACTTGGAGGTGGAGGGCAGGGCAGGATCTCGATGTCGCCTACAGGAAGGGGAACGACGCCCGGGGCGCCGTCGGCATCGTGGTGGCAGCAGCCAGCCAAGGGATTCCCCCAATCCAAAGCTCTGTGTGTTTTTTCAGTGGCGCATCAAACAATATCTATCACACATTCTCTTGTTTTGAATTTCTATAGGATTTTCCAACATGTTATTATATCTAATTTCTATGTCATTCGATTCCTGCGATGGGCTCTAAGTATTCTTTTTTTTTTATTTACAGGTAGAAGTTTGTTTCTTGGTTTTTCTGTTTTCTGCGACTGGCTGATTGGGACATAAAGTAGTACTGGAGATATGGTGGTTCTTTTTTCGGATTTTCACCTGCACCAGCAATGTAGCGGAGAGACTCAGAATCTTGCAAGCAGTCCCGGTCTCTGACTGGAGGTTTGGCAGCATAGAAGCCACCATATCTCCAGTACTACTTTATGTCACCATGGGCTCGAGTATCGGTGAGTGCAGCACGGGTCTCCCACCGCTACAACTTCAGCTTCTCCTAATTCTTAACGCACGAAGCGTGCAAGAGCTCTGGAAAGACCATGTCCCCGAGGCCGAGCACTTGCCGTTTACCAAGTCAGCTGCTCGGGATCCAACTCATTCTGCTGGTTTTCTTCATCAACGGCAGCCTACTCGTCCTCCCCGCCACAGCAGCCTACTACAATGCATCTGCGCCTGGGGCGAGAGTATACCTCCCCGTGGGTAATTCGGGAATAAACCTCCCCCCTGGTAAATCGGGAAACTGTGAGTATCGTACACTGAAACCACTACTAACTGCTAGTACTAAATTGTGAGTACGAACATGCGAATGGTAGTGCTATGATAGAGGAAACATACCGGAGTCCCTTTCTTGAGCATTTGCCGTTCCGCTCTCTTGCTGAATGCTTAACAACTACTCCCTCCGTAAACTAATATAAGAGCATTTGGAATATACTAAAGTAGTGATCTAAACGTTCTTATATTAGTTTATAGAGGGAGTAATACTTAATGTTTTTTTTAATCATTTCTTGCAGTAAACGTGTTCGGTGGACCACGAACCGCTACTTCACATCCTCACGCTAACCAACCGGAGCGGATTCCTCGGCGTAGAGAGCGCAAACGGGGAGGCGCCTGAGAGGTGCACGTGCAGCGTGACAACGGGGGATGAACACATGTAGGAGCTTTGATAGGGAATCAAACAACCTTGCGTTGTTGGGCCGATGGGCGTGTTACTTGCACTATTTGTGATGTATATGCAGCTTGCTTGTTAAACAAGTTTGTGTGCAACTTGCAATTTTTGTTTCCTTTT
Organism: Aegilops sharonensis; assembly: GCA_904067115.1. Taxonomy (NCBI): domain Eukaryota; kingdom Viridiplantae; phylum Streptophyta; class Magnoliopsida; order Poales; family Poaceae; genus Aegilops; species Aegilops sharonensis. The sequence goes on along the minus strand of LR880972.1, from coordinate 707,915,376 downwards.
TTTTTATCAGTGCAATTTCTGTTTCCTTGTCCTTCGAGGGACTCGCTAATGTTATACGTACTCGATCAACAATTGGTATCTCCTTTTTACTCCATTATTGAAACCGCTCGTATGTGGAAAGGTTATTGAAACAATTTGATCGATTGGGCCAACAAAGGTGGTTAATTGCTTCTTGTTGCTTGTCACTCACTGTAATCTACTCCCTTCGTCCACAAAAATAATATGTTTTGGATATTTTAATACGTGCTAATATTTATCAACGGATGGAGTATCTATGCCGAAACAGGCTTTCGCCCCGCTTTATATATAAAACACAAATCAACCACAGCCTAAGTACAAACACATTCCACGACAACACACGCACATACCCAAGGCGGGGTACACATGCGCTGAGCGCAGCAACACCACCCCTAACACTACAATAGCAATCGGGGACCTCCACCATGAACGCGCCACCGCGAAGAGATGAAGCCGCATATGACGAACCGTGAGCTCCAAGGCGGCACCTCCAAGAAAGTTACGACGCTAGCGCGCCGCCACCGCCTGACCCGGGGGTCAGAGTTTCCCCTGGAGCAACACGATGACCGGTGAGAGCCGCGACGACGCCTTCAAGAAGGTAACGCGCTACGCCGCCGCCGGTCCGTCCGAGGATATGACAGGTTTTCACCCCAGCAAACACTCACCGCCACCGAACGCCACACCCCTGCCACCATGCCGCTGTGACGCCCCCGATTTAATCGTACACTAATCATGCACGCAAATGTGTACGATCAAGATCAGGGACTCACGGGAAGATATCACAACACAACTCTACAAATAAAATAAGTCATACAAGCATCATAATACAAGCCAGGGGCCTCGAGGGCTCGAATACAAGTGCTCGATCATAGACGAGTCAGCGGAAGCAACAATATCTGAGTACAGACATAAGTTAAACAAGTTGCCATAAGATGGCTAGCACAAACTGGGATACAGATCGAAAGATGTCCGGATTCTGTCCGTTTGGGTAGGGTAATGGTGTCGTGTCCGGGTCTGTTCTGGAATGCGGTGACCGTGCGCCCAGCGCACGGCCGCATCCGTTTGCACATCCCGTCCGCTAGGGCCTAAAATGCCCATATTTTCATATGAAAACAAGTTTGCACGTCCAAATATTAATTATTTAAAAATTAAAATAGTTTTACAACCCAATCAAAATAGTCTTTGATAAAGATAGTTTTACAACCAAATCAAAATTGTCTTGAATGAACATAAAACGAACCAATACATCTATTGGTTGCCAATATACTCCCACACGTGCTCAACCAAGTCATTTTAAAGATTCACATGAGTGTGCCAATCACGTAACTCACGATGGAACTGGATAAACTGATCAAACATGGCCGGTTCTTGGTGTAGGGGCTCAACATTGTCACCTTGAAAATCAAATCCTTGGTCGAAGATACTGTCATCACGCTCGCCCTCGACGATCATGTTGTGCATGATCACACAAGCAGTCATCACCTCCCAAAGCTTCATTTCATCCCATGCCAGTGCAGGGTATTGAACGATGCCCGATCGGGATTGAAGCACACCAAAAGCACGTTTCACATCCTTTCTAGCACTCTCTTGCATTTGAGCAAATCTCTTTCTCTTCTCACCTTGGGGCTTCGAGATTGTCTTAACAAAAGTTGACCACTGAGGATATATACCATCAACTAGATAGTATCCTTTGTTGTACTGGTGGTCGTTGATCTCAAAGTTGACAGGTGGGGAGCGGCCTTCTGCAAGCCTCGCGAAGACTGGAGAACGCTGCAGCACGTTGATATCATTGTGAAAACCTGCCATGCCGAAGAAAGAATGCCATATCCAAAGATCCCGCGATGCCACCGCTTCTAATATGACAGTGCACTCGTTGACATGCCCCTTGTACTGGCCCTGCCAAGCAAATGGACAGTTCTTCCACTCCAGTGCATACAATCTATGCTGCTAAGCATGCCTGGAAAGCCTCTAGCTGCGTTGGTCGCCAACAATCTCTCTGTATCAGCGGCAGTTGGCTGCCTCAAGTACTCTGGGCCAAACACCTCGATCACAGCCTGGCAGAACTTGTACATTGACATCAGACATGTTTTCTCGCTCATACACACGTACTCATCCACCAGATCGCCTGGAATTCCATACGCAAGCATGCGGACGGCTGCGATGCATTTCTGGTAAGAGAAGAATCCAAGCTTGCCAAGGGCATCCGTGTTGCACTCGAAGTATGGGTCATGAGCAACAACTCCCTCTCGGATACGATTGAACACATGCCTTGTCATTCTAAAACGGCGGCAGAATTTATCCAGCTTGAAGAGGGTTTGTTGGAAAAGTAATCGACATAGAGCAGAGCGTGGCCTCTCTCCCTGTTGCGGTTCAGGTTGGGAGCACGGCCAGGGACTGACCCCCTGTACCGAGGAAGCTGCCATTGAATGTGGTCGTGAACGACCAGTTCAGCCACCACAAGATCTTCATCATCCGATGACGAATCGTCCGATGAACAAAGGAAGTGGTGGAAGAAAAACTCGTCTCCACTGTCCATACCTTTGTGGGCAAAATGTCGAACACCTTGCGATCGTGGTGGCGAAGAGGCCGCGATGATCACCTCGGTGCAGCAGGGGTGATTGCCGGCCGGCTACTGGCGGCTCTGGAGCCGTCGGAAGCTGCCGCGACCGCCGTGTTATGTCGCCGGCGGCCGTGTCTCCTCTGCCATCGGCAAAGACGGCGATGGCCAAACCTCCTCCGATCGTCGGTCAAAACTACGACGAAAGGGCGGGCGTGGTGGCGGCCATGTCTAGACGTGGTTTGGAATGGACGGCCGGGGGCTGCGCGGTGAGGAGGCGGCCGGAGAATAGCGGCGGCGCTGGTGGCAGGGCGGGAGAGAGAGGGTCGAAGCGTTGGGAGCGGAGGGACTGCTAGTGTCCCCGACAAGCGGACTACCGGGGGGGGGGGGGGGGGGGGGCGGGGCGGGGGGGGGGGGGGGGGCGGGGCGGGGGGGGGGGGGGGGGCGGGGCGGGGGGGGGGAGGGGGGGGGCTCCGCTGGGCGGCGCCGCGCCGCGGGGCGGGGGGGGGGGGGGGGGCGGGGCGGGGGGGGGGAGGGGGGGGGCTCCGCTGGGCGGCGCCGCGCCGCGGGGCGGGGGGGGGGGGGGGGGCGGGGCGGGGGGGGGGAGGGGGGGGGCTCCGCTGGGCGGCGCCGCGCCGCGGGGCGGGGGGGGGGGGGGGGGCGGGGCGGGGGGGGGGAGGGGGGGGGCTCCGCTGGGCGGCGCCGCGCCGCGGGGCGGGGGGGGGGGGGGGGGCGGGGCGGGGGGGGGGAGGGGGGGGGCTCCGCTGGGCGGCGCCGCGCCGCGGGGCGGGGGGGGGGGGGGGGGCGGGGCGGGGGGGGGGAGGGGGGGGGCTCCGCTGGGCGGCGCCGCGCCGCGGGGCGGGGGGGGGGGGGGGGGCGGGGCGGGGGGGGGGAGGGGGGGGGCTCCGCTGGGCGGCGCCGCGCCGCGGGGCGGGGGGGGGGGGGGGGGCGGGGCGGGGGGGGGGAGGGGGGGGGCTCCGCTGGGCGGCGCCGCGCCGCGGGGCGGGGGGGGGGGGGGGGCGGCGCGCGCGGACAAGGGCGTGCGTCGCGGCCGTCCGCGCGCGTCCGTTTCACCCCAAACCGAGCGCAACTTTTGGCCGGGGATGGGTCGAAAACGGACGGAATCCGGACATTTGTCCATTTGAGGCCGCGCTTGGGCCGCGCTATTCGTTCGTTTTACCCCAAACAAATGCACCCGGACAAGATGAGGTCGCGCATGGTGGAGTTGGCCTGAGGACTCCAGTATGCTACAAACATTTTGACCATGACTCGTTGCTCGTTCAGAGGATGACTTTCCTCAAGTCTTCTGCCTGTCAACGACACCAAGTGTCTAGGTATTTGTTTTCTCATGCATATTTTAGTTTACCGTGTGCCGCATCACCAATTGGTCAATGTTGCACGGTTCAGTCCAATCTTACCGAAAAAGGCTTTCGTCCCGCTTTATAAATAAAGCAATCACCAAGCACAAAGTTCACAAGGTATCATCCGAAACACACACACACCCAACGCCACCGCGCGAAGGTCCAACACAAACGCACGAAACACAACACACAACATAGGTTCAGCTGTGGGTACAGCACAACAAGCCCAACAAAGCAACAAGGAACGCACAGACAACAAAAGGCGGCGGTGTCGATGATGATGAAGAGCTAATCTGGCTCAGGCGGTGGTGGGGGGAGCAGTGGAGCCATCCGGAGAGCCATCACGCGAAGCTGGGTGATGATGAAGGTGATGGCGTCTCTTTCCCTGGGGCGGCTAAGCAGCCGCCAAAGCTGCAAGTAACCAGACCTTGAACAAAGCGTCAGTAGCATGCATGGGTAAATATCCAGTGAGCTTAACACTTTAAAACCGTGTGTTTTCACTAGTAGAAAAAGGGTCTAATGTGAAACTCATTAGTCCCGATTTGCAATTGAACCGGCACTAATGTGACCATTAGTGCCGGTTCCAACGGCCAGGCGGGCGGCGCTCATTAGCACCGGTTCATGGCGAACCTTTAGTACCGGTTCGTGCCACGAACCGGTACTAAAGAGGTGGTGGCCTTTAGTACGGGTTGGTGGCTCCAAGCTACCGGTTGGAGCCACCAACCTGTGGGGCCTACTGGGCCGTACGGGCCTGCATCCTGGCCCAACTAGAGATTGGGTTTCTAGTCGTACGCAGGACGTGCCGGCCCAGTAGGCGGGCTGTTTTTGCTTTATTTCAAAAATAAAAATAAAAATAATCCTTACCAACCGGGACTAAAGGTCCCCCAGACCACGGCGCGCCTCGTGCCACGTGGTGGGCCTTTGGTCCCGGTTCGTGTTGAACCGGGACTAAAGGGGGGGACCTTTAGTCCCCACTCTTTAGTGCCGGTTCCAGAACCGGTACTAAAGGTCCTTACAAACCGGTACTAAATGTTGTTTTTCTACTAGTGTTTAGAGAACATGCGGTGCCCCCATGTTTGGTTTTGGTAATTGATGACAATCTCTATGGACTAATGGTTGTCTTGAGTTTTATGTGAAGGATTTGTCCATAGGCTTTTCTTGAAGTCCATGTGTTGGTTTCAAGGAGTTTATGAGTTGACCAATGTGCTATTAAGGAATTATCCAAAGATTGGTCATGTGAGTGTTGAGCTTATTGCAAGCATGTCTTGAAGAAGAAGATTGTGCGATCATTCAGGTTTACCTTCAAGACATCATCCAAATGAAGAGAGTTGGAAAGATTCAAGGTTGATCAAGACTAAGTCAAAGAGTGAATCAAGTTGATCAACACACGAAGCGTAGAAGATGTACCGAGAGGGATCAAGAGATCCCATGGTATGGTAAGCACTGTCAATTACGCTTTGTGTACTAACCCATGATCTTCGTGAGAGTTCTTTGTGGGGTTAGGTTGTGGTGTGCAAGTTCAAGTGAAGCATCACGAAGAGATCAAATGCTTGAAGCTTGCCGTCCATTGTGGTGACAATGGACTTGTGAAGATGCGCAGAAGAGTGGCTCACCCATAGTGGAGTATGGGGGAGCAATCAACTAGTCTTCATCGAGCCAACGCAATCAAGAAAGGTGGTCCAACTTGAGGGAGTCAAGATCGTCATCATCTAGCTCAAGTGGACCATGTGCAAGGCAAAGGTTTGCCGTTGATAGGTTGTCTATTTTACCGGTCTCATGATGGTAGTTGGGAGACCGGGTTTTAGGATCGATTGCCGTTCTATCAAGGGGGGCTCTCGATGAGTAACTTAATCGTATCGTTCGTAGAGAACTCAAACCATTGCATCCTTGCATCATCCTTCTTGGTTCTTGTTCGGTTCTCTTTGTGAGATTTGGAGCTTATGGTCATCTTGATGACAAGCTCGAGTTCATCGAAAACGGAGTTCACATGCATCTTCTATGATGTTTTCGATGTTGGAGGTTCTGCCGGTTCTTCGCTGTTTTGATGCTCTCGTTGTCTTGTTTCCAACAAGCTTGAGTTTGCTCAATTCGGAGCTCATATGAAGAAGTTATGGCAGTTCTGTTTTTCTCCCTGCGGTAGTACCGCGGTGGCATCGGTAGTACCGCTTGTAGCGTCAAGCGGTAGTACCGCTCTACTACCACCTCGTTTTTGGGTCTTGCTTTTTCGTGTCGGGTTTAGCAGTAGTTGCACGGCAGTAAGGCACGGCAATTCCGCCCATAAGCGGTAGTACCGCTCCGTTTGGGCGGTAGTACCGCCTATAAGCGGTAGTACCGCTTCGGTCGGGCGGTAGTACCGCTACTGCATTACTGGCGCCGTACTCTGCTCTGCCCTGCCTCTTTTGGTCCCGTGTTCTGCTCCTCCAGCGGTAGTACCGCTGGGGTGAGCGGTAGTACCGCTTATAAGCGGTACTACCGCCCCAAGGTTCATGTTTTGTTGTTCCGTTTCCTTGCTTCTTCCGCCCGAGCGGTAGTACCGCTCGTGTGCGGGCTGAGCACATAACGGTTGGATTTTCCCCCTCCTATAAAAGGGGGTCTTCTTCCCCAATGAACCTTATCCTTTGAGCTCGTGTTCTTCCCCCATTGTTGACCTTCTTCGAGCTTGCTAACTCTCAATCCCTCCATGGATTCTTGCTAGTTTTTTAGGGAAAAGAGAGAGGAGATCTAGATCCACATTTCCACCAATCACTTTCTCCTCTATGTGAGGGGAACCCATTGGATCTAGATCTTGGAGTTCTTGGTGTTCTCCTTCTTGTTCTTCCTCTCATCTTCCTCCCTAGCATTAGTTGCTTCGGTGGGGTTTGAGAGAGAAGGATTTGGGCACTTCTTGTGCCCTTGCCATTGCATTTGGCGCATCGGTTTGAGTTCTCCACGTGATACGTGGAAGTTACAAGTTGAGAAGCTTATTACTCTTGGGTTCTTGGTACCCTTGAGCTTGTTACTCTTGGGTGTTTGGACACCCTAGAGCTTGTTCCTCTTGGGTGCCTTGGCGCCCTAGACGGTTGGTGGTGTTCGGAGCTCAATCATTGTGGTGTAAAGCTCTGGGCAAGCGTCGGGGTCTCCAATTAGGTTGTGAAAATCGCCCCGAGCAATTTGACGGGTATCGGTGACCGCCCCCAAGGGTTGCCAAAGTGTACGGGTTCGGTGACCGCCCCCAAGGGTCGCCATTTGTACGGGTTCGGTGACCACCCTCAAGGGTCCCTTAGTGGAATCACGACATCTTGCATTGTGTGAGGGCGTGAGGAGATTACGGTTGCCCTAGTGGCTTCTTGGGGAGCATTGTGCCTCCACACCGCTCCAAACGGAGATTAGCATCCGCAAGGGTGTGAACTTCGGGATACATCGTCGTCTCCGCGTGCCTCGGTTATCTCTTACCCGAGCCCTTTACTTATGCACTTTACTTTGTGATAGCCATATTGTTCTTTGTCATATATCTTGCTATCACATAGTTGCTTATCTTGCTTAGCATAAGTTGTTGGTGCACATAGGTGAGCCTAGTTGTTGTAGGTTTTGTGCTTGACAAATTAACCGCTAAATTTATTCCGCATTTGTTCAAGCCTCTACGGTACTTATTTTAAAACGCCTATTCACCCCCCCCCCCCTCTAGGCGACATCCACGATCTTTCAGTTTAGAAATAAATTAAAATGGTTTAAAAATAAAAAAAAAAAGTGAATGTGTGTCTACAATTCCTAGAAAGTTCAAATTTAAATTCGACAATACACATGGAGAAAAAGAAAAGAAAAAATTCAATATGAATAGTGTCACAAATAGACAACAGTAAAAACGATTTGATCGAGGATCATGCTTGTATCTCAACATTTTATCCTAGTTAGGAGACGGAGGGAAAAGGCTAAAATAGAGAGAGGGGGCATACCAGATTGGAGAATTAATTTTTCTACGTAGAGAATCCTATTCCAAATTTGACCTTCGCATAGAGAAAACAAATGACTACATCCAAGTACAAATAGTGTCTGAAGATTTGTCTTTTGTATACTACTACCTTCTTTTCAGTCTAAAAGGTCCATGTGTACCCCTAGATCGACAATTTGCCCAACGTAACACAAGTTATATAACCCAAAGAACTAATATATCATTAGGAACTTCAAGTTCTTTCATTTGTTTTATTTCATTTGGCACTTTGATTTTGGATTTCTGGTGACCCTGAGACTTTGTTTATTTATCATTAATAAGATGGTTGCATGCATCGATTGATGCAGAGGCCCGAGGTTTTACCTCCTTTTCCAAAAAAAGGAACTTCAAGTGTTGCATTTTTAGTGCTATGGTTTGTGACATAAACTGGTATTACATTGGTCAAATTGTCAATCTAGGGATGCATGTATGCCTTTTACACCGCGCGGGGGGGAGGGGGGAGATATTTCATACCAGGTTTGTCTTTTTGAACTCCTGTAAATCAAATTTGGTTTTGAACTCTTTTGGATTTGGACTTATATATTTTAGACGTGCTCAATCTTTTTCAAAAGAAGGCCACAACTTTTGAGGGTGTTACCATACATTGGTAGCACATCCGCTTGTAGCACTAGAACTCTTTTTCTCATGTCTAGAGACCGCTTAAAGATTTGTCAGTGTCACACGTTTAGTAGCCTACGAAGGTTCTCTTGTAGTCTTGTTGCATTGATTCTTCAATTCTTATATCGTTTTGCTCGATACACCATCGCTACATTTACCAGGTCCAAAGATTGCTACAAAAATAAAGCATAATAGCGACATTTTTTTTAGTCAAGAATAATCCGTTTCAAATTGCTGTCCCTTTTCTTGGTCTTGATCGAAGAGGACAATCTTGATCGAATAACATTTTTTAATGGTGACTGTTCTTCAACGCCTTGCGTGTTGAACGGAGCAAGGGGGCTACAAAGGATATGAGAAGCTCCGGATAAGCATATACGATAGTGCATACCAGAACATGGCGCTCGTACCTTAGCGCATCACAGTTATGGTTGCCTGCTTCCAGCTCAAAGAAAATGGCAGCATATGAGGTCTCTGTATACTACCTTGACGATGACTCATTGATTGTTCAGAGGATAACTACTTGACACCTCAAGCGTTCAGTGTACGCACTTGCCGGTCAACAACACCACAAGTCTAGGTCTTTGTTCGGTTGTTCTCATGTGCATATTTTGGTGTTTATGCGTGGTGCTTCAACCAAAATGGTTGAAAGTGACTACATAGAAAGTGCCAATCGGTCAATCGATGTTGAAGTGACTCAATCCAAAACTTGCTAGTGACATTTGAAAATGGCTTGCAAAAGAAAGTTTTAAATGCTACAATGCATCTTGGATGTATTTTTCTAAAAATTTGAGGTGTTAGTGTTGCCTCCAATCTCTATACACCAGGTGATGCATACTATCGTATAATATTAAATGAGTCCTACCTGTCCGTCGTCACAACTACTATGGATTAAATTAGCACCCCCTCAAAAAATCAAATTAGCAGAAAAAGTGTAGTATTCTGACAATTTATGGCAGTGTCTCCTATATGTTCTCATAAGTAGGCGATAGACCGTTCGAATACCATTGCCCAAAAGGGTGGTGCTTAACCAGCTCCAACACTGTTGAGGATATAACTATTGAGTATAAACCGCCCAGGAGGGCCGGGTTATGCTCATCCGTACTGAAGCCCATGAAGACGAGGAATATGGCGCTTTACTACAGAGACTTAGAGGCCCAGAGCTCAAGGGCGGATTAGGGCCCATAGACATAAACCGCCGTGAGATATATAACTTGTGTTGTAAGATAGAGAAAGGTAGAAGCCGAGCCGGACACGTGTACACTACAAAAAAAAGACACATCCGTGACACTTTGGGCCGAACGAATTTTTTTTTATCATACATATGACACTTCTATGACGATAATTGTGACAAAACCCGGTATCATCATAGATGTGGTGGGCTCCTACTTCTATGACAAAAAATCATGACAGAAAATGGGCTTTTCGTCCTGGGCGGGCCGGAGACGCAGCTGCATGACATTCTTTGGGCCGTCCATGACGGAAAAAACCGTGGTAGAAGCAAGGGGGAGGAAAATTTCGGGGAGTTGCCGGTTACGGTGGGAGGTCGGGGGCGGAGCGATGCGCGTTTCTCTCATACGTACGCGCGTGTGTGTGAGGCGTTGGTTCTAACTGAAGCCGAGCGAGGCGTTGGGCTGTAACTAAACCCGAGCGATTGCACTGCAGGCTACGCGTTACTGGACCCGAGCGATCGATCGATGGCTGTTAACTGAACCCGATGGAGCGATTCCTTCGCTACTGCTGCTAGTGAGCGTTGCGGGGGGGGGGGGCGGGGGGGGGGGGGGGGGGGGGGGGAGGGGGAGCGGTGGCGTTGCCTCTGCATGAACAGGAACCCATTGTGTGGATGGCTGGAGGAGCAGTAGACGATAGAGGGGTGGCCGTGGAGGGGTGGTTGAATAGGACCCCGTGGTGTAGAGGGCTGGATGAACAGTAGACGGTGGAGGGGTGGCCGGGGAGGGGTGGTTGAATAGGACCCCGTGGTGTAGAGGGCTGGATGAACAGTAGACGGTGGAGGGGTGGCCGGGGAGGGGTGGTTGAATAGGACCCCGTGGTGTAGAGGGCTGGATGAACAGTAGACGGTGGAGGGGTGGCCGGGGAGGGGTGGTTGAATAGGACCCCGTGGTGTAGAGGGCTGGATGAACAGTAGACGGTGGAGGGGTGGCCGGGGAGGGGTGGTTGAATAGGACCCCGTGGTGTAGAGGGCTGGATGAACAGTAGACGGTGGAGGGGTGGCCGGGGAGGGGTGGTTGAATAGGACCCCGTGGTGTAGAGGGCTGGATGAACAGTAGACGGTGGAGGGGTGGCCGGGGAGGGGTGGTTGAATAGGACCCCGTGGTGTAGAGGGCTGGATGAACAGTAGACGGTGGAGGGGTGGCCGGGGAGGGGTGGTTGAATAGGACCCCGTGGTGTAGAGGGCTGGATGAACAGTAGACGGTGGAGGGGTGGCCGGGGAGGGGTGGTTGAATAGGACCCCGTGGTGTAGAGGGCTGGATGAACAGTAGACGGTGGAGGGGTGGCCGGGGAGGGGTGGTTGAATAGGACCCCGTGGTGTAGATCTCTGGGTGCACAGTATACGTTAGAGGGGCGCCCATGGAGGGGTGGTTGAACAGTAGCCGGTGGAGTAGCGCACGGTGGAGGCTGGATGAACAGGAGCCCGTGGAGGCTTGAGGAGGTCGACGGTCGCCCGTGGAGGCTGGAGGAGGTCGACGGTAGCCCGGGGAGGCTGGAGGAGGTCGACGGTGGAGATGCACAGTATCCCGTGGAGTCCCGTTTTGCGGGACGCCACACCCCTCCCCCCCCCCTGTTTCGACCGTAGCGCTCCAACACAAGTCTGTTTCGTCCGTTTTGCAGTACGCCACACCCCTCCCGCTCAACAGGACCCCCGTTTCGACCGTAGGAGGTCCGTTTCCTTCGTTTTGCGGTACGCCACACCCCCCCGATCAACAGGACCCCGTTTCGACCGTAAGAGGTCCGTTTCGTCCGTTTTGCGGTACGCCACACCCCTCCCGATCAACAGGACCCCTGTTTCGACCGTAGGAGGTTTGTTTCGTCCGTTTTGCGGTACGCCACACCCCTCCCGATCAACAGGACCCCCGTTTTGACCGTAGGAGGTCCGTTTCGTCCGTTTTGCGGTACGCCACACCCCTCCCGATCAACAGGACCCCCGTTTCGACCGTAGGAGGTCCGTTTCCTCCGTTTTGCAGTATGCGCGACTAGGCGTTCGAGACCCCGCCCGTATGTACACATACGTGACCGTATTTTCTTTCTTGCACCCTGGCCGCTGTACGTACGTGTACATGCTATGTGTGCGCCTCTACTACGACACGTGTGCGCCTCTACATCAACCAGTATGTACGTACACGTTCGCGACCAGGATGACAACGCTACATACGCTTCGACCAGGTGGGTCCCGACTGCCAGGCACTTCCTTGCGTGCGAAGATGTAGCTGCTGGGTCCCAGCAGTCAGGGGGGCGAATCGTTTTTTTTTTGCCCGGACGCAATTCCTTGCGTGCGAAGGTGTAGCTGGTGGGTCCCAGCAGTCGGGGGCGAATCGTTTATTTTTCGGACGCACTTCTTTGCGTGCGAAGATGTAGCTGGTGGGTCCCAGCAGTTAGGGGGACGAATCATTTTTTTCCCGGACGCACTTCCTTGCGTGCAAAGATGAGCTCGTGGGTCCCAGCAGTCAGGGGGCGAATCATTTTTTTCGCGAAATAAGGTGGCCCGTCCGGTGGGTCCCCGCTGTCAGGTGGAGGAATAGTTATTTTGCGCGTAATAAGGAGGCACTTCCTTGTGGCTGCCGTGGACCCAGCTGTCAGCCTCTCCACGTACAGTCCACGTCCGATGGAAGTCGTTCTTTGACCACGTTGACCACGCCGTGCCGAGAGCACCACGGCGGTGGACGACGGCGAGGCCTAGGAAGGGGACGACGCGGAGCCGGGGAAGACGCGACAGTGGATGCACACGCAGAGAGGAGTACGAGGGTTCACTGGTTCGGCTGCGCTGCCGTCGCCGCAGAATAACAGGGGGTGTGGGTCAGTGGGTGAGTGGAGGGATGGCCTGGCCAGCGGTGGGAGTAGTAGGGGGCGGTGAGGCCTCCGCGGCAGCACAGCCGGCCACGGGAGGCAGGAGCAGGCGGCGCGACCGGCGCTGCTTTGGGCGGCTGGAGCAAGAAGACCAGAGGTTGAAGAAGCACGACGGCCGTTGGATGGACATCATACAGTCACTGCAGCTAGAATCGTTTATATTGACTAAGTTGACAAAGCCCTTGGTACGTCAACTTAGTAGGCCCACAGGTCAGCTTCCGAAATGGTGCGCCCCAGATGTCAGGGGGATGAATCATTTTTTGGGCGGGTGAAGCTAGAATATCCTAGATTGAAGAAGAAGCACGGCATCCGTTGGATGGACATCCAACGGCCACTGCTGCTAGAACCGTGTGTTGACTATAAGTTGACAAAGCCTTGCATATCCGTCAACTCTGTTTTTTTAGGGGACGCGTCAACTTAGTAAGGCCAGAAGTGTGTGGCAGAGAACTTATAGACCATTTAAGATTTGTAAGAATGTGTAGCCCATTTTTGAATTCTAATGGATCAACCCATTTACAGTTTGTTAAAAGTACATCCCTTTTCAACCAACCGTTCAAAACAGAATTCAATAAAATTCCCCACATTTTGATGGGATCCGAATATTTTTATCCCGAAATTTTAGTCAGATTAAATACAATTTTAATATAAATTTATATTGCGTAAAAATCCAACGAAACATTCCGCTCGCAACAATTAATGAAATTAAAATTTTCAATATTCCAGAAATAATATTTTATAAAGTAATCATTGTTTGGTGCATTTTTTTATAGTTACTACCCAGTTTTTATAATTACATCCCATTTATTATTTCTTAAAGTCCATTTTCTTGTTAAGCATAATGCATCCCTCCTAGGAAAGTTTTTCAGCCCAGCGGGGCGGAGAATAACAACTTGACCTTGCATGGGTATTCCTAAAAAAAAGTATAGCTGGGCTAGCCATTTTCAGCTTGAAAAAAATTAATATCTGGGCTGGATATCTGGCCTGGGCTAGACGGGCCACAGCCCGCCCAGTTAATACCTGCAGTGATGTTTTCGTTGTTGTTCAGAGGAGAAAATTTAATATCTGGGGTAAACATCGAAAAACTCTGCAGTGCTCACACCTCAAAAACACAAATACTGCTCGAGCTGCTTGGTCCCAGCTGTCGGCCGCTTCTTGTGCAATTCTCTCGTTTATTGACTAGTACATAGGTAGACAATGGTGTGGGACCGTGATGTCAGGAAACCAGGAGGAAGCAAAATAAATTATAGTTATATATATATATATATATATATATATATATATATATATATATATATGTATGTATGTATATAATAAGGAGGCACTTGCGTACGTGAGGCTATGGACCTGGTGGGTCCCCATTGTCATCCTATACAAGTAAAGTGATCTCCTCGCCCGCGCGCGCTTTCCGCCCGAAACAGTCAACGCCGGCCGCCCCGCTTCCCGGTTCAGGCGATTGCTCCGCCTTCAAACGACACAAGTGTCGTCTGTCCGTCCATCTGCCGCACACATTAATGATACGCGGTTGCCGAGGCGGCTACTCCGGCATCACACGTCCGTCCTTCCGCCTGCCCACCATTGCTATATAAACTGCTGCGCCGGCCATAGCCGTAGTCATCCGCATTCGTTGCCTTTCTCCTGTCCACACCACTACTGCCCACCATGGCTTCCTCGCGCTCCAGCGCTCTTCGGGACGGGCGGACGATGGACCACAAGGAGATAACAGCCATTGCTGCCGAATGGCTGGCCGGCTGGCAGCCGGAGGACGGCGACGTCCCAATGGAGAACATGGTAGTCGACGATCCGGCGCCAACCCCCTCCTCCGCGCCATCCTCGCCAGTGCATTGCACCATGACCATCGGCGAGGCCCGTGCCCAATATATGGATAGGGTGAGGCAGATGCGTGAGGAGCAGTTCCGGGAGGCGCAGGCCGACGCCGCCTACAACCACCATCTCCTCCAGGAGCACCTGCAGGCGGAGGAGCAGATCGCGGTGGAGCAGGCGGAGCAGGAGGCGCTGCTCGACTCGTACCGCTCCGCCCGCAAGGGCCGCCTCGAGCGCTGGCGGTACCGCATGCGGGTGGCGGAGGCTGCGGCCGCCTACAAAGAGGCTAGCAAAGAGGGCGATGAAGCAGGCGAGGCGCTGTTTGGCGAGACCGAGGACGAGGCAGAGGACAATGCCGGCTCCGACGAGTCCCCGCTCCGCCGGTGTCGACGACGCCCTGCTCCGCTGATGCCCCGCTGCGCCAACAACGAGGCAGAGGACACAGCCGGCTCCGCCGAGGCCCCGCGGCGCCAACAACGAAGCAGAGGACACCGCCGGCTCCGCCGAGGCCCCGCCTCGCCAACAACGAGGCAGAGGACATCGCCGGCTCAGCCGAGGCCCCACCGTGCCGGCAACGTGGGGGAGGATTTCCACCGCTCCGTTGAGGCGCTGCCCGCCGGCAACGAGACAGAGGCATCGCCGGCTCCGCCGAGGCCCCGCCCCGCTGCCAACGAGGCCGCGCCACACGGAAAACGAGGAAGAGTAGAACACGGTAGGTCGCCGCCGCTCGGGTCCAAGTAAGGCCACCGCTGCTACCCTCCGGTTGAAGCCAAGCTAGGCGGGTTGACCATTGACGGCCGGTTAGCTTCTTGGCGGCGACGTGGAGTCGGAGAGCTGCGCTGGAGAAGAACGCTGCTTCTACTTAACTGTTGGTGCAGTTGGCTGACTGACACGTGGGCCCAACATGCCACATGTCAGTTACGCAACTGCACCTGCAGTTAAGTCACTGAAGCTTCTGTTCGGCTTAGCGGGACACAGGTGGGTAGCTTCAGTTAATTAATTATACCTCCAGCGCATCCCTTTTTAGTTTTTTTTTTGAAAAGGAGGATGACCCCTGGCCTCTGCATCTGGGAGATGCATGCGGCCACAAACACCCCTTTTTAGTTGAAGAATGTATGAAATGTAATGAAATCCGGCATGTTTATATGAAATCCGACCGTGTATGAATGAATTTATTTCGATTAGTTTGAATTCCTGTATCATTGGCATTAGATGAACATGCAAAACAATACGTACTAGCATTATTCCCAGGGTGATCACCACGTTTGCAGCAGTTTCACATGTACTCCCTCCGGTCCTTTCTAGTCTGCATACAAGTTTTGGCTGCAGTTAAAGTATCTCTACTTTGACCAATCTTATACAAAAAAGTATGCACTTTCACAATGTGCGAAGTAAAAAGGAACAGAAGGAGTACAAAGAGTTTGAGAAGCTTTTTAGCGTTTATGTACATTGCAATCAAACACACAGGCCTGACAGTTCATAGAGAACACTGAAAACAATCGATGATTATGCATCTCAGCGACTCACATGTCAGAGGCAATATTTACTTCACAACTAAATAATAAATAAAAAATTGATCGCCGCTGCTGACAGCAAAGGGCGTCCCATTCGAAAATATCAAACGCATATCTTGCTAAAATCAATGAGCAAAATTTGACAAGGTTGTCCCATTCCAAAATATCAATTGCCTACGATTGTGGAATGGGCAGGGTTTGCCATCAGTTCGGACATTGACATGACAACTCATGCTAAATAAACCAGCTGTTCTTTTTGTGCAGTTCCACCAAAATCAACCAAATTCGCGCGTAGCTTGTATGATTTCACCCTTATATGTTGCAACGCCTTGAACTTATGGGCACCTCCTTTCTTGTGGTGGAAATGAATGATTCGATGTATTCATGAACATTTTGTGCAGTTCCCGTTGAAATCAAGCTGAGCACCCCTGTTTGCACAAATACAAAAAAGTGATTAGTAT
>LR880972.1:707815038-707860555 GCA_904067115.1 Aegilops sharonensis | reverse complement strand
CCTCTAGTGGTGTTATGTGAACGTCGACTACATAACACTTCACCATTATTTGGGCCTAGAGGAAGGCATTGGGAAGTAATAAGTAGATGATGGGTTGCTAGAGTGACAGAAGCTTAAACCCTAGTTTATGCGTTGCTTCGGAAGGGGCTGATTTGGATCCATATGTTTCATGCTATGGTTAGGTTTACCTTAATACTTTTTTTGTAGTTGCGGATGCTTGCAATAGAGGTTAATCATAAGTGGGATTCTTGTTCAAGTAAGAACAGCACCCAAGCACCGGTCCACCCACATATCAAATTATCAAAGTACCGAACGCGAATCATATGAGCGTGATGAAAACTAGCTTGACGATATTCCCATGTGTCATCGGGAGCGCTTTTCCTATTATAAGAGTTTGTCCAGGCTTGTCCTTTGCTACAAAAAGGATTGGGCCACCTTGCTGCACTTTATTTACTCTTGTTACTTGTTGCTCGTTACAATTTACCTTATCACAAAACTATCTGTTACCACTTACCACTTATTTCAGTACTTGCAGAGAATACCTTGCTGAAAACCGCTTATCATTTCCTTCTGCTCCTCGTTGGGTTCGACACTCTTACTTATCAAAAGGACTATGATAGATCCCCTATACTTGTGGGTCATCACTACCTCATCGATGTCGAGAGCACAAAGACTCACGTAAATCGGAGGAGGAGACCCGCCGGCCGTGGAATATTGCTCATCTTCGGCCTTACTATACCTGAGCCATAGGCTCCTATCATGTATATATTTACGACAATGTACATATTATGATCAATAAATAATCTGGCATCCTTGCTAAAGCGGGGCCTCTGTCGTTTCGTCTTATATATCTTCTTGGTTATGTGGGGGCTTATGCTTATAAAGCGGAGTTCTGATTATCCATTAAACCGGCTTATAAAGCCACAACAAAGCTTGGGGGATTCACACCCAAGGGATCAAAGAGAGTCTATTGCCACGCACAGCTCGAACATAGGTACCCACTGAGCACAGCTCACAATGTTACCTGGGGGCTCTTTGTGCACAACAACAAAGAGTTTTAAAGGACCCTTGTAATAGGCTATCAAGACAGGCTTGGAAGCCAGGTGTATTCACCTAAAACCCCGGGTTAACCTGCCTTCATCAAGTAAGCCACTCCGTCCAGGTAATCCTGGTATGACCCGCAGAACGTTTGACAAGTCAATCTTGTACAGACCCTGAACTTGTCAAAGTTAAAATGACGATTGGTTAATGTGAGGCCCATCTTAAAAGGCTTTCTAAAAGGCGCGTGCTACAAATCAACCGGTTGATTTGTTGAGAAAGTAAACCGCCTCGACAGCCGTTGGATCAACCAGCGCCCAGCCGTCAGATCCCGCGACCAGATAACCACGTGCGACGTGCTTCGAGGCGACCTACCGTTGCAACACAGTGTGTGTTTCAACGCAGCATACCCCCGTAGACAGACACCCACCTGATCCCCACGAATCGCGTGGCGGCGGCAGCGGCGACCGTGGCAAGGTCTGCCCATTATCCGTCGTCGTTCTGTCGCCGCAGCACCGCCGATAGCGAACCGGCCACCACCTCCCCCGTCCCTCCATCTACCCCCAACTTAAAGGGCGATTCTCTGCTTCAATCCAATGGCGCACATCGCTAGGGACATGTTCGCCTCCGCCTACAATCGAAGCTCCGGTGACTCTGTCTCATCCCGGTGGACGGATCCAACTTCGGCGACTTGTGTGCAACACAGGGAGCAACCACTCCCGGCGAGCATCTACCGTAACCCGCCGGTTGTCTTCCCAGATGCCACGACATCCACTTCTGCAGCAAATTGGGTAAGATCTGTTTGAAACCCTAACAATTTAGTTGCAGCAAATTTAGTTATAGTAATTTTTTTGTAACAAATTGGGTAATTCTGAGCATTCAACATTGAGCTTGCATAAAAAACCATGATCCAGGGGGGTGTGTCTATGTACACTTGCTGAATTTGTACTGAAAAAAAACAGAGTACTGAAGTTGACTTGAACCACATTTTCAGGGAATGTAGCATAAAAAAATTCTGTTGAAAAAAAATGAAGTTAAATATGTAGCACCCTTGTGTTTAGAAGTTGAAAAACATATGTTGCTTCTGAAATTGAACTTGAATTTACTAAGTCATATGAAACATACTTGCATCCCTGAGAAATTGAATTCTCATGCTAAAGTCTTTGTTCCTTTCTGCATTTACATGCTGCTGGTTGAACTATAATTTGCATTCAAAAAAATTGTATTCGTGTCATGAAGCATAACTTGAACTTACGAATCAGTTAGTAACTTCTGTTTCACTGTTGATAGGCTCCCCACAGTAGTACAAGAGGTGAGGACGGCTACACTGAAAATCAATTTGCAGCCAACTTGGGGACAACTTCAGCGCGTGCAATGTCTGATGATGAAGAATATGATGAGATTTCATCTCAACCACTAGCACCATATGTTGGGATGGAGTTCGACTCTGTTGATGATACTAAGCTATTCTACAACGACTATGCATTCAAAATGGGCTTTGGCATACACACATCTGCTTCAAAGAACAGCCAAAAGAAGGAACCTGCGGTACTAATCAAGAGGGTGTTCCGTTGTGTCCATGCCGGGAAGCCAGAGAATAAGACCGATACTAGCAGTGCTTCGGAAGCAATCTCGATGGAACATCACTCATCAAGCAAAGAATCTTGGTTTGAAATGGATGTCACAAACAAGCGTCAGAAAAATAGATTGGTCTGTCATGATTGCAAAGCACACTTGATAGTTGGGCTGCGGGGCAATAAATGGGTTGTTTCATATTTCGTTGCAGAGCATACGCACCATCTGATGCCACAGCCAGAGCGTGTACGGTTATACCGCTCACACCGCAACATTACGCAAGAGGATTTGGACCTCATATTGACAATGCATGATGTGAACTTCTCCACATCATCGTGCATGGGAATGCTTGGGAGGGTCCGTGGTGGAGACCGGAGGATACTGCCATATGTCAAGAGGGATGTTACAAATTTCCGTTCCAAGCTGCAGCAAACCATAAATCTCCAGGACATGGACATGACGGTTGCATACTTTGAAAGGCGGCAAGATGAGAATCCAGAATTCTACTATGCAAAAACAGTTGATGAGGAAACAAACTCTGTCAATGGACTATTTTGGGTTGATGGGAGGACAAGGGCATTGTACTCTAAGTACAGAGATTGTGTTTTCTTTGACACCACCTTTTGCACAAATAGGTACAATATGCCATTTGCTCCAATTGTTGGCGTTAACAACCATTTGCAGACAATTTTGTTGGGGTGTGCTTTGCTTCCGAATGAACAAATTGAAACCTTCAAGTGGGTTTTCCAGAACTTTCTGATTGCGATGAACAATGTACATCCATTGAACATCATGACAGATCAAGACAAGGCAATGGAAACAGCCATTTCTGAAGCCTTACCACATACAGTGCATAGGTATTGCAAATGGCATGTCCAGCGGAAAGCGAGAGAGAAGTTGGGCAGAATACTGAGCAGGGATGGAGTTTTTGAGCAAACTTTCTACACATGCATCAACGATCCGGAAACAGTTGATGAGTTTGAGGAGAATTGGCAGCACATGATACATTGCTTCGGATTGGAAGATAATAGACACCTTTGCAACATGTGGCGAACCCGGCATACCTGGGCTCCAGCATACTTCCGAAAATGCTTCTTCGCATTCACAAGCACTACAGGGAGGTCGGAGGGCCTCAACTCTTACTTCAAGACGTTCATCAATCCTCAGGAGTCGGTTTGGAAATTTGTGCAGCAGTATGAGGTACTCCAAGAGACGATGCTAGACCGTGAGGACAACCAAGCTTTCATTGGTGAAGCAACAACAGCACCTCTTTACTCGAGATACAACATTGAGCGTCAAGCGGTCAACTTCTACACCCGGGCTGTTTTTGGCAAGTTTCAATCAGAAGTGATTGCATCAACGGGATATGTAATCAACCAGGTCCCTGCGCTTCACAATGAAAGCATTAACTTTGAGCTTTTCTCAAATTACTATGAGGACCCAAAAATATTCAAAGTAAATGTTGAGATGTCAGATGAGAAGTTTGAGTGCAGCTGCAGCTGTTTTGAGATGAATGGGATTATATGTGCACACATCATTAGGGTGATGACTCATCTAAATGTGCAAACTATCCCGCAACGCTATTTGCTACAGAGGTGGTCTGAAAAAGCAACAACACCAACAGGCAGCCAACTTCTGGATTTGGGACTCCCATCGAACAACACCCTGAAGTACAACTCACTTTGCAGGAAACTTACTTGGTTGGCCTCACAAGCTTGCGGCAATGAATTTGCATACAACCTGCTAAATGATGCAGCTAATCAGCTTGAGCTTGTTATAGCTGCAGCAAGAAGAGGGGAACTACCAGAGCAGCGAGAGGTGCATCAGCAGCAAATGCCGCAGCAACAAGCAGAAACTCACAGGGTGCCAAGTTAGCAACAACAAAAATCCAATCCAACAAAACAACAAAGCCGAGCGGCCAATCCGCCTCCGCAACATGAACAAACCGTTGATCCACCTGCTGCACAACAGGGTGCCATGCTTCAAAACCCAACACGTGTTCCAAAAAAAGGGCGACCCATTGAAAAAGAAAGGAGGAGGAAGACTCTGCTTGAGCAACGAGAAGATGCACACAAGAAGAAGACTAGACAGGAGGAGAAGAAAGAAGAAAATAAGAAGGAAGACAAACCAAGGGCAAAGCCTGGACCAAAGAAGAAGATGCTTTGCAAGTATTGCGACGAAGATGGCCATGCCATACAAGAATGCAAGTACTTGAAAGCTGCGATGTCTATCAAAAAATGCCGATATTGCAATGAAGATGGCCATGATGTTCAGGAATGCTCCTATCTAAAAGCTGCAATGTTGAGAGATCAAGATGTGGCTAAAGCAACAGAGCTTAGGCTGTGATGTAGAAAAAGAATTCCCTGCATTGTGACCCTAAAAAAATGTTGTTTGCGATTGGAGGTAAAAGTAATACTTTGAGACTGTGGCTAAAAATGTTGTATGGCCATTGTAATGCAAACAAAAAATGTTAGCTACTACAACATCTGAAGCTTTCTTGTGTGTCTTGAGTGTATTGGTGTTGATACTGACCATCGGCCGCACTTTGCTGGAGAGTAATTTTAGTATTTCAAAAGCAAAGCAAAAAAATATGAAAAAGCTGCTTCAGTTCATAATTAGTTGCGCTTACTTTGCATTCGATTATGTTTTGCTTCTAGTGCGCGTGCATAGTAAAAGCTACCATAGTAAAAAAATCAGACATTTGTGTCTTCACCAATTCTAGCATGTTGATGATGATGATAATTTTCACCAATTCTAGCATGTTGAAAAAAATGCAGTGTAACAACCATGAAGGATGAAACTTCTCCAATCATGATACTGCCTAATGCATCCATTGATAAAAAAAAGAAAAAGCAAGGTGGAGAAATGAAACATGACAAATTGATACAATTGTGTATCCACCGATGCTATTTGCACGAAAACACACAACATGCAAAAAACTCAGAAAAACATTTCACACGGCGTGGGGTGTTGCAAATGAAATCTCTTTGCATGCATGAAAACATCAGCTCCTTGCAGTATATGAAAAGACATCAAAAGTTACAGTGCCAGCCTTACTTCAAAAACATCATCTCCTTATAGTGTATGAAACACATCGAGTTACAGTGGCAGTCTTGCTACAAGAACATTTCATCTAGGGTGTTTCTCTAAAGAAAAGCGCACTAAGGACTTGCAAAAAAACATAAACTACTGGCCACTACGAGCACACGACTCCAGCTCTGCCAAAAACACCTCACTAATGTTGCGTTCTCAAGAACGCCCCCCTTTTTGAAGCAGCATCTTCTTCAGCTGCACAGCAGGATCCAACTTGTTCTCAGGGTGCCTCAATAGGTCTGATGCAATCCTCATCCGAAGCTTAGGGATGTATTCCTGATACAAAAAAGAAACGAACAGAGGGTCAAAATGATGTCACCGACAAAAAAAATCGAGCTAACGGAATGGACGTGCATTTTCATTCACATAGCAGCTCACCTGGTCAAATGATGTCATAACCACACCGTCGAAGTTCTCCAAGTATAGAATAACAAAAAAACCCGCAATAATAACTAGAGAAAAAAAATAAACACAAATGAAACAATTGTTTTGAGTATATTGTTTGTGCAACATAAATCGAAAACTTTAAGATGCGAAAGAATGAAGAAAATGTTTCCTTACTAAGTTAATTGCTGTGGATGGACTGGAATGAACTCCTCAAAAGATTCGAGATCATGTTTGAATGATGGTTCACTCCTTGCCACTCTCTTTAGATTGGTGATCTGATTTAAAATGATAACATGACACAAAGTGTGAAACGCAAAGTCTTCCAGGGGTGGGGGCACATAGTAGAGAAGAAAACATGAGCATATAAATACCCTATTGTTGGTTGCCTTGTGTAGCAGTTGCACATCTTTGCTGTTCTTAATTGGGTCGAAAATATTGAATTGCTTCATGGACAAGTTTGCAACAACTACAGCCCAATGCCTCTTCTGGACAACTGTAAAGAAAAGCTGCAAAAAATGGAACAAGTGAGGTGACAAAAGCTGCGACAAAAACATATAAATAAACAGAGAAAAAGAAGAAGCATACTAGATCACAACTGGATATGTTGCTGCTCTCGCAAGCCGTTCTAAACTCTCTTTCACAAAGTTTAGGATCAAATACTTCAGGCTCAGCAGCCAGTTGTGCCTGAAAAAGAAACCAGAAACAAACAACGGGGAAGCCGTAAATGATGTTGCAAAGAAAAAAATAGAGGAAAAAAATGTAAGATGCTATAGAATGTGTCCACTAACACTCATGAAAACTGAGAATGCAAACTTCTTTGGCTTCTTAGTGCTGGCAAGTTGCTCCATGTTGAAAGTTTTGAGGTAGAGAGTCATGACCTCATTGTCGATCTCAGCCCGTGGCTTTAGCGAGGCATGGAAATTCTGCATAGAGGTGTGGAAGCCATCTATTTCAATGAAAGCTGGTATGCATATTCAAAAAAGCATAAGAGGGCATGTATTAGCAATATTATCAAAATCGATAGAGAGGCTTTCACATCAAAACAGTCAAAATCGAGATAGAGGCTTTCACATCAAAACAAAAAAGTTTCAATCAAAAAAACATGAACAACTATGGGATCTCATGAGGATATGAAAAAAGAAAGAAGTCAAAACACTCACATAGCTTCGCCTTCCTTTGGTTTCCTTAACTTGTATCTGTTGATAACATACTGCTGATGCAAAGCATCCCCGGTTGCATCAATCTTGATCTTCTTCATCTTCGGAACCCCGCCAGGCGAATCAGCTGCCCTTTTCTTCTTCTTGACAGCCTTCTTTGTAGCACAACTTGGACCACTACTGGAATCAACATTAGGGGTTGCACCTCCAGAGAGAGTTGAATTACCTTGCATCGAGACAAGTAAGAAAAGGAGAAAAAGTTAGATACTAGATATAAAGCTTGCAACAGAAGAAACAAGAAAAATTTAGATACTAGATATAAAGCTTGCAACATTGGGGGTTGCAGCATGTAAAACACACCTAAAGACCCAACACGTAATGGAACTCCGGTGGCAACTGGAGATGCATCAAAGATTGGTTGGTTAGTCTCATTTGTTGTGCAAACTTTTGGATCAGTGCCAAACAGAGAAGCAGAGATGTCTGCTGCAACTGGATGTACAATGTGATTCACATTAACCCTAACTGCTTCTGGCGTGTTGTCAAATGTAGGCCCAGCTGAACCCGGGTGCGGCACAACAGAGGGAGTGACAACTGCCTCTGGGCTCTTTGAAGGTCTAGGTGGCACTTCCTGGTGAAACCGCTCATAGTCTTCGCTCCCAACTGGAAATAGGTTGCACGATGGGCCATCATCCCATTCCATTGCAGCGGCTTCCGTTGCTTTGATTGTGCCCTGGGATAGGATAACCATGCCAGCATTGACAGCCACGCCCTCAGCATCCTTGCCACAGTTTACATGTGGACTTGCGTCTGCATCCACATCTTTTGCAACATCATGCTGTGCAACCTCTGGTTGAACCTCCTTTCCCAAGTCTAAAAAACCCCTCCCAACTTGAGCACAGCTCTGCCTTTTGTTTCAACACGGTATTGCCATTGCCTTCGACGCTAGGGGTCTTGGGGCCAGCTGACACTTGCCTCTCAACTTCAGGTTGTTGAGCCGAGGCACTGGTGTCAGGAGCGGATGATGTGTTGCTTCCACCTGCAACGAATGTTACATCTTCTCCGCCCTCGTCCTCCTTCCTCCTTGACTTGCTTGAATGAACTTCAACCAGGAGCTCCCCCATCCTCTTACAGAACATTGACTGAAAAACCTTCCCAATAGAATTAAGAGTGCTCTTCATCTCCACTTCATACCGATTCTTGTGCTTCTCATATACCTGTTGCATATACTCCGGGATCTGCTCCAAAGCATGAAACACATGAGGGCCTGGAAAAAATAAAAAAATGAACAAAATGAAACACAAAAATGTGATGATGATTGGGAAATGTGCACCTCCAAGTCTGCATTTGAAGGCAATGGATGCGTCCACTCATCCAGTGAGCCACATACATCACCACCTGACTCATTATCGGTAATGTTGTGAGCTCTTGCTGCATCGGGAGGAGGAGCTGCTGACCCATGTTGTTGCTTCTGACAATCAACATTGATGCAGGGGCCCTTTGATGCATATGGAGTGTCTGACAAAAGACGTATCTGCAAACAACCAAGAAAAGATTGAATCATGGAAAAAAGCGGTCGTGTAACATCAAGATAAAAATTGTTACCACACATAGATAGATGTTGTCTTACGTTGCGTTTCCCAAATTCAACCTTATGGAGGGAAACCTTGTTTCTATCAAGTTCTGTAGCAATTTTGAAGTCATCAGTGCTGACAAAGCATGCCCTAGGAAGCCCCAGATTGAACGTGTGCACACCAGCCAAAGTCCTAGGGATGTCCAAGAAATCCATGTATATTACCTGCATTATTGAGAAGCACAAAGAATCAATTACTTATTGTATACATAGCCTGATGCAAAAGTGAGATATGGGAAACACACCAAAAGAGAAGGAACTTTCATAACAAAAAAAGCCATTGAAGAAAATGGGCATACCGCGAACATTGGTAGACACCCTCCAATCCAGAAACCCGATAGTCCATTCTCCCTCTTTTGTTGGTACTTTTTCACCTCTCTCATGGCAATGCTGAGGACATGCTCATCCCAAGCAAACTCATTGAGCTGATCCATATCCACCAGACTAGGGAGATACTCCATAGGTATCATATTGCCAGTGCCCAAGCTCCCTTCTGCCTTTGCACTCAAGGACCAATGTCCGTCTGGCCCGAGGAAACCTTTGCACGCCTCCGTTACCTTTTGGGAGGCCTACGCCCCATAGAAACTGTCTACCTGAGACTGTCCCTTGGCCCGCGGGTCTGACACAAGGTTAGAATCCGAGCTCTTCCAGGGGATTAGCACAAGCCCGAGTGACAGTAAAACCCAAGACCTCTGTATGGTAACAATATCATTGTTGCTCGCCTCACAAAGCACACTGATGCAACGGCTGATTGGAGACCTGTTCCCAGAATGATAAACATTGCACAGCTCATGCGGCTCGTTCCTCTTAAGCACATCCACTGGTCTGCTCCCGCATGGAATGTTGAAAATTGTGTGCACCATGTCTCTTGTAAACAGTATAGTCTTCAATTTATGCCTGAAAAAAAACAGAAAACATAAATGCAAACAGTGAGTTGTAGATTCGTCAAAAATGCAAAAATGCAACAATAAAAAAATGGTTCTGATGCACTAAAATAAAATGCAGGGAGCCATAAAAAAAGCTTTGCTCCAGTATTATACAATCTCAGTGATAGAAAAAAGCAACAGACCTAAAAAAACACTACTCAAAAACTATGGTGTTGCACTGAAGATGAAAAAAGTCTGAAAATGCCTGAAAATTATATGCAACAATTTACTAGCTCAAATAATTTAGGCTATGAAGTTGCTGCAATGAATCTCATCTAAAAATTACATTACTGGCCAAATAGAAAATACATGAAAACAAACGCAAAAGTTTACCTGGCTATACTCCGTTCAGGATCGATTTTCATGATCAACCAATCCATGAAATCACTTGGTACAGAAAAATATCCTATATTCAGCAGCGACCCAAAACACCCCTCGTTTATCACTGCCCACTTATCGGCATGATCTTTCAATAGCAATTTCCCAATCGAATGTAACCGAGACGCAGAAAATCGTGAAGCGAAGGACCCATCAGTAGGTGCCTCGTCATCCATTGCAGCATTGCTACAAAAAAATGAAAAAAATATTAGATAACTAAATTTCTTATGACACATCTGAAACAACATGCACAGCACTGCACCCATGATTGACCAAATGTCTGAAAAATCTCTAACCTATCATTTTTTACCATGGAAGCATCTTCTAAAAAGCATGCTTGGCATAACAAACCTACTGTCCATCTGCTATCATAACCCATGATTGATCAAAATATCTCTGAACCATGATCTAAAATGCTGACATGAAAAACACAAGTTTCTGAATCAGCTATTGTCTCTACATGAAGAAAAAAATTGAAAAGCCTAAATTGCGATGGTCTATGATGTTGCTGCATTGAATCATAGTAAAAAAAAGTCAAATCCATTCTAACATGACAGCATCACCACGCCACAAACCACCCCCCTCATCTCCATTTGGTTGCACATAGGAAGTGGAAATCCATCCCACACAAACTCCATCAGCTCAACCCTACTAATTGTTTTCCTATGAAAGCACAACCCCCTACTGATGCAAGCAACGCCCTGATGCAATGTATCAGGGAGCCCGAAACTCCACCAAACCAAGCAGATCCGGGCGGGCCTCAAATCCCACACCTCCTGCCACTCCCCTCCCCTACACCAGATCCAGTGACCCATGAACCTAGGCAAAGCTATCAACCACCACCCCACCTCAAAACTAGATCCGCACCTCGCATCCCTCCTACGAACCCTAGTGTAGCACTATGCAGCAGAAAATGGAGGGAGCTTTGATTGCTTACTTCGCCGGAGGAACGACGCCGTTCATCGATTCCGTAACCTTCGGCACCGCCGCCTGCGGACCGCGCACCCTGGAAGATCGTCGCATCAACGTTCTGTGTGTCGCAGCGGAGGAGAAGGAAAGGGGAGAAGGCAGAGACAGACCGGGATGCTGCAATTATTGCCCCCTGGGAGACACAGGTGCCAGCCGGGTGTGACCTGGTCTGCTCGCGTCCCACGTGCAACCAGAAACGTTCGATCTGTCACGATCGGACGACGCGCGAGGTGGTTTCCTTTTGCCCGAAATCATCCGGTTGAAGTTAAACGTTTTCCTTTCTAAAATGGTTTAACTCAGTGGCCTGGCAGCCCATGAAAAGCCTCGAATTTTGGGCCTGGCAGCCCTTGAAAAGCCTTGACTACAAGTTTTTGTTTGCTTTTATTTGTCAAGAAATTTCTCCTTTGATAAGGTTTTAAGGTAAACCGGCATCCATTGACCAGGCCTGACTATAAGTCATCAATATAACCCGGTGTTTGTAAACCCGGTGTGGCTTTCAACTATAAGTTATTAGTACACAACTAATTGTAAACCGGTGTTTGTTAACCCGGCCTGGCATTGACTATAAGTCGCCAGGATGATTATCCGGTGTTTATCATAACCCGGCATGGCTTATTATAAACCAGCACAGCATGGTGGGAATTATCAGCAATCAAGATTTGGGTTATCACCCTTACTACAAGAAAGTTGGTAAACCAACGATGTGATTCAATATCACAGGTATGATGTATTTCATATTTCATTGTTTTACAACCTTTGTTATAAACCCTAGCTTTATATTGGGCATTATGACCCGTCCGGCGGTAAACCGTCAGCATAATTTTTCAGTTTAATTCTATGCAGAAACAGGATTGCATAAAACTACTAAGGATCATAAGCAGACAATGCATATCATTGCAGATTAACAATATCAGGCAAAGTGGCTATGCATGATGGCATAGCAGACCAAGTGTTTAAGCTAGCCTATTACAAGGCGTTTTTGACTGCCCAAAAGGATAATTGTTTTTCACAAGAATGACATTGTGCAAACGATAAACCGGCTTCCAGACTATGATTCTTCCTCAGGTTGATGTGAAGGTTGCGGATCATCCTGCGCCAGTTCACCCTCCGCCTCCCCACCCAGTGGCTAGAAGTCAATGGTTGCCCAGTCAATCCCAGATAAAGCTCAGAAGACAGCTTCATCGCTTATAAGGTCAGACGGTTCAACATCAGGGGCATAAGTATGCTTACGGATTGGCAGGATAAGATTTTGCGCTTCATAAACCGACGCATCAATCCGTTTGTTGTCTGCGTCATAAATCGACCGGTTGAAAGACAAATCAGTCTCTTCGGCCAGTTTACTTGCAAGCGGGCGCATCTCCTTTGTCAAAGCTCTAAGTGCATCATTGTCAAATTCTAACCCATCTTCTTTTTGGCTGGGATAGCCATTCCCAATGTCTTCCGGATCAAGATCAGCTATCCAGGCCTTAGCCCGAGTCAGTGCAGACAGTGCACCGGCCCTTGCCGTAGATCTCTTCACCTCTTCTAGCTGGGCAGGCGTCATGGATAACTTGGCCAATGTATCCTTGATTAAAGTTGGTGGCGGTTTATTGTACGAAGCTGTGCAGATGACCCGTTGAGCGCCGGTATATAACTGCTCTATCAAGGTATAGGCAACCTTCGGTTTTTTGCGCATATCTGAACCGAGATGTGCAACACGGCTACCTGCAATGGTTACACTATTATTGTTAAACTGGCAATCTCAAGGATGATTAAGTACAGTTCATGAAGAGGGTACTTACCAAAGATAGCAGAGGTCATAGCGTTGATTTGCCGCTTTAATCCAGTCAGTTCTTTTGTCACCGGTTTAAGGGCTGCTTCAGCATCCTCCGCCCGCTTTAGCAAAGTTGTTTTTCCAGCCTCCCAATCTACTCGTTCTCCTTTGAAGCCATCCTTCAATTGTTCCATGGCTATTAAAGCGCCCTTCAGCTCTTCTTTGGCCTTTGAAGTTTTGGCTTGCTGGGACTTGATGTTTTCTTGGAGGTCGGCGATTTGGGGATCTTTTTTGGTGAAGTCAGCCTGCAAAAGACAGATAATAAGTTGGTAATACTTTTTTTGAAGTCCCAAGCACATAAAAAGTTATACACTTAGCACTTGGGGGCTAATGCGGATTGCTTTTTCTCAACTGATATTTTAAGTCCCAAGCACAAAACAAGTTATATACTTGGCACTTGGGGGCTAATGCATATCGGATCAATTCAAAGTTAGTTTCTCTCAACAAACTGGATCATGTTGATGATGGAAAGGAATTTTGGAAACTACATTACATATGATATACAGGGTCTTCCTAAAGGTATAAAGCGGTCTATAGGGGCTATACAAGCAAAATCCAATCTTATCCTACTACAAGTCCCAGTTCACATTCACATTGATGAACCGGCCCTTGGGGGCTACTGGAGTTGATAATTGAAGTAGGCTATAAGGAAAAATAAGTTATGCAAAGGAACAGATATTTACCTCATATCGCTCTTTCATCAGACCTACTAAACTGACTTCATAATCGCGGCTGGTATACAAACGGTTTAGATATCCAGAGTGGATGTCCTGAGCATTGAGGTGGGCATAGCTTGATACATTTGTTTTCCATTTGCCTTTGTCCACAGCGGAAAATTCTTCCTTGGCACTATGCTTTGATAAAGCGACAGGGTTGCCAGGAGCAGTATGGCCAAAGCCGGTAATCACAACATCATCTGTGGTGCCATCAACAGTCTTGTCTGGGCTTGGCGGTTTAGCAGATGTTCTTGCTGGGCTTGGTGGATCGGCAGCTGGGCTCGGCGGATCAGCATACTGGCTCGTTGGATTCATTTCCGCCGATTCAACAAAAGTATCCTTACCTTGAGGTACCGGGTCATCCAGAGTAATATAAGCATTCTGATCAAGAGCCTCTGAGGTCCTCTCCGGTTCAGTGGCTGGATTATCATCAGCTGGTGTAGTCAGCTTGGCATTCTTGCTAAGTCTGGCTTTGGCACTAAAAAGAATAAACGCAGAGGTTAGTACAATAAACCAGTACAAGGAATAAAAAATTAAGTATAGTATGTTTACCCAGGAATGGTTTGAGGGGAGGCATCTGTGTGGTTGATGAATCGCCGGAGGATGAATGGGAGGTTCCCTGATAATTTGAATCAGACGGATTAAGAGGATATCGGAAGTAACCCGCCTTGGGATAAAGTGTATTAGAAGAACAAGAGACCTCTTGACGGCGTTTGCGAACCGGAGAATATGGTAAACCGGAGGAGGTAACTTGTTGGCCGCTATGCCGAGTGGTGCGGCAAGCTTCATGTTGTTGTGTCTTCAAAGAAAAGTGTGGATCCAAATAAGCAAGAGGGTGTGAATATTTTACTTTCCGGACTGCTCGACGGAGTTTTCATACTGGCACATGATTTGAGTCGGAAGATAGAACAATTACCTCTACATCACTAGCCCGGCTAGCTTCCGCATCATCCTGATAACAATCATTGTCAATGAGGTGTATGAAAAAAGAACAAAGAGAGTCAAGTTCTACCTCTGACTCCGGGTCATCAAGCTCTTCATCATTCGGCAGATCAGAAGCCTCGGTGGTTTTCTTCTTTGCTAGCATCTTTGTAACCCTGGTCTTGATGCGAGGTGCCCTCGCCGGTTTATCTTGTGATTTCCTCTTCCAGAACGGATCACCCTGTGCAGATGGACAACAAGTTATAAAGGAATGATTAAGAAGGGATGAATTAAGGCAAAAATAAGACAATTCTTACAGCCGGCGGTTTGTTGGACGCATAGAAGGGGCTAAGCCCTACTCTACTACATGTAGCCACCGGTTCATCAAGCATTTTCTTGACAGCTTCGGTGACTTAATCATCTGTGAGATGGATGTCAATATGACGCTGAAGGTCTTTTAGTTCCCCTGTGTATTCACACATTAAACCGGGGCGCCGTCTTAAAGGCAAAATGCTCCAAGACACCCAGCATCGAACGAAATCAATGCATGTTATACCAATGGCCACAAAAGCTTTGAGTTTTGCTAGATGAGGGGCATATTCTGATCGTTCCTTAGCAGTTAGTCGCTGAGGAACCGGATGAGTTTTGGTAAGCTGGTATGCACGATAATCCGGCAGAGGATTTTCATTGTCTGGAGTTGTATTGCGGCAGTAAAACCAAGTCTGATTCCTATCCTTGGGGTGGCTATGATGTTGGGCGTGAGGGAAGTCAACATCATTTCTCTTCTAGATTGAAATGCCCCCGAGTTCAGTGTTGGGCCCGTCCGTAAATTCAGTACGGTGGTTTAAGTAAAAGAAGTCCCGGAATAGTTCCATAGTGGGTTCCTCTTGCAGATAGACTTCGCAAAATACTTGAAATTGCATATATTGGACACGGAGTTCGTTCCATTATCTTGAGGGCGGATCTGGAAGCTAGAAAGCACGTCACGAAAGAATTTTGATCCGGGCGGGCTGAACCCTCGATTCAGATGATCAGTAAATACAATCACTTCTCCATTCTGGAGCTTAGGAGGATTTTCTGAACCGGGTACTCTCCAGTGGATGGTTTCTTGGCTCGCTAAAGCGCCAGTCAAAACGTACCTAGTCAGTTGCTCTTCAGTAACCCGGGAAGGGACCCAATTGCAAGCATAGAACTGTTTCGCCATTTCAATGATAAGCTGGGAAAGAGGATTAAAACTGGTTTACAATTTATGACTGATGTATATAAACCGGCATCAGGCCGGGGGAAGGAGATATCGAAACATATATGCATTGATAGACCGGAGTATGTGATATTAAGGTCAAATTGGCGGTTTAAGAGAGGGCTAATGGTACCTGGAGGGTTATCATTTTCTACAAAGTTAAACCACCTACAATGGTGCGGAAGCTGCAGATCTGAGAAATTTCTAAGTATTGCACAAACAGGTTTTACAAGTTGGTGTTATAATTTTGGATCTACCACAGTTTTAAAAAGGAGGAAAATTCCAAAGCCCTAAGTGGTGACAGCGGAACAATCAAAAACCAGATTGGATCTGTTTCTTGAAGAAGAGATGCTATGGGGAGGAAAAAATGCTCTATAGCTACGGCCGCACAGGAGGAATATCAAGATTTATCAAGTTCTTAGGTGGCCGCAAGGTGCAGCAACGAACACTAAAGAACAACGAAGAACAACGAAATCCTAATGGTAGATCTGGGGTGAAGAAGAAGAAAACTTACAGAGGTTGAAGGAGTAGCAGAGAGGCGCCGCGTTTCTCTGGTCAGATCGTGTTGATGCAGCGGCCGTTGTTGGTGCAGAGGCGAAGGTCGATGGCGGCGGCTGCGCTCGAGCACTGAGGCGACGTGAGGAAGACGACGAGGCGAAGGGGCACGAAGGGGAAAAGGAAAAATGACCCTCGGTCCTATTTATAAGGCGAGAGGATAAGTGATAGGCGCGGGAATCGAGGAACCCAAAAAATGGATATGTGACACAGCTGTCGCCTTGATTTTCGGAGGTTCATTAATAAAAGGGAAGTATTTACAGGTTTTTATAAGCAGGTGACGTCATGGTGATTTATTACAATCTTGGAAGATGACGTCATGGCGATTTACAAAGTTCATATGGAGATGACGTCATGGCGGTTTACAAGGTTCATACAAAGATGCTCAAGGAGTTTTTCTAAGTATTGGAGATTGACATGAACAGGTTCAAATCAACCTGGGGCCTAATGTTGGGGATATAACTATTGAGTATAAACCGCCCAGGAGGGGTCGGGTTATGCTCATCCGTACTGAAGCCCATGAAGACGAGGAATATGGCGCTTTACTACAGAGACTTAGAGGCCCAGAGCCCAAGGGCGGACTAGGGCCCATAGACATAAACCGCCATGAGATATGTAACTTGTGTTGTAAGATAGGGAAAGGTAGAAGCCGAGCCAGACACGTGTATGAGCCGGCCTCTGTATTCTGTAAACCGTCGGGTGTCAACCTGTGTATATAAAGGGACGACCTGGTGGCGGTTTAGGGACAAGAGACAACAGCTCGAGAGACAGGCAAAGCGGATTCGCTCCCTGATCATCGAGACCCCATCAATTCACCACAGCTGGATCGTAGGCTTTTACCTTCACCTTAAGGGACCGAACCAGTATAAACTCCCCGTGTCCTTTGTCCGGTTTAACCCCTTTAAGCTAATCTCGCTGCGATGGCTCCATGACTAAGTCCTCTCACTAGGACATTTGACGTGTTAATTCCACGACAGTTGGCGCCCACCGTGGGGCTAGCGCATGATAGTTTCGAGTTCTTGAAGGGCAACTTTGAAGGACTCAAGGTATACGCGGTTGGCCGGATGACCAAGAGTCATCACGGCAAGCTCTATATCGACGACGCATGCTGAGGCCCCGATGCCGGCTCAATCGAGTACAGGTATCGGGTCCCCTTTGGAGGAATTCACGTCTTCATCGGCAAGATCGGCGAACCGGGCCCTGAGCCGGACATCTGCACCGACCTCGTCGAGACGGCTCAGCGTGCAAGCCCTGCCCGGGTTTAGCCTGCCATGAAGCGTGCGTTCGTAGGATTCATCCATGGCGCCGAATCTGAACCGGTGTCCGATGGTGAGACGGTCGTCTATTCTGATGGAGAATCATCCACCGGCGAGACCGAGTCGCTGTACCAACTGCAAGATGGCCGGTTCAGGGGCCGTTCCGATGGCGACAGTATTGCGGACCCCTTGAAGCGCCAAACCGGGTTGCGATCTTCATGACGGGTAAGCAGCCCACATTGCAGTCTTCAACTGCAGCAGCAATGACTTCCGGATCGGCAGCCGGGGCAGGAGGCCCCGCGCGCCTGCCGGCTCAAGTTCTATCCAGTTTATTGGACGCTTGGACGGCATTATTGACCACAGCAGTCACCCCGGAGACTCAAGATCGGCATAATGCGGAGGTCACAAAGCTGCGGGATCAGATAACTTAGGCCAAGGAGGACTTGGCAGCTGAGGAAACCAGGATGGCTGATGAGAGGGCCGCTTTAGATGCCCAGTCACAGTGGATTCAGGCAGAGAATTACTGGCTCATGCTGGATCAGAACGCTTCGAATGACGTGTTGAGGAGGAGGCATCGGTCTCATCTACCGCTGGTTTATGAAGCAATGAGTCTCTTCAACACGCCAGGAGCAGGACCCAGTAATCCAGCAGCAGTAAACCAGACTGAAGCACCTAGGACAGGAGCGCCAGATCAGCCATGGGTGACGGACCCACCTCGACGAACAGATGACTCGCCGCAATACATACCGACCCCGTCGGGTCACTTCTCCACCCCTTTGGATAACATGATAGCTGCGGCGTCTTGATTGGCAGCTATTTCGATGGAGGGCGAGTCTCCAGCGGCGGTTGAGACGCGGCGGTCCAGGGATCTCCTTCAAACCGCTATGGTACAACAGCAGGCCTATTCATATAGCCGAGACAGAATCCATTCAACCCCTCGCCCGAGCAGGAGTTACAGCAGGCACATTGATGAACCGGCTGTGTCAAGCAGTGCGCGGAACCGTGACGCCCCTCGAGGGCCTAATCTGGCGCGTGGTGGTGCGAATGCTTAGGATGTGGTGGATAATGGTAGAGTGCGTCCGGAGGCAGAGTTAGCGGCGCAGTACGCGAATCATCAGCCTGCTTCGGCTCGACCGACGACGTCAGTGGAACGAGGACTTGCTTTCAGCTCTTGGGGGGTGCCGTGTCTCACTTCGGCTCTATGCAATGTGCGGTTACCCAAGGATTTCAAGGGCCCGTGTAAGGTGCCTAATTACACCGCCGATTTACCCCCCGAGTCATGGGTTGAGAGTTATGAGATGGCAATGGAGATGCTGGATGTGGATGAAGCGGCCTGTGCAAAGTACTTCACCATGATGTTGGATGGAACGGCTCGCACTTGGTTAAAGAGTCTGCCCGTTAATTCCGTCGGTTCATGGGCCGAGTTGAAGGCCCGATTTATAGCAAACTTCAAGGACACGTGCAAGCAACCCATGTCAATTATGGATCTGGCTGCTTGTGTCCAAGGAGAAGGCGAATCAACAAACCATTAGGTGCGCCGGGTTTCAGAAATCCTGCATTCGTCGGACCACATCAATGCTGATTCGGCAATCATAACATTAGAGGGCAATTGCTGGTTTAAGCCGCTGAAGTTGAAGTTGGGACGGCTCAAGCGTCACTGCAATGACATGGTAACACTTATGGCGGCTTTGGTTAAGTATGCCGATTCTGATAGTACCAAGGATCCCGAGTCTGACGATGAGAAGCCGGAGAAGGGAAAGAAGAACAGCGGTGCAAAAGGACAACAACACAACCAGGCAGGCCATGGGAACAATGGTAAGCGAAAAGCAGACAATAGTTTGGATTTTGTGGCTAACACCAACGTACAGGGTAATGGTCAGCGTCGTAAGGGTAAACTGCCCCCGCGGAGTGGAGGATCAGGTATGAATCTGGAGCGCCTATTAAATCAGCCTTGTCCAAAGCACAGAACGCAAGATAAGCCAGCTACGCACCTCTGGAAGGATTGCTTTATTATGCAAGAGTTCAAAATTCAGATCTCTTCCGGTATGATCATGGACCGTCCGGCGGTTCAGGACCCGGGTTTCACGGGCCGGGTTATGGTGGAGGTAACTCCGGTTCAGGGTTTCAAGGTAATCAAGGCGGACAGGGCAATCAAGGCAATCAGGGCAATCAAGGTGGTTATAATCAACAGGGGAATCAACAACAGCAACTGTCGGGTTATCAGAGTCGCCCGAAGCAGTTGAATAGTGGACAATATCATGTCTTCACTACTAGCCTGTGCAAGCGTGATCAGAAGCTTCATAAAAGGGCAGTGAATTCCGTTGAACCAGCGGTACCCCGTTATTTGCGCTGGTCTGAACAGCCTATTGTGTGGAGTCGAGAAGATCATCCGCCCCGGGTTGATAATTCGGGTCATCTGGCGTTTGTGGTAGCACCGCAGTTTGGAGGTTATAAGTTCACTAAGGTGCTCATGGATGGAGGGAGCAGTATCAACATCTTATATTATGAAACCTTCCGGCGCATGGGGTTAACGGATAAGAATCTTAAAGGGACAATTGCATTTTTACCCCTAGTTGGTTCCTACCCACGGGTTTTACCCTTACTTTTCGAGCTTGCTCAGTTTTGCCCTTACTTTTTTCGTCGAGGTCCCTTGAATGCCCTTTGACCGTTTGACCAAGACTTTGAAAATTCATAACTAATTCATATGAACTCAGAAAAATGCAAATAAGATACCAAAATGTTCAGATAAACATTACCTTTATGTGCATATCATTTGCATTTAGGACAAAAGCACCCTTTAAACTACCTGAGGTAATTAATGGTATTAACATTATTAAAAATAAAAAGGTATAACAATATATATATTTCATGACTAAAAATTACATGCAAATGTAGGTAATGTTTTCTGAACATCCTAATATCTTATTTGCATTTTTCTGAGTTCGTATCAACTTGTTATGAAGTTTCCAAATAATGGTCAAAGTCGTTAGAACATTCTTAACAAGATGATACGAACTCGGAAAAATGCAAATAAGATATCTGGATGTTCAGAAAACATCACCTACATTTGCATGTAATTTTTATTCATGAAAAAAAATATTGTTTATACCTTTTTATTTTTAATAATGTTAATAACATTAATTACCTCAAGTAGTTTAAATGGTGCTTTTGTCCTGAATGCAAATGATATGCACATAAAGGTAATTTTTATCTGAACATTTTGATATCTTATTTTCATTTTTCTGAGTTCATGTGAATTAGTTATGAATTTTCAAAGTTTTGGTCAAACGGTCAAAGGGCATTCGAGAGACTGAGGAACATAGAGGTCTCTCCCACCATTTTTGTCATATACCTCTGGAATAGTGTTGAAATCACA
This sequence comes from Aegilops sharonensis, assembly GCA_904067115.1. Classification (NCBI taxonomy): domain Eukaryota; kingdom Viridiplantae; phylum Streptophyta; class Magnoliopsida; order Poales; family Poaceae; genus Aegilops; species Aegilops sharonensis. The sequence goes on along the minus strand of LR880972.1, from coordinate 707,839,525 downwards.
CGCCACTAAGCAGTTTTTTAAACCAAGGAAAAAGTAAGGGCAAAACTGAGCAAGCTCGAAAAGTAAGGGGAAAACCCGTGGGTAGGAACCAACTAGGGGTAAAAATGCAATTGTCCCAATCTTAAACCGTCGAACACCGTTTTTCATGGTGTTGTACCTGGTAAATCGGCCTACCCGGTTGGTAAGATAGCTCTGGAAGTTGCTTTTGGAGATGATCATGATTCAAGGTCAGAAACATTGACTTTTGAAGTGGTGAAAATCAGGAGTCCGTACCATGCCCTGTTTGGCCGGCCGGCTTATGCTAAGTTCATGGCAAGGCTGTGTTATGTTTATCTGCAGCTCAAGATGCCAGGTCATAAGGGGACCATCACAGTGCACGGAAGCCGAAAGGTCGCTTTGGAATGTGAGGAAGGTGATGCGGCTAATGCTGAGTCGGTTTGTGCAACAGAGGAGTTAAAATTATATAAAGACAATGTTGATCGGGCGGATATGACTTCTCTGAAGAAACCCACTACAGAGAATGATCCGGCTTTGAAGTTTAAATCGGCTGATGAGACTAAGTTGGTTGATTTTGTTCCTGGCGATTCATCCAAGCAGTTTAGCATCAGCGCTAACTTGGATCCGAAATAGGAAAGCGCGCTCATCGAGTTCATCCGTGAGAACCGGGACATCTTTGCATGGAAACCTTCTGAATTGCCAGGTGTATTGAGGGAACTCGCTAAGCACACTCTGAATATCGATCCCAAATTTAAATCGGTCAAGCAGTTTCTCCGCCGCTTCAATGAAGAGAGACACAAGGCCATTGGCGAGGAGGTAGCCCGGCTCTTGGCAGCAGGGTTTATTGTGGAGGTTTTTCACCCTGAGTGGTTGGCTAACCCGGTGCTGGTACTCAAGAAGAACGGCACTTGGCGTATGTGTGTGGATTACACAGATTTAAATAAGGCTTGTCCAACTGATCCCTTTGCCCTCCCCCGTATTGATCAAATCATTGATGCTACGGCGGGTTGTGAGCGGTTGAGTTTTCTGGATGCTTATTCAGGTTATCATCAGATCAAAATGGCAGTTAAGGACCAAGTGAAGACGGCTTTTATAACTCCCTTTGGAGCCTTCTGCTATGTATCTATGCCCTTTGGGCTCAAGAGTGCCCAGGCAACTTATCAGCGGTGTGTGCAGAATTGCCTTCATAATCAGTTTAGGCGCAATGTTCATGCTTATGTGGATGATATCGTGGTGAAATCCAGGAAGGCGGAGACGTTAATATCTGATTTGAAGGAGACCTTTGATAACCTCCGGGTTTATAAGATGATGCTTAATCCGGCCAGGTGCGTTTTTGGTGTACCAGCAGGCAAGCTCTTGGGTTTTCTGGTGTCTAACAGGGGCATTGAAGCTAATCCAGAAAAGATCAAAGCTATTACGTCCCTGGCTAAACCGGCATGTATCAATGATGTTCAACGACTGGAGGGTCGTATTGCAGCGTTAAGCCGGTTTATCAGCCGGTTGGGAGAGAAGGCCATCCCTCTGTATTAGATGATGAAGAAGAGAGACAACTTTGTCTGGAGTGATGCTGCTAATGCGGCATTTGAGGATCTGAAGAAGCAGTTAGCTGAACCGCCTATTCTTGCTGCCCCCATTGATAAAGAACCATTGTTGTTATATGTGGCTACTAACGCCCGGGCTGTTAGCGTGGTTATTGTGGTGGAGCGCAAGGAAGCTGGTAAGGAGTATCCGGTTCAACGGCCGGTTTATTATATAAGTGAGGTACTTATCGAGTCCAAGCAGAGATATCCGCATTGGCATAAGTTGGTGTATGGAGTGTTTATGGCGAGCCGGAAGCTTAAGCAATATTTTCAGGGCCATCCCATTACTGTGGTCAGTTCCGCTCCTTTGGGAGATATCATTCAGAACAGGGAGGCGACTGGCCGGGTTGCTAAGTGGGCTATCGAGCTTGGACCTCACGGGGTAAAATACATGCCTCGCACAGCTATCAAGCCCCAAGCGCTCGTGGATTTCATCAACTACTGGACAGAGTTGCAGGCGCCGGAGGATAAACCAGATAACACGTACTGGACTATTCACTTCGATGGATCCAGACAATTGGAGAGCTCGGGGGCTGGAGTGGTTCTTACTTCCCCTCGAGGTGACAAATTTTGTTATGTTCTTCGTTTGATGTTTCCCTGTACTAACAATGCAGCTGAGTACGAGGCCTTACTCCACGGTCTTCGAATGGCCAAGGAGATGAACTTAATCTGGGTACGTTGCTTCGGCGACTCCGATTTAGTGGCTCAGCAAGTGTCTAGTACTTGGCATTCTAAGGATCCACTCATGGCGGCTTATCGGCGTGAGGTGGATATCATTTTCGGTCACTTCAAGGGTTACGAGGTCGAGCACATTGATCGGCGCAAGAATGAAGCGGTGGACTCTTTAAGCCGGCTCGGATCCCAGCGTAAATCGGTGCCGCCCAATGTTTTTCTTGACGTTTTGCATAATCCGTCGGTCAAAATACCAACGGAGGAGGATCTGGCTGTTCCTGACCCGGAGGCTCAATTAGTGGCGGTTCTTCATGCTATCCCTGATTGGTCAGTGCCATACCTGGCGTATATGACCCGGGGCGAGTTACCTGAGGACGAAGTTCTGGCCAGACAGATAATCCGGCGATCCAAGTCCATGACTATTGTCAATAGCGAGTTACATCATTGCAGTGTCTCAGGGGCGTTTCAGCGTTGCGTTTCTCCTAAAGAAGGCTGTGAGATATTGCGTGAAATCCACGAAGGAGACTGTGGTCATCATGCCGGTTCAAAATCCTTGGTGGCTAAGGCTTTCCGACACGGCTTTTACTGGTTAACAGCTCATGCTGATGCGGAGGATCTGGTCAGGAAGTGTGATGGCTGTCAGAAGTTTTCACGCCGAGCTCATGTTCCGGCCTAGGAATTGAGGATGATTCCAATCACCTGGCCGTTTGCAACTTGGGGGCTGGATATGGTTGGGCCTTTTAAGAGGTCCAAGGATAAGAAGACCCACCTTCTAGTGGCGGTGGATAAATTCACCAAGTGGGTGGAGGCAGAGCCAGTAAGCAAGTGTGATGCGGCCACGGTGGTTCAATTCATGAAAAAGGTGATTTTCCGCTTTGGTTTTCCACACAACATTAACAGATAATGGCACAAATCTCTCAAAGGGTGCTATGGAAGAGTTCTGTCAATGAGATCACATCCGGCTTGATGTGTCCTCAGTGACTCACCCCCAGTCTAATGGTCAAGCGGAGAGAGCTAATCAAGAAATCCTGAAGGGTATCAAGCCCCGGCTTATGGTCCCTTTGCAAAGGACGCCGGGTTGTTGGGTGGAAGAGTTGCCTTCCGTTTTATGGAGCATTAACACCACCCCCAATAGATCTACGGGTTACGCACCCTTCTTCATGGTTTATGGAGCGGAAGCAGTTCTCCCAAGTGATATTCGCCATGACTCGCCCCGAGTGGCAGCTTATGTTGAAGCGGACAATGAAAGAGCACGCCAAGATGTATTGGACCTGTTAGATGAAAAATGGGATATTGCGGCAGCTCGTTCGGCGATTTATCAGCAAGACCTGCAGCGTTATCACAGCCGCCGGGTTAAATCCAGAGCTTTTCAAGAAGGCGACTTAGTGCTCCGGCTTATCCAAGATCAGACCGACATGCACAAGTTATCCCTACCTTGGGAGGGGCCCTTTGTGGTCAGCAAGAATCTGAACAACGGGTCATACTACCTCATCGATGTTCGAGAGCACAAAGACTCACGTAAATCGGAGGAGGAGACCCGCCGGCCGTGGAATATTGCTCATCTTCGACCTTACTATACCTGAGCCTTAGGCTCCTATCATGTATATATTTATGACAATGTACATATTATGATCAATAAATAATCCGGCATCCTTGCTAAAGCGGGGCCTCTGCCGTTTCGTCTTATATATCTTCTTGGTTATGTGGGGCTTATGCTTATAAAGCGGAGTTCTGATTATCCATTAAACCGGCTTATAAAGCCACAACAAAGCTTGGGGGCTTCACAGCCAAGGGACCAAAGAGAGTCTGTTGCCACGCATAGCTCAAACATAGGTACCCACTGAGCACAGCTCACAATGTTACCTGGGGGCTCTTTGTGCACAACAACAAAGATTTTTATAGGACCCTTGTAATTGGCTATCAAGCCAGGCTTGGAAGCCAGGTGTATTCAACTAAAACCCCAGGTTAACCTGCCTTCATCAAGTAAGCCACTCCATCCAGGTAATCCTGGTATGACCCGCTGAACGTTTGACAAGTCAATCTTATACAGACCCTGAACTTGTCAAAGTTAAATGATGATTGGTTAATGTGAGGCCCATCTTAAAAGGCTTTCTAAAATGGTTTAACTCAGTGGCCTGGCAGCCCATGAAAATCCTCAAATTTTGGGCCTGGCAGCCCTTGAAAAGCCTCGACTACAAGTTTTTGTTTGCTTTTATTTGTCAAGAAATTTCTCCTTCGATAAGGTTTTAAGGTAAACCGGCGTCTATTGACCAGGCCTGACTATAAGTCATCAATATAACCTGGTGTTTGTAAACCCGGCGTGGCTTTCAACTATAAGTTGTTAGTACACAACTAATTGTAAACCGGTGTTTGTTAACCCGGCCTGGCATTGAGTATAAGTCGCCAGGATGATTATCCGGTGTTTATCATAACCCTGCATGGCTTATTATAAACCAGAACAGCATGGTGGGAATTATCAGCAATCAAGATTTGGGTTATCACCCTTACTAGAAGAAAGTTGGTAAACCAACGATGTGATTCAATATCACAGGTATGATGTATTTCATATTTCATTGTTTTACAGCCTTGGTTATAAACCCTGGCTATATATTGGGCATTATGACCCGTCCGGCGGTAAACCGTTAGGACAATTTTTTTAGTTTAATTCTATGCAGAAACAGGATTGCATAAAACTACTAAGGATCATAAGCAGACAATGCATATCATTGCAGATTAACAGTATCAGGCAAAGTGGCTATGCACGATGGCATAGCAGACCAAGTGTTTAAGCTAGCCTATTACAAGGCGTTTTTGACTGCCCAAAAGGATAATTGTTTTTCACAAGAATGACATTGTGCAAACGATAAACTGGCTTCCGAACTATGATTCTTCCTCAGGTTGATGTGAAGGTTGCGGATCATCCTGCGCTGGTTCACCCTCCGCCTCCCCACCCAGTGGATGGAAGTCAATGGTTGCCCAGTCAATCCCAGATAAAGCTCAGAAGACAGCTTCATCGCTTATAAGGTCGGACGGTTCAACATCAGGGGCATAAGTATGCTTACGGATTGGCGGGATAAGATTTTGCGCTTCATAAACCGACGCATCAATCCGTTTGTTGTCTGCGTCATAAATCGACCGGTGGAATGACAAATCAGTCTCTTTGGCCAGTTTACTTGCAAGCGGGCGCATCTCCTTTGTCAAAGCTCTAAGGGCATCATTGTCAAATTCTGACCCATCTTCTTTTTGGCTGGGATAGCCATTCCCAATGTCTTCCGGATCAAGATTAGCTATCCAGGCCTTAGCCCAAGTCAGTGCAGACAGTGCACCGGCCCTTGCCGCAGATCTCTTCACCTCTTCTAGTTGGGCAGGCGTCATGGATAACTTGGCCAATGTATCATTGATTAAAGTTGGTGGCGGTTTATTGTACGAAGCTGTGCAGATGACCCGTTGAGTGCCGGTATATAACTGCTCTATCAAGGTATAGGCAGCCTTCAGTTTTTTGCGCATATCTGAACCGAGATGTGCAACACGGCTACCTGCAATGGTTACAATATTATTGTTAAACCGGCAATCTCAAGGATGATTAAGTACAGTTCATGAAGAGGGTACTTACCAAAAATAGCAGAGGTCATAGCGTTGATTTGCCGCTTTAATCCAGTCAGTTCTTTTATCACCGGTTTAAGGGCTGCTTCAGCATCCTCCGCCCGCTTTAGCAAAGTTGTTTTTTCAGCCTCCCAATCTGCCCGTTCCCCTTTGAAGCCATCCTTCAATTGTTCCATGGCTGTTAAAGCGCCCTTCAGCTCTTCTTTGGCCTTTGAAGTTTCGGCTTGCTGGGACTTGATGTTTTCATGGAGGTCGGCGATTTGGGAATCTTTTTTGGTGAAGTCGGCCTGCAAAAGACAGATAATAAGTTGGTAATACTTTTTTCAAAGTCCCAAGCACATAAAAAGTTATACACTTGGCACTTGGGGGCTAATGCGGATTGCGTTTTCTCAACTGATATTTTAAGTCCCAAGCACACAACAAGTTATATACTTGGCACTTGGGGGCTAATGCATATCGGATCAATTCAAAGTTATCAAGTTTCTCTCAACAAACTGGATCATGTTGATGATTGAAAGGAATTTTGGAAACTACATTACAGATGATATACTGGTTCATCCTAAAGGTATAAACCGGTCTATAGGGGCTATACAAGCAAAATCCAATCTTATCCTACTACAAGTCCCGGTTCACATTCACATTGATGAACCGGCCCTTGGGGGCTACTGGAGTTGATAATTGAAGTAGGCTATAAGGAAAAAGAAGTTATGCAAAGGAACAGATATTTACCTCATATCGCTCTTTCATCAGACCTACTAAACCGACTTCATAATCGCGGCTGGTATACAAACGGTTTAGATATCCAGAGTGGATGTCCTGAGCATTGAGGTGGGCATAGCTTGATACATTTGTTTTCCATTTGCCTTTGTCCACAGCGGAGAATTCTTCCTTGGCACTATGCTTTGATAAAGCGACAGGGTTGCCAGGAGCAGTATGGCCAAAGCCGGTAATCACAACATCATCTGTGGTGCCATCAACAGTCTTGTCTGGGCTTGGCGGTTTAGCAGATGTTCTTGCTGGGCTTGGTGGATCGGCAGCTGGGCTCGGCGGATCAGCAGACTGGCTCGTTGGATTCATTTCTGCCGATTCAACAAAAGTATCCTGACCTTGAGGTACCGGGTCATCCAGAGTAATATCAGCATTCTAATCAAGAGCCTCTGAGGTCCTCTCCGGTTCAGTGGCTGGATTATCATCAGCTGGTGTAGTCAGCTTGGCTTTCTTGCTAAGTCTGGCTTTGGCACTAAAAAGAATAAACGCAAAGGTTAGTACAATAAACCAGTACAAGGCATATAAAATTAAGTATAGTATGCTTACCCAGGAATGGTTTTGATGGAGGCATCTGTGTGGTTGATGAATCGCCGGAGGATGAATGGGAGGTTCCCTGATAATTTGAATCAGGCGGATTAAGAGGATATCGGAAGTAACCCGCCTTGGGATAAAGTGTATTAGAAGAACAAGAGACCTCTTGACGGCGTTTGCGGACCGGAGAATATGGTAAACCGGAGGAGGTAACTTGTTGGCCGCTATGCCGAGTGGTGCGGTGAGCTTCATGCTACTGTGTCTTCAAAGAAAAGTGTGGATCCGAATAAGCAAGAGGGTGTGAATATTTTACTTTCCGGACTGCTCGACGGAGTTTTCATACTGGCACATGATTTGAGTTGGAAGATAGAACAATTACCTCTACATCACTAGCCCGGCTAGCTTCCGCATCATCCTGATAACAATCATTGTCAATGAGGTGTATGAAAAAAGAACAAAGAGAGTCAAGTTCTACCTCTGATTCCGGGTCATCAAGCTCTTCATCATTGGGCAGATCAGAAGCCTCGGTGGTTTTCTTCTTTGCTAGCCTCTTTGTAACCCTGGTCTTGATGCGAGGTGCCCTCGCCGGTTTATCTTGTGATTTCCTCTTCCAGAACGGATCATCACCCTGTGCAGATGGACAACAAGTTATAAAGGAATGATTAAGAAGGGATGAATTAAGGCAAAAATAAGACAATTCTTACAGCCGGCGGTTTGTTGGACGCATAGAAGGGGCTAAGGCCTACTCTGCTACATGCAGCCACCGGTTCATCAAGCATTTTCTTGACAGCTTCGGTGACATCATCATCTATGAGCTGGATGTCAATATGACGCTGAGGCTCTTTTAGTTCCCCTATGTATTCACACATTAAACCGGGGCGCTGGCTTAAAGGCAAAATTCTCCAAGACACCCAGCATCGAACGAAATCAATGCCTGTTAGACCATTGGCCACAAAAGCTCTGAGTTTTGCTAGCTGAGGGGCATATTTTGATCGTTCCTTGGCAGTTAGTCGCTGAGGAACCGGATGAGTTTTGGTAAGCTGGTATGCACGATAACCTGGCAGAGGATTTTCATTGTCTGGAGTTGTATTGCGGCAGTAAAACCAAGTCTGATTCCAGTCCTTGGGGTGGCTATGATGTTGGGCGTGAGGGAAGTCAACATTCTTTCTCTTCTGGATTGAAATGCCCCTGAGTTCGGTGTTGGGCCCGTCCGTAAATTCAGTACGGCGGTTTAAGTAAAAGAAGTCCCGGAATAGTTCCATAGTGGGTTCCTCTTGCAGATAGACTTCGCAAAATACTTGAAAAATGCATATATTGGACACGGAGTTCGTTCCAATATCTTGAGGGCGGATCTGGAAGCTAGCAAGCACATCACGAAAGAATTTTGATCCAGGCGGGCTGAACCCTCGATTCAGATAATCAGTAAATACAATCACTTCTCCATTCTGGAGCTCGGGAGGATTTTCTAAACCAGGTACTCTCCAGTGGATGGTTTCTTGGCTCGCTAAAGCGCCAGTCAAAACGTACCCAGTCAGTTGCTCTTCAGTAACCCGGGAAGGGACCCAATTGCAAGCAAAGAACTGTTTTGCCATTTCAATGACAAGCTGGGAAAGAGGATTAAAACCGGTTTACAATTTATGACTGATGTATATAAACCGGCATCAGGCCGGGGGAAGGAGATATCGAAACATATATGCACTGATAGACCGGAGTATGTGATATTAAGGTCAAATTGGCGGTTTAAGAGAGGGCTAATGGTACCTGGCGGGTTATCATTTTCTACAAAGTTAAACCGCCTACAATGGTGCGGAAGCTGCAGATCTGAGAAATTCCTAACTATTGCACAAACAGGTTTCACAAGTTGGTGTTATAATTTTGGATCTACCATAGTTTTAAAAAGGAGGAAAATTCCAAAGCCCTAAGTGGTGACAGCGGAACAATCAAAAACCAGATTAGATCTGTTTTCTGAAGAAGAGATGCTATGGGGAGGAAAAAATGCTCTATAGCTACGGCCGCACAGGAGGAATATCAAGATTTATCAAGTTCTTAGGTGGCCGCAAGGTGCAGCAACGAACACTGAAGAACACCGAAGAACAACGAAACCCTAATGGTAGATCTGAGGTGAAGAAGAAGGAAACTTACAAAGGTTGAAGGAGTAGCAGAGAGGCGCCGCGTTTCTCTGGTCAGATCAGGTTGATGCAGCGGCCGTTGTTGGTGCAGAGGCGAAGGCCGATGGCGGCGGCTGCGCTCGAGCACTGAGGCGACGTGAGGAAGACGACGAGGCGAAGGGGCACGAAGGGGAAAAGGAAAAATGACCCTCGGTCCTATTTATAAGGCGAAAGGATAAGTGACAGGCGCGGGAATCGATGAACCCAAAAAATGGATATGTGACACAGCTGTCGCCTTGATTTTCGGAGGTTCATTAATAAAAGGGAAGTATTTACAGGTTTTTATAAGCAGGTGACGTCATGGCGATTTATTACAATCTTGGAAGATGACGTCACAGCGATTTACAAAGTTCATATGGAGATGACGTCATGGCGGTTTACAAGGTTCATACAAAGATGCTCAAGGAGTTTTTCTAAGTATTGAAGATTGACATGAACATGTTCAAATCAACCTGGGGCCTAATGTTGGGGATATAACTATTGAGTATAAACCGCCCAGGAGGGGCCGGGTTATGCTCATCCGTACTGAAGCCCATGAAGACGAGGAATATGGCGCTTTACTACAGAGACTTAGAGGCCCAGAGCCAAAGGGCGGATTAGGGCCCATAGACATAAACCGCCATGAGATATGTAACTTGTGTTGTAAGATAGGGAAAGGTAGAAACCGAGCCAGACACGTGTATGAACCGGCCTCAGTATTCTGTAAACCGCCGGGTGTCAACCTGTGTATATAAAGGGACGACCCGGCGGCGATTCAGGGACAAGAGACAACAGCTCGAGAGACAGGCAAAGCGGATTCGCTCCTTGATCATCGAGACCCCATCAATTCCACCACAACTGGATCGTAGGCTTTTACCTTCACCGTATGGGGCCGAACCAGTATAAACTCCACGTGTCCTTTGTCCGGTTTAACCCCTTTAAGCTAATCTCGTTGCGATGGCTCCATGACTAAGTCCTCTCACTAGGACATCTGACGTGTTAATTCGTTGTCGGTTCATCTTGGATGGGGTCTTAGTGTTTCATGAAATCCTTCATGAGGTCCGCTCGAGGCATCTCAAGATGGTCTTCTTGAAGATTGACTTTCATAAAGCCTATGACACGGTATGTTGGTCCTTCCTTCGGGAAGTGTTACTCCGGAAAGGGTTCGACGATCGTTGGGTTACTCGGGTCATGCAGATGGTCTCTTCTGGGCGGACTGTTGTGAACATTAACGGCGAGATTGGCCCATAGTTCCCTACCCTATGTGGGGTTAGACAGGGCGACCCCTTCTCCCCCTTCTTGTTTAACATGGTGGTTGATGCACTCGCCTCCCTCCTTGACAAGGCGAAGGCAGCTGACCATATCCATGGGATCGTCCCGCATTTGGCTGGCGACCATGGGATCTCTCTCCTCTAGTATGTCGACGACACCATCATTCTGGTGGAAGGCTCTGACATGGACATCTCCAACCTCAAATTCCTCCTCCTGTGCTTCCAGCAGATGTCCGGTCTCATGATCAACTTCGACAAGAGCGATGTGATGGTCTTAGGTTACTCCCCTTCCAAGTCCCAGAGCATCACCGACCGCCTCAATTTCCATCTGGGCGCCTTACCCACGACCTACTTGAGGATTACCATTAGCGACTCTCAACTCTCTGTCGCCAAGCTCCGCCCCTCGGTAGCCAAGCTCCAGCTCCGCATCGAGCCTCGGCAGGCGCGGTGGCAGTCCAAGGCTGCCCGACGATCCTCATCAACTCATCGTTGTCTAGTCAGCTTCTGTTCCTTATGGGTTTCTATAGCCTCCATGACACCCTTCATCATGAGATCGCCAAGGTCCAGGCTCGATTCTACTGGGCGGGTGAAAACAATAAGTAGAAGTACCATATGTGTAGTTGGCCCGACATCTGCAAGCCTCGCACAGGGAGGCCTTGGGATCATGTGCTCCAAACGCATGAACATCGCCTTGCTATCCCGGTGGCTTTGGCGCATCGCTCGTAGTGAGGGCGGCCTATGGCTTGACATCATCCGGAATAAATACATGTATGGTCAATTGCTCGCCTTCTATCACTGTTTTGGCAGCTCGCAATTCTGGCAGTCCGTCGTCCAGCTGCTCCCGGTTCTCTGCATCAGAACTTCTATCTCGGTGGCCTCTGGCGCAGCTACCCTGTTTTGGTTCAACCGCTGGGCTGGTGATCTCCCCTTTGCGGCTCGCTTTCCTGACATGTTCTCCATCGCGGTTGATTCTAGCTCGATCGAGGCGGCCCTTATTGACTTAGGGAATCTCGTGTTCCGTCGTCCGTTCGGACCTCCGGACACTGCGGCCTGGCATGAGCTCCTCAATCTCCTCGATTGCATTGCCCTCCACGAGCCGGATGCTGACCAGGGGATCGACTGCACCTCCTAGCGTCTTGAGCTCTCGGGTATATTCTCCACCAAGTCCCTCTACCATGCCATTGCTCCCTCCACTGCCCCTCCCTCTAGTGCAGGTCTGGTCCATCCGTCTGCCACTGAAGATTAGGATCTTCTTGTGGCAGTGGATCTAGGGTCGGACACCCTCGGGCGTGGAGGTCCGCAAGCGGACTGGCCCGGGCGATGGTCTATGCCCTCTCTGTGGGACGGCTGATGATTCCAACCACATTTTCTTCACATGCGTTGCGGCCCAGTTCCTTTGGAGTTGCTTCCGGGAGGCCATGGGTAGGAATTAATGCCACTCCAACTTCCTCGATCTCTTCGCCGAGATCCAGGCCTCCCCCCCCCCCCCCCCCCCCCACCCCCCCCCCGCCCCCCCCCCCCCCCCCCCCACCCCCCCCCCGCCCCCCCCCCCCCCCCCCCCACCCCCCCCCCGCCCCCCCCCCCCCCCCCCCCACCCCCCCCCCGCCCCCCCCCCCCCCCCCCCCACCCCCCCCCCGCCCCCCCCCCCCCCCCCCCCACCCCCCCCCCGCCCCCCCCCCCCCCCCCCCCACCCCCCCCCCGCCCCCCCCCCCCCCCCCCCCACCCCCCCCCCGCCCCCCCCCCCCCCCCCCCCACCCCCCCCCCGCCCCCCCCCCCCCCCCCCCCACCCCCCCCCCGCCCCCCCCCCCCCCCCCCCCACCCCCCCCCCGCCCCCCCCCCCCCCCCGATCCACTCGCCACATTAGGTGACTTGAGATTGGAGTCCTAGCTTGGACCCTATGGAGGGTTCGCAATAAGCTTGTGATCTAGCAAATTCCTCTCCGACGTGCTTCTGATGCGGTTTTCAAACTTTGTGGTTACTTTCAGCTCTGGCAGCCTCTTAGCCGCCCTTAGGATTGGGACACCATCAGCTCCTTCATCGCCGATCTTCGCCAGATGGCCCTCCACTTGGCGTCTCTACTACCTCCGCCACCACCCGAGCTGGATTAGCTCCCCTTGGGGTGTATCGTCTCTTTGTTTTCCTTCCAGGGCTTGTTGAGTTGTGCCCTCAGCAGAACCCTCATACTTTAGTATTGTGTGTGTGTGTGTAGCGTGTGAACTTTTGTGTTCTCTGGTGCTTGGGCGGTTTGCTTTATATATAAAGCGGGGTGAAAGCCATTTTCGGTAAAATCCACCACCCAACCCATTTATGTCTTGTCTTGGTTGTACACAAAGGTTGCACTACAGACTATAATCTACGAAAAAAATAACATAGTTTCAACTGTAGAAATAGCAAGTGGGTCCTACCATCTTTTTTCGAGTGAAAAATTCTGATCCATTCATCAAACATCATGGCAACAAAAAGAACACTTGAAGTGACAAAAACTACATCCAGATCCATAGGCCACCTAGCGACAACTACAATCACTCGGGCTAGATGAAGGCATGCCACCGTCACCGCCCCTCCCTCACCGGAGCAAGGAAAACCTTGTTGTAGTAGACAGTAGGAAAGTCGTCGTGCTAACGCACCAGAACAACAGTCGTCGTTGATGGAGATCACAAGCATCGAACTTGTAGACACACGAACGCAAAAAAATGAATACCAAATTCATACAAATCCACCAAAGACAAACACTAACTGAATCCCGCTAGATCCATCGGGGATAGACCTCCACACGCCCTCGGACGATGCTAGATGTACCCCGATGTGGTGGCTAGGCGGAGAGAACCCTATTTCATCTTCAGGGAGCCGCCACCTCCTCACCTTCCTAAGCAAGGCAAAACCCTAAACAAACTCAAAAGCAAGATAAAACCCTAAAAAAACTCAAAAACACACCTAAAGCAAAGCAGGAGCCCTCCCACCGAGAAGGGTAGGGATCCACTGTGCCTCCATGGCCCTAAGGCCACAGAAGGCGAGGCAGATCAGCACCAGCAGGAGGCATGAAAACCTAGTTTCTTTATTCGCTCGTGGGGTGCTACTATCTTTTGATCATAATATTTATAGCTTAGCAAACAAAATCATTTTTCATTTTTTCCAAAATTGTGAAGGCAAAAGGTCATAGATATAGACTAAGAAAACAAAAGTGCACAAGTGAATATTGGTAAAAGAATGCAATCATTTCCTCTATGTACTTACTCTGACCATAGTTTAAAAAAGTGGTAATCGGTCGAACCACCGTCACTTGTTCACATCTAGTTTTTTAGGCTACAAACATACATTTTATACTAATATAGTAGTAAACAAATGTCAAATAGTTTTTCCTGCCAATTCTTTTTGTCTGATGGCAGCACGGTCTACACACTTTAAGAAGCCGTCAACATTGTTTAACCCGGCATTTTCCGGTTCGGCTGCCAGTCCTGTACAGTTTTTTAACTATGGATGTGATGTAAAACTCTTGTTTACATTAGCTTACTGCAATTTACTATAGCTCCGATGATTGATTATATTTCCTCAACATGGATATTACTTTATTTTTTAACCAAATTTTAAATGTATATTTATCAACATATTTTTTATACCCTTGATTTTTTATATAAAAACTTATAGATATGGATTTCAGCAAATTACTACATTTAGAGCTACTAGTTAATGTATAATGATATTATATCGTATGTCAGAAAATTATTGGGTTCAACACATGGCATCAGTTATATAGGCTTACGCATTACCGCAGAAAAAGAGTTATGCTTGCCCATACTCATACCATCCGGACCCATGCCCCATCTCAGTGACGATCTTAAGTAGGCCCAACCCAAATACTAGGCCATAATTGTCATGGGTGCTGCGAGTGCATAGCACACCGGGAGCTATGTCTCGCTTATTGTGAGATCTAGCCGGACGTCCTATATGACGCTCTTTGCGTCAAGTTGCTGCTATTTCGCACAGAGCCTCCACTTGGCGGGCTTTCAGGGCCGTTTCTGTTTCGTTTTTTGTTTCACGAGCGAGCGAGAAGACAATGTTTCTGTCCGCTTCCTTCTGTTCGCTTCCTTCTGTTTCTCTTGCTTCTGTTTCAATGGAAAACTGTTGCTTTGAGTAAAACTGTTCTGCAGTATTAAACTTTATCTCTTTATTTTGTTTCAATGGAAAACTTAAGCTGTAAACTGTGAAGTGCACAGAATCTTCTATTTCCAAGGATAAAATTATTTACAACTGAAACTGTAGCCCATGAAACTTAGCAGGAAAATATCGCTGGAGCACAAAATTTCCATTGACTAAGTACAGGGAACAACATGGAAACATTTTTCTCATTGACATAGATCTCATTGACACAGATAAAACTAGAGGAAACATTTTTCAATGGAATTCTTTCTTCTAGTTGAAATTCTTTGTTGGCAGTGGAGTTTTGCTTGAAGTTGAAAATAATACTAGCAATGAAAACCTGCAGAATAAAAGAAAAGGATGGTTAGTTGGGAAAGATCATTCTCATTTCCGTGAAAAAATGCCTAGCTTACAGTACCACTAGTAATTACTTGCTTATAAAAATAGATTTGGTTAGATATATTGTTAAGAAAAATGTGTGAAAATGCATGTTCAACTAGATAAGACAGACAGGTAGTTCCTTTTTAATAAAACACTAGCAAGTTGCCCATGCATTGCACAGAACATCAAGATGGATTTGTATGAGTAGTTTATCTTGTAGGAAAAAAGGATGAACGAGGGAATGCCTTATTTGCAAATGTGGAGAGGGGTGTGGGTATCTTTTTGCAAAATTGTCATTTGTTTCCTTCCTATCCGTCAGATATAAATCGGATGGCCTATATTGCATAATGGCAGGCACACCATCATCACCAACTCTGCTTTTTATAAGAGTGGAGATTATCCATTTAGGTGAAAACATGTCACGATTCGCTGTTATTTAGTAAAAAGACTGAAGATCTTGAAATTACCTGAACTCATGCATTGATAAAGTTCAAAATTGATTATCCTTGAAAGGGTTACATGAATATTCAGAAACCTTGATGAAGAAATGTGATTACAGGAATTTATTTGCACCATTTAATACATAAAACAAAGTGTAAGAACTAGTATTTCTCACATGTCTGTCGAGAAATGAACAGTAGCAAAAAAACAAGTGAAAGAACTAGAATTACTTACATGTCTCTGGAGCAATGAAGTTACCAATGACAGATGCATTTCATTGTCCTTGCAAATGACAATCTCAAACAAAAATTTCTCGCGAATAGATCGTCCTTCAATATTAAAATAATTGCTATTTTATTTTAGTATAGCTTCTTTGGTTATGTTTGGGAGAATGTCAGAAGAAGTAAGTGCCTCCTGTCAAGTTTTTATGTACCTACATTGGAGAAACCCTCCATTCTAAGAACTTTGTAGCACAATTCAAATAATGTTCTTTTGATTCCAATAATGTCCTTTCTGTAAGCATTGTGAACTTTTTGTAAGCATTCTATAATTTCTTGGAAACCAAATAAATGTTGCTCAATTCAAATAATGTTCTTGTGATTTCAATAATGTTCTTTCTGTAAGCATTGTGAACTTTCTGTAAGCATTCAATAATGTTCCTGGAAATCAAATAAATGTTGCTCAATTCAAATAATGTTCTTGTGATTTCCATAATGTTCTTTCTGTAAGAATTGTGAACTTTCTATAAGCATTCAATAATGTTCTTGGAAATCAAATTAACTTTGCTTAATTCAAATAATGTTCTTGTGATTTCAAAAAATGTCCGTCAACTCAAATAAAGTTCTTGGAAATAAAAAAATGTTCTTTAATTCAAATAATGTTCTTGGAAGTCAAAAAATATTCCTCAATTCAAATAAAGTTCTTGGCATTTGAAGAAATGTTCATGAATTGAAATAAAGTTCTTGGAAATCAAAAAATTATCTTTATCTGAAATAGTGTTCCTTGAAGTCAAAAGAATGTTACTCAATTCAAATAAATGTTCTTGGGATTTCAGAAAATGTTCGTCAACAAAAATAAAGTACTTGGAAATCCAAAAAAATGTTCTTTGATTAGAATTGAAGTCAAATAAATGTTCCTCGATTCATATAATGTTCCTGGCATTCCAAAATATATATTCGTCAATTCAAACAAAGTTCTAGGTATAAAAGTTTGTTCATCCAAAATATGTTCTTCCATTCAAAATTGGTTCTTTTATTCCAAAAATGTTATTAATTTTTTTACAAAAAATCTTTGATTCAAAATTGTTCTTAAAATTCAAATTTGTTCTTGGGATTGAAATTACTCCCTCCGTCCGGAAATACTTGTCATAAAAATGGATGTATCTAGATGTATTTTAGTTCTAGATACATCCATTTTGATCCATTCTTCCGACAAGTATTTCCGGATGGAGGGAGTATGTTCTAAGACTCAAAAAATATCAAAGGCATTCTGAAAAGATTCTAGTATTCAAATTTTGTTCTAAGAATGAAAAAATGTTCTTGGACTTCAAAAATTGTGGAAGAAACTCAAAAAATGTTCTCGGATTCAAAATTGTTCTAGGATTCGAAAGGATGTTTTAGGATTCAAAAAATGTTCTTGGAATTCAAAATTTGTTGAAGACGTTAAAAAAATGTTCTAGGATTCAAAAAATATTCCACGGTTCAAAAAATGTTCTTGGAATTCAATAGCTGCTCTTGGTATTAAAAAATTGTTCTTGGAACTGAAATTATGTTCTAGGATCTAGTAAATGTACCCATAAAAAAGATTCGATAAATGGTGATGACATAAAAATCTTTTTGGAATTCAAAAATTATTCAATGCATTCAAAACAGGTTGTAGGATCCAAGTTTTGTTCTAAGATTGAAAAATTGTTCTATGATTCAAATTTTGTTCTAAGATTAAAATAAATGTTCTAAGGTTAAAAAATGTTCTTGGAATTTATCATATGTCCTAAGGTTTACAAAAATTTCTTGGAATTCAAAAACTGTGTTTGGTATTCAAAAAAGATTCTTGAATCGAAATTACGTTCTATGATTAGATAAATGTTCAAGACATTTAAAAAAATGGAATTAAACAATATTCTTAGAAAAATTATGCTCTAAGTTTGAAAAAAATATTCTTTGATTGAAATGTTCTAGGATTGAGAAAATTATTCTTGGAACTGAAAAATTACTCTTCATATTAAAAAGTTGTTCTTGGAATTGAAGTTATGTTCTAAGACTTGAAAAGCTGTTCAAGACATTTAGAAAAATGTTTTTGAAATTTTAAATTGTTCGAGACATTCAAAAAGGGTTTTAGGATTCAAATTTTGTTTGAAATATAAAAAAACTTGGATTGAAGAAAGTTATATTCATACTCAATTTATTTTTGGACGAAGTTTTTATTAGAAGCTGAATCAACGATCTATCCATCCTCAAATACATAGTGATTCGAATATAGTACCAAGACAACAAACAGAACAGGAACTTCCTTAATATATGGTTCAGAATAACTTCTCTATTAGTGATGCAATATTGTGGTGTGAGATACACAAGAAAACAACAAGAAAAACGAAAATGCAAACATTTAGAACACATGCACACATGGTACAAATTCTGTTATATGAACTAGACAGCTGAATGCTTTCTGACGTATATATTGACGAGACAAAAATGGAAGTACACATGAATGTAATCATCTACTTGTGACTACTCCTTTCCTTTCTGAAAACAATCTGCCGAGATGACGAATGATTTCCTAAAATAGTTGAACAGAAACATACTGGAGTAAGCGCAGAATTAGTTTGTATCAAAAAATGTAACAAGGTATATGAAGAATCCGATATAGAAATAGTGGAGGAAAATCAGATTAGCAAGCAACTAGCTAGTGTTTTTTTCCAGGGAAGCAAGTAGCTACTGTTAGCTAAATAGCGTGTGCACGTAGTTAAATTGACATCACAAAACTTGCAGATTAGAGAGGTAGATACTAATTAAGCTGCCAAACAAACTAGGAGGTGCTTCAAATTAATTATCTGAACATTCAAAACTATAGTAGAATATATTGTGAAGATAACCACATTAAAAAGTGGTAATGACTATTTATGAACTAGAAAATGATATGATTTGCATGGAAACGAAATAATGTTGAAATGAATACTAGGTTACTCAACATATTCATGAGAACACCTCATGTATCTATGAGCATTTATCAGAAAAACTAGGCGAGATTCAACAGATTTGTTTACAGTAGCAGCTAGTTCATGCATAGCAGAGAAACAAGACTCTTGAGTGGTGTTGGTCACCGGCGATGTATAGAGTTGCTGCCGTCTCCGACAAAGAGTGGGGGTCAAGAGCATTGCTAACCGTAGCACGGTATAAAAGAAATAGTAGAAAAGAAGTCTAGTGAGCACCAAAACTAAGCTGTAGAACAATGGAGCTAAACAGTAGAACAGTTCCACACAAGTTGAATCCTATTACAGGTCTAGTACAAGTTCTGGTTCTAACCGAGAAGAGAACTACAACAGCATCACCAGAACTATCACCACTGCAGAAGTATATACATGGAAAATTCATCTACACAATTCAGAGTATCACCAAAACATCTTGAAACATATCCATACAAAGGGTTATGAACAAAACTGTCAAGCACCAGAACAGAAAACAGTTGACTAGTACTTGACGTAATGATTTACCTACAGCCCTGTAGAACAACCATGATCTGTTAGATCTCAGCCAAACCTGCAAACACAAACAGAAAAATAAAGCCGAATGCAGTTGAGGAACTTAGTATATTGGAATAAAACCCAAAGTCCCAAACGGGAAACACCGGATCTGACGAAACTCGACCAATTATCACAGAATTGAAGTGCTATTCCTCAGATTTGGTTCTCAAAACACCATCTACCAACAACAAAGAATAAAATCAGCTAACCCTAACTTCCATCCGATATACTTGCAGGAAGGGGAGAGAAGATGAAGAACCAGAGCACCTAGCGAACGAGACGCGCGAAGGAGGAAGGAATGAAGACCACGGCGAAGAATCGAGTGGAAGGAAGCAGAGAAGGAATCGAAACAAGGCAGTCGCAGGAAGAAAGGGGAACGGGGAAACAGGCGTGCGCCAATGGAGTCGCTCGAAATAGGAAACAGGAAAAAGGGCCGGCCCAAAGACGGGCGAAGGGTGTGCTTCGCCCCAACAGTTTGACGCAAAATGTGTCAAATAGGGATTTCCAGCTCTAGCTCTGTCTTGCCTTTGGCGCTCGCTGTTGTGTCCTTTTAATAGGCCAACCCAGTGAAGTAGTTTTGGAAAGGTTTTGTGCACCGGTTTGTGGAACCTTCATCAGTTCTGAGAAGGTTCCATGCGGTTTCTTTCCTTTTTCTATGTTTTCCTTTATGGTTTTTCTTTTACTTTTTTCCTATGCTTTTAAATTTTTTTGTCCTTTTTATTTATTTCAAATACATGTCAACTTCTTAATACATGTTGCATTTTTCATATGCGTTGAACATTTTTCTTACATTATTTAAACTTTTAAAAAATGTCACGAAATGTTTTAAATGATACTAAATATCTGACTAAAATTACGCAAATATTTCTTTCACATTGTATAAACATTTATTTTACATTTGTATAGCAAATTTAATGTCATGAACATTTTTTAAATGACACGAACATGTTTTAGTGGTACATAATACTTGTACAGACTGCATGGGCATTTTCTGTTTTGCATGACAGTGCTGGAAAATTCTTAGCAGCAAGTAACAATGTTGTTGTTGTCTTTTCGGGGAAAGTAACAATGTTGTTGGTGTTTGCATAGATGTCTTCATGGTAGAAGCGCTGGCTCTTCGGTTTGGTTTAAACTTGGCAACATCTTTGGGCTGCACTAAGTTAATCATCAACTCCGACAACATTAATGTAATCTTAGCAATGCAAGACGGAGACAATACGTCAGGATCATCGGCCACCATTCGAGATGATTGCTTCCATATGGCTAGGGACTTCACTCATGTTCGGCATGAACACATTCACAGAGAAGCAAATGTTGTTGTTGATGACCTAGCTAGACTTTGTAAATTTTCTCCCCCAAATTCTTGGTTTGATGAGGCACCGGATGCCATCACTCCCTTGCTTGTAAGTGACGCTGTTTTGATTACTACTCCCTACGTAATCCATCCACAGTGGAATATCTAAAAGTTTCATGGACATTTTTTAATGTCAAGAACAAATTTTTGAAATGCGTGAACTTTTTTTAAAAATTGCATGAATAAATTTTCTACATTGCATGACTTTTTTAATGCGTGATGAACGCTTTTAAAAATTGAAATAAATAAATATATTTTGAAGGATATTTATTTAGAATATTTCGAAATATAAAGAAAAGCAAAAAATAATAAACAAATGAACAATAAAAACCGAACAAAACGAAAGAAAAAATACATCTCGAAGATACTTGGCCGGCCCACTGGCAAAGCTGCTTGAGGAGAGCGGTACTACTATAGACGCTCTCCCCTTTGTGGCATGGGAGCCCATATTCTACGCTCCGTGCGATGAATTGCGAAATCACTAGTTGAGGAGTACTCGTTGCAAAAATCATCTCAATCTTTCGGGTTACGACAAGTGGCGTGCTGCATGTACGTCACTTGTCTACCTGGAAGTTTTCTCTTTTTCGTAGATTCGTTTATTCAAAACGTTTTATCTCTTAAATCATGCATCCAAATCTCGAACCGCTTTCACTGTTGGATTCCTCACGTCGAGACCTTCAAATCTAGATTTCATGTTGATAGGTTCTGACAAACTTTTTTTCACGAAAAAAGGATGAAAAAACCGTAAAGAAAACCGAACCAGGAGCACGAGTTTTTTCTCCTTTTCGAAAAAGGCACGCCTATGCCTGTCACGAAATCACAAACCGTGTCTCTCATGAAAGCAAAATCATGACTCTCGCGAAAAAAAAAAGAGAAAACATGTTTTCTTTTTTCGTTTCTGTTTCTTTGGAGGCACGGTCATGACTAAAGCACAACCGTGCCTCTCGCGAAAGCAAAACCGTAACTCTTGCAAAAGAAAAAAACCAAAAAAATTTGTTTCTGAGAGGCACGGTCGTGACTCTCGCGAAAGCACAACCGTGCCTCTCGCGGAAGCAAAACCGTGACTTTCGCGAAAGCACAACCGTGCCTCTCGCGGAAGCAAAACCGTGACTCTCACGAAAAAAAAACAAAAACGTGTTTTTCATTTTCAAGAGGCACGGCCATGACTCTAGCTACAGCACAACCGTGCCTCTCGCGGAAGCAAAACAGTGACTATCGCGGTTGAGAGCGCGACAAGTGACGATGATCGTTGCGAGGCTTCCGAAGAAGCACTGGTTAACTAGTTGCTAATTGTCTCTATAACGCTATATGGGCCATCACTTGCTCTGCCCAAAAATGTTTAATACAGTATATTTATTTACTTTTACTTGTTTGATGTCAGAAATTGATCTCTGTTTGTGTATTTCAAAGAACTTTTTACCTCCAACGTGCAATATTTATTAATGGTAAATGTAATCTTCTCAACCTTGACCATTACAATATGAGAAGGCCACAGCTATTTCCTCCATTAGAATGTTATAAGGACAATGATGGCTCAATAAGAGACAATTCATCAATCGGCATGCGTTGTGAATGACAATGATGGCTCAATAAGAGAGAATTCATCAATCCGCATGCGTTGTGAATGCAATATTTTTCAATGGAAACACCGAAAACAACACAATAAGCACTATTCCTCCTATAACCAACTAAAAGACGACCCTTATGCAATGAGAAACCAGCTCCCACCAAAATGAAGCCTTCGCCTAGCTATATATTGAAAAGTCACGTACACCAAAATGTCTAGTCCCAGAAGCATTTGATTGGAATGTATTGCATTACTAACTAAATTGCTCTACAGGCCCGGATTTAAGTTAGTGCTAGAAATGGCATTGACAAATCAACTATCATTTGTGTCAAAGTCACGAATATAGTGCGCAAAGCTTTACCAGCTCTGACACACATACCATCTTGGATTCTGGTAGCTAACTTGTTGGTGCAGTACATTGTTTGAACTATGGCTTCAGCTTACATACTGTCCTGGCTCGACCAATGGAGTCAATGGGCTGCACAGATGCATCAGTTGCTACGTTAAGGTGGGTGATCATGGTTTCTGATGCAATGCTTGTTGTTCCTGTAATTTGTTTGATCTCTCTGGTTCAGCCCTGACAACAGCTGGCTCGTCTATGGCCATCGAACTTGCATCAGCAGGCTACAGATGGCAATCAGCAGAAAAAAGCAGTTGTGGTTAGGAGTGTGACCTAGGGAAAGAATGCGGTCTAGGGGAGTAACATTTGCAATGTGCATGTGTTCTTCCGATACTAAGTTCACGTAACAAAAGAAAACTTACAGGGTTTTGTTTTGAGGAACCAACTCCATCAGCCACAGGTTCTGTGCCCCTCACTTGTTCGGAAGCTACTCCGTTACCATCCTGCAGCATCCCAATAAAGGAATTGCAAACAAATTAAATGATACAGTATCTACAAAACCCTTGTAGGCTAATACATGAACAATGCTCTATTACAGTTGGGCAACAAGCAGGGGCCCTTGATGCAAGATAGACAATACATGAGTTTCACACGCTGACACAAAGAAATATGCGATGTACATGGCCATGTGAGAATTGCTTAACCACCCACGTACATGGCGGTCGCATATTTGTCATTTTTCATAGGGGGGAAATGATCCTTCCTTGGTCCACAAATATATGTCGTTTTAGTCATGGCCACAAGAAATAAGGGATGGCTTGAAATTACAACCATGCCCTTCTCCTGCTCCTAGGTTCTCTAATTATTACCTCAAATCCTTTGTTCTCGCTTAAGGAGCATTAGGAAGGAAGGGCATTCAGTTGAGAGTAATAAGCATGGGGGGTATAATAGGAAGAATGGAAAGCGACGTGCCTAGAAATTGTAAAAGCAGCCAATATTTGTGGACAAATAAGATGGTTGAAACACCCTACATTCTAGACACAGAGTACTTGTCATACAGCATTACCATTGCAACTAATTCCATAATAAGGTGCAAGAGCATGCATGAGAACATTTGAGAAAATTAACTTGCCACAAACATTGGTCACCTAAAGCATCACACCAGAAATTACTGGCCCTATATAGCCATATAACATTAGTAAGGGATCCACACAGTACCGTAGGCCCAAGCACAAGTCTACACGAAATGGGGGATCAGCAGGTAAGCAAGTGTTAAGGCTTAGAGGTAAACCTCTATCTCTTTATGTTAGGATTTGGTTTGTTTCCTTTGAACTCTTGGGGATGGACTTGATATCCACAATCTTTTTTCCGTGTTTCTTAGTTTGCTTAGGTCTCACGCCAATGTTTTCTATCAAGAACCATCTACGATGGCTATTGCCTACCTCCTAGTTCACTATCATCAAGCAGAAACTACATGCCTGCCTCCTAATTCACCATCAATAAGGTAGATACTACTAACTCCCCTCCCTCCTATTTTCTTTATCTCGTACACCAAAGCCACTTTTGGCGCCATCAGAACCTTATCCACACGGCAGCAAGGTGCCAAGGTCCTGGACCACACTTGTCGATCACATGTACAATGGTTTTAAAGGTAGTAAGGTGGGGTTCCCAATCCCACTTGAACTTTTAAGCGCATAAGGTAAGGCTGTGCCTTTGTCAGTCTAGGAATACAACAATCATCACAAACACTGCAAGAGAAAATTTAAAATACTGTCAGGCACTTTTGATGTACTAGCACATAACGGCCCCATGGCCCATCTAATCCTGTGACCTAATTCCCAGAACCCTCCTATCTCCCTCGCCGCAACCACTCTCTTTTTTCCTCGCCACAGCAGCAGAATAGATCGGATAAGGCGGAAGCGGGGACACAGAGGGATTGTGTGTGTGTGTGTGTGTTGG
>LR880972.1:707781286-707806761 GCA_904067115.1 Aegilops sharonensis | reverse complement strand
GCCTTACCGCCTTAAAAACATAGGTAGATACACACGCGATGAGTTTGCATTTGAAACTGTGTCATGACAGATACTAGATACACACGGTGCCAATTCACATCCACTTCATTTTTTTCATAATTCGTTTACGACTTTTAGGATTTCCTCCCATTGCTTTGGAGCACTAGTAGCATATGTAGACGAGAACTCAAGAAGTAAGTTTGTATAAAATGATATTTTCCCAGAACTACTCATAAATGTTAAGCCACTTTGGCAAGCCGGTGTGTCCATGATAGATCATATACATGGCTAGGTGCTGGTGCTACAGAATAATTTTTTTATTTCACGCAATCGGATATTCTAAACGCCATCAATTAGAAAGAAAAAAAAAACACTGGAATAGGTAGAATAATGCACAACAGAAGCTCTACAAAGATGTGTTTTTAGATGAAAATTCCCTTTTATATATACCTCATAGCACCAACATCGTGCAACGTTTCTTATGGTATAACCACCACCACCAAGCAGCAACACCGGAACATTGAAGGACCTCATGAATCTCACGCACTCCGCGTGCCCCTTAATGGATAGGTTGAAGCAGCCCAACCGGTCACCCGATAAGGAATCTGCTCCACACTGTAGCACCACCGCACCGGGGCGGAAAATCTCCATAACCTTACCCATGATCGGCTTGAACAACGATTGATAGCTCTCGTCGTCGATGCCGTCATCCAATGGGACATTCAGGGAGTAATACTTCCCCTTGGAGTGCCCAACGTCACGAATGTCTCCTGTCCCTGGGAAATAATCCCCAAACTTGTGGAATGAGACAGTCATCACCCTGTCCGTGGTGTAAAACGCCTCCTCCACGCCGTCCCCATGGTGGATATCGATATCGACATACAGAACACGCTGTGAACGCGAATTATTAATTAACATGTTAAGAGAACACAATTTTGCAAAATTGAGGGGAACAAGGGCGATAGATTAGATAAGACGGCACGGCACATACCTGGTGGTATTTGAGGAGCTCGAGAATGGCGAGGACGATGTCGTTGACGTAGCAGAAGCCGGAGGCCTCGCACTTCTTGGCGTGGTGGAGGCCGCCGGCCCAGTTGATTGCGATGTCGTGGCCGTGGTTGAGTTTGACGGCGCCCCCGACGGAGCCGCCGGCGTAGGTCTGGCAGAAGCTGTAGAGGCCGTCGAAGACGGGGCAGTCCTCGCCGACGTTGAAGCGCTTGAGCGCGCGGATCTGGTCCTGCTGCGTCTCCGGGGTGACGGAGCGGAGGAAGGAGACGTAGTCGTCGGCGTGGAAGCGGCAGAGGTCGCGGTCGCGGGCGGGGTGCGGCTTGAGCACCTGCATCTCGTCGAGGAGGCCGTAGTGGGCGAGCAGGGCGTGGGTCATGCGGATGCGGTGCGGCTTCATCGGGTGGCCCTGCCCGTAGTAGTAGTTGCCCACCTCCGCGTCGTAGAAGTAGCAGACGCGGCGCTTCGAGCCGTCCGCGCCGGTGGTGGGCAGCGAGTTGCCGCCGCCGCCGGCCGAGATGTCCATCGCGGGGGCAGGGGAGGCGCCTTCTCTCCTCCGCGCGTGTTTGCGCTTGCCTCTGTTTGTGGGTTTCGGTATCTCGGCTCTAGGCGGCGTTTGAGTTGGGAAAATGGGGAGGGCCGAGGGCGACGAGACGAAGGGGATTTGGGGACGGCCGGAGACAGGAGGAAGGTTTTCGATTCGGCTATTCTTCGGCCTGTACGAGCCGTTGGATCGCGGATAGGTTCAGCAAGCCGCTCGGTTGTGCGACCAATCTCTGCCTGCTCCGGTTCTGCTTGACCGGTCGTCGTCATCCCTTGCCTGGCCGGAGAGAGAGTTTTGCAAAAATTGGACGTAATATATATAAGATGTAATTCTCACTATAAAAATATGATAAGTATATATTTTAACAAATGCTTTACGTAGGATTATTGGATAGCTTGCAGTATTAATATTTACCGGTTGATAAACTTGATATAAGGCTAAGGACGACATTGAGAAACAATTCGCTAGTAACTTGTTTGAATGTACGCACAGTGAAAAAAAGGATCTAGATTTAGCCAGACTGCACAAATCTTACTTAAGTAATGCCTATTATGTATACTTTAAATGTACAGTTCGATCATGACTATTCAAACTATCAAATCTGCCCTAACACTGCTATCAATCATATTAGAATGAAACTAGGACCGAAAAAACAATACCAGAACTACACAATGGGACAGCAATTCCTGATGTACAGATTATCGAGAAAAAGAACTCATCAAGCATGTTACTTTCGAGCATTCCATCCCATCCGCCTCTAGGAAGAATGTATTCTCTCATGAATGCATCCGTGAGCTAGAACACATCATTACAACTCAAAAGGCACACGTAAAAAGGAAAGTGGTAGGTTTGAGCAAGATCTGAATGTAGTGCTTTTTGCCCAAATATAAAAAAATTGAAGACCCCAAGAAAGCAGCTACTAGAGATTGAAGATGTCAAATGGATCAGCACAAGAAAACCATTGTCTTTGGGAAAAGGCAAAAACATATGGATCCAATGCTTAGTGGCCTGATAAAGAATCATCAACATAATTTTCCTTTGTCTTCTTTATAATGTTCGATACTATGTCTCATAGTTCTCATTGTAATTGTCAGGTTTAAGTTTTAATGAAAGATCTATTGACTATGTTTGAATTCTCATATTCCATGGATTTAGAAATTGAATCCATTTTTTCCTACATTTTCAAATTAAATTCAAAGTTGGTAGAAAAATGTCATAATATATAAATTGTAGCTTTTTTTCTACCTGGACGGTAATTGTGACAGAAATGCAGGTCATCGCCCTTGTGTGGTCCCACATGTAAACAATCACGTCAGCATCTTCCAGGCCCATATGTCGGTATCATTGACCCGTCAAAACTGGTGCCCAACTTATTACTGAGGCCATCGTCAGTGATGAAACCACATCCGGACCCACATGGAAGCAGCCACATCGGCATCTGTTCGAACCATTTGTGAGAATATTTTACCGTCCAAACCGGTGAACCTATTACTCGTGACAGATTGTCGTCACCAAAAATAACATTAGATGGCAAATCGGTGTATGATAGGTGACAGTTTGGGTCACCATCGAAAATGGCCATCGTGACACAATCGGGTTCGTCACCTAAGACACGATCTTAGGTGACAGAAAAAATAGTATTGTGAAGATTTTATTTTTTGTGACGACGCTTCGGTGACGGCTGAAAACCGTACCAGACCATTTTCGATGACGAAAATCGGTTTTATGTGACACAATGAACCATCACAAAAACCTCGCTTTGTAGTGGGTATAAATAGACCAATGGGCATCGGAGGAAAGCCAAAGGGGGCACATGCTATAGGTGCCCCCCTAAGACCCCCTAGTCCTAGGGTGCCTAGGCACTCGGGTGACCCCCTGCTGCAGGACCCTAGCTCTTGAGTCTTCTAGTGACTTGAAACTTTTTGAACCATTCTTATTTTATTTTTGCTCAGACTTTTTTGAGGATTTTCCTATTAAAACATGAATTTGCACTAGGCACTGGATTAATATGTTAGTCCAACAAGATTCAATAAAAAAATATGCCCCAAGGTGTATGTAAGTGAAAGCAATATAGCATGAATCATAAAAAATTATCAATACGTTTGAGACGTATCTGGGGCCTATTGGAAGAACAGTTCGAAAGAAGAAGAAAAATAAGCATTGTAGCTCATATCACAAAACTGGCCTACAACCCGAGGGCTACTGCCTATATTAAGCAAATTTACATTACTTAATAAAAAGTCTTGAGTTTACCTTGGCGACTGGCGCGATGGCAGCCGCTAGATCCTTGATCGCCCCTTCATAGCGTTTTCTCTCCTTGCTAAGAGCTTGGAAGCAGTCTTCATTCTCAGGGTAAGGAAATGGGTTGTTCCACAACTTGTTGTTAGCCCGCTTCGCCCTCACTCATCGCGCCTCCGATGACGTCATGAACATTTCTGACGACGCGGGCTCCTCTTGTGTAGCAGCAGCAACTGATGTCAAAGCAGCAGCCGGCGTGCTTGCATGCGCTCTAGCAACAGCCTCGCTTACGGTGTCCCGGCTAGGGGGCCTCTCACCATGTCAACTCCCAGCCTAATGGGCCGGGCTGAGGAACCCCTTGTTGATTCCGTCCTAGGCAACTTTGGCGCCTCGTGGCGATCTACAATGAAAATGAAGAAGACTTGTGGTTCAAGGCAAGGACTCCATATACGTTGAGGACTCTCCTCCACCAACATAGCCTGTTAGGACTCTTGTATTCCTAGTGTTTGGTACCTTATATAAACCGAGGCTAGGCTAGTCGATAGAACACATTAGACATCATACAATCTCGTGGTAGATTACATGTACTCTGTATTTACCCCAATGCAATAAACACAAGGAGGATGGAGGGTATTATCTCCTTGGAGAGCCTGAACCTGCGTAAAATCCGGTGTATTTGTTACCGTCGTTCCTAGACGCAAAGCTTAGAAAAGCGAGGAGGCACCCCAGTACCATCTTGACGCTCAACCGAACCCATCATTAGGCGTCCTTAATTTGGTTGTCATCATCGTGCCATCGCACCACCAAAAGGTATGGTTGCACACTTCCTGGGGACAGCACACTCACAAGACCACCCCGTTGTTGGAGGAACACCGTTAGGACATGGAGGAGGCTGGAGGAACTTATTAGGTCTTCACCTCCTCAACGTTCGCCGATGGGACACACAAACAAAGACCTGCATGAAAAGAGATCACACATCGAATGAAGAACCGAGTTCCCTTTCGTCCCTTGCACCTAGATAGTGACCGAAGACGGAGGGGTCGTCGGTCTTGCTGAAGAAGGAGTTAGGAACCCTAGATGCCTTTGTGTGGGGAGAGGTGAAAGAATGGGTGGGGAGGGGTGGGATGTTTGGAGTTTTCGTGATAAAGTCTCGCCCATTCCTTGAGATGATCCATTTGAGAAACTTTTACCATATATTGATCACCTCTCAAATTCCCAGGGGAACTTTACCCAAATATAGTGAAATGAGAATCCCATGTTCCAAAGTTAACCGTTTGAGAATGTTCTTGAATTGATTCTTGAGTCATGCGTATGATTATTTTTAGTGGGAGGAAAGACAGAGACAAAATGGAGGTTTCCTCCCTTTGTTAAATTGTACAAGATGCCTTCACTTTGTCATGTTTTTTTGTTTAATGTTAATTAGTCAAATATTAACATTGATTGGTTATGATTTTTCATGACATCTCTCTAATTTGGAGGCCATTCGGAGTGGTGGGGCACATAGACACACTAGGATTTTCACGGAGATACCTTTTACGGTCAAAAATCTCAAGTCATATGTCTCTCAAGTTGTGGTTCACATAATGATCCCCACTCATTGATCCGCATCTCAACCTTTGAAGACAATACATATTTCCTAAAACTCAAATACACATGGAATACTATGGGAGATTATACATATAGTCTACTTTCCCCTTTTTTCTTCGGTGGAGGGGGTTCTCTAACTCTTCATCACAAAACCTTGGGGACTAAACATGTGTTCATCACTTGAATAGACAAAACATACATTAGTATCTAAATCACTTTTCATCAACACTAGACCCCATTTAGGGGCAAACATGTCCATACAACTTGCTCATTAGACTAACTGATATTGCTAACTAACCACAACAATGGACCCCTTGTACTCTAATAGACGTCAAGCTTGGGACTCTCAATTTAGCACATCAACAAATCTTGATTTCATGATCATAGCTAACATTTTGTTGACCAAGGGAAAAAATTATAAGGCAAGAAATGCAAGCCAAATAATACATTATAATAGGATGGAGGCCAAAAGCTTGAACACTCGAGCCAACATGCCAAATATACCTTTTATGCATCTCAACACACTTTCATTAACTTAAGGAAAAAAGTTACAATCGTTCTCCAAGCAAGAAGTGGGAAGCTAGGAATAAAATTAATCCACAATTATCTTCTTCTAGTATGACTAGCTCGACCGGCACAAAGATGTGCCAGTTGGTTAGCTTCTCGACCTACGTGAGCCAAAACGAAGCTATGAAAACCTCCAGACATACTTTCAATATCCATTAGAATAGAAGCAATTTCAGATCTTCCTTCATCCCTATTCTTACTGGTTTTTGTGAGACAAACACTCGAAGTGGAAACTTAGGATGAGGTAGAACAACCAGTAATACTAGATATTAGTGATAGCAGAAACTCAGTTACATCTCGATTATCAACTATGTGAGCACAAAGCAGAAGTGAGACGCAAAATTAGTATTACATGATTAGTTAAAATATCAGTTTGACTTATGTACATTGCTTTGCAAAAAAGGTTATAAATTATTTATTATCTAGAATTTGAAAGCTGATCTATCTTTTGTGAATCAAATCATATGGTTAACGTAAATTCTAGTTCAATATATATTTTTTGGACCCATCATGCATGTTGGAAATATGAGCAATTTACCAAATGATTTTATTAACAGAAATACTACATAAAGCATGACTAATATAGCCGCGATAAAGCAAGTCATGCAATCTGACGGAGAGAAAGTAAATAGCATCTGCATATATGAACTTGAACTGAACACATCTAGGACAGACACTAGATCATGTTGCATGTATGAAGTAGAACCTAACATATGTAGGGCAAACACTAAAGCAAAGAATTGTGGCAGGACTTCTATAAGAAACAGGAAGAACACGTACGGGACAGCAGCAGCAGAAGCACTAGACTTGGGGTCAATATCCTCGCCAGCCATGTCATCGATGAGGTTGTCGACGTCGGGGAAGAAGTCGTCGTCGGAGTCCGTGATGAAGAGGTCAGTAGTTGCGCGGAGCGCTCCCCAAAAACCTTATCACCCTTCTCCCGTATAGGACTCAAAAGGTGTGGTTCCGAAGGCCTACTGTCCCGACCTGCGGTGCACGCCGCAAGCCGGGATGGGGAAGAACGTAGCAGCAACGCAGTGCTCAGGAACTTTGTGGCGAGAGGAAGAGGATCTTCTGGTGTGTCTCTCTGAAAGGAGCGACCTCTCTTATATAGGCACAGGAGAAGGACGCGAACAGGCTGCGGCGGGAGGTGAAGCAACGGAGGGAGACGAAGTGAACAGGCAGAACGCGAAGAGGTGCGCCATTCGTATTCAGTCTCCACTACAGCAAAATGTTTCAGCTCCCGTGTGACCGTTCGTATACCCGTCATGCGTGGAAAAAAATTAGACATCGGCTCGGCTCATTCTCCCATTCCTCGAATGGAGTTATCTCTTTGTTCTTTGTGGGGACTCGGTTTAGGACATGACATGGTGTCAATATCGCCTCCCCCCACCATGCCTTGGAGAGACCCGATGTGTCTAACATGGCGTTAACCAAATCAGTTAGAGTACGGTTCTTTCTTTCGGCCACCCCATTTGACTGAGGTGAGTAGGGAGGCGTCCTCTCATGGATTATACCATGTTCCGCACAAAAAGCATCAAATTCATTGGAAAAATACTCTCCACCACGGTCGGACCTAAACCTCTTGATTTTTCGATCAAGTTGGTTTTCCAGCTTTATAGATCTTGAAAAAGTTCAAAGCCTCATCCTTAGATTTCAGAAGATACACACGGCAGTATCTAGTGGAGTCGTCAATTAACGTCATGAAATATTTCTTTCCACCTTTTGTCAAAATACCATTCATTTCACATAGATCTGAATGTATGAGCTCTAGTGGTGCAAGATTTCTCGTTTCCATAGTCGTGTGAGACTTGCGAGGTTGCTTAGCTTGCACACAAACTTGACACTTGGATCCCTTGACAGTGGTGAAACTAGGGATTAAGTTCAACTTTGCTAGTCGCGACATGCAACCAAAGTTAACATGACAAAGACGTGAATGCCACACATTTGATTCACTATTGTTGTAAACATGATTAACAACTTTATTGCAAACGTCTGATAAGGATAAACGAATCAGGCCTCCTGACTCATAGCCTTTACCAACAAAGGTTCCATACTTGGATATTACAAATTTATTCGACTCAAAGACAAGCTTGTAGCAATCTCTACACAGAAGAGATCCGCTAATAAGATTTTTATTGACGGAGGGGACATAATGCACGTTCTTCAGCCGCACGATCTTCCCCAAAGTAAACTTCAGATCGACCGTGCCAACACCATGAACAGAAGCACTTGAACCATTGCCCATCAGCACGGTTGAAGTCCCTGCGGTCTGATAAGACGAAAACATGGAAGTATCACCGCATACATGCACATTAGCACACGTGTCAATCAACCAATCAGGAGAATGACATACTGAAAGAATAGTGGAAAATATACCATACCCAGCATCCTTCATGTCAGTGTCTTCAATAACAACATTAGCGGTCTTGCCGCCTTTCCCAGGATGAGGATAGGATAACAGCATGAAACAAACATATATCTATGTAGTATGGTCACTGTATGGTCTATATCGTTCTAGTTTATGTTGCCAAATCAAGATAGATACAGTTCGAATCATATCTATTTAAGACGAAGCAGCATAGACAAAATATAAGTGTGGGAAACTACACAACAATAACAACACTTGTAATGTGCATGGCATGAGAACATAACTGTTTATTCAATTGAAACTGAAATCAACATAGAGCAAGTTACAACAGCAAACAGCCAAACACGTTGAAGAAACAGGTTTAAAACATACTTGTTGCGCCATTGGAGTTTCAATTGCATCCTTCAAATTTGAAATTGGTTGGTATCAGTAAATACAGTGATGCAAGAGCAAAGTAGTATGAACCATAGCTACGAAACCTGGCCTGAGAACAATTCTTCTTCTGCTTTAAGCGTTGACTTCGGGTTCGGAGTGGTGGTCCTCGTGATTTGGGCACTGCAGTTGCCTTACTAACTGCTCGTGTTTGGGTGCTCCGTGGTGGAGACGGTGTTGTGTCAACGGGAACTGGGTGTCTATCTACTGGGGTTGGGGTTAGAAGGGGTGTAGCTGGTTCTCTGTACAACTGGGTAGGGGTACAATCTGCATGAGTGTGGGTTATGTGTGGTGGGGCTAGTTCTTGGGAAAGTAAAACCGTGGTTCTATCTGCATCGACAGGTAGCACGATCTTTTCTGAAGACCTTGTTTTTACTCCCACAGATACTGCCATCACTCCCTCCAATTGAAATGGCTGGTAAATAAGAAAAGTAATTGAATGTACAGACATTGTAAGATAGATAGGTGCAATGGATAGTAGGGAAGAAAACAGAGCATGAAATAATTCATATTTATGTTGTCTAAGCAAACAGAATAGCAGGACATAATTTCACATATATGATGGCTAATTAAACAGGATAGCATGACACAATTTCACATGTATGATGGCTAACTAAACAGGATAGAATGACATACTTCAAAATATGATGGCTATGTAAACATGATGACATGATATAACTATACGATGTGTCTATTAAAGTGGTTGGCATGCCATAAATCAGAAACATTGTGGCGACCGGTTTTCCGGTTAATAAATTCCAGAAAACGGCCGTCGTGCTCACCAGCCCCAGGATTACTGTTAGCTGATGAGTCACCAACTTGATACAGAAATTCCAAGCAAGATACAAAATATGTAGTACCAGACCATTCTGGTCTGTGAGTACAACAAATGGTTTCTAGTGGTTGATGGCGGAAGCGGTTTGGATCATCAGCGTCTATGGGTCTCCATTTCCCACGGGAACAGCTAACCAGGTTAACTCCTATCTTCGCGAGGCTGCTATCGTCGTTGCTTAGTTTCCGGGGCTGCCATCGCAACGTTCCTCTCCACGCAAGAAATCTGGCCAAGACAATAGCCAGGCACAAGCCAGTGAGTACTTTGAATGTACTCGCAAACATTATGAACACAGGTATAATATAAGTGATAATTGTGCACAGAAATATTCTATGATCGCATTGTCAGTCATAAAATAAAATCTCTGATGCATGCAAACAGGTTATTTATATGTAACAAGAATATGAAATGATAGAGGAGGAAATAAAATGCACCATTCGGATGTCTGAAGCGACGTCTCGAAATGATGGTAAATATCAAGCATGCCTCAGTCGGGAGTCTGAGCGACGCCACATAAAGGGCTTATAAGGAAAATAAATAACAAGTAATGCCACAGTCGGGCGTCCGAGCGACACCACATAAAGGGCTTATAAGGGAAATAAATAACAAGTAATGCCACAGTCGGGCGTCTGAGCGACACCACATAAAGGGCTTATAAGGGAAATAAATAACAAGTAATGCCACAGTCGGGCGTCTGAGCGACACCACATAAAGGGCTTATAAGGGAAATAAATAACAAGTAATGCCACAGTCGGGCGTCTGAGCGACACCACATAAAGGGCTTATAAGGGAAATAAATAACAAGTAATTCCACAGTCGGGCGTCTGAGCGACACCACATAAAGGGCTTATAAGGGAAATAAATAACAAGTAATGCCACAGTCGAGCGTCTGAGCGACACCACATAAAGGGCTTATGAAGCAAATACATTCATAGTAAATATCCAGGAGGTAGAACCGTCCCAGGGATACTCAATAAATCCAGTAACGGCAATAGTTAGTCCATGATAAAAATAATCATAATCATCATAATCAACACAAGTCACAAATCATGATCCATGTTCTGGTTTAGCAGTTCCTCCTCGGAAGACCGACACTAAGACCGACACCTGACCCATCCCAGACTGAAATCCTTAACCGAGGACACGACTATTCGAATAGGTTTAATCTCTGCAGAGGGTGTACTCCTTACCCACGAGTAACGGATTCCTTTGGTCCATCAGGACTAATTCCGTCTACGGTCTTTTGATTGAAAACACACCTATCCGCACACACCAGCCTAACTTACCGGTGTCTGGAAATCACCCACGACACCTGTTAAGCGAAACTCTAAGTGGGGAGGCTACAACCTCGACGTAGCATGGGATCACAAAATTTATACCGCGCGCAAACTAGGGGAGCTACCCCTTCGGCTACAACCGAAACACCCATGCCCCCGGGTCAGGTGGCATGCCTACCGGATGCCTCCGGTATCTTCCACCATGGCCTCTCTGTACGGTGTGTGCTAGGAAAGTGGTTGACAACTTACTGAACCGTACCCCACCTATGGCAGGGACAAGTGGTAGTACGAAACAAGCATGGGGGTTACCGGAACAAGACTCGATCTATGGTCGACTTAGGAGGTTTAAGTATTTCCTGCATGGTTAGCTCGAGAATAATATTTCATATCCATCAGACACAACCATCACTCATCATACCCCTCATGCCATGCCGGACACACTCGTCCCGACGAGGAACTAGGGACAAGCTCGGGTCTATCCAAGACAGAGACTTTCCCGTTTTCCTTCCGGTAGGCACGAACGACACACGAGGATGATCATTATCACAAACATGTCCATTTCCAACAACAAGGAAATTTCAAATGAGCATTTATGCAAATGATCACATCACCACATAAAATAACGAGTTCCCCGTATTGAGGTGGTGTCATAAACGTGTCAAACAATGTATGCAGGAAATTACGCCAGGGCTCAGAATGCTTGCCTTCCAGATGTGGAGAAGTGGGGTGATCTCCAATTTTTTTTGAAAGTTTCCTTCTTCTCCAAAAATCCTATTTTGAAAATATTCACATTATCACATAGTTTTAATATAGTACAAAAAAGTTGTCTATTTTTTTAGAAATAAACCTTAAAATAAACTAGATGAAATTTGAGAAAGGTAGGAAAAGGAATCAGTTCATTTGGACTTATATTTAAAAAGTTATAGCTAGTCAAACATTTGGTCACAATCTGCTTTTAAAAAAATTAGAAAAGGAAAACGGTTCAAACGGGATTACGCTTTCGCGCAGAGGAGACGTACTTAAGCTTTTACGCCTCCACTTATCCAGCGTGGACCGCGCGGGGAGTCACTGACAGTGGGTCCAGGGGGCCCACTAGTCAGGTTTGACTAGTCCCCACTCCCTCCTCTTCTCTGCCCG
Source organism: Aegilops sharonensis (assembly GCA_904067115.1). NCBI lineage: Eukaryota > Viridiplantae > Streptophyta > Magnoliopsida > Poales > Poaceae > Aegilops > Aegilops sharonensis. Next base: position 707,794,771 of record LR880972.1, on the reverse strand, counting down.
AGCAGAGGCGGGACGTCCGGCGATCGTCGCCGGCGAACGGCGGTTCTTCGCGGCCATCCGAGTGCAGGGATGGATCTGCCACTCCTAGGCGGTCCTCCCGGTGGTCGTAGGGTCGCCGGGGGTGGAGGGAGTCGCCGGCGGCGAGCTCCGCGGCGGAGGGGAGGCTTCGGTGGATTTGGGGATTCCGGCCATGGTGGTTCCTAGCTGAGTCTGGGAGGCTAGGCAGCTCCGCGGGTTCAATTGGAGTCGGATGGTGGCGTTTGGGAGGGCAGGGGAGGTCTTGGTGCATCGGAACTGACCGGGACGAGGCGGCGGCCTAGTTGACCGGAGAGGTTGAAGACGACCTCCTCGCTTCGATTGACGACTAAGGGGGCATGAGAAGGACGGTGTGGGATTGCCCGAGGGCTCGGAGGAGCTCGGGGCTTCCTTTATAGCGCAGTTAGGTCGGTCCGAGGTGGCCGGAGATAAGGACGGCGGTGAACCGCCTCCCTGTGTTGCAGGGCGGCGTGGCGGTGGCTGACTAGCTCGAGGGGCTAACGACGACCACTCCACTGTCGAAGGAGGCGAGATGGCGCGCTGTGGTGATTTGGGCGGTGCTGCCCAGGGCGGTGGAGGATGCGGCCGCGGGCGTGCCGCCAAGAGCTTGCTGGCAACTCTGCAAGGGGCGAGGTGGCGGTCGGGGCCTTTGGCGTGACGCGGAGAGAGGGAAAGGATCAGGATGAGCTCGGGGAAGCTTATCCAGGGGCGCGCCGGCTCGGGCGCGAGCACGTGCAAAACGCGTGCTCTGCTCGCGCTCCGGGCGTGCACGGCGACTGTTCGACGAAATGCCAGGATGGCAAAAACTGCTAGAGAGCTAATGCAAATCCACAGGCCTGGGCTAGAGACCGTTAGCAGGCTACTTGACAACTTGGTTTGGACAGATGGGAAAGTTCACAACACAGACTTACAATCATGCCAAATATGTTCATGCCCACAGGGTGTTTGACAAAATGCCAGAGGCATCTAGGCAGGTCTTCGAGTGGCCAAAAACTCCAGATGGTGGTCTCATTAGGTGAATAAAAGGGTGGTGAGGTTAGGTGGCCAAATACAGAAACTAGTTAGTGCAAGTTTTGCAAAAACTCAATTCTGGACAGGAGACAAATGGCATCACTTCTTGAACCAAAAATGATCCAATGGGTGCATGCTCCTGGACTTGGGGTTTAGTAGAGTGGTCTACAAGCAGGGGAAAGAATCAAGGGCCAAAGAGCAAGCAAGAATATGGATGCTGTACAAACCATCATGTTGGACCAGAATAAAGATGAGGTTGATTCACTCAAAATCTTCAAATAACATCACTTGGTTTTTGCATAAAGTTGAATCATAGGCTGCTACTAGCAACCCATAATTTTGGTGGAAGCTAGAAAGGAATATTTAAATGGGTTGTAGTGTAAAACTGCTCACTGGACCAGATTTGAAAATATGATGCAGAGCTCAAAATATCCAAGGAATGAAATATCTTTTTGCATAAAAGTGGTTTGGTGACATCACAGGACATCCCCAATTTTTGGTGGAATTTTTGAAAGAATTTATCAAATGGTTGTAGTTCAAAAAGAGCTCCAAAACCAATGGGAGTCATTATAAGGAAATAAGCTCAGAGAGAAATAATTAAATAAATAAATCCACTGATTAAGAATTGTTATATTGAGAGAGCATAGAAGTCCAATACATTTTTGGAAAGTTCCCACTTGGGTAAAACTCCTCAATATTAAAGAAAAAGGGGTTCTGAAATCAACAGAAAATCCAGAAAGCAAAAAAATTTAAACTCCTGGCAAAATTTTAATAATTAAAACATGGTTAAATTTTTGGGGTGTTACAGCACTACCCCCCTTAAGAAAAATCTCGTCCTCGAGATTTGCTAAGGATTGCTTTTGAAAATAAAACTTTTACCAAATCAAAACAATTACTTTACTTAAACGGTAAAATGCGGCTACAGTGAGAGGGCAATAAGTGGTGTAAAACTATAGTGTGGGACACTGGCGTTGAGTGGAGAAATCCACGTCTTAGGGAAAAACGAGCGATTTCTACGTTAGAATAAATTCTAAATTCTAAAATACGCTGGTCGTACCCGAGAGCACAGTGCTCCCTCTGGCTGACAGGTGGACCCAGGGCCCACTGTCGGTCTCTCCTCCTTCCTCTGGCTCTCTCTTCTTCCTCTCTCCCGCGCGCTTTCCCACACTTTCTCCACCGGCGACGTCTAGCTCGTAGGGCATCTAGGACGTACTGCGGTAGTGCGCGGCGTGCTTGCTGCAGGCGCAGCGTGCACTCACCTCGCGGGCCAGTGCGCTGTTGGCACTGCTCGCGGATTCGCCTCCGAACACCGGCGATCGGGCGACGAGCGGCGCTGGTGGACCTCGCCCACCGTACACCGATCTCGAGCTATAAAACGACCGCGGTGCTCCTTCTTCTTCTTCGCACCTGGCCTCGCTTCTCCTCCTCCTCCATTACTGCTTACAGGAGCTCGAGACGAGGCTCTCATGGCGGAGGCGGTGCCAGACTGGTACGTGATCCTGGTGTGCGGAGGGCTGGCGGCAGTGCTGGGGATCTCCGTGCTCCTGTGCGCGATGATCCTCGATGATCACCGTGATGCTGCCGCTCGGGTGCTGGCTCTCCGTGGTGGCGGTGATCACGAGGACTAGGTGTGATGTCGGGTGTTAACTGTTGTCTGTGTGCCGGAGGTGATTAGTATCTGGATGATTATCCGCTAATCTCTCCTTTGGAGGCTGTGGTGCGCTTAGGGAGGGGTCGGTGAGATGCAACACGGCTACGTGTCTTTGCAAGCAGTGTATGAGTCCGAGTGGTTGTGGGTCTGCTGCCGTGGTGCTGCGTGAATAAAAAAAATCCATGTCGTGAGGAGATGTATGATGCAGAAATTAGGGAAAAGAAATCTCACTCCATGATTTTTCGCGAGAGAAAACAGTAATACATTAGAGTCAATCTGCAACTGAACTATTCACATTAACAGAAATTAAATGATTTGCTCGTCGCACAAACTCGGGGTACCACGCATAAGTTACAACACACAAACAAATGTTGCAGCAATGAACACAGCAGTGACGTTTAAAATGAAAACGGTAACTAGACGGGGTCCCGAGAAATTGTCTCTGGTATTGGGATACACTCTTCTTCTATCGGGGAAAGTGGATTGACCAGACGATGGATGTGCCTCTCCTGGTCGGGCCTCAGTGATCTGCCGATGGCGACCTAAGGATTTAAATCCGCGAGACTCTGGAGATAACCCATCACGCGTTGGGTTAAACGCTCTTGAGCGATGACGTACTGGACGAGGTTGGCCAGGACTGGGTCTCTCTCAATTCGTCCACCGGGAAAAGATGTTACTCCCCCGGGTGCTGCACGGCTTGGAAAGTAATAATACCCTCGTTCGCTGGCATAGGGTACTGCGAATCGAAGGTGAGCAAGCGCTTCGTATGCCGCAGCTTCTACAGCCATATGTGGGGTCGACATAGATTTCCCCACGAAGGAGACCTCTATTGGGTCTTGGTTTGGGTTTATAGGAGGGATGTGCACAGCTGCCCAATATCTCGAGGTGGAAGGGGTGATCCTTGATTTGAACAATTCGTACTGGGGTGGCTGGGTAGCGCCCATGGTACTGCAGGTAAAATCCCACAATATCTTGACAAAACTACCCGGGGTTGCATCTGGGGTTCTCAGATAAATACTAGGGCTCGGCATGGCAAGAAATGGTTGTGAGAGGGTGCACAAGTGAGGGGCGCTTGGCAAGGTCACGCAGTGGCCTTTATATAGCACTGGAGTTGGGTCATTTTACCGTGGTGAAAGGTAGTGAATTTGCCAGCTCGGCTCCGAGGGTCGGGGTCAAAGCCACAGATACATATCTCACCAAAGTGACGTATCACTGTGAGGTTTGTCGGGGTGGTTTTGGTAGCTGTGCCCGGGATAGAAAAATCACACTGCATGCTAATATACCCATGCAAGGCTACTATTTAAAATAGAGGCACGACGACAGGCGGCGTCTATTACGAGGTCATACGATTACAAAGCGAGGATACACTGGGACTCGACACCACTTGGGTGACTTAGTCTACCCCGCTTACATCCAAGCGGGCGTGCCTTGTGGATGTCGAGGCTTCTCCACGGGTCTCACCATCGGAATTAGCTGGAGAGGGTTGAGGGGCTGCAGGCTCGGGGTAGCGATGATGACCATCGCGGGGATTGTTGACCACAACCCCGTTGGAGTGTGCTCCCAAGAGGCGACGAAGCACTTCTGGGGTCATCAAAGCACCTTGGCTGACGGCTGGGGCTGACCTCAGGGTCTCGATCGGGTGTCCGAATAGCACGACTGGGTTGTCGGCGTTGGGCTCGTTCTCCTCTCTCGCCGGGGCTCGACGAACCAGCTCTCCACGAGTTGCGATCAGATCAATGGTGATTTGCTCGAACAGTTCCTCCAGTGCACTTACATAGCGCACTAGGTGCAGCAATGCAGGATCCGTCTCGTGATCTCCGTTGGCAACTTGGGGTGGTCTACCATATCCTTCACGCCTGGGGTAGTAGTGGAACGAGCGACAGTTAACTCTGGGCGACAGGTGCCTGAGATGAACTATAGCCTCTCGAGTAGCTAGTTGGATGGCTTGTGGCTCAAAGGAAGTTGTTCTTCCGGTGAACCTGTAGGGGCGCTCGGGCGCTAGACCCCTACCGTAAATGTGTATAGTGGCCCAGAATTGACGGCTCTCACCACTCATGGGTCCTTGGTACACAACATATTCTGGTGGCTCTTCTAACGCATAGGCACGACGGGTGAGGTTTGCGAGTATGGTCACAAAGCCTCCAAGGTTGGTTGTTGTGGTCTCGTTGTGCACGACGGGGCCAGGCATTGTGGCTCGGTTTGGGTAGCAGCTGTGCTGTGTTGGGTTGGGGCTAACGTGCCCTTTTTATAGAAAAAGGGGACGGAGTCTTCCTTCGCACGCTTGCGAATAAGACACCTTGGTTGTTGGTCACTGGTGCGCGATAGACAGGCTAGGTTGATAGGTTGGGCACCGACTGCCCAAAAGATGTCGGGTCACTGTGTGGCTATCTTGCACGAGAAGCTTGGCTGGGGTTTGGTTACGGTCTGGTGGGTTGGTTTACCTAGGTTTATTGACCCGGCTAAGATAGGATTAGCCAATGGTCAGCCTGGCTCTGATAGCAAGTCTGTGGCGACCGGTTTTCCGGTTAATAAATTCTAGAAAATGGCCGTCGTGCTCACCAGCCCCAGGATTACTGTTAGCTGATGAGGCACCAACTTGATACAGAAATTCCAAGCAAGATACAAAATATGTAGTACCAGACCATTCTGGTCTGTGAGTACAACAAATGGTTTCTAGTGGTTGATGGCGGAAGCGGTTTGGATCATCAGCGTCTATGGGTCTCCATTTCCCACGGGAACAGCTGACCAGGTTAACTCCTATCTTCGCGAGGCTGCTATCGTCCTTGCTTAGTTTCCGGGGCTGCCATCGCAACGTTCCTCTCCACGCGAGAAATCTGGCCAAGACAATAGCCAGGGACAAGCCAGTGAGTACTTTGAGTGTACTCGCAAACATTATGAACACAGGTATAATATAAGTGATAATCGTGCACGGAAATATTCTATGATCGCATTGTCAGTCATAAAATAAAATCTTTGATGCATGCAAACAGGTTATTTATATTTAACAAGAATATGAAATGACAGAGGAGGAAATAAAATGCACCATTCGGATGTCTGAAGCGACATCCCGAAATGATGGTAAATATCAAGCATGCCTCAGTCGGGCGTCTGAGCGACGCCACATAAAGGGCTTATAAGGAAAATAAATAACAAGTAATGCCACAGTCGGGCGTCTGAGCGACACCACATAAAGGGCTTATAAGGGAAATAAATAACAAGTAATGCCACAGTCGGGCGTCTGAGCGACACCACATAAAGGGCTTATAAGGGAAATAAATAACAAGTAATGCCACAGTCGGGCGTCTGAGCGACACCACATAAAGGGCTTATGAAGCAAATACATTCATAGTGAATATCCAGGAGGTAGAACCGTCCCAGGGATACTCAATAAATCTAGTAACGGCAATAGTTAGTCCATGATAAAAATAATCATAATCATCATAATCAACACAAGTCACAAATCATGATCCATGTTCTGGTTTAGCAGTTCCTCCTCCGAAGATCGACACTAAGACCGACACCTAACCCATCCCAGACTGAAATCCTTAACCGAGGACACGGCTATTCGAATAGGTTTAATATCTGCAGAGGGTGTACTCCTTACCCACGAGTAACGGATTCCTTTAGTCCATCAGGACTAATTCCGTCTACGGTCTTTTGATTGAAAACACACCTATCCGCACACACCAGCCTAACTTACCGGTGTCTGGAAATCACCCACGACACCTGTTAAGCGAAACTCTAAGTGGGGAGGCTACAACCTCGACGTAGCATGGGATCACAAAATTTATACCGCACACAAACTAGGGGAGCTACCCCTTCGGCTACAACCGAAACACCCATGCCCCCGGGTCAGGTGGCATGCCTACCGGATGCCTCCGGTATCTTCCACCATGGCCTCTCTGTACGGTGTGTGCTAGGAAAGGGGTTGACAACTTACTGAACCGTACCCCACCTATGGCAGGGACAAGTGGTAGTACGAAACAAGCATGGGGGTTACCGGAACAAGACTCGATCTATGGTCGACTTAGGAGGTTTAAGTATTTCCTGCACGTTAGCTCGAGAATAATATTTCATATCCATCGGACACAACCATCACACATCATACCCCTCATGCCATGCCGGACACACTCGTCTCGACGAGGAACTAGGGACAAGCTCGGGTCTACCCAAGACAAAGACTTTCCCGTTTTCCTTCCGGTAGGCACGAACGGCACACGAGGATGATCATTATCACAAACATGTCCATTTCGAACAGCAAGGAAATTTCAAATGAGCATTTATGCAAATGATCACATCACCACATAAAATAACGAGTTCCCCGCATTGAGGTGGTGTCATAAACGTGTCAAACAATGTATGCAGGAAATTATGCCAGGGCTCAGAATGCTTGCCTTCCAGATGTGGAGAAGTGGGGTGATCTCCATTTTTTTTGAAAGTTTCCTTCTTCTCCAAAAATCCTATTTTGAAAATATTCACATTATCACATAGTTTTAATACAGTACAAAAAAGTTGTCTAATTTTTTTGAAATAAATCTCAAAATAAACTAGATGAAATTTGAGAAAGGTAGGAAAAGGAATCAGTTCATTTGGACTTATATTTAAAAAGTTATAGCCAGTCAAACATTTGGTCAAAATCTGCTTTTAATAAAATTAGAAAAGGAAAACGGTTCAAACGGGATTACGCTTTCGCGCAGAGGAGACGTACTTAAGCTTTTACGCCTCCACTTATCCAGCGTGGACCGCTGGGGAGTCACTGACAGTGGGTCCAGGGGGCCCACTAGTCAGGTTTGACTAGTCCCCACTCCCTCCTCTTCTCTGCCCGAGCAGAGGCGGGACGTCCGACGATCGTCGTCGGCGAACGGCGGTTCTTCGCGGGCATCCGAGTGCAGGGATGGATCCGCCACTCCTAGGCCGTCCTCCCGGTGGTCGTAGGGTCGCCGGGGGTGGAGGGAGTCGCCGGCGGCGAGCTCCGCGGCGGAGGGGAGGCTTCGGTGGATTTGGGGATTCCGGCCATGGTGGTTCCTAGCTGAGTCTGGGAGGCTAGGCAGCTCCGTGGGTTCAAGTGGAGTCGGATGGTGGCGTTTGGGAGGGCAGGGGAGGTCTTGGTGCGTCGGAACTGACCGGGACGAGGCGGCGGCCTAGTTGACCGGAGAGGTTGAAGACGACCTCCTCGCTTCGATTGACGACTAAGGGGGCACGAGAAGGACGGTGTGGGGTTGCCCGAGGGCTCGGAGGAGCTCGGGGCTTCCTTTATAGCGCGGTTAGGTCGGTCCGAGGTGGCTGGAGATAAAGATGGCGGTGAACCGCCTCCCTGTGCTGCAGGGCGACGTGGCGGTGGCTGACTAGCTCCAGGGGCTAACGACGACCACTCCACTGTCGAAGGAGGCGAGCTGGCGCGCTGTGGTGATTTGGGCGGTGCTGCCCAGGGCGGTGGCGGATGCGGCCGCGGGCTTGCCGCCAAGAGCTTGCTGGCAACTCTGCAGGGGGCGAGGTGGCGGTCGGGGCCTTTGGCGTGACGCGGCGAGAGGGAAAGGATCAGGATGAGCTCGGGGAAGCTTATCCAGGGGCGCGCTGGCTCGGGCGCGAGCACGTGCAAAACGCGTGCTCTGCTCGCGCTCCGGGCGTGCATGGCGACTGTTCGACGAAATGCCAGGATGGAAAAAACTGCTAGAGAGCTAATGCAAATCCACAGGCCTGGGCTAGAGACCGTTAGCAGGCTACTTGACAACTTGGTTTGGATAGATGGGAAAGTTCACAACACAGACTTACAATCATGCCAAATCTGTTCATGCCCACAGGGTGTTTGACAAAATGCCAGAGGCATCTAGGCAGGTCTTGGAGTGGCCAAAAACTCCAGATGGTGGTCTCATTAGGTGAATAAAAGGGTGGTGAGGTTAGGTGGCCAAATACAGAAACTAGTTAGTAAGGGTGGTGAGGTTAGGTGGCCAAATACAGAAACTAGTTGGTGCAAGTTTTGCAAAAACTCAATTCTAGACAGGAGACAAATGGCATCACTTCTTGAACCAAAAATGATCCAATGGGTGCATGCTCCTGGACTTGGGGTTTAGTAGAGTGGTCTACAAGTAGGGGAAAGAATCAAGGGCCAAAGAGCAAGCAAGAATATGAATGCTGTACAAACCATCATGTTGGACCAGAATGAAGATGAGGTTGATTCACTCAAAATTTTCAAATAACATCACTAGGTTTTTGCATAAAGTTGAATCATAGGCTGCTACTAACAACCCATAATTTTGGTGGAAGCTAGAAAGGAATATTTAAATGGGTTGTAGTGTAAAACTGCTCACTAGACCAGATTTCAAAATATGATGCAGAGCTCAAAATATCCAAGGAATGAAATATCTTTTTGCATAAAAGTGGTTTGGTGACATCACAGGACATCCCCAATTTTTGGTGGAATTTTTGAAAGAATTTATCGAATGGTTGTAGTTCAAAAAGAGCTCCAAAACCAATGGGAGTCATTATAAGGAAATAAGCTCAAAGAGAAATAATTAAATAAATAAATCCACTGATTAAGAATTGTTATATTGAGAGAGCATAGAAGTCCAATACATTTTTGGAAAGTTCCCACTTGGGTAAAACTCCTCAATATTAAAGAAAAAGGGGTTCTGAAATCAACAGAAAATCGAGAAAGCAAAAATTTTAAACTCCTGGCAAAATTTTAATAATTAAAACCTGGTTAAATTTTAGGGGTGTTACAAACATGCCGTCGATGGAAACATGATGGCATGATATAATTCACGGATAGAATGACATAATTTAATATATGATGACTATGTAAACATGATGAGATGATATAACTATATTATGTCTTTAGAAAATGGGTTGGCATGCCATAATTCAGATACATGCTGTCTATGTAAACATCATGGCATGACATAATTCAAATATATGATTTATATACTAAGGAAGTGAGCAGAGGGCAATCGCATATATGATGTGTCAACTAAGGAGATGGCATTCAATATTGTGTATATGATGTAAAAACTAAGCATTGCAATACAACATATGCATTATATGAGTAATATAACCCTGCCAAGTATGAGCATACACCTCAGGAGGATAATAGGACTGGTCATCTGCCTCTGAATCCTCCTCTGAAGAGCTATCTGTAACCAGCAAGATATCTGCTTCAGCAGGTAGCATTGTCTGCTTTGAAGACCTTGTTTTCGCTCCAGATTTCTCCATCACCAATTCAAATGGCTGATGCACAGGAAGATCAGTTGAATATACAAACATTGTCGACAAAAGCGATGAGAAATACAAAAAAGGACGGCATGATATAATTCACATATATGACGCTTGCCTAAACAGCATGGCATTGCATAATTCACATACATAATGCCTTGCAACAAGATAACATTGCATAATTCACATATATAATGTCTTGCAACAAGATGGCATTGCATAATTCACATATATGGTAATTAGACACTAAACAGGTGGCATTCACACAAAGCATGTCTAAACTAAGCAAATGACATAACAATGTAAGATACCATACACACGATATGAGAAACATAACCCTGCCAAGTTAGGGCATGCACCTCGGGGGGGGGGGGGAATATGACTGGTCATCTGTCTCTGAATCCTCCTCCGAAGAGCTATCTGTAACCAGCAAGATATCTGCTTCAGTAGGTAGCATTGTCTGCTTTGAAGACCTTGTTTTCGCTCCAGATTTCTCCATCACCAATTCAAATGGCTGATGCACAGGAAGATCAGTTGAATATACAAACATTGTCGACAAAAGCGATGAGAAATACAAAAAAGGACGGCATGATATAATTCACATATATGACGCTTGCCTAAACAGCATGGCATTGCATAATTCACTTACATAATGCCCTGCAACAAGCTAACATTGCATAATTCACATATATGATCATTAGACACTAAACAGGTGGCATTCACACAAAGCATGGCTAAACTAAGCAAATGACATAACAATGTAAGATACCATACACACGATATGAGAAACATAACCCTGCCAAGTTAGGGCATGCACCTCGGGGGGGGGGGGGAATATGACTGGTCATCTGTCTCTGAATCCTCCTCCGAGGAGCTATCGGTAACCAGCAAGACATGCGCTCAGTCAGATAGCATTGTCTACTCTGAAGACCTCGTTTCCACTCCAGATTTTTCCATTACCGCGCCGAATGGCTGATGCACGGGAAGGGTAATTGAATATACTAAAATTGTTGACAAATTTAACACGTAATAAAAAAATGATGGCATGATATAATTCACATATAAGATGACTGGCTAACCAGGGTGGCATTGCAAAATTCACATATATGATGCCTGGCTAGACAAGATGTCATTGCATGATTCACATATACGATAAAGAAACTAATAAACAGATGGCATTGACACAAAGCATGTCTAAACTAAGCAGATGACATCTTTAATGTATACAGTAAGCAATGCAAGGCACCATATGCATGATAATACCAACATCAGCATGCCAAGTTAGAGAGAAGACCTCATGGGGTAAATAGGAGTGGTCTTCTCCTTCTGAATCCCCCTTAGAACAGTTATCTTCCTCTTGATTACGATCCGAAATGGGTGGAGGGGGGGGGGGCTGCCTTTGCGCCCACCATGGAACGACGTCTGCATGAAATTTTATCGCCACGCAAGGCTCGTCTCTTTTGCTCTACATGATCAGTTCCATTGTGTACAATAACTGGCATGCATAGGAATAAAACATAGTGAGATTATGTAAGGAGTGCATGCAAAAATTCAGAGTGATGGTAGCAAACTGTGGATAGACCCAAAACCAATGATAGCAGGCAGATAATAGCTTTAGTTAAAAAATACAGATAATGGCTCCTTTAATGTTTGTTTGCACCCAACGTGAAACTCATAGTAGACACCGGAGATTAACCAGATAGTAGACAGATAGTACTGATTGCTGCCCCAATATGTACCCCACAACCATTTAAAAACTCAAGTTTCAGCATTAGTTTGGACCTGACTCGGAGTCTAATAGGTGAACACGACGATAATGTAGCATGTCATCATATTAAGCGACGCATAACGTAAGCAGACACGGAAGAGTGCGACCTCTCTTGCGGACCCGTGTAGTCCTCAAGGTCATCTGCTCAGTTGATGATGGTAATGCAGTTGTCGTGGCTGCCGGCAGCGGGGAAGAAGATCTAAGGCGACGAAAGACAGTCTCGAGAGCGGATCCCTGCTGTGGTGAACCCTTCCGTCATTGGAGCAGCTGAGCTGGGGTGGAACACAGCGCCGCAGGAGCAGGATAAACCACACAAGGTTTTCTTTGACACATATCTGTAACAGAAGTAATTGAGTAAGGGCTTGTTTGAATTTGAGGATTCTAACAATGTAGGGATAGGAAATAGACAGGAATAGGATAGGAATGCACGTGCAAAACAGAGAATTTAAAAACACAGGATTTCTGCCAATCTGGGTGTTTGATTCACAACAATTGGAAGATCACGGGATGCAAAAAAGCATTGTGAGATTAAGTCAAACCATAAGAAAATGTACGGTTATAATGCTATTATGCTACTATCTCTTAGTCTTGTGCTTGATTAATAGGAATATGAAAAGGAGGAGAAGTGGAAATTAGAATTCCTACAGTTTTTCTTTCAAGGAGACACTAAAGGAACAAATCCTACAGTTTTCCTTTGCTCCATTCCTTTGCACCAAATTCATGAAAAGTAGTACCATAGGAAACTTTCCAATTCCTATGTTTTTCATTCACTTTTCCTTTCAAGCACTGGCGATTCTAGTAGGCAGGCTTGAGCAAGGAAAATCCTACACTAAATTTTTTTTTGTGCTACTTCTATTACTTTGGACCCAGGCCACTGCCATACTAGCTCAACTCCCAGGCCCATCGACAAATGCACACCTCAAATGCGCAGAGATAAATAATGATGGCGTTCAAGAGAGTCCATCACGGATAGCTAAGTTGCCTGATACCTCACTGCTTGTCATATAGTAGGATAAAATAATCGTATTTCCCGTTACTACGAGTGCTCAGTGGACAATATATATAACATGTAGAGTAAAAAAGAGATGCAACAAGTGTACAACCTCTTTGGCGAAGCCATGTCGATCTCAGCGTGATTAGGTTGGCCGATGAGGATGCTCCGGCTGACTTTGCTGTCGGAGGAGGGGAAGAAGATCTTAGGCGTCTGGAGATGGAGCCCGAGGTACTACTCCGCTGTGATGGAGGGTTTCGTCGTTGGAGCAGCTCCGGTGAGTTGGACGACGCCGAGGCTGAAGCAGGACAAGAGAGACAATGAACAACGTTAACCTGAGTGGAATTCTAATAGCAGCTCCAATACATGACATAAAATACATAACCACAAAGTGCTAGATGTAAAATACATCAGCCGCTCATCTCTGAACTTAACTGTCAAAACTGAACTTAACTGTCGAAACTGAACTTAACTGTCGAAACTGAATTTTGCTGTCGAAACTGAATTTTGCTGTCGAAACTGAATTTTGTTGTCGAAACTGAACGCACTAGCAAGGTGAGGCTACACGTCGGTCGACTGACTTTTTCATCTCTGGTCAGTCATTTTTGCAGCCGTTGGATACGAAATCAAGGGCCTGCGGTTCATCTTCAACCTCCACCCCCTGAGCCGCCAGCCACCACCGACCAAACAGCAGCCCCCCGCCGCCCGCGGCCGGCGGTGCACCGCCCCGCCCGCCCCGAAAACACTCCCCACCGCTGGTCCGCCGCAGGCCCGGACATCCCTCTAGGCCCCCCCCCCGTGCCGAGCTTTTTCTCCGGC
>LR880972.1:707769203-707780345 GCA_904067115.1 Aegilops sharonensis | reverse complement strand
AGCCCCCCCACCCTCTGAAAATCGACTGACCCAAAAGTCGATTCAGTCGACTGAAGTGTAGCTAAATCGGAGCAGCATCACAAGCAAGAGCAAGAGCGAGAGCAGCAGCGCGAGCAAGAGCAATAGCAAGAGCAGACCAGGCAGGGGACCGAGAGCAAGAGCAGAGCAGCAGCGCAAGCAAGAGCTAAAGCAGCAGCAGCTCCTACTGATGTGGACATCACCGCCGAGGGAGCGACGGCGTGGAGGAAGTGGCCGGCGACGCCGCCGTGGATGGAGCCGCGCCATGTCGGCTCGGGACCGAGCGCCGACAGCACCGTGAGATCGAATCAAGAAGAAAATGCGGCGATTAGTGTACAACCTCTTTGGTGGCACCGATTAGGCCTCAGCTTCATCCGAGGAAACAGTGATGATGATGCTCTTCCGGTGGTGCAGGTGAAGACGGCGGTGTGGGAATGGAGGTGGCGTGAAAGACGAGGGGAACGTCGGGGCAGCTCCTTGGAGGTGGAGGACAGGGTCGCTGAACCGGCGGGACGATGAGATCGACGACGGATCCTCATCCAGTACGGTGGATGAGGGACGTCGAGGTGTTGCTGTGGACGACGTCGTCGGGGAAGAGGCTCCGGCTGGGTGGCGGACGGAGTAGGGTGTGGGGTTTCGTCGCGGGTTTTCGCGGCCTCGGTGTACGAATGGGTGGGCGGATGGGATGGTAGTGGGGAACCATGGCTTAGAGACGCGCTTATCCAAAATGTGGGGTAAGTTACGAAAGTACCCCTCCCCCACCGATTTGAGGCGGTTCTTTCGGTTCAGGGGTACCACGGGCATTTCGCGTGTCGGGATTTCACAAGAGGTGGGAGTTTTCGCGCGCGTTGTAATTTCGGAATAGCAAGGCGCATGTTGAGACGGAGGGAGTTGTCGGAGCATAACGAGACAAAGATATATCTTAAATATTTCGGGCTAACAAGGCGCGGGTTGAAGAGGCAGGAGTTTCGCAGCACGATAGACAGAGACGCTAGCTTGAATTTTCGGCATAACAAGGCGCGACTTGAAATTTCGGAAGAACAAGCTTAACGTGTACCAAAAAAAAGACAATTTGCACCTCAACACGCACAACACAGACACAAACACCATTTAGACTATAGTAAGGTACACGTGCATTGCACGCATGAGATTTGGCAACCAAATTATGAATAAATACCCCATTATAGCATGCAAGCTTTGAGTCATATATGCATGATGTAGATGTTCGTTTAATTCTTATAGTTCATTTCATTCAAAATCATCTAGTTTTTATAAGAAAGCTAATCTATTTTAAGATTCATGGAATTGTCGTTGTAAGACATAAAGTAAAAACAAATAATGGCAAATCATGTAGAAAAACATTTGGGCAATTCTGATACGGAAGATTCTAGAACAAATAAGAAGTGCTTGTGTTTTGATGTTTGTGCATTATGCTTAAGTTCAACCATGGAGTCTTCTAGATTATACATGTGGCGAAATCTGGTGGAATCTAGATGATATCCAACGACCAATAGTGCTCAAATTTGCCATCTTTGGACCATCGGATTCGCCTCATACAATGACCATCTTTCAAAGTTAAAGTTACCCGCACACAATATATAAAAAAATATAAAATATAATATATAGGGGTATAGATATAGATATGTGATGCGAAGCCGCCCATCATCTCCAATTAGAATAGTGTGTCCATGCACGGATGCGACGTGGCCAAATGATGTCTGCCATCGGTATCTCAAATTCAAATCAGTCTGACCTTGTTCAATGTGTATACATTACAACATGCTCGTTTCCAAACCACACCGCGCAGATCTCCGTTATATTCACGCATGCATGGGTTTTAAACATCAGGATCTCTTATTCAAATATTTGAATTCAACTTTACATTGATTATGACCTCACCTATTCTTTTACACCCACACAGTAGTCTTCTCTTTATAATTGTACCACTAACTTCCTCTCGTGCATGCATGCACACACACTATCTGTCGGCATTATCCATCGCACACATGCAATATTTTTCTTTAGGTCGGTCTCCCATGAAGGCACACACCCACACACATCCCCCTCTCCATCATATCGGGCATTTTTTATCTCTACGCGTGCATGCGCAACGATCGATGTTCCTCTATGTATGTGTGTATATAGCTAGGTCTTTAATAGTTTTCCACACGAACCGATCAACCGATATATCCAGTGAGGTCTCACCCTCTTTCCCACGTCCACATCGATCAATCTATACCTCTCTATATAGGATTAACATATATAGCTAATACACCCACATTAATTATATATCCAACGTCTCCCTCTCATCATCCATGCCTTCCGCTTCATCTCTCAGACGCGTGCACAATGGCGAAGACAGGGGCAGTAAGGCCCCCCCCCCCTAACATCACTATATATCAAGGCTAATATGAATGTGATCATTAGATAATTGCTGCTAAAAAAGGTTTTATTTCATGAATTGATCCTCCTCGTAAAGGATTAGCAATGCTTGGACCCCTAGCTCATTTATTTTTCATGGCTCCGCCACTGCGTGCAACAACGCACGTGTTCGCCCCCTCTCTCTAAATATCGATCTCGCACTTGTGCATTCCTTCATAGTCTCCCTCCACTCTGCCCATCACACCATCTTCTAGCCCCCCACCGGATTTTGCCACATGTACAATCTAGCAGACTCCATGGTTGAACTTAAGCATAATGCACAAACCTCAAAACAATAGTGGTTCTCTTTTGTTCTAGAATCTTCCATATCATAACTGCCCAAACTTTTTTCTAGTTGAATTGCCATTATTTGTTTTTACTTTATGCTTTACAACGCACAATTCCATGAATCAAAAAATAGATTAAGGGCTTCTTTGATTCAAAGGATTCTCAAAGGAATTTTGGAGGATTCTAATCATTAGGAACTTTTCCTATCTTGGTTGTTTGATTCGTAGGATTGTAAACCATAGGAATTTTTCCATATGATTCATTTGCACTAGATTTCATAGGAAACATCCCATCCACTCAAACCTCTTTGAAAGAATTCAGCGTTTTTCCATGCACAATCAAACACTCGTACAATCCTGTAGGATTCAAGACGACATTCCACTATAATCTCATGTTTTTCCTATTCCCGCGTTCTTAGCTTTTTTTTTTATAAAAACTAAGAGGGTGCTTGGATCCAAGGGACTTATTTTAGTCTGACTAAAAATAGTCTCTTTAAGAGACTAAAGTTCCAAGCACCCCTGACTAAAGAGGGGCTAAAACTAGTCTTGAGACTAATTTTTTTTAGTCAGGGGTACCCCTACTAAAATGTGGATTAGTCCTCTCTCTCCTCATTTAACTCCTCTCCTTTAACACGGGCGAGTTCTGGATTGGAGGGTTTGGAGGATAATAAATGCTCATTAACTTGATTTTAGTCTCCTTAGTATTTGGATCCAAGCATGGTTGAGGCTAGCATGTTTTAGTCTCACTACTTTTAGTCATGGGACAAAAACGTATCCAAGCACCCTCTAATTGATTTTGAATGAGATGAACTATAAGAATTAAACGAAGGGCTACATCAGGCATATATGACTCAGAGCTTATATGCTATAGTGTGGTATTTATTCATAATTTGGTTGCAAAATCTGATGCGTGCAATGCACGTGTACCTTACTAGTACTTCGAGTATGTGCAAAACACGTAAATTAGAATACCAATGGCACGCTACACAGTGTCTCTCTTATAGTTCATGAAGCCACGTGGCACATGTGGAGGCGTTGTCGCGACCTCCTTGCATGGATTGATCATAGTGACGTGCTGCTGGTTCCAGAAGAATGTACTCGTCCTCCTTGAGCCATACTGGCGGTACATGCACGAAGCGAAGATGTGCACGCACGCCACGCACACACTCATTCCCTCGCACGCACACGCGGGTACACGGGCGGACGCAATTTTGTACCAAGATTCACCCCATGTGATAATTTGACGTGTGTAAAGTCGTTCACTTCATTGATGGTCAATTAATACAGGGCATGCAAATTGAGTGGACGTGAGGGCGGAAGAAAGACATTATTACTCCACTGCGTGCGTGCGAGTAGTTAAATCGTGGGTTGCTAAGTAGTACTTCCATTGGCCTCCTTCGTATTTTGTGCCAATTTTTGACAGTAACATAATATTTACGCATTTGAGCAGTGTAGTACTTGAAATTTATGTTCCGCTAAACTCATCGGGAGCCGTTTCGGGCCTCGAAACCAAAACCATCAATTAATCTTTACCTTGTTCCCATCACATTCGAAAGCCTGCTCACACCTACTAGTACGTACCAAACCTGAACGTGTCCCCACTATGCAGGTATTAGTACTAGTGCTAGTACTTAGGTTATAAAAAGGGGAACTACCTAACCGAAAATTACTCTACCTTTCCTCCTCATAAATTCTTCTTCTTCGTCCGCAGTTGCCATGGCCAGTGAGCAGAGCTCTAGGTCGAGAACTACTCGTAACAAGGGAGCGGCAACCAAGGGTGCGGAAAAAAAAGAGGGCTTGCCGCCACGCAGAGACCTCGAAAGATCTCTCACAGGCAGGCGATGGCTCCCAGGAGCGCCCTAGCCGCGGAGGCGAACATGCCGAGCCGGCGGAGCTGGAGTCGTTATCCCTCGACGGCATGCCCGATTAGCTTAATAAGCACCTCAATAAGCAGAAGGAGTTCATCCAAGGCTTGATGGAGTTGCTGAAGGAGAGCCTCGACGACATGCCCGCTGAGCTCAATCAGCAGGGGGAGTTGACCGCCGGCTTGGTGATGCTGCTGAAGAAGAGCATTGCCTCGGAGAAGAAGGCGATCGGCGAAATCCTGCGGTTCAGGAGGACAAGGCGAAGCTCTGCCACGAGATCGACCTGTAGAAGGAGAAGAATGCCGGCTGGAAGAAGCTGCATGAGAATAGTAGTTCCTCGATGAAGATGCTGCAGGCCCCCGTCATGGAACAGAAGGAGGAGTTGGTGAAGCTCCGCATCGAGCACCCGGCTGCTGTCAAGGTACGTAATGTGGTCGTGGAACAGATGATGAAGGCTCGCGTCAAGAAATCCCGCGTCATGGACAGAATGAAGAAGATGGCGGAGGAGACGCGCAAGGAGATGGAGGTCGTGGAGGCGATGAAGAAGCAGTTACGACTCTGCGGCGAATTAGATCATTCGGGGTGATAATCTTCCTTCTTCTTTTGCTGCTGTGTTTCATCTTTTGCTTCGGGTGTTTCGCCGCACGTGTCACGTTCTCTGCGACGCATGAATAGTACAATGATTTTTTAGGGAATGAATAGAACAATGCTAACAATGAGATGACTAGCAAATTAGATCATTTTTTATCGCCATATGGCACTGGGCTGCCGTGTTTCGTGCTCCTCTATCGCAGTACTACTCCAGTGGAAAACTTGAGTATACTGCACGGTTCTTTGCTCCTCCTCGATCATGTCGGCGACGCATTTATACAAGCAGTCAAATCACAAGGTGTTGCCTTCCAGCAGTAATGAGCCGTCAAATCACAAAGACCCTCGCCTCTCGTGAAACCAACCAAGCTAGACTGCCCCGCCCTCTAGCCTTTTAAAAAATGTATACTTTTGTACAGCAGTAGTATCGATGGATTGCGCCATGGAGCAAAATTTGAAATTTAAAAAAGGTGGTACATATAGAGAGCGTTGGTCGCCAAATTATGCATATAGCACTATTAAAAAGGCTAGTCACAATAATGGTGTCCAGCACAACCCACCCCTCAAATAAAACTAAGCACCCTGGAATTCTTTGACAAAACTAAGCACCCTGAAATTCTTTGACAACTAAACTGCTGGATATATGATGTTGGCCATATATATTGTACGTATATAATGTGAAGAAACGAGTGGTAGTACTATACCAACTAAAAGATGAAATGTAAAAAATACTAGTATGTACGTACGGAAGAGTTAAAGTAACAAGAAGAAACATAACATAGTTCTGCTGGGGGCTCAGCACAACACACCCCTCAAATTAAATTAAGCACACCTGAAATTAAACTTTGCAACTATCCTGGTAGACACTGCATTAGAACCACCAGGAGCAACGACACTGCCACCTTACTCGGAGTCCTCGTCCACGTCCTCGACTTCGTCCTTGTCCCTCTTCCTCTTGGCCGATACTTCTTTGCTTGAACCGCCAACTTGGTTGTTGCTCTTCATCCAACCCTTGTAGATATTGAAACAAAGGTAGCCATCCATTGCAACATAGTGGATGTGGTCTATATCTAGTACATTCCGCTGCCATGCATGACGATGAAACGTGTATGGAGGTTTCTCCAGTTTACTGTACGAAGGATGAACCATGGCTCCTGCTAGGGTCAGCATTGAAGGCTGACGAGAGGACACCAGCCGATTCTTTTGGAGGTCGAAGGTGTTGCCTACAACGAGGCCTATCCGACACAGGACTTCTTTGTCGTTACCAAAGTCTACAGTAACGAATTTGACTAGGTTGCTCTCGAGGAAGTCCTTAAAATCCTGGCACTCAATGTCGGCATGGCATATGTGGTAGACCAAGCATAAGTCATGCACGCAAACCTGGATCACGGCGGGCTTCTTCCTCTCTTCGTCCTTTAGATCCTTCTCTCGTCCCAGGACTGTGGTGTACTCAACATCTAGCCCAGCGACCCACTCATCATCTGAGTCTTCGAACATGCGTCTGAAGCGAGAAAGGCATCCTTTCACCATCGCGGAAGAACGGGTGTAGATGACGTCGAACTCATCACCGGTGATGGTTCTGACCTTGTACTCACCGCCGATCGGGGAGATTTGGGACGCCATGGATTTGGGAGGAGGGTTAGGATTAGTGGAACTGCCGTAATGTGAATGGACGGGACGACTAGGAGCGAACCGTCGTAGTATTAAAGGACGTGCGGGGACGAGTAGGAGCGAACTGCCAGCGTGCGAACGACAGGGTAGTGGCTTTCCATTCTCCCATGATACGGGCTTTTGAGAGCCCTTGGATCTGAGATCGAACGGTTGCATGGCATGATTCTAGACCTATGGGTGAATATCCTATCCTGGAGGGTTATTCTGCAAATTTTCAGCAACTTAGCATGCGACCGTTTGATCTCAGATCCAAGGGCTGCCAGCAGCCCGTATCATGGTCGTGCCTACCATGACCGTCGCGTTGCTCGCGATGTCGCGCCCTTGGAGATTTAACACGCTGCATTAGGCTATCTGATGTTGGCATGTCATACATAGTCATCACTTAGTCACTCATACTACAACAAGGTTGGCTATAAGGTTGGCTATAAGTGTATTTTTTACTCCTCTCTATCTCTTTCTTCGTACTCCCTCCGTCCCATAATATAAGAACGTTTTTGACACTAGTGTAGTGCCAAAAACGTTCTTATATTATGGGACACAGGGAGTACTAGTATTTATTGCATTTGCCAAGGAGTGACCTCTTCCAATGAAATGGTGTTGCTAAGTTTGCTTCATTTAATTAGCTATAGACTCAAAATTGTCTTTTCACCTAGGTACACGCGCTTAGCACCGTTTATTCCTTGGGTCACCAAACTAGTCTCTCTCTTCTCGATTAACTTGCCACATCGGACTTTATGCCTATGTGGCAAGCTTAAGCACCTGTAGGAGCAAGTAAGGTGCCCGTCCGTTGCACGGAAGAGTGAAATGCATTGATCAGGGTGTTTTTTATTTTGACAAAGGATGTGGGGGTCATCTCATGTGTAACAGGTATCGATAGGTTTCTTCGGATATTATTTCATCTCTAGAGCTCAGAAATATCCGGGTGAAATAGATAAAAAAATATCTTTTGCAAACAAAAGCGTTCAACTGTTCAACCTGCATCCAAAACTTGTGAAGAAATAACTCTTATTGTGCTTTGCAGGAAATGGTTCATCATAAGTCTTTCACCGGTACTGTAGTAAAAATTCATACATGGAAGATTCTAGACTAAACCATAAATGGATACACTTTTATTCATGCGCGATACTCCAATAGAGCAAGATCATGCATGGAAGTCTCCACATGCTTAGACAGCGGATTACGTTGAGCGAAGACTAATGATCAACATTTAACTTAGTAATGCATATGTCCAGGTGAACCTCCTTGGAGTCCCCATGCACATTGTTGGGGGTCAAATAATACCATGCGTCTTCCATGTCCACATCGGCGGGAAGGTCCCAGCTCGACAGAGTCCAAGTCAGCTTGACGTAGCCAGTGTCGCCGCCCACGGACCTCCGAGGGGTAGTAATAGTGAGAAAGCACCCATACATCGGCCTCGTGTCAGTGTCAGCGTCAGCGGCGTCGCCCCTGATGCACACTACAGAGATGTGGCGGCGGCCTGCGCAGGCCTCGCCGGTGGCCACAATCAAGAGGAAGACGCTGCCTTCCTCCTCCGAGACTAGCAGGCGGCGTTGATCCTCCAGCGACTCCAGCACGGTGAACGGGTAGCACGTCTCGTACTTGATGTTCTTCGCCAAGGGCCAGTAGTGATCGCCGCACGCCTGCGTCAGGTGATGCACGATGTCCGCCGGCGAGCCCCAAAACGGCACCAGGCACTCATACCAGTAGACGAAGGGCTCCTTGGAGGCATCGACCAGGCCGTCCATGAAACGGGAGTGGCTGTAGGGGACGTTCCGCCAGTTGAATATATGAGCAAGTTACTACGAGATTTACTACAAAATAAATCATGACGGCTATAACAGAGATTAAACTAATCACGCGGACTAGCATAGTAGATGAACAGATCGAGTCTAGGACACAGAGTAGAAACATGAATTCTACCATGATTTCAAACAGGAAGGACAGAAACACATACGGTGCAACGGGAGCAGCACCATTGGCGTTGAGGTTGTCGCCCATGTCATTGAGGAAGAGGTTGCCGAGGTCGGGGAAGAAGTCGTCGTCGGTGAAGTCATGGCTGCTAGCAGTTGCGAGAGTGCGCTCCCCAAATGTCAACAGCGCCCGCCGAATGGAGCGCAGGAGGGAGTGGCTGTAGGGGACATTGCGGCCGCCGAATGGAGCGCAGGAGTAGCACACGAAGCAGTAGATGGTGCTCCTCCCTAGTCTCTATTCTTATCTCTATCTCTACTACTCTTCTTTGTTTTTTATAATATACTAGTTGTAGTTGTCAAATCGAATAGTACTGCGCCGTCCACTGCACACGCCCGGCTGAACACGCCTCCTCGCCTCCATTAAACCCGCATGCAAACCGAGAAACCTACTCCGGCCCGCGGGAGGAAATTTGCCGGTTGCCACGGGAGGGTTATTCTGCAAATTTTCAGCAACTTAGCATGCGACCTTTTGATCTCAGACCCAAGGGCTGCCAGCACCCCGTATCATGGTCACATTTACCACGACCGTCGTGTCGCACGCGTTGTCTCGCCCTTAGAGATTTAACATGGTGCGTTAGGCTATCTGATGTTGGCATGTCATACATAGTCATCACTTAGTCACTCATACTACAACAAGGTTAGCTATAAGGTCGGCTATAAGTGTATATTTTTTTACTCCTCTCTATCTATTTCTTCGTACTCCCTCTGTCCCATAATATAAGAACGTTTTTTACACTAGTGTAGTGCCAAAAACGTTCTTATATTATGGGACACAGGGAGTACTATTATTTATTGCATTTGCCAAGGAGTAACCTATTCCAATGAAATGGTGTTGCTAAGTTTGCTTCATTCAATTAGCTATAGACTCAAAATTGTCTTTTCACCTAGGTACACACGCTTAGCACCGTTTCTTCCTTGGGTCACCAAACTAGTCTCTCTCTTCTTGATTAACTTGCCACATCAGACTTTATGCCTATGTGGCAAGCTTAAGCACCTGTAGGAGCAAGTAAGTACAATAGTGCACTTTACATGGCATTTTTGCATATGTGGAGGAAAGAGAGGCAAGGAAAAAGTGGAGAAGTGGGCTCTCATGCAAGAGCCAGCCTCTACTACATGGTGGAGCATTGGGAGAGGCACCTGTATGGAGGTGGTCAGGAATCGAGAGACTCACGCCAGTCGTAGCGCCGCAGTTAAAATGATAATGGCAAGTCAAATCACGGGGCCCCACCTGTCCAGTAGTAACTCGCTGTCAAATCATACAACCCTACATTTGCAGCAGCCTACTCCTTCGTCTTCTCGCATCTCTGTCGAACCGACTAGGCGGAACTGCCCCGCCGCCTACCGCGCAGGAAAATCCCCGCCCTCGACTTTTAAATAGTATACAGTATACTAATTTTGTATCCATGGATTGCGCCCGCGCCATGGAGCAAAGCGTCTAGAAAACGGCGGTACACATGTACGGAGTATACAACACGCCCGTCGCGTTCGCGTCGCACCCCAGACGGTCGGTCGGAGGTCTGGCACGCTGCTCTCCGAATGGAAAACACGTCATATTGCGTTCGCACACACATGTGGGACAGCAATTGAGAACCAACCATAGGCACACTCCCCGGCCCCGCAAGTCGGGTGACTTAATAGAAGAGGGAGATGAGCGATAGTACTAGAGAAGTGTTGTAGTACTACGTTGGTGCCTGGACGATCCGTGCAAGACACGGAAGATCAGTTCGTCCATGCATGTGACCAGACTCCAGCAGACACGCCTGGATTGGCTATCGTATACATATCGTGCAGGCTGTGTTGTACATGGCTGTAGTTGTGGTGAGAAATCTAAAAAAAGGTTTCTTGTCATCTTGCAAAATTAGGTGTCATGTGCTTCGGATCACTGCGAGGGTTAAACAGCGACAACTGAGTTGGGCTAGTCATTGGGGGCACAACACGAACAGTGACTACTCGGCTGCCATCTAGGTCAAGCCGGCTATGTTAATTAGGACATCTATCGATGAACCCCTTTTCTACGAGTTTATCTTTAATTTGAGCTTTGTTCCTCGTCTAGTTTATCCGTCGGGATTCATGTTGTCTCCTTTGGGCAGTGAGGTTATGATTTCTTGTCATGTGGCATTTTTTCGTGTTATATGTTATAATCCGGCGCTTTAGATCAAAATGACGACAATTGCGCCTCCGGGCCACGTGCATGAAGACTACTCGACAGTCATTGACGAGGTCAAGCCGGCTCCGGTAGACAAAAGAAAACTAGTACTACTCCACTATATAGGCAGGAGCCTCCGTGCTTGCTTGCTAGTGTTGCTATCTTCACACTGTCTC
>LR880972.1:707754297-707765339 GCA_904067115.1 Aegilops sharonensis | reverse complement strand
TGCTTTGTTGAATCTTGTTATGAAAGATCAATTCGCCGGCCTTCCTAGTGAAGATGCCGCTACTCATCTGAATAGCTTCGTTGATTTATGTGATATGCAAAAGAAAAAAGATGTCGATAATGATGTCATTAAGTTGAAGCTATTTCCTTTTTCTCTTAGAGATCGTGCTAAAGCGTGGTTTTCATCTTTGCCTAAAAATAGTATTGATTCTTGGAACAAGTGCAAAGATGCTTTTATCTCTAAGTATTTTCCTCCCGCTAAGATTATCTCTCTTAGGAACGATATTATGAATTTTAAGCAACTTGATCATGAACATGTTGCACAAGCTTGGGAGAGAATGAAATTAATGATACGTAATTGTCCTACTCATGGTTTGAACTTGTGGATGATTATACAAAAAATTTATGCCGGATTGAATTTTGCTTCTAGAAATCTTTTAGTTTCGGCCGCGGGAGGCACTTTTATGGAAATCACTTTAGGAGATGCTACTAAACTCCTAGATAATATTATGGTTAATTATTCTCAATGGCATACTGAAAGATCTACTAATAAAAAAGTGCATGCGATAGAAGAAATCAATGTTTTGGGTGGAAAGATGGATGAACTTATGAAATTATTTGCAACTAAGAGTGTTTCTTCTGATCCTAATGATATGCCTTTGTCTACTTTGATTGAGAATAATAATGAATCTATGGATGTGAATTTTGTTGGTAAGAATAATTTTGGTAACAACGCGTATAGAGGGAATTTTAATCCTAGGCCTTATCCTAGTAATCCTTCTAATAATTATGGAAATTCCTACAACAACTCTTATGGAAATTTTAATAAGATGCCCTCTGAATTTGAGAATAGTGCTAAAGAGTTTATGAATTCACAAAATAATTTTAATGCTTTGCTTGAAGAGAAATTGCTTAAAGTTGATGATTTTGCTAGGAACGTTGATAGAATTTCTCTTGAGGTTGATTCTTTAAAGCTTAGATCTATTCCTCCTAAGCATGATATCAATGAGTCTCTCAAAGCTATGAGAATTTCCATTGATGAGTGCAAAGAAAGAACCGCTAGGATGCGTGCGTCCAAAGATGCCTTTATTAAAGCGTGTTCTTCTAATTCCTATGAAAATCAAGATGAAGATCTAAAAGTTATTGATGTGTCCCCTATTAAATATTTGTTTTGCAATATGAATCTTGATGAAACTGAATATGATCTTCCTTTACCTAGAAGGTGTTCTAAGAATTCAGAGTTTTTAGATCTAGATGATGAAATTGATATATGTGGGATTGAAAGAATAAAAATCTAGATGTTATTAAACCCACTATATTGGATCTAAAGGAATTTAACTATGAAAATTGCTCTTTAATCGATTGTATTTCCTTGTTGCAATCCGTGCTAAATTCTCCTCATGCTTATAGTCAAAATAAGGCCTTTACCGAACACATTGTTGATACCTTGATGCAATCTTATGAAGAAAAACTTGACTTGAAAGTTTCTATCCCTAGGAAGCTCTATGATGAGTGGGAACCTACTATTAAAATTAAAATTAAAGATTATGAGTTTCATGCTTTGTGTGATTTGGGTGCTAGTGTCTCTACTATTCCCAAAACTTTGTGTGATTTGCTAGATTTCCGTGACTTTGATGATTGCTCTCTAAACTTGCATGTCGGTGTACAAAAAGAGGGGTCCACTTTTTGTACCCCTATAACTGTGCACGGGCAGTCTGAGCCGCGGGCACCACCGCACTGAGCAAGGCAAGGGAGGTGAGCCAAGGTAAGGCCGAAGCTCGAAAGGAGCAGAACGACGCCAAGACCAAGACCACAAAGAGCAAAGGCGACGAAGCGGACTCCCCCGGCAAGATCCTTCCCGGGGGGCGGTTTTAGCAAACCCGGCAAGACCCTTGCCGTGGCAGCTCGCCCCACACCTATGGAGCGAGTCACCCTTGAGTCCACTGCCCCCATGGGGCAAGGATTCAGGAGACATCCCAGTGGTGGCATGCAGATCTTTGTGAAGACATTCAAGATCAGATACACACTATAGAAGATGACGACCCATGGCGGGGTCCCAGCCAAGGAGGACCACAAGGCCCCCGGCAAGAGCCTTGCCGGGGATGACAGCAGGCGCCACGGCAAGACCCTTGCTGGGGCCCCGGCAAGACCCTTGCCGGGGCTACGACGAGGCCCTCGCTAAGAATACCCGTAGGGCCACCATCACGCCCACGCCAATCAAACCTTCACCGCCGTTCGCATGCAGCTGCCGACCCAACCAGTTGGGCAGGCACCTGCATGGCGGCAAGCGGATCTTCGTGGAGACCCACCGCTGCGCCAACTCAGCTGCCTGCCTTCCTACATGGCACCACGGGCACCGCTGGCCAGGGCGTGTGTCGACACGAAGGGGAGCGGCGACGGACGAGACAGGGCTCTCCCCCGTCCCCGATAAATCAAGGACACCTAAGCAAGACGCATTAAATGCGCCTTGTCATGTAATGCGAGGGATAAACTCGCATCACTGTACCCTTTCCACCTCCTGTGTGCCACTGTGGCAACCCCTTTCCCTATAAAAGGAGGCCCAAGGCGACCAGGAGGAGGATTCGGCTTTTTGGAGCTCCTCACGCCCCATAGCTAGTTCAAGAACACAGATCAACAAACCACCAAAGCAGGAGTAGGGTTTTACGCATCCTCGCGGCCCGAACCTAGATAAAGAGACCGTGTGCTATCTGTTTGATTCGCTCTTCTCACGACCCTGCGCCCCGCAACCGTAGTAGGGATTCTTGTGATCCCATAGGTGTCTTCCCCGCACCGACATCTTTGGCGCGCCAGGTAGGGGGCGTAGTTGTGAGAATCAGCTCTAGCAGTTAGTTCGACGCTTCTTCATCGTCATGGCGCCTAAGAAGAAGATGACGGTGGCGGTTGGCCCGTCGGAAGCCGAACATCCCGTCCCGACACGGGCGAGCAGCGGACCGGTCGCAGAAAGGACCCGGGGCGCCGCTCGCGAACACCAACACCATCCTAGCAGCCGAAGTTTGGGAGGCGGCGACGTTCGTGCGCCTGGTAACGGGCCGCACGCCGCCAAGTCCAAAGACGGAGCCAGGCCCTCCGCGGGTGGCGCGGGGCCTTCCAAGATCGCTGCCACCCTGCTCGCAGGCGACGCGAGGGCTTCCAAGACTCCCACGCCGGAACCGACGGCGCGCTCTTCTCAAGCGGCGCGTGACGAACGGCGTAATCACGCCGAGGACCCCGGGCGACGCCGCGGAAAGAGCCCCGAGCGCCACTCCCGGGATTTAGAAGACCTGTCCGCGTGCCGAGGCGCTGGTGAGGGTGGCATGCGACCGCGGGGTCGTGATAGAGCTCCTTCTGACATGGTCAGAAGTCGAAGCGCGTCGCGATCCGTGCAGGTTTCGCTGCCACCAACGCCAGCAGAAGCCCTGGCGCGCGCGTAGTTGCTCCTCGATTTTCCTCCCACTACGGGGAAGCTCGACGAATGGAGAGCCACTATCCGAAGCCTTGTTGTGGTGGACAACAAAGACGAACCGAGTCCGGTGGAGCCCCCGGGTCGACGCTCCGACGGAGTCCCACGCACCAGTGGAAGGAGAGCCGGCGGCGCCGCAACCACGGTGCACTCGCCTCCTCCTCGCTCGGTACCGCGGACGCCAGCCCGTCGCGACGTTACAGGCGACGAGATCTCCGTAGCATCGTCTGACCCACAGGCCCACTGTGACCCGTGCCAAGTTCTTCGGGAACGAGGACACGAAGACGCTCGAACCACTATCGAGCGCCGGCACGGAGCATGCCACCAATCAGACAGGCGAGCAGGGCCTGCTGTGAGCCACCCGACACCGGGGAGCCCTGGAGGCCTACCTTACGAGGTAGGCTGTCCGGCCTTTACCCGTGAGCTGCGGCAGTTCCAGTGGCCCACTCACCGCACCATCAAACCCGACGTGGGTGAAAAGTACAGTGGCAAGACCCACCCGTCCGAGTTCCTCAGCGTCTACACCATCGCGATGCAAGCTGCTAGAGCCCTCGACGATAAGGTGCTTGCGAATTACTTTCCGTTGGCTCTTAAACCCAACGCCATGTCATGGTTGATGCACTTGCCGGTAGACTCTATCTCCTCCTGGTTGGATTTGTGCCATGAGTTCGTGGGTGCCTTTACTGGAGGCCACCAAGCCCATGGCCAGGCAAGCGACCTGCACGTCATTCCCCAGAAGGGAGGCGAGAGTCTCCGCAAGTATATACAGAGGTTCAGCCGGGTACAGTACAATATCCCTAATGTTCACCCTGCCGCCATCATCAGCGCATTCCATCAGAACGTGCGTAACCGCAAGATGCACAAAGAGCTGGCAATGAACAAGGTGAGAGATGTAGCAGAACTCTATGTTCTTGCTGACAAATGTGCCCGAGCTGAAGAGGGAAGGAAGTACCCCGGCGAAGATGTCGGCGTGGAAACCGACTCCTCAGATGAGGATATTGCCGCCCCGGCGAAGAAAGGCCGGCGCCGCAAAGGAAGCGCAAAGGAAAAGCCGTGCTTGCCGTCGAGGGATCTGATGACGCCGGCTCCACCAAGAAAACCAAGGCAGATGACCCCGGCAAGGAGGTTGCCGGATGTGTCGCCTGCCGGGCCTTGGCGGCTGCCGAGAAGCCAGGAAACTCCGACAAGCGATACTGCAAGATCCATCGCACCAAAGGCCATGCTCTCCAGGACTGCCGACAGGTTGAGCTCCTTGCTGAGAAGCAGAGGGCTGAGTATGAGAGGCGGGACAAGGAGAAGGGCCCAGACGGTGCTGAGGGGTCCGGCAAGAAGCATGACGGCCAGGCGGGCCGTCGCGGCAAGGATAAGCAACAGGAGAGGCCCGCCCGGGGCCGTGACAGAAAGCCAGAAGACGACGATCACGAAGAGGACGACGAATCCGGCGACCAAGAGTTTCAGAAAGCTACAGAGGCCATGTGCGTCGACGGCGGCGCCTCGCTGCATACTTCTCACCGCCGACTTAAACAGTGGGCGCGAGAGATTACAGCGGCAGAGCCGTCGTTTG
Source organism: Aegilops sharonensis (assembly GCA_904067115.1). Classification (NCBI taxonomy): domain Eukaryota; kingdom Viridiplantae; phylum Streptophyta; class Magnoliopsida; order Poales; family Poaceae; genus Aegilops; species Aegilops sharonensis. The sequence continues at coordinate 707,760,316 of LR880972.1, read as the reverse complement.
ATGCCCAAAGGCGGCTGAAGTGGTCCAGCACACCTATCATTTTTGACACCGAGGACCACCCTGATCGCACTACTGCGGTCGGGTGCTTGCCATTGTTGGTTTCACCAACAGTACACAACCTCAAGGTGACGAAGATGCTAGTCGATGGCGGGGCCGGTCTGAACTTGATCTCGCCTGCCGTGGTCGAGAAACTGCAGATTCCTGATGGAGACCTCGAAGAGACGGGCACGTTTCAGGGGGTCAACCCGGGAAGAAGCCAACCCAAGGGAAAGATCACGTTGCCCGTGACTTTTGGAAGCGACCTGAACTTCAAGACGGAGAGGATCGTGTTCAATGTTGCCAAGATCCCCTTGCCCTACAACGGGATCCTTGGCCGCCCAACGCTGGCCAAGTTCATGGCGGCGTCACACTACGCCTACAACACCCTGAAGATGCCAGGACCTGTGACGATCATCACCATCCCCTCCGATAAGAAACATGCGCTGATTTGCGTTGACCAACTATACCAGCAAGCAATCGCAGCAGCTGCCGCCACTAGGGCACTTGCTCCTGCCGCTGGGACCCCGGGGGGGAAGAAGAAGAAGAAGACTGGTGAGACCTCGGACACCCACTCCGGCAAGCGCACCTCTTCGGAGTGTAGCGCTGCCGTTGAGGACGTGCCAGAGAGCTCCACCGGCGGAAACAAGAAGCCCAGGGCCATACCGCCGGGAACCAAGAAGGTTTCTGTCAATAAGGACGGCACGGGAGGAGCTTTCACCATAAGCTCCACCCTTGACGACAAATAGGAAGACGCGCTCGTCACCTTCCTGCGGGCAAATGTCGATGTGTTTGCATGGCAGGCTTCCGACATCCCCAGTTTTCCCAGGGAGGTGATTGAGCACCACCTTGCTGTCTGCCCTCATGCGCGGCCCGTCAAGCAGAAGGTCAGAAAGAAAGCTTTGGAACGACAAGAGTTCATCACAGAAGAGATCCGGAAACTGGAAGCAGCGGGTTTGGTAAGAGGAGTGCTCCATCCAACGTGGTTGGCCAATCCGGTCGTGGTGCGCAAGGCAAATGGTAAGTGGAGACTGTGTATTGATTACACAGATATCAATAAGGCTTGCCCTAAGGACCCCTTCCCGTTGCCGCACATCGACCAGATTGTTGACTCCACGGCTGGGTGTGATCTGCTGTCATTCCTCGACGCCTACTCCGGCTACCACCAGATCTTCATGACAAGGGAAGACAAAGAGAAAACAGCATTCATCACCCCATGTGGTACGTATTGTTTCATGCGGATGCCTTTCGGGTTGAAGAGTGCTGGTTCGACGTTTGCAAGGGCGGTCCAGATTGGTTTTGAGCCCCAGCTCCATAGAAATATGGAAGCTTATATGGACGACATAGTGGTCAAAACCAAGGACAGGGCAACCCTCATACCGGATTTGCAAGAAACATTTGCAAACCTGCGCAAGATCAATCTCAAGCTGAACCCTGAGAAGTGCGTCTTTGGCGTCCCGTCCGGCAAGCTTCTCGGGTTCTTGGTGTCACAGCGTGGGATAGAGGCCAATCCGGACAAAATCAAAGCTATAGAGCAGATTGAAGCACCCAAACGAATCAAGTATGTGCGTCGGCTTGCTGGTTGCGTCGCCGCCATGGGCAGGTTCATTTCCAAGTCTGCCGAGCGCGCCCTTCCCTTTTTCAAGATCCTGAAAAAGGCGGGCCCGATGGAGTGGACGCCAGAAGCCGAAGCAACATTGCAAGGTTTGAAAAAGTACCTCTCCTCCGCGCCAATACTAGGTGCGCCTAGGCCACATGAGCCGTTGCTGCTATACCTGGCGGCAACGGACCAGGTGGTCAGCGCCGCACTGGTGGCGCAGAGAGAGGTTGACGACGAGGTTATGGCAGCGGCAGAGCCCGACACCACCAATGCAGAGACGACACAGCCAGTTGACGTGCCGCTGAAGAAGAAAATGATGCAGCACCCGGTCTACTTTGTTAGTTCCCTCCTGCAGGGGGCTAGATCAAGGTACTCCGGCGTGCAGAAACTGCTCTTCGGCCTTCTTATGGCCTCGAGGAAGCTGCGTCACTACTTCCAGGCACACGAGATCACTGTCGTCACTCGCTTCCCTCTGCAACGGATATTGCACAATCCGGATGCAACAGGAAGAATTGTGGAATGGGCACTGGAGCTGTCCAGCTTTGGCCTCAAGTTTGAAAGTACTTCGACGATTCAGAGCCGAGTCCTAGTGGAGTTCATTGCAGAATGGACCGCAACGCCTGATGAAGAAGTCCAAGAGACTGCTCTCCCCGGCAAGGAGGCAAGTTGTGATTGGATCATGTACTTTGATGGAGCTTTCTCCTTATAGGGCGCCAGGCTGGCGTACTGCTTGTCTCGCCCACCGGAGAGCACCTCAAGTACGTGATCCAGATGCACTTCCCCAGGGAGGTGTCAACAAACAATACGGCAGAGTACGAAGGGTTGCTTGCTGGTCTTAGGATCGCAGCGGACATCGGAATCAAGAAACTCATCGTCAGGGGGGACTCGCAGCTTGTCGTCAAGCAAGTCAACAAGGATTACCAGAGCCCGTTGATGAAGGCCTACGTCGATGAAGTGAGAAAGCTGGAAGAGCGTTTCGACGGTATACAGGCTGAACACGTTCCCCGAGCGGAGAACGATATCGCCGATTACCTGTCAAAACGCGCTGCCCTCAAGCTACCTGTGGAACCAGGTACCTTTGTGCTTCAGCTAACTCAGCCATCCGTTGATCCATCAACAGAGCAGAATAAGAGGAGGAAATCAGGGCCTGGCAAGTACTTTCCCACCGAGCTCCCCGGAGCCGCCGGCAAGGATGTTGCCGAGGATACTGAGCCCGCCACGGGACGACTGGCTCCGGCGGAGCGTCAAGTTCTTGCCGTCGAGACAGCCGCTCCTATGGCGGAGGAAATGCCTTTAGTCCTAGCCGTCGAGCCCCAGGCTCCAGCGTGGGCACAGCATACCGTCCGATTCCTCCAAACAGGGGAACTTCCTGAGGAGCAGGAAGAAGCGGAAAAAGTAGCCCGTCGCTCTACCATGTACCAGTTCATCGATGACGTCCTGTACAGAAAGAGGCCGAACGGTGTGAAATTGAAGTGTATCCCTCAAGAGGAAGGACTGGAGCTGTTGGCGGAGATACACAGAGGCATATGTGGATCCCACATTGGGTCAAGGGCCCTTGCCGGCAAGGCATTTCGGCAAGGCTTCTTCTGGCCCACCGCCCTCCAGCATGCGACGACACTAGTCACCAGGTGTGAAGCGTGTCAGTTCCATTCAAAGAAGCTTCATCAGCCAGCTCAAGCCCTTCAAACCATTCCTCTCTCCTGGCCCTTCTCGGTCTGGGGGCTCGACATACTGGGCCCTTTCCCCCGCGCCGTCGGGGGCTTTGAGTACTTGTACGTTGCAATCGACAAGTTCACAAAGTGGCCGGAGGTAGAGGCAGTGAGGAAGGTCACAGCTCAATCAGCCGTCAAGTTCTTGAAGGGACTAGTGTGCCGTTTTGGCGTACCCAACAGGGTTATCACCGACAACGGCACACAGTTCAAAAGCCGCACCTTCATGCAATATACCCAAGACCTCGGCAGTAGAGTCTGTTTCGCTTCCGTTGCTCACCCGCGAAGCAATGGTCAAGATGAGAGGGCAAATGCTGAAGTACTGCGAGGATTAAGGACCAAGACCTTTGACAAGCTGCACAAGAGTGGAAGGCACTGGATTGATGAGTTGCCGGCAGTTCTTTGGTCGATCAGGACGACGCCAAATCGAGCCACCGGCCAGACACCTTTTGCCCTAGTATACGGGGCAGAAGCAGTTCTCCCCACTGAACTCATATACGGGTCACCTCGAGTGCTCACTTATGACGATCTTGAGCAAGAGAAACTGCGACAAGATGACGCAATGCTCCTTGAGGAAGATCGTCTTCGGGCGGCTGTGAGAGCAGCACGCTACCAGCAAGCCTTGCGCCGCTATCATAGCCGCAAGGTTCATGCCCGAAGCCTTGAGGAAGGCGACCTTGTCCTTTGGCGCGTTCAATCGGCCAAGAATTCCAACAAGTTGACGCCAAAGTGGGAAGGCCCTTATCGGGTAATACGAGTCACCAGGCCCGGCGCAGTCCGCCTGGAGACCGAAGATGCCGTTCCGGTGAGTAACTCCTGGAACATTGAGCATCTTCGCAAGTTTTACCCGTGAGGCGCGACTTGCCGGGCCCCCCGGCAAGCCACCTTTTGTACAAGCATTGCCGATGATGCATGTAACCCTTTGTACAAAGCCAGGCGCAGACCCTGAGCATAAATAAATGAAGCGCTGGCGCCCTAAGTTATAGCATGCATGCTAGGTCGAGTCTCGTTCTTGGTTAGGGTTGATAGTGCTCAGCGGCAACTAACCCCTAGCTTAGAGGTCGAGTGTGCGTCTCTTTGCCGTTCTTTTGTCTTCTTTGGTTCGCAGGACTTCGGATATCCTTGCCGGATCACTTGAGGACGAAAAAGAGAAGAGGGGCAGACCGGCATCTAGACCCCGGCAAGCCAGTATTGCCGGGGGCTGCAAGTACAAAGATTCACCCACGGCAAACCAGATTTGCCGGGGGCTACAACTTCAGATAAGTTCTTCATCCCTTATCATGCATTCCCTTATGGACTGAGGTATGTGAAACCTCGTTTTTTCCCAAAGCTACCGTGCTCCCCTAAAACTCTAGGCCCTAGGGCTCGTTCCTGGGGCCAGGTTTGGTCGTAGTCGCGACAGCAAAAGGATGAAACGAGGAGCCTGAACCCACCTCATCCCTGCCTCCGCCGAAAGCGTGAGAAAGGTCGAGCGAAGTGGGAAGACGGCAGGGCCTGTTGCCGGGCAAGGAAATGTTTATCTTGGGGATATCAAGGATTTACTCCTTGTCGTGGGTTCTACCCACAAACAAATGACCCGGCAAGCATCCTTTTTTCATTAAAAACATTCCACTCAGGTACAACCAATGGGGAATGAAAAACATGAATGATGGGATTACAAGTTTTAAATTCAGCTAAGGCCTAAAGGCTTACAAGCTAAAAACAGATAAGGTGCCCGTAATCCCTTTCTTGTCCCTCTCCTCAGGAGGCAGGTCAAGGAGGCGAAAAGGGCAAAAGGGGCGCCTAGGCGAGCTACGGGTGGCAGGAGGCACCAAGAGAACATCCCGGTGGCCGTCCGAAGGCTGGATGGTGATGGCGGCGCCAGAAGCAGAGCTCGAAGACGAGGCGGCAGGACGTCAGCACGCGTCGAAGGCGTCGGTGCCCGCGTACTCCGATTTGACAGCCTTGCCGCTCGCCCTCTTCCTCTTCCGCAGCCTCCCAACGCCAGCCGCCCAAGGAGACGACCCCGAGAAGTTCAGGAAGCTGGCGACACGGATGATGGGATCGCCGGTGCCGCATGGAGCGGCGCCCGACACCTAGTCGGACCCGTTATCCTGCCGCCTACTACCCTCATCGTCGCTGCCGCTGTCCTCCTCGCCACTCCTGCCCGAGGAGGAGTCTTCGCTATCAGAAGAGCTCTCCACGCAGCACCTTGCCCGAGTTCCGAAGCACCCGAAGACCTTGACGGAGAGGAGGCTGCCCTCCATCAGCTTGAAATGGAGAGTGAGCCCCGCCGTCAAGCGGTGGATATGAGCAAACGTCTTCCACCCTCGACCAAGATACATCACTTGAGGGGCTGGAAAGTCGACGCGAACTCGCGTACCGCTGATCCAATAGCCCCTCATGTGCAACCGCAATGACTCCGGCGGATCCAGCTCCATCTCGCTTGCGAATGGAGTCGGGAGACGAAGGCAACGGCGAGGCGGCCGGCGCAGCCTGACGAAGAACTCGCAAGGGTCATCCCCAACATGGCCCTCCATGGGGGGAGGAACTACTGGCGGAGGCGAGACCGGCGTGCCGCCTCGTTCTCCTCTTCCCTGAGCGCCTCGGCCTCGCCCACGGCCTCGCCCCCTCCCCCTTCCCCTCGCGGATGGCTCTGCCACAGCAGGTGCAGGAGAAGGAAGGACGCGTTGTC
>LR880972.1:707735920-707747887 GCA_904067115.1 Aegilops sharonensis | reverse complement strand
GAGGCGGTCACGAGGGTGCCCCCCCCCCTAGGGCGCGCCCCCTGCCTCGTGGGCCCCCTGTTGCTCCACCGACGTACTCCTTCCTCCTATATATACCTACGTACCCCCAAACAATCAGAGGAGGAGCCAAAAACCTAATTCCATCGCTGCAACTTCCTGTATCCACGAGATCCCATCTTGGGGCTTGTTCTGGAGCTCCGCCGGGAGGGGGCATCCACCACGGAGGGCTTCTACATCATCACCATAGCCTCTCCGATGAAGTGTGAGTAGTTTACTTCAGACCTTCGGGTCCATAGTTAGTAGCTAGATGGCTTCTTCTCTCTTTTTGGATCTCATTACAATGTTCTCCCCCTCTCTCGTGGAGATCTATTCGATGTAATCTTCTTTTTGCGGTGTGTTTGCTGAGACCGATGAATTGTGGGTTTATGATCCAGCTTATCCATGAATAATATTTGAATCTTCTCTGAATTCTTTTATGTATGATTGAGTTATCTTTGCAAGTCTCTTCGAATTATCCGTTTGGTTTGGCCAACTAGATTGGTAGTTCTTGCAATGGGAGAAGTGCATAGCTTTTGGTTCAATCTTGCGGTGTCCTTACCCAGTGACAGAAAGGGTTGCAAGGCACGTATTGTATTGTTGCCATCGAGGATAACAAGATGGGGTATTTATCATATTGCATGAATTTATTCCTCTACATCATGTCATCTTGCTTAAGGCGTTACTCTGTTTTTAACTTAATACTCTAGATGCATGCTGGATAGCGGTCAATGAGTGGAGTAATAGTAGTAGATGCAGAATCGTTTCGATCTACTTGTCACGGACGTGATGCCTATATACATGATCATACTTAGATATACTCATAACTATGCTCAATTCTGTCAATTGCTCAACAGTAATTTGTTCACCCACCGTAGAATACTTATGCTCTTGAGAGAAGCCACTAGTGAAACCTATGCCCCCCGGGTCTATTCTCATCATATCAATCTTCATCACTTTTATACTTGCTTTGTTTTTAATTTGCTTTTTACTTTTCACTTTGCCTCTCTATACCAATAATACCAAAAATATTATCTCTATCAGATCTCACTCTCGTAAGTGACCGTGAAGGGATTGACAACCCCTAATCGCGTTGGTTGCGAGTAGCTATCATTTTGTCCAGGTACGAGGGACTTGTGCGTGGCCTCCTACTGGATTGATACCTTGGTTCTCAAAAACTGAGGGAAATACTTACGCTACTCTCCTGCATCATCCTCTCCTCTTCGGGGAAAACCAACGCAAGCTCAAGACGTAGCAGCTGTTCGAAAACCACCTTTTTTACGTTTAAGAGGTAAAACTAGTTCACGCACTCTAATCTAGTACTACTTGGTTCAAAAAAGGAAGAAAGGGGGTGGGGGTGGGGGAGGATTTGTTACCTGAATCTAGGACTTGGTCGAAAGAGGAAATAATGAGGGCGAAAAGTAGCAGAGACTGGCTATCCAACTGGTCTCTAGGTCTAATAGGGAAATAAAGGGAAACGCAGTACAAACTCAATATAAACCCGATCTATTGGTTGAAAAAGGAAAGAAAGTGGGGACTGGGGGACAAGTCAACAGAGTAAGTACAACACTAGATTTGCTAGCCTCACACAGTATAAGGTGGCTATACGGAACAAAAATGGGACCAACCCAGATATCCTGTTCTGATGTTTGTTTCCCTGAGCCACTCTTATGTAATGCCACTAGTAAAATGTAGCAGTCGCACTGTTCAAAGTAAGGACACGTTAAACTAATGTTGTTTTCAATGTAATGCCTCCAGTATTATGAATCAATGGCACTTCTTTACATGTCCTGCTAAAATTTCCCATTAAGATAAGTTGGTTCTTTTCGTTAGAAATGCAACTGTCCTGGTCCGCCTACTCTCCCGTGCCCAAAGTAATGTCGTATTTAACGGTTTTCATAGTTAATCCTAATGCCCACACTAATATCTAGCAATGCCACTTCTTTAGAAATTGCTACTGTCCTTGTAGGATTGCCATTCAGATAAGGAACATGCTTCTTTTCATTTGATGCATGTTTCTGTTGGGGAACATAGCAGAAATTCAAAATTTTCTACGCATCACCAAGATCAATCTATGGAGTAATCTAGCAATGAGGGAAAGGGGAGTGCATCTACATACCCTTGTAGATCGCTAAGCGGAAGCGTTGCAAGAACGCGGATGAAGGTGTCGTACTCGTAGCGATTCAGATCGCGGTTGATTCCGATCTAAGCGCCGAAACACGACGCCTCCGTGTTCAACACACGTGCAACCCGGTGACGTCTCCCACGCCTTGATCCAGCAAGGGGAGAAGGAGAGGTTGGGGAAGACTCCGTCCAGCAGCAGCACGACGGCATGGTGGTGAAGGAGGAGCGTGGCAATCCTGCAGGGCTTCGCCAAGCACCGCGGGAGAGGAGGAGGACTTGGGAGAGGGGAAGGGTTGCGCCATAACTTGGGTGCGGCTGCCCTCCCACCCCCCACATATATATAGGGGCAAGGGAGAGGGGGGGGGGGGCAGCCCCCTCAGATCCAATCTGAGGAGGGGGCGGCGGCCAGGGGGGTTGCCTTGCTCCCCAAGGCAAGGGGGCGCCCCCCTTTATGGTTCCCCCAAACCCTAGGCATATGGGCCCTAAGGGGGAAGGCGCCCAGCCCACTAAGGGGCTGGTCCCTCTCCACAAACAGCCCATAGGGCCCTCCGGGGCAGGTGGACCCTCCCGGTGGACCCCCGGAACCCCTTCGGTGGTCCCGGTACAATACCGGTAACCCCCCGAATTATTCCGGTGACCGTATGATGACTTCCCATATATAAATATTTTCCTTCGGACCATTCCGGAACTCCTCGTGACGTCTGGGATCTCATCCGGGACTCCGAAAAACATTCGGTAACCACGTACATCTATTCCCTATAACCCTAGCATCATCGAACCTTAAGTGTGTAGACCTACGGGTTCGGGAGACACGTAGACATGACCGAGACAACTCTCTGGCCAATAACCAACAGTGGGATCTGGATACCCATGTTGGCTCCCACATGTTCCATGATGATCTCATCAGATGAACCACGATGTCAAGGATTCAATCAATCCTGTATTCAATTCCCTTTGTCTACCGGTATAGTACTTGCCCGAGATTCGATCGTCGGTATCTCGATACCTTGTTCAATCTCGTTACTGGCAAGTCTCTTTACTTGTTCTGTAACACATCATCCCGTGATCAACTCCTTGGTCACATTGCGCATATGATGATGTCCTACCGAGTGGGCTCAGAGATACCTCTCCGTCACACGGAGTGACAAATCCCAGTCTCGATTCGTGCCAACCCAACAGACACATTCGGAGATACTTGTAGTGTACCTTTATAGCCACCCAGTTACGTTGTGACGTTTGGTACACCCAAAGCATTCCTACGGTATCCGGGAGTTGCACAATCTCATGGTCTAAGGAAATGATACTTGACATTAGAAAAGCTTTAGCATACGAACTACACGATCTTTGTGCTAGGCTTAGGATTGGGTCTTGTCCATCACATCATTCTCCTAATGATGTGATCCCGTTATCAACGACATCCAATGTCCATGGTCAGGAAACCGTAACCATCTATAGATCAACGAGCTAGTCAACTAGAGGCTTACTAGGGACATGGTGTTGTCTATGTATCCACACATGTATCTGAGTTTCCTATCAATACAATTATAGCATGGATAATAAACGATTATCATGAACAAGGAAATATAATAATAATAACTAATTTATTATTGCCTCCAGGGCATATTTCCAACAGTTTCATCACTTGTTAGTCACCCTCTGTAACACCCCGGAAGTAACTTTCCATATTTGTAACTCCAACTCTTGCCATTTTCGGCATTGTGATATAATATTCCCTCCGTGGTTGGGTTCTTCTTCCTTTTGCATTTTGTCCATGTCATGCATTTCATATCATGTCATCATGTGCATCGCATTTGCATACGTGTTCGTCTCATGATTCCGAGCATTTTTCCCGTTGTCCTTTTTGCAATCCGGCACTCCTATGTTCCCCGGTGTCCCCTTTTACGTTTTTCCGTGAGCGGGTACTAAACTTTCTCGGAATGGACCGAGGTTTTTCAAGTGGCCTTGGTATACCACCGGTAGACCACCGGTCAAGTTTCGGGTCATTTGGAGCTCGTTTGGTACTCCAACGGTTAACCGCACTCTCGCAAAGGCCTCTTTTAAGTTGCAGCCCAACACCCCTTCAAAATAGTCCAATAACCCATCTAAGTCACTTCCATGCTCTCCGTCGTTCGATCACGATCGTGTGGGCGAAAACTACACCTCATTTGGACTCTCCTAGCTCCCTCTATGCCTATATATACACCCCCCCCATTCCAAATCACGGTACAAACCCTAGCCTTCCCCTACCTCGCGCCCCCGGACACGTCCGGTCCGGCCGGACGAAATCCGCCGCCGCACCCGGCCAATCGGGCCGCGCCACCTGGCCGCCGCCGCCGCCCCTGCGCCGCCGGCCCACCGGGCCCGCGCGCGGCCCTCCCCGGCCCGACGCGCTCGGCCGCGCGCCCGCGCACCCGCCGGCCGCTCCGCCGCCCGCACCGGCCGGCCCCGCCGCCGCCCTCGCCGGCCGGTCCCGTCGCCGCCTCCCCTCCTCCGTCGCCGTCCCCGGCCGCCCGGGCTCCGGCGAGCCGCCCGCCGCCGTCGCCCCGATCAGATCTGAGATCCATCCTCGAGCGGTTGACTTCTTCCCCCCACAAATTTCGTCTGTTTTATTTCGGTGATTAATTTGTTGCATTTTCAACGCATCATAATTTTGCACCTGTAGCTCCGTTTCGCGCGTGTAATATGTCGAAATGTTTGTCTCGAAGAGTAGATAATTTCATCTCATTGCATCATTTTCTTTTGACCTCATCTTGATGCCCGAAATGCTGTTGGAAGAGGGCTATGTGATGTTAGTTTCTGTTTCTTAACAGAACTTGCACGTTTGTTATTTTTGCTATGATTGATGTGTGCACCCTATGAATTTGAGTCCTACATGTGTTTTGTAATATGCCATGCCATCTTTCCAGGGGTGTATGCCATGTATTTTTGTGATCTATGTGGTGACTAGCACAAGCATGCAAAGTAGGCTTCCTGATGTTGCTGATTTCAGCCCTGTTTTGCTGATATTTTGATGCCATGTTAACTTGATGCTACCGAGAGATCCATGCATATTTTGAGATACTTCAGTAAGGATGTTTTGAACATATTGTTATGCTCTAACCATCCATGCCTTTGTTTGCAATTATGGAGTGCCATAGCTTGATTCAATCGAGCTCTACTTTTGCTATAAAATGTTTCCTGGCAGATTGTTTACATGTTATTCAATTTTGCCAAGGTTGTTGTGGTTGATCCGTGTATGCTATGATGTTGTTCTTGCCATGTATGTCTTCTATGCCATGTCTTCTTGATGTATGTATGCTTAGTTTATCATGAAAGGCTCTGAAGTGAGTGCTTTGAGCTCTTAAACATGCCTACTTGTTATCTGTTTTTGGACATGCCCTGTTGCTGAATCTGTTAACGAAACTTGCCATATTGACATGGGTGTAACTATATTTTCTGATCCTTTTTGGCTTATGGTCAGTAAGGGACTTTTGTTCTATGCTTTGAGTAGATTCATGCCATGCCATGTTTTGCTATTATAAGTTCCTGTAGCATGTTGTTTTATTGCTCTGAACATTGCTACCTGATGCTGTTTTTGCCATGTCCAGCCTGTTATATTTTTTGCACTTTTGCCATGCTTGTTTGGACCTGTTATGATGTGATTTAGCCGTAGCTCACTGTTCATCTTTTGTCAAGCATCTTGAGTAGATCACTGCCATATACTTTGTTGGTACGTTTGGGTGCAGTAGCTTATTTTCTTGTTGCTTGCTAAGTGGCATCATGCTGTTAATGGCAGATTTGTGTCATTCTTGTTTTGCTTGTCATTTGCAAACCGTGCATCCGATTCCGGTGATCTTTATATCGATTTCAACCGAAATCATCTCATCTTTCCAGCGGCATACTTGGTTTGCCAAGTTGATGCCTGGTTCATCTTTTTTCCTTCCGGAGCGCGCATACGCATTGCATATCACATCTCGCATATCATGTCATGCTTTGCATCATGTTGCTTGTGCATTGCACCGTGATTTATTGTGGTTCCTTTGTTTGTGTTATTGCTTTGGGTAGAGCCGGGAAACGAGTACGTGAACGAGGAACCTGTTGAGAACGCTTACGAGGATCAACCTTTCGACAACTCTGAGAACATTGCAGGCAAGATGACCATACCCTCGAAATCACTTCTATCTTTGCTATGCTAGATGCTCGCTCTTTTGCTATGCCTATGCTACGACGCCTATCACTTGCTTATCATGCCACCCATATTGCCATGTCAGCCCCTAACCATCCTTTCCTAGCAAACCGTTGATTGGCTATGTTACCGCTTTGCTCAGCCCCTCTTATAGCGTTGCTAGTTGCAGGTGAAGATGAAGTTTGTTCCTTGTTGGAACATGGAGATGTTGTTCCTTGTTGGAACATATTTACTTGTTGGGGATATCACAATATATCTGCTATAATTAATGCATCTATATACTTGGTAAAGGGTGGAAGGCTCGGTCTTATGCCTGGTGTTTTGTTCCACTCTTGCCACCCTAGTTTCCGTCATACCGGTGTTATGTTCCTTGATTTCGCGTCCCTTACACGGTTGGGTGATTTATGGGACCCCCTTGACAGTTCTCTTTGAATAAGACTCCTCCAGCAAGGCCCAACTTTGGTTTTACCATTTGCCACCTAAGCCTTTTTCCCCCGGGTTTTCGCGAGCCCGAGGGTCATCTTTATTTACCCCCCGGGCTAGTGCTCCTTCGAGTGTTGGTCCAAAATAGAGCACCGTGCGGGACCATTCCTTGGCAACTTGGATTACGTCGGTACCTGTACGCTTAGCTTATCCGGTGTGCCCTGAGAACGAGATATGTGCAGCTCCTATCGGGATTTGTCGGCACAGTCGGGCGGTCTTGCTGGTCTTGTTTTATTGCTGTCGAAATGTCTTGTAGTCCGGGATTCCGAGATTGATCGGGTCTTCCCGGTAGAAGGAATATCCTTCGTTGACCGTGAGAGCTTATAATGGGCTAAGTTGGGACACCCCTGCAGGGTATTATCTTTCGAAAGCCATGCCCGCGGTTATGAGGCAGATGGGAATTTGTTAATGTCCGGTTGTAGAAAACCCGAAGTTGACCTTAACTAAAATACACATCAACCGTGTGTGTAACCGTGATGGTCTCTTCTCGGCGGAGTCCGGGAAGTGAACACGGTGTTGGAGTAATGTTTGACGTAAGTAGTTCAGGATCACTTCTTGATCGCTACTAGCTTCACGACCATGCTTTGCTTCTCTCCTCGCTCTCTTTTGCGAATGTAGCCACCATATATGCTAGTCGCTTGCAGCAGCTCCACCTTACAACTCTGTCCTTCCTATAAGCTTAAATAGTCTTGATCTCGCGGGTGTGAGATTGCTGAGTCCCCGTGACTCACAGATTCTACCAAAACAGTTGCAGGTGTCGACGATGCCAGTGCAGGTGACGCAACCGAGCTCAAGTGGGAGTTCGACGAGGAACGTGGTCGTTACTATGTGTCTTTTCCTGATGATCAGTAGTGGAGCCCAGTTGGGACGATCGGGGATCTGTGTAGCATTTGGGGTATCTTCTTTTATTTTGGTTCCGTAGTCGGACCCTGAGTGTAAACTGTATGATGGATGTTTATTTATGTATTGTGTGAAGTGGCGACTGTAAGCCAACTATGTATCTCTTTCCCTTATGTATTACATGGGTTGTGTGAAGATTACCTCACTTGCGACATTGCTTTCAATGCAGTTATGCCTCTAAGTCGTGCTTCGACACGTGGGAGATATAGCCGCATCGAGGGCGTTACAAGTTGGTAATCAGAGCCTTCCCCGACTTAGGAGCCCCCTACTTGATTGTTTGCTGGCGTTGTTGAGTCTAGAACGGAAAATGTTTTGAGTCTTAGGATTATATATATCGGAGAGTAGGATTCTTTTTACTCCCCAGTCCCTTCGTCGCTCTGGTGAGGTCTCTTGACGTAGAAGTTTTGACTCTCCTCTCCTCAAATTTCACTAAAAAAAATTTTAGGATCACGCGGGTATCTTGGAATCGTGCCGATGGTTTTGTGACGAGAACATTGTTCTTGGTGCCTCCTGACATTTAGGGGTTGTGGCAGTGTCCCGGGGAGTTGAGCTCCGAGGTGTTGTCGTCACAATTTTATCGTTGCAGTTCTGGAATACCTGAGTTTTACCGACATCGAAATCTCTTTTGTACAGTTGTTGGTGAGATAACCCCGATAACCCAGTACTGGGGCGAGCTCGGGAGTATTGCCATGACTCGTATAACGGATGCTTTTCGAAGGTCGAGGTACACGATTTCCGAAGGTTTCTTGGTTATGTGTTGACGGATGGATACAGTTGGATCTAGGTATTGTTAGTTTGGGTGATATATTTTGTGTCCCCTGTATCCCCAACACCAGATTGCATAACCAGAAAGTTTCGGGAGTTTATAGGTGGGATTCCAATAGCTCTTAGCATTTCTTCCCGCAGATATTTGGTTCGTGATTGGGTAATCCTTACCACTTATTTGTTCCAGTCGTACCTTGTTATTTTTTTTCATCAACCTTAATCAAGTGGCTTCTCACCTTTATGGACGTGTGATGTTAACTTTGGAATTCATTCGTTCATCCTTGTTCGAATGTTTATTGTGAAGACTATATGTTGCAATTTCTATCCGTTGATTCTACTTGTCTATCTGTCTATCAAGTGCTAACGGATGTCACCCTCTTCAGGATGGCTCCGCCAACGCGTCTGAATCCGGATCGTGATGATGGGAATCAGTCGAACCCTCCACCTCCACCTCCGCCTCTGGAGGCCTGGCAAGCTATCATGGCAGCCACCAATGCCAATGCTCAGATGATTTTGCAGCTCTTGCAAGAGCGTACTCAAGGGCAAGGCAGTCAAGGAAATCAAGGTCAAGGCAACAACCAGCCGCACTTTGCTACTCTCAGTCAGTTCCTCGCTAATCAGCCGAAGTCTTTCAGTTTCTGTGTCGAGGCCACAGACGCCGACGATTGACATCTGCAAGCATTTTGAATGTAGCAATGTCAGACCTGAGGACTTTGTCAAGTTTGCATCATTTCAACTCAAGGACCAAGCTGCTGAGTGGTACCAGCAATACAAAGATTCCAGAGGAGGTCGTGTCATTACCTGGGATGAGTTCCGCCGAGACTTCAGAGCTCACCACATTCCAGAAAGTGTTGTTGAGAGCAAGCATGAGGAGTTCCGCAATCTCAAGCAAGGCAACATGTCTGTGTATCAATACAATATCCAGTTCCAGAAACTCGCTCGCTTTGCTAAGCAAGACGTCCCTGATGAAAAGAGTATGATCTATCAATTCAGAGGTGGTCTCAGAGAAGATCTGCAATAAGCTCTTGTGCTTTTTGAGCCAGAAAAGTATGATGAATTCTACAACATGGCACTGAAGCAAGAAGCTGCCCAGCTCAAATGTGAGGCTTCTAAGAAGAGAATCAGGGATGCAGTTCAGTCTTATTCTTCCTCTCAAGTGGCAGCTAAGCAGCAGAAGTTCTACCTTCCTCCTCCTCCGTTCCGTCAGCCTTATCAGCAGAAGAACTCAGGTGGTCGTGGATCTTCCCACCCGCCCAACCCAGGCTATCAGAACAAGTCTAATTCTCAAGCTCCAAGGTCAAGCGCTCCTTACCACCGTCCGCTCTCAGAGGTGACTTGCAACAAGTGTCAGCAGAAAGGTCACTATGCGAACAAGTGCTTCAACCAAAGGCGCCTTCCGCCTCCTCCTCCTGTGAAATCTTCCAGCAATGCAGTGGTCAAGCATAATCCCAAGTCTGCCAAGGTCAATATGATGAATGCAGTGCAAGCAGAGGATTCTTCTGATGTGATTATGGGTAATCTCTCAGTTAATGATATTCCTGCAAAAATTTTATTTGATACTGGTGCATCGCATTATTTCATGTCTAGATCATTTGTTGCAAAGCATGATTTCATTTCGGAAATGTTGGAAAAACCCTTGGGAGTTGTTTCTCCAGCCTCTTCTATGAGGGCTACCACAAGGATTCCGGATGTTTCTATCAAGATGGGCGACTATAGATTTCTGGCTAAACCATTTGTCCTTGGTGACTCGGATATTGATCTTATTCTCGGGATGGACTGGCTTTATCAGCACAAAGCTCAGCTTGATTGTGCTACCAGGGAAATTCAATTGACTCACTCTTCTAATGATGTGATCATCTATGCCGCTCATGATGAAACCATTCGGTTGTTTTCTCTCAATGAGAAGGGCGAATTGGATGCTATCTCTCAGATTCCAGTCGTTTGTGAGTACCAAGATGTCTTTCCAGAAGAGCTTCCGGGAATGCCTCCTCACCGGCCAGTTGAATTCGTTATCGATCTTGAGCCTGACACTGAACCCGTTTGCAAGCGTCCATACAAGCTGGGACCTAATGAGCTGAAGGAATTGAAGAAGCAGCTCGATGAACAAGAGCGTCTGGGTTTGATCAGACCGAGTTCATCTCCTTGGGGTTGTGGTGTTCTTTTTGTCCAGAAGAAGGATGGCACGGACCGACTTTGCGTCGATTACCGTCCATTGAATAAGAAGACAATCAAGAACAAGTATCCACTTCCCAACATCAATGAGCTTTTCGAGCAACTCAAAGGTGCNGCCTGACACTGAACCCGTTTGCAAGCGTCCATACAAGCTGGGACCTAATGAGCTGAAGGAATTGAAGAAGCAGCTCGATGAACAAGAGCGTCTGGGTTTGATCAGACCGAGTTCATCTCCTTGGGGTTGTGGTGTTCTTTTTGTCCAGAAGAAGGATGGCACGGACCGACTTTGCGTCGATTACCGTCCATTGAATAAGAAGACAATCAAGAACAAGTATCCACTTCCCAACATCAATGAGCTTTTCGAGCAACTCAAAGGTGCTAAAGTGTTCTCCAAGCTTGACCTTCGTATGGGTTATCATCAAATTCGCATTCGTGAACAAGATATTCCCAAGACAGCATTCAGAACAAGCTTTGGTTCTTATGAATATACTGTCATGTCTTTCGGCCTCGTCAATGCTCCTCCAACATTATCTCGGATGATGAACTTCATATTCAACCCCTACACCAATGAATTCGTCTTGGTCTATCTGGATGATATTTTGGTCTTCTCCAAGAATAAGAAGGATCATGCCAAACATTTGCGATTGGTGCTAGACAAGCTCAGAGAGCATCAATTCTATGTGAAGTTCTCCAAATGTGAATTTTGGCTTGATGAAGTGCTTTATCTTGGTCATATCATCTCCGCCAAGGGCATCGTTGTTAATCCCGAGAAGGTGTCCGCAGTTGTGAATTGGGAACCTCCTCAGAATGTCAAGCAGCTTCGCAGTTTTCTTGGTCTTGCAAGCTATTGCCGAAGATTCGTTGAGAACTTCTCCAAGATTGCAAAGCCTCTTTCCAACCTCCTCCAGAAGCATGTGAAGTATGTCTGGTCTCCTGAGTGTGACGTTGCTTTCAATACCCTCAAAGAGAAACTCGTCACAGCTCCTATCTTGACTCCTTCTGATGAATCCAAGCCATTCGAAGTTTTCTGTGATGCTTCTCTTCAAGGTCTCGGTGATGTGTTAATGCAAGAGAAGAGAGTTGTGGCCTATACCTCTCGCCAGTTGAAGCCCAACGAAAAGAACTACCCCACTCACGATCTTGAGTTGGCGGCAGTTGTCCATGCATTGATAACATGGAGACATCTCTTGTTGGGAAGGAAAGTGGACATTTTCACCGATCACAAGAGTCTCAAGTATATCTTCACTCAACCCAACCTCAACCTCAGGCAGACTCGATGGGTCGAAATGATTCAAGAGTACAATCCGAGTATTGAATATACT
>LR880972.1:707691577-707724853 GCA_904067115.1 Aegilops sharonensis | reverse complement strand
TCCACCGTTCCAGGCCGCGGCGCCGCTCCCTCCCTGCGGCCCTCCCGGCCACCGCGGCCCTCCTGGCCACCGCGGACCTCCCGGCCACCGCGGCGTGCCCCGCGGCCCTCCCCGCCACCGCAGCCCGCCCCTCCATCGAGCCAGGCCACGGCGCCGCCCCCTTCCCGCGGCCCTCCCCGCCACGGCGCCATCGACAATTCAGATTCAGGTATCCTTGTTCAAACTATACCACAACAAACTACACCTGGTACTTTTAGGCTAAATCATGCGTGGTGAACTGGATTAGAACCCTCGTGCTAGCTTTGGGTGACCATGGTCAGCGTGCTACCCAACTTCACAGCTGAAGCAGAGGAACGGGAGGGGGACAATGGGATTAAGATCAACATACTCATTGTTGTTCTTTCCTTTGCTGTCTCTTGGTTTGTCCATGACCAGCAAAGAAGAAGATCTACAGAGACGACGGGACGACGGCGGCATGGAGCAAAGAAGATAAAGATACCCGTTTCTTTCGTGTGCTTAGGTTTTAAAAAAAGAGGTCCAGGGTTCTTTTTTTAAAACAGAGAGAATACTATGGTTTTGAGAATAACATAGTATTAACACTGCAATTTTTTATGGGTAACCAAACACCTCACTGTAATTAAAACTTTAGTATTAAACGAAACTACAGTATTGTTAGAATACTTTGAAAATACTGTGCTATCAAACGGGGCCTTAGTATGGGGTGGGGCTGCGAGTGCATGGAACGGTGGCTCAGCTCGGCTCAGCCGGCGGGAAGGAGTGAGAGGGACATATGAGCTGGTTGTTTCTTCCTCAGGGCTCCTGATGGGATGGCCCGTATTTTAGCTAGCTGAGCATGTTGATCAGCTCCGGCCAGCAGGCGTGTGCTTGCACTGCTAATGGCTAGGTAGCTGAGGCCCCGTTTGATAACAAAGTATTTTCTAAGTATTCTTAGAATACTGCAGCTTTTTATAATACTGTGGTTTTTATTACAAAGGGTTGTTTGATTGTCTCTAAAAACTGTGATTTTAATACTGCATTTTTTTTGCAAACTACAATATTTTCTCTGCATAAAAAAAAGAACCACATACCTCTTTTTTTTAAACTGAGCTCACTGAGGAGAAAAGAGAGTCTCTCGCTCAGACCTTCTTCTCAACATCCTCTTTTTACTTCTATATGCAAACTTGGACATATACATCTGGTGGGGTGGTCCTTGTGTGCATGGTTATATTGACAATGCAGCCTCACTATTACTCCTAGTAGTTATCGGCAGCAATTTAAAAGAATCTCACCAAGTTATTGAACTGCAGAATAAGGCCCCTTGTGTGTATTAAAACTGAAACTTCTAGCTGCACTTGTCTCGTTGAGATTTACAGAACTGCACTTGATATTAACTAGATCATTATCTATAATTTTGAGATAAATATGGAAGTGTAGTGCTGATTGTGTAGCAGCTACAGTTTTGACAGGATAAAAGAATTACTCCTAGTTAGTATCTCATATGAGATGTTTGTGTAGGAATATATCACTAGCTTATATGATAGTTAGCTCTGTTTATGTAGTTTGCATGCACTTTCCACACACATATTGCAATGTGATTGTTTGCTGATATGCTTTAAGTAGTGATGTTCATGCTGTTTCTACATGACAAGTAAAAACAACACGAGTATATGGGCTTACATG
The DNA here is from genome assembly GCA_904067115.1 of Aegilops sharonensis. Classification (NCBI taxonomy): domain Eukaryota; kingdom Viridiplantae; phylum Streptophyta; class Magnoliopsida; order Poales; family Poaceae; genus Aegilops; species Aegilops sharonensis. Next base: position 707,723,173 of record LR880972.1, on the reverse strand, counting down.
AGTTCTGCTAGTTGAGTTTCTTTGATAAAATGTTCACTTTGAATTTCTAGTTGATGTAGACTCTCACATCTTTATTTTGGAATCAGACGATATTTGTTCTTGGTCATTTTACGACACTGTCTTGTAAGGGAGAAAGGCTTGGTCTCTCTATTTGGATGTTGTTTTAGCTCTTGCAGATTGCCATATATGACGTGTTGATTGTTTTTAGCTCTTGACATAGTTAAACTTTGGATGCCCTAGTGCCTGCTGCTTATGTTTGTTTACTCGGTTTGAACTCTGAATGATATGTTGTTATCCTGATTGCAGGTCCGATGAGTTGGTTTTGCTTGTGTTGTGAGGAGGCATGTTGTGGTTAACATCGAGTCAGGGTGCCTACCTTTGTATTTGAATCTGTGAGGTAATGAAGGCAAAAAAGAAGTTTCTACTTGCACTGTTCTTGCAAGGAAACAGAGACAAACTTGTGGTTACTGAAGCATTACTCTGTAGTTTCTACTTGCTCTGTCAAATACATTCTGTTGTTGATCATCTTCAGTAAATTCTAAGCCTCAGCTACTCTGTTGTTAAAGCTTCCCTGTTATAGTTTTATATTTATTAGATAGGTTCACTACTCTGAAAAAAAGGTTAGTTGCTGATTTAGCATCACAGGAGGGTACCAACTAAGAACTTTTGGAGTGACAACAAAATTTAATTAAAGGGGAAAAACTGTTTGTTTGAGCTTCCAATTTCCCTCACCTCTCTTACCTTTTTCCAGATCTGGACCGTCAACCGCCATGACCATGATCAACGCGTCCTCGGCCTCCCAGACGAGGATGGAATGAGCAGGGCAAGAGAAGAGGAGGGAGCAGGGCGACGCCCGACGGTAACCTGACCATCCTCCTGGATCTCACCGGCAACCCCTGGCCTGGAGGCCGCCCGCCCGCCCGCCGTCAGTGCGGGGCCTGCGGCACCACTTCCTCGTGCTCCTCCTTAACATCCAGTGAGGCTTTGCTTCTCCCCATCCCCTCTATTCCACCATGTTTTTTTGTAATTTTTGCCCATGATGTTGCTTCGCACTTTATTCATATATTGTATTTGGCACAGGTTCATATGTTCATAAGAGTTATCTGTGATGCTGCTTGCACAGTTCAAGAAAATCATATCATCTGTTGGCACTTTGTCCATGTATTTTAACATTGCGTGTTTTGATTTTGTGATTTGGGTGCATTGTTTCCTGATTAACATGAATTANTGTCAAATACATTCTGTTGTTGATCATCTTCAGTAAATTCTAAGCCTCAGCTACTCTGTTGTTAAAGCTTCCCTGTTATAGTTTTATATTTATTAGATAGGTTCACTACTCTGAAAAAAAGGTTAGTTGCTGATTTAGCATCACAGGAGGGTACCAACTAAGAACTTTTGGAGTGACAACAAAATTTAATTAAAGGGGAAAAACTGTTTGTTTGAGCTTCCAATTTCCCTCACCTCTCTTACCTTTTTCCAGATCTGGACCGTCAACCGCCATGACCATGATCAACGCGTCCTCGGCCTCCCAGACGAGGATGGAATGAGCAGGGCAAGAGAAGAGGAGGGAGCAGGGCGACGCCCGACGGTAACCTGACCATCCTCCTGGATCTCACCGGCAACCCCTGGCCTGGAGGCCGCCCGCCCGCCCGCCGTCAGTGCGGGGCCTGCGGCACCACTTCCTCGTGCTCCTCCTTAACATCCAGTGAGGCTTTGCTTCTCCCCATCCCCTCTATTCCACCATGTTTTTTTGTAATTTTTGCCCATGATGTTGCTTCGCACTTTATTCATATATTGTATTTGGCACAGGTTCATATGTTCATAAGAGTTATCTGTGATGCTGCTTGCACAGTTCAAGAAAATCATATCATCTGTTGGCACTTTGTCCATGTATTTTAACATTGCGTGTTTTGATTTTGTGATTTGGGTGCATTGTTTCCTGATTAACATGAATTAATGGATCTACACAAGCAAGGCACTTATTAACTTGGCACTGTTAATTAAGAAAATTTGATGAAGCACGCACTGTTAATTTCAGCAGCACTCTTTGCCTTTGCATGTGAACTAATGGATATGGCACCTTCTTATACAAATCAATGGATTTGGCACTTAGTGTTATGAATCTTATGAACAAATTAACGTCACTGATGTGTATGATATGTATGCATACTTGGAACATTATGATATGTATGCATACTTGAATGGTAGTAACTTGAATGCATCAACATTAGTGCTATAGAGTTGTTATCCGAGCTAGTTCTGTTTACTTTTAATATAGGTCTAGTAGTCACCAGTACTTACATCCTATGCTATAGTAGTCCTTGTTCATATTTACTAGCTAAGTTTGCTTGTCCTGGGGATCTACATACTCGTGTTTCACGCTTTCTCTGAAATGAAATAATAAGGTGCACTTTCCAGGGACCAGGACGACCACCGGGACCTCCATGACGATGACGAAGCCCCGCACATGGTCGAGCTCGATGGAACAACAGTGCCTCGGTGTGGTGCAGCCGAGTTGGGCCAACGACTACGTTATGGTCCTCGGCCGCCTCGATGGCTTCTAGCTCGGGTAAGCCAAGCAGCACCCCCATCCCCATGGTCGTTTCAGCTTTCAGAGCCTCCTCCTTCTGTTTTGTGTGTGTGCTCATGACGCTTCTCTTCTCCATGGGGATGGGGGATCCTCAACAGGACAACAAGTCATCTCAAGGGAGGGATTCTGTCGCTGCTATATACTCCAGTTCCAATCCATGGACGACATCCACAAGGACCAAGAGCTATATACTCCAGTTCCAATCCATGGACGACATCCACAAGGACCAAGACGTCGGACACCTCATCCAGCCAGCCCCGCACAAGGTTGTTCCCTGATCTGCCCTCCCTACCTTAACTCAACAGATAAACATTGATGTGATGATACAAATACTTGCTCGTTTAAAAGTATCTCCAGACAGGAGGTGCATTTCTGAGATCAATTTGAAAATGAATTTTGGTTTGTACAAGTCACATAGAAGCACTGCAAAAACTTGTATGCACAAGTAACTTAGAAGCAACTGATGGGAATAAGCTCAAGTGTCGGATATTCAACATTATAGCTGCTCAAGCGTGGAATGTGGCTCACTAGTTGGAGGTTTTTGTGGCTGTGATTAGGGAGGATCTAGGAATAAGATGGTTTTAATTGCCTGTTATGTTAATCAAATTAGACGCTTGCAAGTCTGGTTCCATGTGTCAAATCCTCCCCTCCAAACACGCCATTGGTTTTGTTGCAGATTGTCATGCTAAATTTTCTTATATTTCTCACTTTCCGATTGCCATGTTAGAGATTCTTTCAATCTCTAAAAAGACAAATATTTAGGAACGGAGGGAGTACATATGAGGACGTATGCATCACTTACTTGTAAATAAGAACTAACTTTGGAATACCGTTGCTTCAATAGTAAAGTTTTAGCCCTATAGAAATTCATGTGTATGTTTGGAATCCCGATTCTTCAATAGTAAAGTTTTAGCCCTAGAGAAATTCATGTGTATGGAGTCAAGTGATTCATGGCTGTTTCATCCTACTTCTTTGCGTGCCTAGTGTGTATGTGTATGATCAACCAGATTGAACATCATCCATAGTTACACATGCTTAGCTAGCTCCAAAATGGCATAATGAACTTACTTAGCTCTAGAATGACCTTAGCATGTTTTACACCAAAATGACTTAGTATGCTTAGCTAGCTCAAAAATGACATAATAACCATACTTAGCTCCAAAATGAGCTATTTTACAGATATAAGTTGCATCATAATAATCTTCACATTTTAGTTGCATCATGATAATCTTCTTCTTCTAGTCTTCTTCTTCTAACTTTCTTCTTTCCTATTTTATAGATTTGCTTAATTGATCACGGAAGCTTGGGTTGATAGAGTGCTTGTATTTAGTTTTTGTTTTGACCTTGTGAAACTTGCTACCTATGGATGAAACTATGTAATATTGATGAAACTATGTATATGTACGAATGAAACTTGCTACTATTGGTAACATGTGTTGGATACATATGTGTTCATGACTATTGGTAATATGTGTTGAATATGATATATTGGTCATATAAATATATTTGTGTTTGATTTCTATGAAATGAATTGATATAAGAAAAAATAAATAAATGGGGCAATATAGTCACTTTGCCATCTGCTGGCAGATGGCAAAGAGCTTTGCCATCAGCTGGCAGATGGCAAAGAGGCCACGTGTCATCTACATGTAACATTTGGGCTGGCCTATTTGGGCTCTTTGCCATCTGACAGCAGATGACAAACCTCTTTGCCATCTGCTGGCAGACGGCAAAGCATGCAGCCTTTGCCATCAGCTGGCAGATGGCAAAGTATGTCGTTAGCCTTCTAACGGGGCTAACGCCGTAAAGAGGCTTTGCCATCTGCCAGCAGATGGCAAAGCCACAGGCTCTTTGCCATCAGCCAGCAGACGGCAAAGAAGCCTTTACCGGCAGGGTTTCGGACGACCTGTTTGCCATCTGCTGGCAGATGGCAAAGCCTTTGCCATCCGCCGACCATGCCTTTGCCATCTGCCATGGCAGATGGCAAAGTGCCAGATTCCAGTAGTGATAGGAGTATAAAAGTGCAGACAATGTGATTCTTAGAGAAGAAACTGCAAGTTTCAGTTTCAGATAAGAAACTGCAAGTTCAGTTTCAGATAAGAAACTGCAACTTTCAGAGGCAGAGCATTTATATTAACACTGCCTTTTCAAACAGGGTTAACATCATGTTGGAAGTTTTATTCATGGTTGAAAATGGAACTACCAGCCAGTTAACATCATGCTGATCAACATTCATGCATAGCACATCTTCATATGATGCACAGTCAAAATGCCCACACAATATCGAGTGTACGAAACACAGAGAAAACGAGGGACGAAGTTTTGGCAAGTGTTGGACGTGGTTTTGGGCTGCCCCGTCTAGGCTTTCATTTTTAACATGCGCAGCCCACGACCTCGGTTGGGAGGTCCATAGGCCTGTTTGTATTTTCTTAGGGCCGTCATGTATCGACCGGCCTATGGACCTCCCATCCAAGGTTTTATTTTTGGTAGCCCAATTTATGTATTTTTTTGAAGAAAACGCAGAGGTCTGTTCTATTTTTCTATATAAGAATAGGAACGCCAGGTCCAACTTATGTTTCCCTTCTAACTATATTATATATATTTAAATTATTTTATATGTTATTATATATTATTTTTATCATCATCATATATTTAACAGATACTTACATATGTAAGAAAACAATATCCCACATCTTATTAACTTATAAAAATAATTTCTTAACAAATAAAATCCTGGATTGTTTTGGCACGAAAATCCTAGTGATTGTGTACAAAAGCTTGGTAAGATTTAAGGACGAATGTAATAATATCACTTAATATTTAAGTATATTTATAACAAAATGCTCAGTCTCCCTTTATTTTTTGATAACATTGCTGGCCCAACCCAACATTATAATTAGAATTAGCCCAGCAAAATCGTGTATTTCGAGAAAGTGCAAATGGCCTGTAATTTTTTAGGAAATAAAATAAATGGGCCGCATGGATGCTACATTATTTGTTCATCCAGCCCAGCTAATGGTTGTAATTCAAAAAAAAAGAAGATCAAATTGACTGTAAATTCTACCGCGCAAAAAAAAGACTGTAAATTCTGAAAAAATGGGTTGAATACGTGCCACATTTTTGGAGGCTGAAATGTGGGCCAATAGGTCGAAGCCAACGCAAGTCGTTGTCAATTTAGTCAACAAATGATTCTGACATGTTAGCCGTTGTATTTACATCCAACGACCGGCATCCATCTTCAATCTCTCGTCTTCTTCCTCCAGCGCCGCCGGGACCACCTCCCGCCTCCTGCTGCTAGCAGCTCTGCTTAGCATGCTTCGCTATGAAGCGCTACTCCACCGTTGGCCAGGCCATCCCTCCACCCCTCCACACCTCCTGTTCTTCTCCACCGACTGGCGAACCCACCGCACTAGAACCAGTTAACCCTCGTACACCTCTCCGTCTGCGACTCTACTCCAGCGTCTTCTCATCTCCGGCTCGTTGCTGCTCGGGGCCTCGCCGTCGTCCACCACCTTGGACGCGCTCGGCGCGACGTGGTCAACGTGGTCAACGAACGACACCATCGGAAGTAGACTGTGCGGGGAGAGGCTGACAGCTGGGTCCACGGCCGCACACAAGGAAATGCCTTCTTATTACGCGTAAAATAATGATTCCTCCACCTGACATCTGGGACCCACCGGAAGGGCCTCTGTATTTCGCGAAAAAAACATGTCCCTCGTTGACATGTCGGACCCACCAGCTATCTTCGCACGCAAGGAAGTGCCTCCTTATTACGCATAAAAAATGAATACTCCCCCTGCCAGCTGGAACCCAGCATAGTGGGAGGCTGACTTGTGGGCCTACCAAGTTGACGGGGACGGAGGGCTTTGTCAACTTAGTCAATATGAACGATTCTAGCTCCTGTTACCGTACGATGTTCATCCAACGGCCGTAGTGCTTCTTCAACCTCTGGTCTTCTTGCTCCAGCCGCCCAAACCAGCGCCGGTCGTGCAACGTGCTCCTGCCTCCCGTGACCGGCTGTGATGCCGCGGAGGCCTCACCGCCCCCTACTACTCCCACCGCTGGCCAGGCCATCCCTCTACTCACCCACACCCCCTGTTATTCGGCGGCGACAGCAGCCTCACACCACAGCCGAACCAGTGAACCCTCGTACTCCTCTTCGCGTGGGCATCCACTGATGCGTCTTCCCCGGCTCCGAGTCGTCCCCTTCCTAGGCCTCACCGTCGTCCACCGCCGTGGTGCTCTCGGCGCGGCGTGGTCAAGGAACGACTTCCATCGGACATGGACTGTATGTGGAGAGGCTGACAGCTGGGTCCACGGCCGCAGCAAGGAAGTGCCTCCTTATTACGCGCAAAATAATGATTCCTCCACCTGACAGTGGGGACCCACCGGACGGGCCACCGTATTTCGCGAAAAAAACGTTTCCCCCTGACTGCTGGGACCCACCAGCTACATCTTCGCACGCAAGGAAGTGCGTTCGGGCAAAAAAAAAACGATTCGCCCCCCTGACTGCTGGGACCCACCAGCTACATCTTCGCACGCAAGGAAGTGCGTCCAGGCAAAAAAAACGATTCGCCCCCCAGACTGTTGGGACCCACCAGCTACATCTTCGCACGCAAGGAAGTGCGTTCGGGCAAAAAAAAAACGATTCGCCCCCCTGACTGCTGGGACCCACCAGCTACATCTTCGCACGCAAGGAAGTGCGTTCGGGCAAAAAAAAAACGATTCGCCCCCCTGACTGCTGGGACCCACCAGCTACATCTTCGCACGCAAGGAAGTGCGTTCGGGCAAAAAAAAAACGATTCGCCCCCCTGACTGCTGGGACCCACCAGCTACATCTTCGCACGCAAGGAAGTGCGTTCGGGCAAAAAAAAAACGATTCGCCCCCCTGACTGCTGGGACCCACCAGCTACATCTTCGCACGCAAGGAAGTGCGTTCGGGCAAAAAAAAAACGATTCGCCCCCCTGACTGCTGGGACCCACCAGCTACATCTTCGCACGCAAGGAAGTGCGTCCAGGCAAAAAAAACGATTCGCCCCCCAGACTGTTGGGACCTACCAGCTACATCTTCGCACGCAAAGGAAGTGCATCCGGGCAAAAAAAAAATTATGATTCGCCCCTCTGACTGCTGGGACCCACCAGCTACATTTTCACACGCAAGGAAGTGCCTGACAGTCGGGACCCACTTGGTCGAAGCGTACGTAGCGTTGTCATTCTGGTCGCGAATGTGTACGTACATACTGGTCATCGCAGAGGCACGCACATGTCGTAGTAGAGGCGCGCACGTAGCATGTACACGTACGTACAGTGGCCAGGGTGCAAGAAAGAAAATATGGCCACGTACGTACATACGGGTAGGGTCTCGAACGCCTACTCGCGCATACGTACGGCGAGGGCTCGTGTACATGGCTGGGTCGGAACGGAGAAACAGCGTCGTCGTCGTGTTCATGGGGAGGCAATGGAATGCGTCGTGTTCATCGGGAGGCAACGGAATTCGTCGTGTTCATCGGGAGGCAACGGAACGCGTGGGAGCCAACCGGCTTGGACGGAACAGGTGATGTAAACGAGGACTGGCGTACCGCAAAACGGAAGAAACGGCCTTGTGTTCGACCGGCCACGTTCGAAACGGGGTCCTGTTGATCGGGAGGGGTCTGGCGTACCGCAAAACGGAGGAAACAGACCTCCTACGGTCGAAACGGGGGTCCTGTTGATCGGGAGGGGTGTGGCGTACCGCAAAATGGACGAAACGGACCTCCTACGGTCAAAACGGGGGTCCTGTTGATCGGGAGGGGTGTGGCGTTCCGCAAAACGGACGAAACAGACCTCCTATGGTCGAAACGGGGGTCCTGTTCATCGGAAGGGGTGTGGCGTACCGCAAAACGGGACTCCACGAGATACTGTTCATCTCCACCGCCGACCTCCTCCAGCCTCCACGGGCTATCGTTGACCTCCTCCAGCCTCCATGGGCTCCTGTTCATCCAGCCTCCACCGCGCGCTACTCCATCGGCTACTGTTCAACCACCCCTCCACGGGCACCCCTCCACCGTCTACTGTTCATCCAGCCCTCCACACCACGGGGTCCTGTTCAACTACCCCTCCACGGCCACCCCTCCACCGTCTACTGTTCATCCAACCCTCCACACCACGGGGTCCTGTTCATCCAGAGGCAAACGCCACCGCTCACTGTTCATCCAACCCCCCCCCCCCCCCGCCCCCCCCCCCCCCCCCCGCCCCCCCCCCCCCCCCCCGCCCCCCCCCCCCCCCCCCGCCCCCCCCCCCCCCCCCCGCCCCCCCCCCCCCCCCCCGCCCCCCCCCCCCCCCCCCGCCCCCCCCCCCCCCCCCCGCCCCCCCCCCCCCCCCCCGCCCCCCCCCCCCCCCCCCGCCCCCCCCCCCCCCCCCCGCCCCCCCCCCCCCCCCCCGCCCCCCCCCCCCCCCCCCGCCCCCCCCCCCCCCCCCCGCCCCCCCCCCCCCCCCCCGCCCCCCCCCCCCCCCCCCGCCCCCCCCCCCCCCCCCCGCCCCCCCCCCCCCCCCCCGCCCCCCCCCCCCCCCCCCGCCCCCCCCCCCCCCCCCCGCCCCCCCCCCCCCCCCCCGCCCCCCCCCCCCCCCCCCGCCCCCCCCCCCCCCCCCCGCCCCCCCCCCCCCCCCCCGCCCCCCCCCCCCCCCCCCGCCCCCCCCCCCCCCCCCCGCCCCCCCCCCCCCCCCCCGCCCCCCCCCCCCCCCCCCGCCCCCCCCCCCCCCCCCCGCCCCCCCCCCCCCCCCCCGCCCCCCCCCCCCCCCCCCGCCCCCCCCCCCCCCCCCCGCCCCCCCCCCCCCCCCCCCTCGCAACGCTCACTGTTCATCCCAGAGGCAGCATCGATCGGCTTAAGTTAGCAGCAGTAGCGAAGGAATCGCTCGATCGGGTTCAGTTAATAGCCATCGATCGATCGCTCGGGTTCAGTAACGCGTAGCCTACAGTGCAATCGCTCGGGTTCAGTTAGAGCCCAACGCCTCGCTCGGGTTTAGTTAGAGACAACGCCTCACACACACGCGCGTACGTGTACGAGAGAAATGCGCATCGCTCGGCCCCCGACCTCCCACCGTAACCGGCAACTCCCCGAAATTTTCCTCCCCCTTGCTTCTACCACGGTTTTTTCCGTCATGGACGGCCCAAAGAATGTCATGCAGCTGCGTCTCCGGCCCGCCCAGGATGAAAAGCCCATTTTCTGTCATGATTTTTTGTCATAGAAGTAGGAGCCCACCATATCTATGATGTTACCGGGTTCTGTCACAATTATCGTCATAGAAGTGTCATATGTATGACAGAAAAAATTTCTTCGACCCAAAATGTCACGGATATGTCTTTTTTTTGTAGTGCCTTGTTCTTGAACTTGTGGGGCTGGAAGTTCTGATTTTGTACCACATTGGCACTAGATCCTCCCTCAATACCTCGAGCACGTGTGTCCTTTGCTCTCGCCTTTTCTTCCACATCAAGAGTGCCAATGAGATCTGGGACGGAAAACTCCTGTCTCTTATGCTTCAGTAAGGTAGCAAAGTTCCTCCACGAAGGAGGAAGCTTAGTGATGATACCTCCGGCAACAAACTTGTCCAGTAGCATACAACTAAAGTGCTCAAGTTCTCTAGCAAATGACTGTATCTCATGAGCTTGCTCAACCACGGAGCGCTCTTCAGTCATTCTGTAATCATAGAATTGCTCCATGATGTACAGCTCAGTGCCAGCATCCGAGACCCCAAACTTGGCCTCAAGCGCATCCCACATATCTTTTCCATTATCAATTGACGCATAAGCATCAACTATGTTCTCACCAAGAACACTCAAGAGAGCAGCCTTAGACAGAGTATCCATTTTCTGAAAAACTTGTGCCTGTTGAGCATCAAGCTCTCCTTCAGGTTTGCCAAGAGTGGCGTCATAGCAACTCATGGTTTGAAACCATAAGACTGCTCTCACGTGCCACCTCTTATAGTGAATACCCTCAAACATAGGAGGTCTCATGGAAGCAGAAAAACCACTTGGTGTAAATTGCCTATAATAAGGTTTTTGGATTGTTGGAAATATGAGCAATTTATCAAATGATTTTATTAACAGAAATACTAGATAAAACATGACTAATATAGCCGCGATAAAGCAAGTCATGCAATCTGACGGAGAGAAAGTAAATAGCGTCTGCATATATGAACTTGAACTGAACACATCTAGGACAGACACTAGATCATGTTGCATGTATGAAGTAGAACCTAACATATGTAGGGCAAACACTAAAGCAAAGAACTGTGGCAGGACTTCTATCAGAAACAGGAAGAACACGTACGGGACAGCAGCAGCAGAAGCACTAGACTTGGGGTCAATATCCTCGCCAGCCATGTCGTCAATGAGGTTGTCGACGTCGGGGAAGAAGTCGTCGGAGTCCGTGATGAAGAGGTCAGTAGTCGCGCGGAGCGCTCCCCAAAAACCATATCACCCTTCTCCCGTACAGGACTTAAAAGGTGCGGTTCCGGAGGCCTACTGTCCCGACCTGCGGTGCACGCCGCAAGCCGGGATGGGGAAGAACGTAGCAGCATCGCAGTGCTCAGGAACTTTATGGCGAGAGGAAGATGATCTTCTGGTGTGTCTCTCTGAGAGGAGCGACCTTTTTTATATAGGCACAGGAGAAGGACGCGAACAGGCTGCGACGGGAGGTGAAGCAACGGATGGAGATGAAGCGAACAGGCCCGCATCCCGCGGCACGGCGTGGCGAGGTGGGCGCGCGGAGGAGGAGCGCGCGTGGATGTCCCTCTTGTTCTCATGCTCATACATGTGGGGAAAGAACCTCCCTTATAAAGAGGTCCAACTCCCTCTAAACTAGCAATGTGGGACTAAACTTTAGTTCCACCTCTTGCCTTGCACAAATGGGCTGCGTGGACCTCTAGGATTTATTAGGAATTTCTGAAACTGCTATTGGGCTAGGCCCAAAATAGACAAAATTCCAGCAATGCATTCATGCTAGAACTTACTAAAAATAATCAAGATTTGTTTCACTATTCCATGCAATATGTTTCTGTAGCGATTGCGGCGGCTAGGGCACTCATCCCCTACAAGCTTTGTTCGTCGGCGAGCCTATAGACCTATGTTTCCTCTGTAAGCCTCTTAGGCGACCGGTGGTGGGAAGAAGGATCTGATGCCTCGTCTTCGGCTAGTAGTTTAGGCCAAGGTTGTTTTTCTCGTAGAGACTGCGTTCAGGTGGAGGACGACTCTTGAGTTTGTCCGTCGGATCTCGGGGTTGACAGAACTCGGGCGTAGATTCATGTCATCTCTTTGAGGCAGCGAGGTTAGGGTTTATCCCCGCGCGTGTGCGGTGACGCGATTTGTTGTCACACGCTTAGGATCTATTCAAGGGTTCAATGTTGAAACTGCAGCTCTAGGACGATGGTCTTTACGGGCACGTGCACAAAGGTTTTTCAGCTGTCATCAACGAGGTCAAGCTGGCTCCGATAGGGGAGCGGTAACAAAACCACGTTAGCAACTCGTTCTGACAACAATAATGGTTGTTTGATGGTGCATGGCCCTTGATGTGATTATTATTATCTTGGAGGTGGTTTGTACTTCTTATTAATAACCTTTATAATACTCGAATAGATCTTGGTTCTTTCTGCCATAATAAAAATAAAAATAAGGTAGAGATGATTAAAATGATGCCCTCACACACATTATGGTGTTCAAAATGTTGCATATGTAATGCATGGCAACCCAAGAATAGTAAGATAAGAGACTCTAACACCAGAGCGAGAGGCATGCACGGGCCGAGCACGCTCCGTCGCTCCCTGAATCACCTTCACTCATGGGCATGGAGACAAGGTACCGAGGCATGCGCGAGTTGCGCTCTCCTCTATCGTCGCTTCACCACTCCCTAATTATACACCACTCTCTTCTAGACACGCTCGGCCGAGCTATATATTCCTCCCCGTTCCTCGTCACCTGGATCGAGCAATGTCCCTGATGGAGCTCACCGTCCTACCTTCATACACCTAAAAATCAAGGCCATCACGAGGTAGGAGGAGGGGAGCTCGATCGATCCTAACGGTGAATAATAATCTACTACGGTAATAAAGGAACCATGGAGGGGTTCCAGTGGAGCAGGCCCGTTTCCTTGCTCCTGTACGCTGTCTTCTTCCTGGCGGCGGCGGCCGTGTCGGAGGCCAACATCGGCGAGTTCGACGAGTACTGGCAGCGGCGCCAGCTGGAGGCCAGAGCCCGCGCGGAGGCCGCCTACCATCCCAACCCCATCGAGGTCGCCAACAGCTTGAACCGCGCCGTCCACAGAGCCGTTCGGGAGGAGAGCGGGTCGAGGAGGAAGTTGCTGGGACTGCACAAGAAGTTCGCCGGGCCGTGCCAGGCGACGAACCCGATCGACCGGTGCTGGCGGTGCCGCGACGACTGGGCGACGGACCGGATGCGTCTGGCGCGGTGCGCGCAGGGGTTCGGGAGGCACGCCACGGGCGGGCTGGGCGGGAAGATCTACATCGTCACGGACGGCAGCGACGACGACGTGATGGAGCCGCGGCCGGGCACACTCCGGTGGGCCGTGATCCAGAATGAGCCCCTGTGGATCATCTTCGCCAGGCCCATGCTGATCAAGCTCAAGGAGGAGCTGCTGGTGGGCAGCAACAAGACCATCGACGGCCGCGGCGTGCAGCTGCGCATCGCCGACGGCGCGCAGGTGACCGTGCAGTACTCGCACAACGTGATCATCCACAACATCCACGTCAACGACCTCATCGTGGGCAAGGGCGGCAGGATCCGGGACTCGCCGCAGCACATCGGGTTCCGCACCCAGTCCGACGGCGACGGCGTGAGCGTCTTCGGCTCCACCGACGTGTGGCTCGACCACCTCTCCCTCGCCACCTGCCAGGACGGCCTCGTCGACGTCATCGACCAGTCCACCGGCGTCACCATCTCCAACTGCCACCTCACCAACCACAACGACGTCATGCTCTTCGGCTCCAGCGACAGCAACCCCAAGGACGAGATCATGCAGATCACCGTCGCCTTCAACCACTTCGGAAGAGGCCTCGTGCAGAGAATGCCAAGGTCATCATCATCATCTCAAGCTAAAATTAAGCTGGTTAATTTGTGCTCACAACATTTATAAATCATTTTCTCTTGCTTGATTATCAGGTGCCGATGGGGATTCTTCCACGTGGTGAACAACGACTACACCCACTGGCTCATGTACGCCATCGGCGGCAGCAAGAACCCGACCATCATCAGCCAGGGGAACCGCTACATCGCGCCGCCGAACCTGGCGGCGAAGCTGGTCACGAAGCGGCTGTACGCGGAGGAGGCGGAGTGGAAGAACTGGGTGTGGCACTCGGAGGGGGACCTGATGCTCAACGACGCCGTCTTCACCGACAGCGGCGGGCCCAACCAGAGGAAGTTCGAGAAGGATGACCTCATCCCGCCCAAGCCGGGATCGTACGTCACCAGGCTCACGCGCTTCGCCGGCTGCTTGCCGTGCAAGCCCGGCAAGCCCTGCTAAACCTTACCGGCCGGCCGGAGCCGATCCCTTCCGAATCTTCAATTCTGTAGCTTTTTCAATTCTTTTACTCAAAGATTCGTGTATGTATTACTAGGACATTTGAGTAGTCTACGGGGTTCAGATCAGAGGGCCCTGTAGGTTGTTCTTGTACATGCATTCGCCGTGTCAGCAGCCAGGCGACGCGGAGGGGATGAAGGGCAGAGAGAGAACATGTTTCTGTCTAGGTCATCCTGCTTACTTAGGGGAGGTGGAGGGCCCGACAGAAGGCATGCAAATATTGAAGAGGGCCGAGACTAATTTGTTAACGGTTATTTTAAGGTTTATCGTCTGTTTATTTCTATTTTATTTCAACTTTCTACCCATACATACGTGCAGTACGCAAGTGAACATGCATGTGTGCAATTTTTCCCGCGCCGATCAAAACATTTTTAGAAACAAGCTTGTTGTTGTTGGGGCTGGTCAATCACCCACTTCCTACAATCTGGCCTGAACCTTTGGGCCAAGTTGTCTCTTGCCTGTTCATGGATTTGGCAGTCGGTTCAAAAGATTGACCTATTTGAAATGGAATCGCCGGATCTATGTTTATTTTTAATGCACAAATTCACTGACACAACAAATATACAACGATCCTTTTCACTCGTAGTGAATTTTGAGGATAGTTTCAACCAATTAGTTAGCAACGTTCCATAAAAAAACTAGTAAGCAAGAATAAACTCAAACAACATGCACATGTGACACTTAATTTAACATGGAAAAACCACCATTGTGGCTCACACAACTTCACTATTAGGATGGTGAGAACAAAGTCATCTCTAGGACCTCTCTCAATGTTGCCAACCGGCAACAACACCACCACCACGAGAAGCAAAAGATTCCAGCAAAGTAGAGTAACACAACTTGTTTCTGTTTCTGAATTTTACAAACTGCTTTTAAATCGCTGAATCAAACATTATCAAATTTGGCATGCACACATACACACGAATTCATGAGATCCCCTAAAGAACTTAGCTCAGTACGACATTGTTTGCTTAACCAATCTATCCACCTCCTAAAACTACTTTGTGTTGAAACTACAAGGGTACGAACTGACAAAACCACACTCAATTAGATGCTCCACTTACCCAATCTTCAAACCAGCTAACCACATCGAAATACCTAAAGTAAGGACGATCCCATCAAATTTGTTGTCAATTCAAGCATGTTTGAGGTTCCAATCACCAACTTAAACATCTTCTAGTCAGATGCGGTAAATCTGGACATAACCTCTCTCCTCCCCCCTTCTCTCTCTCTCTCTCTCTCTCTCTCAAAGGTTGTGCTCTTATTGTGTGCTCTAATGGAAGCCACCACCAGCTGAGTGGAGTGACTAGGGTTTTCTTCTTCCCTCGCTTCACTAGGAAGCACTCACAATAGTTGGATGCGAATGCACGTTCGACTTATGGGCTGATGTTGGGCTGATAACACACCTCCATGTCTTCTTGTTGTGTGCCCTCTTTCACTCTCATGAGATCACCAGCTGAGTGGAATGGCTATGATTTTCTTCTCCCCTCACTTCACTATGGTGCACTCACAACTGTTTGATGCAAATCAGATCAATGGGTCACACGTTTTGGACTTTGTGGGTTGATGTGGGGCTTTCAACACACCACCATGTGGGGATACTTGGACAAACAATTGTGAAAGATCATGGATGTTACCTAGAGGGGGGTGAATAGGCGCTTTAAAATAATTACGGTTTAGGCTTGAACAAATGCGGAATAAACCTAGCGGTTAATTTGGCAAGCACAAAACCTACAACAACTAGGCTCACCTATGTGCACCAAAAAATTATGCTAAGCAATATAAACTACTAGGTGATAGCAAGATATATGATAAGAAACAATATGGCTATCACAAAGTAAAGTGCATAAGTAAATAGCTCGGGTAAGAGATAACCGAGGCACGCGGAGACGACGATGTATCCCGAAGTTCACACCCTTGTGGAGGCTAATCTCCCCAAGAAGCCACTAGGGCCACCGTAATCTCCTCACGCCCTCGCACAATGCAAGATGCCGTGATTCCACTAAGGGACCCTTGAGGGCGGTCACCGAACCCGTACAAATGGCAACCCTTGGGGGCGGACACCGAAGCCGTACACTTTGGCAACCCTTGGGGATGGTCACCGGTGCCCGTCAAATTGCTCGGGGCGATCTCCACAACCTAATTGGAGACCCCGACGCTTGCCCGGAGCTTTACACCACAATGATTGAGCTCCGAACACCACCAACCGTCTAGGGCGCCCAAGCACCCAAGAGGAACAAGCTCAAGGGTACCAAGCACCCAAGAGTAATAAGCTTCTCAACTTGTAACTTCCACGTATCATGTGGAGAACTCAAACCGATGCACCAAATGCAATGGCAAGGGCACACGGAGTGCCAAAGTCCTTCTCTCTCAAATCCCACCGAAGCAACTAATGATAGGGAGGAAAATGAGAGGAAGAACAAGAAGGAGAACACCAAGAACTCCAAGATCTAGATCCAAGGGGTTTCCCTCACATAGAGGAGAAAGTGATTGGTGGAAATGTGGATCTAGTCCTCCTCTCTCTTTTCCCCCCAAAACTAGCAAGAATCCATGGAGGGATTGAGAGATAGCAAGCTCGAAGAAGGTCAACAATGGGGGAAGAACACGAGCTTAAAGGATAAGGTTCATTGGGGAAGAAGACCCCCTTTTATAGGTGGGGAAAAATACAACCGTTATGCTCACAGCCGCACAGAGCGGTACTATCGCTCGACCTCACGGTACTACCGCTAGGGGTAGCGGTACTCCCTCAAAGGGTAGCGGTACTACTACTTGCGAGCGCTACTAAAAAATACATCCGTGCCTACCACCGCTGGACTTGTGACGAGTTTTTGGTCTGGAGCAGAAGTAGCCATGGAAGTAGCCGCGGTAGTACTGCTCCAAGCGGTAGTACCGCTCCCAAGAGCGGACGTAAAAAATTACATCCCCTCCAAGCGGTAGTACCGCTCCCACGAGTGGTAGTGATAACCCACAAGTATAGGGGATCGCAACAGTTTTCGAGGGTAGAGTATTCAACCCAAATTTGTTGAATCGACACAAGGGGAGCCAAACAATTTTCTCAGGTATTAGCAGCTGAGTTGTCAATTCAACCACACCTGGAAACTTAGTATCTGCAGCAAAGAGTTTAGTAGCAAAGTAATATGATAGTGGTGGTAACGGTAACAAAAGTAAAGACAACAAAAGTAATGTTTTTGGTATTTTGTAGTGATTGTAACAGTAGCAACGGAAAAGTAAATAAGCGAGAACCAGTATATGGAAAACTCATAGGCACCAGATCAGTGATGGATAATTATGTCGGATGCGGTTCGTCATGTAACAGTCATAACATAGGGTGACACAGAACTAGCTCCAATTCATCAATGTAATGTAGGCATGCATTCCGAATATAGTCATACGTGCTTATGGAAAAGAACTTGCATGACATCTTTTGTCCTACCCTCCTGTGGCAGCGGGGTCCTATTGGAAACTAAGGGATATTAAGGCCTCCTTTTAATAGAGAACCGGAACAAAGCATTAGCACATAGTGAAAACATGAACTCCTCAAACTATGGTCATCACCTAGAAGTATCCCGATTATTGTCACTTCGGGGTTGTCGGATCATAACACATAATAGGTGACTATAGACTTGCAAGATAGGATCAAGAACACACATATATTCATGAAAACATAATAGGTTCAGATCTGAATTCATGGCACTCGGGCCCTAGTGACAAGCATTAAGCATAGCAAAGTCATAGCAACATCAATCTCAGAACCTAGGGGATACTAGGGATCAAACCCTAACAAAGCTAACTCGATTACATGATAAATCTCATCCAACTCATCACCGTCCAGCAAGCCTACGATGGAATTACTCATGCACGGCGGTGAGCATCATGAAATTGGTGATGGAGGATGGTTGATGATGACGACGACGACGAATCCCCCTCTCCGGAGCCCCAAACGGACTCCAGATCAGCCCTCCCGAGAGAGATTAGGGCTTGGCGGCGGCTCCGTATCGTAAAACGCGATGATTTCTTCTCCCTGATTTTTTTTCTCCCCGAAAGCCAATATATGGAGTTGGCGTCGGAGGGTGTCCAGGGGGCCCACGAGGTAGGGGGCGCGCCCAGGAGGGGGGGGGCGCCCCCCACCCTCGTGGACAGGGTGTGGGCCCCCTAGTCTTCATCTTTGGCGAGGATTTTTTATTATTTATTCTAAGATATTCCGTGGAGTTTCAGGTCATTCCGAGAACTTTTGTTTTCTGCACATAAAACAACATCATGGCAATTCTGCTGAAAACAGCGTCAGTCGGGGTTAGTTCCATTCAAATCATACAAGTTAGAGTCCAAAACAAGGGCAAAAGTGTTTGGAAAAGTAGATACGACGAAGACATATCAACTCCCCCAAGCTTAAACCCTTGCTTGTCCTCAAGCAATTCAGTTGACAAACTGAAAGAGAAAAAAAAAACTTTTACAAACTCCGTTTGCTCTTGTTGTTGTACCTATGTCAAGCCAGCATTCAGGTTTTCAGCAAAGATCATAACTAAACACATTTGCAATAACTCCTAGGTCTCATGTTTACTCATATCAATAACATAATCAGCTAGCAAGCCATAATAATAAATCTCGGATGACAACACTTTCTCAAAATAATCATAATATGATATAACAAGATGGTATCTCACTAGCCCTTTCTGAGACCGCAAAACATAAATGCAGAGCACCTTCAAAGATCAAGGACAGACTACACATTGTAATTCATGGTAAAAGAGATCCAATCATAGTCATACCCGATATAAATTAACAATAATGAATGCAAATGACAGATGTGCTCTCCAGCTAGTGCTTTTAATAAGAGGGTGATGACTCAACATAAAAGTAAATAGATAGGCCCTTCGCAGAGGGAAGCAGGGATTTGTAGAGGTGCCAGAGCTCGGTTTTGAAATAGAGATAAATTATATTTTGAGCGGCATACTTTCATTGTCAACATAACAACTAAGAGATGACGATATCTTCCATGCTAAACAAATTATAGACGGTTCCCAAACAGAATGGTAAAGTTTATACTCTCCCTCCTCCACAAGCATCAATCCATGGCTTGCTTGAAACAACGAGTGCCTCCAACATTCAACGGGTCTCAGGGGGAGTTTTGTTTGCAATTATTTTGATTTAGTTTGCATAAAGCATGGGACTGGGCATCCCGGTGACCAGCCATTTTCTCGTGAGTGAGGAGCGGAGTCCACTCCTCTTGAGAATAACCTGCCTAACACGGAAGATAAGGGCAGCCCTAGTTGATATATGAGCTATTCGAGCATGCAAAACAGAATGTTTATTTCAAGGTTTAGAGTTTGGCACATACAAATTTACTTGGAACGGCAGGTAGATACCGCATATAGGAAGGTATGGTGGACTCATATGGAATAACTTTGGGGTTTAAGGGATTGGATGCACAAGCAGTATTCCCGCTTAGTACAAGTGAAGGCTAGCAAAAGACTGGGAAGCGACCAGCTAGAGAGCGACAACAGTCATGAACATGCATTAAAATTAATAAACATTGAATACAAGCATGAGTAGGATATAATCCACCATGAACATAAATATCGTGAAGGTTATGTTGATTTGTTTCAACTACATGCGTGAACATGTGCCAAGTCAAGTCAACTTAAATCATTCAAAGGAGGATACCACCCCATCATACCACATCACAATCATTTTAATAGCATGTTGGCACGCAAGGTGAACCATTATAACTCATAGCTAATCAAGCATGGCACGAGCAACTATGATCTCTAATTGTCATTGCAAACATGTTTATTCATAATAAGTTGAATCAAGAACGATGAACTCATCATATTTACAAAAACAAAAGAGGTCGAGTTCATACCAGCTTTTCCCATCTCAGTCAGTCCATCATATATCATCATAATTGCCTTTCACTTGCACGACCGAACGGTGTGAATAATAATAAGAGTGTACGTGCATTGGACTAAGCTGGAATCTGCGAGCATTCAATAAACAGGAGAAGACAAGGCAATATGGGCTCTTGGTTAAATCAACAATAATGCATATAAGAGCCACTTCCACAATTTAATCATGGTTTCTCCTACTGACCCTCAAAGAAAAGAAAAGAAATAAAAACTATTTACACGGGAAAGCTCCCAACAAGCAAAAGAAGAACGGGAAATATTTTTGGGTTTTCTTTCTAATTATTACTACTAAAGCAGGAAAAATAAACTACTACTAATTTTTTTGGTTTTTCTAAAGTTTATTAAACACACAAAAAGAAAGCAGAAAAAATAAAATAAACTAGCATGAATATTACAGTGAAAGAGTATGAGCACCGACGTCTAGCAATGAGTGTGCGTGAACATGAATGTAATGTCGGTGAGAAATACGTACTCCTCCAAGCTTAGGCTTTTGGCCTAAGTTGGTCTATTGCCAGGGATAGCCTGGCGGATACCCATAGGTGTAGCTGGGGTCGTACTGAGATGCAGCAGCTATCGCCTCCTGAGCTGCAGCGTGGCGTCGAGCCGCCTCTGCTCTTCTCTCGTACTCATCTGCCTCCTCTCTGGTAATAATATATCTTCCTTTTGTCTGAGAATCAAAGAAGGCAGGAGCAGGAAGAGTAATATGGACAACATGCCGTTTGTTAAAGATTAGTCGATACTGGAGAGGTGGTTCAGTCCTCTCAACAAACTGGTGGGAAACCATAGAATCAAAATCCAAATAAGTAGGGGGTAACTCCATATCGCCCTCACGAATGTCTATCTCAAGAAAATTAGCTAAGCGGGTTGCATAAATTCCTCCAAAGAAATCTCCGTTATGTCTATTATGATGCAACCTACGAGCTACAGTGGCTCCCATATGATAAGATTGATCTCCTAACACATCACTTCTGAGAATGCTGAGATCAGGGGCACACATGTGACATGCTTCATCCCTAGCATTTATGCATCTACCTATGAAGAGAGCAAAATAATGTATAGCAGGAAAGTGAATGCTCCCTATAGTGGCTTGTGTTATATCTCTAGATTCCCCCACAGTTATTCTAGCAAGAAAGTCTCTAAATTCAGATTTAGGGGGATCCCTGACACTACCCCAAGATGGAAGTTTGCAAGCAAAAGTGAAATCCTATAAGTCCATGGTATAAGATTTGTCATAAAGGTCAAACATGACTGAAGGAGAATTACGCGAAGATGAAAACTCAAACCTCCTCACAAATGAACTTGTGAGATCATGATACTGGGGGCATTTGTCAGCCTCAAAGTCCTCAAGACCGGCATTACACAAATATGCGTTAAATTCTTCTTTGATTCCCGCTTGATCCATAAAATTTTCCGAAGGCCATTCACAGGGCCTCACAGGAGCGTCTCTTGGTGGTTCCTCGTCAGCATCACGCATTGCAAGCCTGGGACCTTGCTTCCTTGAAGAACCACCTTGGAACATCTTCCTAAACATATTGTTTTCTCTAAAAAAATTCTGAAATTTTTAGTAACTTCAAACAAAAGTGAACCAACTTCAATAAAATTGATAGCAACTACTCCTACAAGTGCCTAGAGCATATATCAAGCATTAGAACTACTTGGAACCATATAAATTTGACATGCAAGCTCAAGAACATGGTCATCTATGCAGCACAAATTTGCAATGAATAAAGCACTAGAACAAAAACTAATTGGACTATGGAGGAGTCACATACCAAGGAACAATCTCCCCAAGCAGTTTTGCGAGAGGTGCTTTGAGCAAGGAGATCGAAAATCACAGCAAAAGTGGCTGGAACTCGAGCTTGAGTTGGTTTTTCGGGTTTGTGTGAGGCAGAGGAAGAAGATGGGTGCATGGATAAGTGGAGGAGGGCCACCATGGGCCCACGAGGCAGGGGGGCGCGCCCTCCACCCTCGTGGCCAGGTGGCAGCTCCCCCCGCGGTAATTTTTGCACAGTAAATCCTCAAATATTCCTGAAAAAATCATATTAAATTGGCATGGCATTCTAAGGACTTTTATTTTCGGGATATTTTTATATTGCACGGATAAGTCGGGAGACAGACAGAAAAATACTATTTTACTTTATTTCTACTAAATAACAGAAAATATAAAGAGGGTACAAAAGGTTGTGCTTCTAGTTTCATCCATCTCATGCTCATCAAAAGGAATCCACTAACAAGGTTGATCAAGTCTTGTTAACAAACTCATTCCGATTAACATGGAACCAGAGAAATTTCGAATAACACTATGTTACCTCAACGGGGATATGCACATCTCCTATAATAAGAATATCATATTTCTTCTTGACAGTAGGAAGAGGAAATTCAAAACCTCCGAATATAATCGATGGAATTTTTCCAATAGAATTGATACTATGAACTTGAGGTTGTTTCCTCGGAAAGTGTACCGTGTGCTCATTACCATTAACATGAAAAGTGACATTGCCTTTGTTGCAATCAATAACAGCCCCTGCAGTATTAAGGAAAGATCTTCCAAGAATAATAGACATACTATCGTCCTCGGGAATATCAAAAATAACAAAGTCCGTTAAAATAGTAACGTTTGCAACCACAACAGGCACATCCTCACAAATACCGACAGGTATAGCAGTTTATTTATCAACCATTTGCAAAGATATTTAAGTAGGTGTCAACTTATTCAAGTCAAGTCTACGATATAAAGAGAGAGGCATAACACTAACACCAGCTCCAAGATCACATAAAGCAGTTTTAACATAATTTCTCTTAATGGAGCATGGTATAGTAGGTACTCCTGGATCTCCAAGTTTCTTTGGTATTCCACCCTTAAAAGTATAATTAGCAAGCATTTTGGAAATTTCAGCTTCCGGTATCTTTCTTTTATTTGTAACAATATCTTTCATATATTTAGCATAAGGATTCATTTTGAGCATATCAGTCAATCGCATACGCAAAAAAGATGGGTCTAATCATTTCAGCAAAGCGCTCAAAATCCTCATCATCCTTTCTCTTGGATGGTTTCGGAGGAAAAGGCATGGGTTTCTGAACCCATGGTTCTCTTTCTTTACCATGTTTCCTAGCAACGAAGTCTCTTTTATCATAACGTTGATTCTTTGATTGTGGGTTATCAAGATCAACAGCATGTTCAACTTCTACATCATTATCATTACTAGGTTGAGCATCATCATTAACATTTTCACTAGGTTCATGTTCAGTACCAGATTGTGTTTCAGCATCAGATATAGAGATATCATTTGGATTCTCAGGTGGTTCAGCAATAGGTTCACTAGAAGTTTGCAAAGTCCTATCATTTTTCTTTTTCTTCCTTTTAGAAGAACTAGGTACATCAATATTATTTCTCTGAGAATCTTGCTCGATTCTCTTAGGATGGCCTTCAGGGTACAAAGGTTCCTGAGTCATTCTACCAGTTCTAGTAGCCACTCTAACAGCTTAATCATTTTTCTTACAATTCATTTCATCAAGCACTTCTTTCTGAGCTTTAAGTACTTGTTCTACTTGAGTGGTAACCATGGAATCATGTTTGCTAACAAGTTTAAGTTCACCTCTAATATTAGCCATATAATCACCCAAGCGTTTAATCATATATGTATTTTGTTTTAATTGTCTACCAAAATAAGCATTAAAGTCATCTTGCTTAAACATAAAGTTATCAAACTCATCCAAGCACTGACTAGCAATTTTAGTATGAGGGACTTCAGCTTTATCATATCTACAGAGAGAATTTACCTTTACTACCTGTGTCGGGATATCGGGATCAGGAGGTTCTTCAGTGAATAAAGAATTGAGATCATACACTTCTAAATTAAGACCATGTATTTCTTCAATAGGAGGTAAATTCTTAATATCTTCAGCTTTAATACCTTTTTCTTTCATAGATTTCTTTGCCTCTTGCATATCTTCGGGACTGAGAAATAGAACACCTCTCTTCTTCGGAGTTGGTTTAGGAACAGGCTCAGTAATTGGCTCAGGAGCTGGCTCGGGAGTTGGCTCAGGAGGTGCCCAATTATTTTCATTTGTCAACATATTATTCAATAAAATTTCGGCTTCATCCGGTGTTCTTTCCCTGAAAAGAGAACCAACACAACTATCCAGGTAATCTCTGGAAGCATCGGTTAGTCCATTATAAAAGATATCAAGTATTTCAGGTTTCTTAAGAGGATGATCAGGCAAAGCATTAAGTAACTTGAGAAGCCTCCCCCAAGCTTGTGGGAGACTCTCTTCTTTGATTTGCACGAAATAGTATATTTCCCTCAAAGCAGCTTGCTTCTTATGAGCAGGGAAATATTTAGCAGAGAAGTAATAAATCATATCCCGAGGACTATGCACACAACCAGGATCAAGAGAATTAAACCATATCTTAGCGTCAGCCTTTAATGAGAACGGAAATATTTTGAGTATATAAAAGTAGCGCGATCTCTCATCATTAGTAAACAGGGCAGCTATATCATTTAACTTAGTAAGATGTGCCACAACAGTTTCAGATTCCTAACCATAAAAAGGATCAGATTTAGCCAAAGTAATTATATCTGGATCAACAGAAAATTCATAATCCTTATCAGGAACACAGATAGGTGAAGTAGAAAAAGCAGGATCAGGTTTCATTCTGTCCCTAAGAGATTCTTTACTCCATTTAACTAGCAGCCTCTTAAGTTCGTATATATCCTGGCAAGCAAAAATAGCTGCAGAAGATTCCATATCAAAAAGATAACCCTCAGGAATAGCAGGCATATCTTCATCATCACTTTCATCAATATTATCAGTTTCAATAATTTCTTTCTCTCTAGACCTAGAGATTTGTTCATCAAGAAATTCACCAACGGGCACAGTAGCATCAAGCATAGAAGTAGTTTCATCATAAGTATCATGCATAGCAGAAGTGGCATCATCAATAACATGCGACATATCGGAACGAATAGCAGAAGTAGGTTCAGGTGTCGCTAGCTTACTCATAACAGAAGGTGAATCAAGTGCGGAGCTAGATGGCAGTTCCTTACCTCCCCTCGTAGTTGAGGGATAAATTGTTGTCTTAGCGTCTTTCAAGTTCTTCATAGTGTCCAGCAGATATATATCCCAAGTGACTCAAAGAATAGAGCTATGCTCCCCGGCAACGGCGCCAGAAAAAGGTCTTGATAACCCACAAGTATAGGGGATCGCAACAGTTTTCGAGGGTAGAATATTCAACCCAAATTTGTTGATTCGACACAAGGGGAGCCAAAGAATATTCTCAAGTATTAGCAGCTGAGTTGTCAATTCAACCACACCTGGAAACTTAGTATCTGCAGCAAAGTGTTTAGTAGCAAAGTAATATGATAGTGGTGGTAACGGTAACAAAAGTAAAGACAGCAAAAGTAATGTTTTTGGTATTTTGTAGTGATTGTAACAGTAGCAACGGAAAAGTAAATAAGCGAGAACCAGTATATGGAAAACTCGTAGGCACCGGATCAGTGATGGATAATTATGCCGGATGCGGTTCGTCATGTAACAGTCATAACATAGGGTGACACAGAACTAGCTCCAATTCATCAATGTAATGTAGGCATGTATTCCGAATATAGTCATACGTGCTTATGGAAAAGAACTTGCATGACATCTTTTGTCCTACCCTCCCGTGGCAGCACGGTCCTATTGGAAACTAAGGGATATTAAGGCCTCCTTTTAATAGAGAACCGGAACAAAGCATTAGCACATAGTGAATACATGAACTCCTCAAACTATGGTCATCATCGAGAAGTATCCCGATTATTGTCACTTCGGGGTTGTCGGATCATAACACATAATAGGTGACTATAGAATTGCAATATAGGATCAAGAACACACATATATTCATGAAAACATAATAGGTTCAAATTTGAATTCATGGCACTCGGGCCCTATTGACAAGCATTAAGCATAGCAAAGTCATAGCAACATCAATCTCAGAACATAGGGGATACTAGGGATCAAACCCTAACAAAACTAACTCGATTACATGATAAATCTCATCCAACTCATCACCGTCCAGCAAGCCTACGATGGAATTACTCATGCACGGCGGTGAGCATCATGAAATTGGTGATGGAGGATGGTTGATGATGACGATGGCGACGAATCCCCCTCTCCGGAGCCCCAAACGGACTCCAGATCAGCCCTCCCGAGAGAGATTAGGGCTTGGCGGCGGCTCCGTACCGTAAAACGCGATGATTTCTTCTCCCTGATTTTTTTCTCCCCGAAAGCCAATATATGGAGTTGGAGTTGGCGCCGGAGGGTGTCCAGGGGGCCCACGAGGTAGGGGGCGCGCCCAGGAGGGGGGGGCGCCCCCCACCCTCGTGGACAGGGTGTGGGCCCCCTAGTCTTCATCTTTGGCGAGGATTTTTTATTATTTATTCTAAGATATTCCGTGGAGTTTCAGGGATATTCCGAGAACTTTTGTTTTCTGCACATAAAACAACATCATGGCAATTCTGCTGAAAACAGCGTCAGACGGGGTTAGTTCCATTCAAATCATACAAGTTAGAGCCCAAAACAAGGGCAAAAGTGTTTTTGAAAAGTAGATACGACGGAGACATATCAGGTAGTACCGCTGCAGCTTTTATAAGGACACCAAAACTGACACAACTTCTGCAAACGGACTCCGAATTCAATGAAGCCAAGTTTGTTGGAAAGCTAGAGACAAGGGCTAACACGATCTTGATAGAAATAACAATAAGAAGCAAATTAGAAAAGACCCATAAGAAAATGGTGAGAACCCTTCTTCGAATAAGACCAGTAAAACCTCCAACACCGAAAACGCAATAGAAGAAGCATGTGAACTCTGTTTTTTTATGAACTCGAGCTTGTCAAGAAGATGACCATAAGCTCCAAATCTCACAAAGAGAACCAAACAAGAACCAAGAAAGATGATGCAAGGATGCAATGGTTTGAGCTCTCTACGAATGATACGATCAAGCTACTCATCGAGAGCCCCCCTTGATAGTACGTCAATCGATCCTATAACCCGGTCTCCCAACTACCACCATGAGACCGGTAAAATAGAATACCTATCAAGGGAAAACCTTTGCCTTGCACGAAGTCCACTTGAGCTATATGATGACGATCTTGACTCCCTCAAGTTGGACCACCTTTCTTGATTGCGTTGGCTCGATGAAGACTATATGATTGCTCCCCCATAGTCCACTATGGGTGAGCCACTCTTCGGCACATCTTCACAAGTCCACTGTCACCACAATGGACGGCAAGCTTCAAGCACTTGATCTCGTAATGATGCATCACTTGAAGTTGCACACCGCAACCTAACCCCACAAAGAACTCTCACGAAGACCACGGGTTAGTAAACAAAGCGTAATTGACAATGCTTACCATACACGGGGATCACTTGATCCCTCTCGGTACATCTTCTACGCTTTGTGTGTTGATCAACTTGATTCACTCTTTGACTTAGTCTTGATCAACCTCTCACGAGACCAATCTTTAGGTAATTCCTTGAATAGCACCTTGGTCGACACAAACTCTCCTTGAAACCAACACATGTACTCCAAGAAAAGCCTATGGACAAAACCTTCATATATAACTCAAGGCAATCATTAGTCCATAGAGATTGTCATCAATTACCAAAATCAAACATGGGGGCACCGCATGTTCTTTCAAATTGTTCGGCTTTAAGAATGAAGCCCTTAGATAACAAACAAGAATGTTGACTAACAACTAAAACAAGGACACATATCTACTATCGTGTAGATGGAGGGCGTGGTTTGATGATACGGTAATTTGGCCAATAGCAGGTAATGATAACCGCATGAGCAATATTAGGCCTTGTGCACACCATAACATTTATCAAACTAAACCTAGGACCTAATACTCGTTTACGAATTGTACAAAGTAGACAAAATGTATTTTGCCATCGTTCTTATGTATTTTTTTTTCTACAAATAAAATATGCTTGTATTTGAATAAATTGTATATATTTTTACTAATACTTGTAGGTAGTGTATAGTTGTTCCTTTAGAAATGATTTTTTTAATAAAACAAGTTCAATATACATAACAAGGAGACTTAGATGAATACAAGAAACATAACTTCTTTATAAGATAGAAGTTACACTAAGGTCGTCGGAAGTCGTGGTCTCCAAGTCCTTCTCATCTCAATTTTCCTCTAATCCTCTAGTACCAGAAGTTGCACCAGGAAAATCCTACACAAAGTACGACTAATCTTAGGGGATCTTAAGAGCCACCTGAGTGGCCCACCTCAATATGCAAGAACCTAAGATTATTTAACGCATGAGTAGGTGACACCCGTTGCAAGCATGATGGTTGACCGCTAGATTCCACAAGTCACTGCAAACTAATATGTAGAGCACGACGAAATGGAATCAAAGACCACAATCACCGATGCCTCTACCAAGTTAAGGCAGAACATTGTGTAAGTGCATCTAGTGCCCCTTAGTGATTTTGGTGTATTGAAGACTTATAGGTTAAGGGACTAATATGTTTATGAGTGTACACAGGTCTATAAGTCTATGAGGAGTTTGATATTTACAGAGAAAGTCGACCCCTAAAATGAAGTTCTTCGACTGAAGACTTTGATATTCTGAAGACTTTGAAAGTGAAGAATTTGGTGTGACCTTGAAGACTTGGTATTCATTTCAGGAACATGAAGCGTGAAGACTTTTGTTTTCGTAGTTTCGTTTTCTCTTTCTTGAGTCATAGGAAACACCGTACTGTTAAAGGGGGTCGAGGAAATACTAAGGAAAAATTTCCATGTGATGCTCAACTCAAAATCCTACACCTACCAATCCCTTCGAGTGAAGCCATTGGAAATCTCATACAGTTCAGTCAATTTCTTAAGTGATAGAGATGAAGTTCTTCTGGTCGCTGAGGAATTTGTTCTGACTGAGGAGTTAGGAATTCGCCAGCGCGAATTGCCTACACAGTGAGGAACATGATAGCCCTGAGGAATTTGAGATTCAAATTTCCGACCGTTGCTGTGCTGTGCTCCAGCTGTCCCAAAATATCTTATCCACCTAACGGTCATATCATTGAAGGGCATTTATGTCTTATCATGTCGGGCTGCTCCCTAGGCTATAAATAGCCGCCCCCTACAACCACTAGCTGGTTGGCTGCTCCGAGAGAACTTGACACTTGTCATTTGAGAGCAACCCATCCTCCGAGGACTTTGAGCGAAATCATCGAGTGAGGAAAAACCCAAACCCAAACACCTACAAACCCAAAGTGATTGAGCATCACTCAAGAGATTGATCCTGCATGGATCCGACGCTTGTTACCTTTGAAGACTGTGCTTCTTCCAGACGGTTAGGCGTCATGGTCTAGAGCATCCAAGAGGAATTGTGGATCGCCGAGTGACCGAGTCTGTGAAGGTTTGGAAGTCGCCTGAAGACTTACCACGAGTGATTGGACGAGGTCTGTGTGACCTTAGTTCAAGGAGAATACGGTGAGGACTTGGTGTCCTGAGCTGCGTGCTCAGCGACTGGGTGTCCGGGACTGTGTGTCCTCGAGTTTAAATACTCAGCCGCTCTAACCAGACGTACAACTGAGACAGCAGTTGGAACTGGTCTACCAAATCATTGTCTTCACCAACCTAACTGGTTCTATTTCCTCAACTCATTCATTTCCTCATTACTGTGTTGAGTGTTGTTCATATCTATGTTTGAAGACTTTGACTGAAGACTTTCTCAATTTCCTCAGTTCAATTTCTTCAGTCTGTTTGTCTTCATCTTGTGTTATCCTGTGATTACGCTTTCTGTACTCTGTGATTGTCTTCATTTCATCATGATGACCATGCCTGTATTCTGTAATGCTTACTTCTGAGTACTTATTCCGCTGCAAGTAGTTCTTCACTAAGGAATTTCCTCACCGGCAAATTCCTCAGTGAAGAATTCATAAAAATCGCCTATTCACCCCCCCTCTAGTGGATATAACGCACTTTCAATTGGTATCAGAGCAAGGTACTCCCTTGTTCTGTGTGATTTTGGTTTAACCACCTGGAGTTTTAGTTATGTCGACCGCAGGTATGATCAAGGTCTCTGCTGGCTGTCCTACCTTCGATGGGACTGACTACCCTTACTGGAAGAATAAGATGCGAATGCATCTTGAGGCAATTGATAACGATCTCTGGTATGTTGTGGAAAATGGTGTTCCCACTGTCTCACCCTCACTGAACGCTACCGATGTGAAGAGATTCAAGCAACCCGATTCTCAAGCGAAGAATATCATATGTGGCCATCTGAGCAAAGGACAGTATGGAAGAGTGAGTGCTTTGGAAACTGCTAAGCTTATCTGGGATAGGCTGTCCAAGTAAATGAAGGTGTCTCAACTCAGCGTGACTCTCAAGTTGATGTTCTTCGCAATCTCTTCAACCGCTTCAAAATACTCGACAATGAAAATGTGCAACAAACCTTCGATCGCCTCACTGACATCTCAAATGAGCTTCAAGCACTTGGTGCCACTGACATCACCGACCATGAGGTGGTGAAGAAATTGTTGAGATCGCTTGATTCCTCATTTGATACTCTGGCACTGATGATACAAGAACGTGCTGACTACAAGTCACTAGATCCCGCTGATATCCTCGAGAGGCTAAATACTCATGAGTTCCAGCTTGCTGAAAAGAGAGATCTCTATGGTTCGAGCTATGGCAAATCACGTGCCCTGAAGGCCAAGGCTGTGTCTGAATCTGAATGTGAAGATTCTGGTAGTAGCCTTGGTGATCCTGAAGAATTGAGCCAGGAGCTAGCACTGCTCGTGAAGAAGTTCCAGAAGTTCTCAAGACGTGGTCGCTTTGGAAAATCCTCAAGGAGCAGTGATTCCTCATCAAGTGACTATAAGAGAAGGCTATGCCACAAATGCAAGAAACCTGGTCACTATATTCAAGATTGTCCTCAGTGGGAAAAGGAATTAAAGAAGAAGAAATACAAGGATTATAGTTCTGATGACGCTAAGAAGAAGAAGAAATCGTCAAAATCTTCAGCATCAAAATCCTCGAAGTCTTCATCTCAGAAGAAGAGCAGCTCCAAGAAGGCTCGGGTATTCATTGGCAAGGAAATGGACTCTGAAGCTGAATCTGAGGAACATGAGGAAGAGGAGGCATCTGAGGAGTCCGAGTCTGGTGTGGTGAGTCTGGCCCTCGCTACTGCTTTCATCAGCAAGTCTATCTTCAACTCTGAAGAAACTGTCCTCACCAACAAGGATGATGAAGATAATGATGACTACGCTCCCACCTATTGCTTCATGGAAAAGGGTGCCAAGGTACTCAAAAATACCTCCTCTGAATCTAGTGAGAATGAATCTGATGAAGATCTCAAGCCCAGCTACTCTAAACTTGCTAAGATTGCTGTAAAACAACAAAGGGCTTTTGAAAAGGTTCAAAACATGCTAGACAAAAGTGATGATATGTTGGGTGAAGAAATGGATCGCACTAAAGCCCTGACTGAAAATCTTCAGAGACTTCAGTCTAGGTTTGACAACCTTCAAGGTCATCATAACACTCTCTT
>LR880972.1:707638768-707655297 GCA_904067115.1 Aegilops sharonensis | reverse complement strand
GTTGTCTTGCCCTGGCTTTGGACAGGGCTCAGTTTAAGTGTTTAATTGGCGGAAATAAGGTCTCCCATCATCCTCGTCCCCGTGGCAGTGATTGGCATTGGCAGAGGGCATGTGGAGCTTCAGCCAGGGCCAAGTATTGTGCGTATTTCCGTCTACGTTTAGTCTAGGATGTTCTGGACGACATCGTCTGATAAAGTGGACAACTATGGTTCATGTTTTGGTCTTTGGGCTCTTCCCCGCTCAACGATGCATGGCCAGCTTCGATTCGTTGGGAATCTAGCGAGGTAAAGTCTCCCGGTTTTGTCATGCCGGAGTTGGGATGGTTGTCCAGCCGCTCCACCTTCTTCTTCTCCGGGATGAGAATCTGGTCTTTTGTTCATCACAATCTTCTTCTAGCTTCAACTGACGACTTCTCGGTCACTGCGCCAACAATGTTACCTCGACTCAGTGGCAGACACAGAAATAAAATGAAGGGTGTGCTCACTTCAAAAAATAATTTAAGGTCTATTTTCATTGGCTTGGATGGGCCTTAAAAATCAGAAAATTATTACATGGTAAAAAAGCATTTTTCAAAATTCTGGATGTGACATGGCACGCCCGGCACACCCTCTAGATACGCCCCTGCCTCGGTGCCTAGGGTGTTCCAAAGATTCAGAGGCGACATCAAGCTCTCTGTTCATGGGAATAGCCAAGGACATGTGTTGTACAAACAACGGAGAAAAATAAAGCACACACAACCAAACATAGTCAATCAGCAGTCGAGACATACACGGGACTGCATACATCCTTGCGGCAGAAGATCAGAGCTAGCGTGCATCGTCTCAGTCTCCTTCCCCATCTCAGATCGATCTGAGTCCTCGACTGAACCCAGCACCTCTGTCGCGTCTTCGCTCGCCGGCCGCCACCATGGCCAAATCCCCACCCCAAACCCTACCCTTCCTCCTCCTCCCCCTCCTCCTCCTCCTCTCGATTGCCCCCGCCGTCAGCGCGGCCGCGTTCGCCGGCCTCGACGCCTTCCTCGCGTCGGCCGCCGCGCGCGACCCCTCGGCCACCAACGACACCTTCGGCTCTCTCCCCGCCGGCCTGCGCCGCGCGCTCTCCGCCCCGTCCCCGATCCTCCCGTCTCGCCTCCTCTCCCTCTCCGCCGCCGTCCCCGTCAACGTCCGCCTCGCCGGCTCCTCCTTCCCGCCCACCTCCGCCCAACTCCTCCCTTCCTTTGTCTCGTCCGCCGTGTCCTCCTCCCACTTCCTCTCCAGCCGGCCCCCGCACCGCCTCGCGGTTTCCCACAGCATCCACCTCGATGTCGCCGCCCCCGCCGCGTCCTCCGACCTCGTGACCCGCGCCGCGACCGCCGTCCAAGCCCACCTCAATGCAGCCCCCGCGCCCTTCCACTCCAACGCCCTCTCCTCCGTGCCTTACAAAATCGTCGACGATATCGTCGCCGAGGACTACCGAGCGCACGCCGGCTCGGCTTCCTCCCCGGCGGTCTACATCTACTTGCTCGACCTCGGCCCGCAGCCGCGTTCGTACGCCTACACCGCGGCCTCCTCCTCTGCCGATGGCCATTCGCCTGCCTTCTCCCGCTGCCTCGCCCCTCTCTGGACTGGCAAGGAGCGCTACATCTGGATCGACCTCGGTGCAGGCCCGGTGGACTACGGGCCGGCGCTCTCCGGCGAAGGCGTCCTCCCTCGTGGTGAGTTTCATCCTCTTGCTGCTCTCCACGGCCGCCCCAAGTCGGACAAAGCGCTCCTCGCGGATCTGGCCTCACTGGTTCTCAGTGCTTACAAGTCGTTGCTAGTGCCTTCGCTCAGAATCCCAGTGCATTATGAGAGCTCTTTACTTATTCGTTTTGTTCACATCCATGGTGAAGAGAAAGATCCTGTTGGACTCGATTGGAGTGCAATTGAACAGTCGATTCGGGATGGAGATCTGCCCTTCGATGGCCAGAGCTTGAAGTTTGAATTGCACAGTGTCAAGTACTCTGAGTGCTCAATTTGCTCATTTGCAATTGCCCGCTCAACACACTCATTTACATCCAGGTTCTTGTTTGAGAATTACACGATGATAGTCAGCGAGTACTTGGATTCCAAGCGGATGAGGCAGGTGCTGTCAGACTCATCGGATGAGATGCATCATGTGGCTGGGATTCATGATGACGATGAGCATGACAAGGTTGTGCCAGTTTATGTTTTTGATTTGGATTTCGACAAGCTTCTGTTGTTAGATAGGTACCACCAAGCGGTGGCTTTCCGTGATATGGTGGTTGCTGTGAGGACAAGGAGCTCGCAAACGGTCAGTGACTACAGCTGTAATGGCCGGCATGTGATTACAATGACCAGAAATCTCGATCGTCCGATCATCGGCTCAGTTCTGCAGACCATGTTTGGTGTCTCACCAACACACCAGTCATGGAGCCCTGAGCACAATGCCACGGTCGTTGATTACACTTGGAGCACTGGACACACACCATTTGGGCCGTTCTCAGAGACCAAATCACTGTCTTTTGTGCAGAAAGATGCAGCCCGTAGGAATGTTCTTCTTACCACCCTCAACTACACAATCACTAGTACAGTTGAGGTTCTGGAGTCACTGGCTGCCCATGGTGGGGAGAATATACTCCTTAGAAAGAAAAGGCATGTTGAGTTCATTCAAAGGTGGAATCTGCTCACTTATAAGTTGGAGAAGGTGGTGTCAGCCATGTCCCGCCTGGATTACAACAAGGCAATGTACCTTTTGAGATCTTCAGATCATGATATGTATGCCATTTACATGTTGGTGTATCAGGCTTCTCAGGAGCTGGAGGCCTCACTGGTTTGCTTCAAAGACCCTCCATTCCCATGGCTATCAGTTTCCTTCTCTGGGGTCTTTGTTTTTGGTTTCTTTTTGGTGTATTCTAAGAGGGATAGTTTGTTTAGGAGCAAAAGGAAGCAGTTCTGAGTTCTGACAGCAGTTTTGTTGGTGGATACTACTTGAAAGCTTCACCCTGATGCGATCATAGTTGACAGCTGCCGGGAAATTGCATCCTTGCATATTACATGGAGCAGTGACTAGACACTGGGAATGGGCGCATCTTGTTCCAAGATAAACTTATAAGAGGTATTCTAGATTATTTGAGGAAGTCAACACTTCCACTTGTCTTGTAAGTTTAATGTGCCTGAATTGCCCTTCATACATAATGTTGATCTAGATTTTGCAGACATTATGTGTTTTATTTTGTTGACTAGCATGTTCCCTATCATGTTCACTTCGTGCATTCTACGCTCATGTCTAGTTTAAAGATATTAAACTCAACAGTTTAGGTGTAAAAAAAGAACAGTTTTAATAGGTGTTTTTACAAGTTACAACATGTCAAGTTCTTTTCACATTCTGGTTATGCGATAAAAAAAAATCAACATATTTGAGCTGTCATATGAGTCATCAGATATTCAGATTTATGTCTAGGCAACTATCTTTACTACTAAGTAGTGACTTCAACCCTTTGTATGGTAGGATTTGTGTTACATAGGGAGGAAACCCTTCTTGTCTTTATATTAAGCCGAAAGCCTGAATAATGTCCTTGGGAAGCTTAAGTTGTGTCCCACTTCTTGCTCTCCCTGTTTTCCTACGTGATGTCCTGCTGCTTGATTAGTACCCTAGTCCGCGAGCATTGTAATGAATGCAAGTTAAGCCCATCATCAGCACAAAATAGACTGAGAGTCGGTGAGAAATCTAAACTGTAGGAACGAGGTAGCGTAGAATATGACAGGTTAACCAGAAAGCTATCACGTTAGTTTTTACTGGTAAAAAGGGGAAAAGAGATTTTACGTGATGGTCAAAACGGGGTGTTGATGCCATCTTATGGAGATGGATCTGGTTACAAAATTGGCTTCCGCGTCCATGCTACCATATAGAACAACTGATGTCTGCTAATAGTGGTATATAATGAATGCTTCAAACCTGATGAGTCATTTACCCTGAGCAAGCTGTAAAGCCCTTCACAGACAAGATAGCTGAGTCATAGATCATGCAACAAGTTTTTGGAGGGAGCAGCTTTCCCTAAGGATATCAGATTAAGTCGTTTGAGTATTGCAATCTGCTAAAGCTGCTCCAAGCCTCCAATGTCTTCCACCTAAATTTGCTGTATACGAATTTCAACCATCAAGGGTATACCGAGTTGCCCTGGACACCCATATTGTGTGAAGTACAACTCCACTGGTCGTTGTCTGGAATTCTTTTGCTTTTTTGCACCCTTGCAGTTTTTTTCTTGCAAAATCACCGTCACTTTGCAATTGGTGGTAGCAACTCTCATCTTTAAGTTTGTTTATTTGAGCATGGTGAATTACCCTCCTTTATCTCTGGTGCTTGACTTGGATTACACTTTTGCATTCATGTCTATCGTTACTTGAGGCGCTTGCTCAGACGATAATTACGATGGTGTAGCCGGACCAGTAACTGAGTGTCTTACTGAGTGGAACATCATTTATAGGCCATGTTTCTCGTTCTTTTGATTGCATCCGGTAACCTTTGTGATACGTATTTATGTTTAGTTGGTGCAAAGGCCATTTTCAATTTCTGTGTTTTGCACTCACGCGTTCCAAATGAACATGGCTGCCATTCAAGGCCCAATCAAGGGGTATGTTACACGTGAAGAAAAAGGGTGTGTTTTGTCGAATGAACTCTGATACAACTGATACAATTTGAGATGTGAAATTTAGGAGTGAATGCAGGATTATCGCGCAAACAAATGATACACATGTCTTTTCTCAACACAAAAGTGGGACATGCCTGTTTTCCCACCAACTGAATACCCACAGCTACCGGTCCCATAATTTATTCAGAGGAATTACACTAGTACTAGAACGATAAATTAACGGAAAAATCCCACTTGTAGGCAGAAAACCAGCTATGGGTACGTAGCCTAAAAAACCATCCAGCTCATCCAAGGGCTGCCGCAGATGCTTTCGGGATATCGTGTGCTCTGCGTACTGCGGCTATCCGTGAGCTGGATCGGGGATTGGCGGGCAGCCGTTCGGGTTATGCAGCGAAAATACTGTGACAATGTTCAAAACGTATATCAGGCCATGAACATATAAGAATGTTTTCTAAAAAAATACAGTATATACTAAGCCTTCTTTGGTTTATAGGATAGTAAACTTGTAGGAAATGAGATGTGAAGTATTTCAAATTCTATGAATAGAAATAGTACTCCCTCCTTCCCATAATGTTAGGCGTATTAGTTTCTGCACAAAAATTAGCGCAGGTTTACTTGAGCGATCCAATCTCAAATGGAGAGGACGCTGTGAGCTAATCACGCAATAGACCTAGCCAGCAATTTGTCTTCGTTTCCAGGAAAGTATGGGTTGTTAGTGATGGCTGTAACTAAATGAGAGATAAAGGCACCTGTGTCTTAGATTATGGGATTGCATGAAAATCTTATACGCCTAAGATTTTGGGAAGGAGGGAGTAAGAGAGATATCCTCTGGTTCACACCATAGTACTCCCTCCGTTCCAAATTACTTGACCTATATTTATCTAGACACGAATGTATGTAGACACTAAATGAATATAGATACATCCGTATTTAAACAAATTTAAGTAAACTAATTTGGTACGAAGGGAGTAGGATATTTTCTACTGAGTGTAGGCTAAAATTTATTTTCCTATGAAATGTGGAGGATAGGAAAAATTCCTATATGAATAGAATTATATTCCTACAAACAAACCGAAGGATTCTAAAGGATTTTTTTTTCTATAAAAATCCTATCCTACAGAACTCTTTCAAATCAAAGGAGGCCTAAGAGAAGAGCGTGATACATAGGTAATTGAATGTGATATAACCATATACTCCCTTTGTCCTGAAATAAATGTCTCAACTTTGTACTAAAGCTAGTATGAATTTGTATTAAATTTGAGATACTTATTTTGAAACAGAGGGAGTACTTAGATAGAGTGTAGGAACCGTATCATTCCTGTACTTACTATTGCAATGATGTTGATGACGAGCGGCGCTGACAAGGTCGACCCTGAGAAGAAAGAGTGTGATGAGGACGGTGAGAAGCAACCGAGCCAGGAAACGGCAAGAGAAATTGGGTGCCATTGTTTGTGATTCGCGGTGGCGCTGCGCTAGTTTTTTGTCAGCGAAATGGAACAACGGTTGGTGTACTGGAAACCGCAATGCCCCAGCACCTGTATATATAGAGGCCATCGCCGGGTACGGAAGCTCCAGCCGGACTTTGACTGGAATGTGTGGAGCTGGAACTCGAGATCAGGAGGACGCATCGAAGAGATTCTCATGCTTTCGCAAAAAAAAAAAAGAAAAAAGAAGAAGATTCTCATGCTGGTGCAAAGATGGCACTTCCACCAACGTACTCCTCATGGGAACGGTTGCCGCGCGCTACCGGCAGGTTGCTGCATTGCATGTGGAGTGCAGTGGTTAATTTTTACCTAGCTTAACACAACGCACATGCTCAGTATTAGCCAAGTTAGATGTCGAATAAGCAAACGGTAAGTCATAACTAGTGGGAATGCATGCCCATAGATCCCATCGCACCGAACATGTTAGGGCATGCACGCTAGAGAGCAAAATCACTTGCCCATCACGAAGGTTACTCCCACTCCTTTGACGGTGACAAGTGACGTCACTTTTTGTAATTACTCCCTCCGTTTCATAATATAATAAGAGTGTTTTTGACACTAGTGTATTGTCAGAAACGCTCTTATATTATGAAACCGAGGGGTAGAGAGTTTTGGTGGGATTTTTCCCCCTATGCGGAAGAGATGGGTGAGTTTATTTTTTGCTTTTCTCATATATTTGCTTTTTAAAAATGATTTATCTCTTGAATAACGTGTCCAAATCACGTGCAGTTTCACCGTTACATTACTCGTGTTGAGATATTCAAAAACCATATTGATATGTTTGGACGGACATTTTTCTGAAAAAAGTTAAGCTTTAGAACTGTACTGAACCATGCTTCAAAAACTTTACTGGCTAAGATTTTACTAGTCTGTCATACGAGGATGGCTAATTTTTGGTTGGTTGTTTTGGCTAAGATTTTTGGGATGCATATGAGAAGTGAATATGTGGTGAAAATGTCGACTTGTGCAAATCTTTCACGAACCCCTTTGATCTTCTCTTAATAGTGTGGGATTCCTATAACTCAAGTTTAACCGAAAAGGCTAGCTTCTTTTCTCGTTTTCACCATGCTTGAGTCGTACATTTTGGTGGGTCCTTGATCCATACACACTACTTTCTCTACGACGGATGACCACCTCGTCTTGACCACCATGTTTGAAGACGTTGTAGCACTGGAGTTCCCTGTGAACTCTTATGTTCTAAATCTATATCTGTTGACACCATTGGTCCATATGCGCATATGCCAGATGTTACTAGTCTGTCATATGCGGTTTGCCATGTTAGTAATCTTGTGATGATGCTGATCTTGATTAATGTTAAAGGGAACTGCCTAATTTTCCTAACAATCCCCTCGACCGCCTTTCCTAGCTTCTGGCACGGGGCTATGGGGCGTGAGCAAAGGTCACATGGGACCCACAGGCACCTTCTCGACGCCCCTAGTTGTTCTTCAATACAATTATCACATGAGCTCCCCTACATGATTGTGACCCATTTGATGTAATCTTTATGGTGTATTTGTTGTGGTGTGATGAATTATCACTTTATGATCAAATTTATATTTTTTATTCATGGATTCATATGAGTTCTTTGATGCATAATTTATATGCATATATGCTCTCTGATCTATTAGTCTTGCATCGACAATATTTAGATGAATGATCTCCAAGAGGGAGTTAAGTATGCTAGTTGGGTTCAATCTTGCAAGTAATCTGCTCAAGTGATAGAAAGAGAAAAGGACATGTATTGTGTTATTCCCACTAATGATAAGAAACATAGTTGCATAGTTGCCCCTTAAACGCACGGTGAGGACAATATATTATTTACATAATGTCATCATGCTTAATGCAAATACTCTATTTTACTTAAAACTTTGAGATGCATGCTCGATAAACATCTTGATGTGGAGTATTAGCTATAGATGTTGTTTGATTAATGGTATATAGATGTACGGACGTTGCTGGTGCTACGGCCCAGGGTGCCTCACCTTGCTGATTGCCGGCCCAAGTAGGCTGGCTTGATGACCCTAGGTTAGTTTCCGCCCTGGGACATCATGCCAGCCCATGGGCCCTGTAGAAGGAAGATTCGAGAAGCCTTGTCGTTCAAGGCAAGGAAGCCAGATCCGTGGAGGACTCCTCTTCACCGATGTAGCCGACTAGGACTCCTTGTAAATCTTACATAAGCGGAAGCTGGGCTAGTCGATACACAACTTAGATCTTGCAATCCACTAGTAGAAAACGACCCATTTATCCCGGTTCCAGAGGCCCTTTAGCCCCGGTTCTGGAACTGGGACTAAAGGGTCGGGACTAAAGCCCAAAACCTTTAGTCCCGATGCGCTTACGAACAGGGACAGAAGGGGCTGCACATGGCCGCTGCGGGGCGCCCAGGCAGGAGGGCCTTTAGTCCCGGTTGGTAACACCAACCGGGACCAAAAGGCATCCACGCGTCCGTAATTGGCAGGAGCTGGGGGTTTTGTTTTTTTTAAAAGATGGGGGGGGGGGGGTTAGGGGTTTGGAGGGTTAATTTAGGGGTTTCATATTGTGTTAGCTAGCTAACAGAGAGAAGTGACCTCTCTTTATCTCCGTGCTTGGTCAACACTAGCTACTATACGTATAGAGAGAACTCGACACGATAGCTAGTAAGAAAATGAAGGAACCATTAAGTACACAAGATCGTCATGAACATATACAGAGAGAAGTGACCTCTCTTTCTCCGAGAGATTGGTTGAACAACAAGTTTTCGTATATCTATCCGACGCTACTAGCTACATATATACAATATAAGATCTCTTACAATCCCTAACATCTAAAGTCTATATCAATTTCCACATGGTATTCTCTGGCTTTATGTATGACGTGGTCAAGAAAGAATCCCGCCAATTCCTCTTGAATTGCTCGTATGCAATCATGTGGTAGGAGTTCATTCCACATCTGCCAGATCTAATTTAATGAAGGGGGTCAATAAATATATATGAATGAAACTCAACACAAATGATGGTAATAAAATTAAATTGTGAATATTATTTTTTACGTACTTGATATTGTTTTTCAGAGTAGCCCCGCTGAGAGGTCGCGTTGTAGATGAACTCGCAAATGTAGTATCCATAAAAATCATTCCCGGCTTCCTGCCACAAGCACTTTACGAGAAATATAGGTCAATCAAACTGATAATCAAGCATGATAAATGGTATTGATGAAATTAGAATCAATGGGAGATGTGCAGAACTAGCTAGTAGTACTTACTTTCGGGTGTGTAAATCGCAGCTCCCTCGGCAGTCCCGGAACAATTCCGGTGAACTCTTTCCAAAGCCTGCCAGACAAAGAAAATAATTACTTGATATTAGGAAATGAACGAAGTTGCCGATATGGTGCGATAATTATCGATTGAACTTACTTCTGGAGCATTTCAGTCATGTCAGCATAGTCCTGGGGATCTTTTCGTCTCGAGTCTAAGACAGTTACTACTCCCCGGTCAAGCTTAATCTCTAGCAGAATAAAGTGGAAGCTGCGCACGCATGCCTAATTCATCAATTACATTACTATAACCTCGAGTAAGGGAAACCGAATAAGCACAAGACAGTAACACCCACCTGAAGTTGTAAGGAAAGAGTATTTTCTCTTTGTTTTGATTTTTAAGCAACGATTGTAGCAAGTTGTCCTCGGTATCTGTGACTCTGTTTTTAACCGACCATTCATTTATGGTATTTGGGTTAGTGAACCCAATGTCGTAGATTTGTGCTTTTCTGCATTCGACGATCTTCAATCTGCAAAATATAGTGAGGATAATTATATATACATGCAATGAAAGAGCTGAGCTATATATAGACTTAATTACAGAAGTAGTACTTATAGACAGTAGCAAGTCACGAGTTGTTTGTCGAGGGCCTTCTGATTGTATAACTGGAATAACTCTACAAATTCAACAGGCAACAACTCAGTTCCAACGAGGTCGTGCTCCTCTTTAATTCTCAGCATCAAACTATCCTTCCCAGACTCGCTGTAGGTTTTCATGTACCATTCATGCAATCTTCGCATCATCGTTGTTACAGGAGGATGATCAGGGTTGACGAGAGGCTTCCCGTACTGGTATCTGAATTCGTCCACCTCCATTATTTCAAACTCTACATCATTGCTCAGGTAATTGGCAGGATTGGTACCGGGCAGTATCCCCGGATGATTAGCGAAGATACCGCTAGACACCTTGAGCGGGGGGCACGATTGGTTCGCCTGTTCGCCGAGCTGGGGATTTTTCCCACTTCTTTGTTCTGCTAACCTTGCATCACCGGAAGTACTTCCCAACCACCCCGCATCTTCATATGTCTTTTTAAGACAACGGACATAGTTGGAATCCGGCGGAGGCGGTGGTGGTCGCTTCAGGGCATCGATAGTGCGCTTCACTACCGGATCTATTATCTCCTTTGGAGGTGGAGGTTTCTTTGCAAGAAAGTCCCTCACTTGGGACGCATAGATTTCCTAGTTTTCCTTCTGGGTCCTTTCATATGGTAACTTTTCCGGAGCCTTGAGACTTGGACCATACTTGAATTGCTTCTCGCCTCTGCTTGTACTGCTAGCCGCCGGAGCGGCGGCTTCTCTCTTCCGCCTTTGCTGACGTGGCAGAGTCTGCTAACATGCCGGAGGAGGCGGAGGAGGAGGGGGAGTTCTCCGACGCACCGGAGGAGGCGGAGTGCCCTCACGCGCCGAAGGAGGTGGAGAAGGAGGCGGAGCGCCCTGATCACTCACTGGAGGAGGAGGAGGAGGAGGAGGAGGAGGAGGCGGAGTGCCCTGACTCGCCGGAGGAGGATGAGGAGGTGTCCAGTTTGGAAGCTTGACGTACTCCTTCCTCCATAGACATGTACTCCTCAAAGCATAAACCAGTTGATTCTCCCCTTCACCTGTAGGGTGGTCAAGCTCCAGCTCCTCAAATCCCTCCATTATTTCATCCACCGTCATAACAGCATAGTCATGTGGAATCGGACGGCAGTGAAAAGTTCTGTCGGCTTTAGGAGGTGCAATAGAGTCGACAACCGCCTTCAAAGTCAGGTTCTGCCATTTCGTCATAAGCTTGCAATATTGAGCCTCCGTGATAGTATCCACGGGGTAGCGAGGAGCCGTGTAATCAGGTTGAACGATCTCCGTGGAAGCCACGTTGCTTCTCCGCTGAGATGGTGGGGTAGCTTCGTGCCGCTGAGATGGTTGGCCGGCAGCTCAAGTTCCTCTAGCTTCGCTATTCTTGCATTGAGCTTCTGCATTGAGCTCAGCTCCGCTTTCCTCTTTCTCTCTCGGCTTCTGTAACCGCCTGCACCGGGAAACCCAACCACCCACAGAACGGAGCCTGGTGTGCCTCATGTTCGTCCAGGGTGCTCAGGATTCCCGAGGGCCTCAGTCAGCTCGTCCTTCTCTCTGCCGGGAATGGACGTCCCTTCCTGCGCTGCGCTGATATATTCCTGAAGCTTCTTAATGGGTATTGCAAGTTGCTCGTCCGTCCGACGAACCTCCCCTGTTTCTGGGTGCAAAGTTCCCCCAACCCCGAAGAACCAAGTCCTTGAACGGTATGGCCAGTTCAATGTCGCTGGTTGGACCCCTTTAGCAAGCAGGTCTTGCTCAGCTTTGTCCCACAACAACCAGGCTTTGTAGTAGCCACCTGACACCGTGTGATGGTGATACTTCTTCTTTGTAGCATTTTTCTTGTTTGTCTCTGACCTTTTCTTACCCTTCTCCGAATTTTTGTAGGCCACAAATGCAGGCCAGTGATCTCTTATCTTCTATATCGGCCGGTGAATTCTGGAATTTTCCCTTTGTTCACAAACTTTGTGTTCAACTCTTTCTTCTAGTTCCTGAATAGATCTGTCATCTTCTTAAGAGCACACGCCTTGACCTTTGGCTCTATAACTGGCTTATTCGGATCCTCCTCTGGCGGTAGAGTGAAATTTGCCTTCAGCAAGGTCCAAAGATCATATTTCTGTCTATCATGGACATAAGAAACTTCAGGGTCGTCCTTACTCTTATTCCATTGCTGGATGCTGATCGGGATGCTGTCCCTAACAATAGCTCCACATTGGGAAACAAATGCGTCCTTGGTCCGCTTGGGTTCAATCGGTTGGCCATCGTCCGTGATTTCTGTGATCGTGAACCTTTCATCCTAGCGCAACCTTTTCTTCGGGCCTCGTCTCGTTACAGAAGTTCGGCTCGATCCGGAGGGCTATAAAATAAGAAATAAGCGTTAATATATGTACATACCAAAACAACTAATGCATCAATTAGTCAGCATAGGCTTAATTAATATATATACCTTGCCAGACTTTGCAACAGCTCCCTTCTCC
Source organism: Aegilops sharonensis (assembly GCA_904067115.1). NCBI lineage: Eukaryota > Viridiplantae > Streptophyta > Magnoliopsida > Poales > Poaceae > Aegilops > Aegilops sharonensis. Next base: position 707,642,869 of record LR880972.1, on the reverse strand, counting down.
GTTCGGTCACCGGAGCCGTCATCATGGTCTCCTTCTTCCTACGCCATTCGGTCACCGGAGCCGTCATGATCATCTCCTTCCTCCTCCATTGTTTGATCACTGGAGCCATCATCCTCTCCTTCCCGACCATCGGTGTCGTTGAGAAACGAAAAGGGATCACCTCCGCCGAGGATTATATCCCCCAACAATTGTTCTTGTTCCAAGTCTCTTTCCATAGTTTCTGCAAATATTACAACATGGCAATATACAAACATGAGAGATGGATATATTAGTGGCAAACATAGATTTAGCTAGCTAATCACAACAAGGGATCATATTAGTGTCCTCGACGCTTCTACGGTTTGGGGTGGCGTCGACAATGCTTCTAGGGTTTCGGGTGACCTTGACAACGCTTCTAGGGTTTGGGGTGGCCTCGACAACGCTCTTTTAACTAAGTAAATTTGGGTGGCCTCGACGCTTCTAGGGTTTGGGGTGGCCTCGACAATGCTTCTAGGGTTTGGGTGAAGGAAATATGCCCTAGAGGCAATAATAACGTTGTTATTTATATTTCCTTATATCATGATAAATGTTTTATTATTCATGCTAGAATTGTATTAACCGGAAAGTTAGTACATGTGTGAATACATAGACAAAACAGAGTGTCCCTAGTATGCCTCTACTTGACTAGCTCCTTAATCAAAGATGGTTAAGTTTTCTGACCATAGACATGTGTTTTCATTTGATGAACGGGATCACATCATTAGAGAATGATGTGATGGACAAGAACATCCGTTAGCTTAGCATTATGATCGTTTAGTTTTATTGCTATTGCTTTCTTCATAACTTATACATATTCCTCTGACTATGAGATTATGTAACTCCCGAATACCAGAGGAAGACCTTGTGTGCTATCAAACATCACAACGTAACTGTGTGATTATAAAGATGCTCTACAGTTGTCTCCGAAGGGGTTTGTTGGGTTGGCATAGATCAAGATTAGGATTTGTCACTCTGAGTATCGGAGAGGTATCTCTGGGCCCTCTTGGTAATGCACATCACTATAAGCCTTGCAAGCAATGTGACTAATGAGTTAGTTACGAGATGATGCACTACGGAATGAGTAAATAGACTTTCCAGTAACGAGATTGAACTAGGTATGATGATACCGACGATCGAATCTAGGGCAAGTAACATACCGATGACAAAGGGAATAACGTATGTTGTTATGCAGTTTGACCGATAAAGATCTTCATAGAATATGTAGGAATCAATATGAGCATCCAGGTTCTGCTATTGGTTATTGACCGGAGATGTGTCTCGGTCATGTCTACATAGTTCTCGAACCCGTAGGCTCTGCACGCTCGATGTTCAATGACGATTTGTATTATGAGTTATGTGTTTTGTGAACGAAGTTTGTTCGGAGTCCCGGATGAGATCACAGACATGACGAGGAGTCTTGAAATGGTCGAGAGGAAAAGATTCATATATTGGAAGGTTGTATACGGACACCGAAATGGTCTCGAAGAGGTTCGGGGATTTATCGGAGTACCGAGAGGCTATCGGAACCCTCCGAGAAAGTTAATGAGCCTCATGGGCCATAGTGGAAAGGAGGATGCAGCCACAGGAGGTGCCCTCCAAGCCCAATCCTAATTGTACAAGGGGTGGGCGGCGCTGCCCCCCTTTTCCTTCTCCCTCTCCCCCTCTTTCCCGTTTCCCCTCTCCGTTGGAAGGAAGGGGGGAGCCGACTAGGACTAGGAGTCCTAGTGGGACTCCCCCCACTTGGCGCGCCCCTAGGGGCTGGCCGGCCTACCCTCCCCTCCTTTATATACGTGGGCAGGGGGCACCCCAAAGGTACAACAGTTATTCTCTTAGCCATGTGCGATGCCCCCTTCCACAGTTTACTCCTCCGGTCATAGCGTCGTAGTGCTTAGGCGAAGCCCTGCGCGGATCACATCACCATCACCGTCGCCACGCCGCCGTGTAGACGGAACTCTCCCTCGACCCTCTACTGGATCAAGAGTTCGAGGGACATCATCGAGCTGAACGTGTGCTGAACACGGAGGTGCCGTACATTCGGTACTTGGATCGGTTGGATCGTGAAGACGCTCGACTACATCAACCGTGTTAACCTAACGCTTCCGCTTTCGGTCTATGAGGGTACGTGGACACACTCTCCCCGTATCGTTGCTATGTGCTACCTCTTGAGCATGCGTTGGTTTTCCCTTCAAGAGGAAAGGGTGATGCAGCAAAGTAGCGTAAGTATTTCCCTCAATTTTTGAGAACCAAGGTATCAATCCTGTAGGAGACAACGCACAAGTCACCTAGTACCTGCACAAACAATCAAGAACCTTGCAACCAACGCGATAAAGGGGTTGTCAATCCCTTCACGGTCACTCGCAAAAGTGAGATCTAATAGAGATAGTAAAATAAATATTTTTGGTATTTTTGTTGTATAGATTGAAAAGTAAAGATTGCAAAATAGTAAACGAGATGCGATGTAAATAAAAGAGATGCAATATAATAAGAAAGAGACCCGGGGGCCATAGGTTTCACTAGTGGCTTCTCTCAAGATAGCATGTATTACGGTGGGTGAACAAATTAGTGCCGAGCAATTGATAGAAAAGCGCATAATTATGAAGATATCTAAGGCAATGATCATGAATATAGGCATCACGTGCGTGTCAAGTAGACCGAAACAATTCTGCATCTACTACTATTACTCCACACATCGACCGCCATCCAGCATACATCTAGAGTATTAAGTTCATAAGAACGGAGTAACGCATTAAGCAAGATGACATGATGTAGAGGGATAAACTTGTGACGCCCCCGATTTAATCGTACACTAATCATGCACGCAAACGTGTACGATCAAGATCAGGGACTCACGGGAAGATATCACAACACAACTCTAAAAACATAAATAAGTCATACAAGCAACATAATACAAGCCAGGTGCCTCGAGGGCTCGAATACAAGTGCTCGATCATAGACGAGTCAGCGGAAGCAACAATATCTGAGTACAGACATAAGTTAAACAAGTTTTCCTTAAGAAGGCTAGCACAAACTGGGATACATATCGAAAGAGGCGCAAGCCTCCTGCCTGGGATCCTCCTAACTACTTCTGATCGTCGTCAGCGGGCTGCACGTAGTAGTAGGCACCTCCGGTGTAGTAGTCGGTGTCGACGGTGGCGTCTGGCTCCTGGGCTCCGACATCTAGTTGCGACAACCAGGTAGAAAGAAAAGGGGGGAAAAGGGGGGAGAAAGCAACCGTGAGTACTCATCCAAAGTACTCACAAGCAAGGAGCTACACTACATATGCATGGGTATATGTATAAAAGGCCATATCAGTGGACTGAACTGCAGAATGCCAGAATAAGAGGGGGATAACTAATCCTGTCGAGGACTACGCTTCTGGCAGCCTCCGTCTTGCAGCATGTAGAAGAGAGTAGACTAAAGTCCTCCAAGTAGCATCGCATAGCATAATCCTACCCGGCGATCCCCTCCTCATCACCCTGTTAGAGAGAGATCACTGGGTTGTATCTGCCACTTGGAAGGGTGTGTTTTATTAAGTATCCGGTTCTAGTTCTCATAAGGTCAAGGTACAACTCCAAGTCGTCCTGTTACCGAAGATCACGGCTATTCGAATAGATTAACTTCCCTGCAGGGGTGCACCATATAGCCCAACACGCTTGATCCCATTTGGCCGGACACACTTTTCTGGGTCATGCCTGGCCGCGGAAGATCAACACGTCGCAGCCCCACCTAGGCACAACAGAGAGGTCAGCACGCCGGTCTAAACCTAAGCGCACAGGGGTCTGGGCCCATCGCCCTTAGCACACCTGCACGTTGCGTACGCGGCCGGAAGCAGACCTAGCCTAGCAGGCGTTCCAGTCCAATCCGGCGTGCGCCGCTCAGTCGCTGACGTCACGAAATGCTTCGGCTGATACCACGACGCCGAGTGCCCATTACTGTTCCCGCGTAGTTGGTTAGTGCGTATAGGCCAGTAGCCAGACTCAGATCAAATACCAAGATCTCGTTAAGCGTGTTAAGTATCCGCAAACGCCGAACAGGGCCAGGCCCACCTCTCTCCTAGGCGGTCTCAACCTGCCCTGTCGCTCC
>LR880972.1:707587603-707616050 GCA_904067115.1 Aegilops sharonensis | reverse complement strand
ACAAAGAGCGGATCGAAGCGATGCACACGAGCAGATTTACCCAGCTTCGGAGCTCTCCGGAGAGATAATACTCCTACTGCTGCTTTGTGGATTATATTGTGTTCTTGCTAGGGAGCAATGGGAGCTACAAAACCTAGCCTGAGTGTGGTCTCGTATGAGTAGAATTAACTAAGCCGGAGCCGAACCGAACCCTTTCTACGTTGCACTTGGGCCTCCTTTTATAGGCACAAGGGGTCACCACAGGTGGCAACACGTATGAGGGTACAAATGTAAAAACAGTGGTTGGTATACCAACTTGTACAGTGTACAGTGATCTATACCTAACTCTGACGGCAAGGGACAAGAGTCATTAATGCCCGTCTCAGTCGCCTGAACAGTGTAACAGGGACCGTCAAGCACGCCTCCGTTTGCCACGATGGTAGCTTGTCAGCGCCGCTTATCGCTGCTCCCCGCTGGCTGCACAGCCCATCGACACGCGTTCCTGGGAAAGCCCCGCGGCGACACGTTGGCGGATGAGCTGGAGCGGAGATGAAGATAGGTTGCCTGCCCCGGCAAGCGCCTTGCCGCGGCAGAAACTTTGTCGCGCTTGGGAGCTCGGCGCCCACCGAGCCTTCCCGGCAAGCTCCTCTTGCCGGGGCCTTGTTTCCTTCGTGCCTTGAGTGGTCTTCCCGGCAAGCTCCTCTTGCCGGGGCCTTGATTACTTTGTTCTTGAATGACTCCAAAGGAGCCTCGGAAGATCTTGATGGTCACCAGGCCAGCCCTGCCGCGGGGTGCTGCAACTGCCAGTGCACGAGTTGGGGATACTAGGGTACCCCTACTCTAGTACACCGACAGGAGCCCCCGGGCCTGGGCCACACACGGCGCCAAGCTCTGTTGGGCCAGGCCCAAAACAGTGCACGGTTACGCGAGGTCTGGATTACGCCATTAGTCGTCCTGGACCCACCACGCCTCCCACGAACGTCATGCACCGGACGTGGCGTCGTGGGGGAGATCGTGGGGCTTTCTTTAATGGAAAAAAATCGGAACGCCCGCCCCCTCTCCCTCGTTATAAGCAGGGGGGGACAGGGGCGGAGCGCCCACTTGCCATTGCTGTCACATCAGAAACCACCGCCGCTTCCCCCTTTCTTCTCGAGCCCAAAGAGAGCGACGCTCCGCCCCCTCCATTGCCACCGGTGCCACCAACGCCGTCGACTTCCTCCACTACCTCTCCCCATGGCTCCGAAGGCCGACAAGGGAAAAGGCGTGAAATCGGCCGAGGCGCAGCGGCTCGCGGCGCTGCGGAAGGAGCGGGCCCTCTTCGATCCCCTGCTCGACAGGAAGGAGCTGCGGGAGCTGTACTATCTTTTCTGGTCGACGGCGACACGGGCGCACCCGCGCACGAGGGTAATCTCCGCCGCCACGTCCGATAAGGTCTCCATCGGGTACCCCTTTTTCGCGCTTTTCTTCCACTGCGGGCTCTGCCCGCCTTTTCTGAATTCTTCTGCGATGTCATGAATACCTATGGCCTCCGACTCCTTGACTTCACCCCCAACGCCGTCCTCACCATGGCCGTTTTCGCACACCTCTGCGAGAACTTTGTCGGGGTCCACCCAAATGCCGCACTCTTCCGCCATTACTTCACACCCCGCGTAGAGAGAGGAGAGCCGCTTGCCGGAGGAATTGCATGGACCTCTAGGATCGGCAAGAAGGAAGCGTATCTTGACGGAGAGTTGCGCAGCAAGTGGGAGGAGTGGAGAGCCGACTGGTGTTGGATCTTAGAGGAGGAGCCGCAGCCTTTTACTGCCCTGCGCAAAACCCCCATAGTGCGCGGCAATGACTGGAGCAACTTGGCGCTGGAGGACGCCAAATTGAAGATTGCCGTGACTAGGATCTTGCGTCTCAGACACGCCGGGCTGACCGTAGGAGCAGTTGGCGTGGACTTCCTTCGCCGCCGCATTGCGCCCTTGCAGGAGAGGGGGAGGCCTGCTTGGGAGTTCCAGAACGCGGCGGACATCATGAGGCTGCGCCCGGGTCTGAACTGGAATTTTACTGTCTTGGAGCTTGACAGCATGCTGCGGGAGCTGTTCAAGCTTGATGCAGATCACCCCGAGTGGTTTATGTTGCCGAGGGGAGTTGTGCCCTTGTGCAACAACTCGTCGCTCGATCGCATCCGCGCGATGATGCCGTTGTGCGATTCCCATGGAATCATTCCAACTTGGCAGGAGCCCGCCGACGAGGTCGTGCAGCAGTTCTTCGACGACTTAGAAGAAGTGCCGATCCGTGCCGACGAGCAGAAGCGGCTCACCCGAGACACCACCGAGCAGGAGATGGCGCGCATCGCCACAAGGTTGGAGGAGGCGGCAGAGGCTGCCGCCGCCGGTGTGTTTGGATTTACTGTTGAGGAGGCAGAAATAGCCGAGGCGGCAAGCCTTGCCGACCGAGAAGAGTTTGCCGATGAGGAGGAGCAGGCCGAGCCCGACAATGAGCCTAGCGAGCCTGCCGGGGGCGCCTCCCCTCTGCCGTCAAGCAGCTTGCCGCAGGAGGGGCCCGCGGCCCCGCCAAGGAGACGTCTCCGCAAAACCGGAGAGGTGGCAGGGCGGCACGCAGGCCAACAGTCGTCTCGCCGCCCGACGCGCTCCACCGCGGCAAGCACTGTTGCCGCGGGAGCGCCTCATGCCGTCATGGCGACGGGAGCGGGGTCTTCTGGAGTCGCGGCCCCTGCTCCCGCCAAGCGCCCGAGGGAATCTTCTCCTCCAATTCGTCGCGCCGGAGCGGAATTTGATCTCTCCGCCCTCAGCTCCGAGGAAGAAGAGGAAGAGTAAGATCTTGTCGCTGCTACTTGTAATCCTCCAATTTATTGCTTTATTTTATATCTGACTGAATTCACTCTGAACCTTCTCCTCCTTCAGGACGCTAGCTCAGAGGGCGTCGAAGATGGCCAAGACTCTGGTGGTTGTCGTCTCAGATGACTCCCCTGTGGCGACAGGGGGCACGTCCGGGACTCCCTTGCCGGATCCGGCAACCCTTCAACAGAGCAGCCCCCAGCACAGCCCCCAGCGTAAGTGTTTGGTTCATTTCTCATGGTTGGGTGTGCTTGGGTGCTCCTCCGTCACTGATATCTGGTTTGTTGAATTATGTAGGAGCAGAGCAGTCTCATCAGGAGGTCCCGGAGGCTGCTCCCGAGGTTCAGCCTCATCAGGAGGCCTCGGAGGTCACCCCCGAAATTCTGCTTGCTTCAACTACGCCACCAAGGGAGAAATCTCCGCCAAGGGAGCGCTCTCCGGCAAGGGAGGCATCTCCGACAAGGGGATCTTCTCCGGCAAGAGGCAGTGCCGACAATCCTCCGGTGGTGGAGACCGCGGCAACAGACCCTACTGCAGGTAATCTTCTTGTTTGAGAATTCCCCTTGGATTCTTTTCTTCTGTTCTTCTTTTTCAGACATTTGCTTGACTTGTTCTTTCTTTCTCTCACCACTAGATCCATCCGCCGGAGAACCGATGGAGGTTGAGGCTGCCGGCGAGGAGGACGCTCGCGGCGACAATGTAGGCGCCGCCAACATGGAGGAGGAGGCTCGCGCCGATGGGTCCGCCGGCGAGGAGGCCGCCAAGGCTGCTGGTGCAGAGGCTGGGGAAGGATCCGGCGATCGCACTGACGGCCCTGAGGCCGCAGGAGCGCCAGGCGCTGCACCGACCGCCGATCCTCCCGCCACCGATGCCGCACCAGACTCCGAAGAGCCCCAGCCTGGCGCCTATCTGAAGGCCGGCGAGGGTGTCTTCATCAAGCTCCCATGGGCATCAAGCTCCAAGGCACCGGCCGAAGGGGAGACCTTTGACGCGGAACTGCTTGCCTCCGCCGGGCTGTCGCTGGTGGATGCTCCGAGCAGCAGCAGCGGTGAGCCTGAGGAGGAGCAGCTGCTAAGGAGGTTGCTGTCGCTCTACCGCGCCCGACAAGCCAAGCTGGAGTCCAGGGAGGCGCTTGTCGCGAGAGCGGGAGCTGACTTGGAAAAATGCGCGGAAGAGCTCCGGCGCGCCAACAAAGAAACTCTCCGGGATATAGCAGAGGCGCGGGAGCAGCTTGCTGAGGAGCGCACGACCTTCATCTTGGAGAAGGCCGAGGTCAAGGAGCAGCAGAGGCTTGCCGGCGAGAAGCTCTCCGCGCAAGAAGGTGAGCTGGCGCAGCGGAAGATCAACCTTGACTGCTATGAGGAAGATCTCGCCGTGCGCGAGCAATCGATTAGCGGGCCGCTTCAGGAGGCAAAGGATGCTGTTGCGGCTGCCGAGGCCGCCAAGAAGGAATTGGAGACGAGGGTGGCTCAGCTGGAGTCCACCCTCCAGAAGAGCGCCGAGGAGGTCGCCGGGTTGAAGCGTGAGCGCGAGAAGGACGCCTACACCCTCGGCGAGTTACAAGGTCGTTTTGCTGAAAAGATCAAAGAGCTCGATGCCGCCAAGGATGCCAAGGCGGATCTGGAGCTGAAACTGACCACCCTGACAGAGACGCTGAATGGCGCCAAGGAGCGGGAAACGGGCCTGCTGGAGAAGATTAAAGCCAATGAGGAGCTGTTGGCGAATGCCGCGACTGCCCAGAATGATCTCAGAGATAGCATCATGAACTGGACAGAAGGTCTTGTGGACACCGCCGCCGACATCCATAATGAGCTGATGGAGCTGGGATGGTGGATCTTGGGTACTCCACCGACGAGAACCTCCAACCCAGCGTCAGCCTATTCTTCAAGGGCGTGCTGACGGGTCTCCAGCGGCTCCGGGAGGAGATCCCAAAGCAACTGGCAGAGGATTCGCGCCAAGTCTGCGCCGGGGCCCTCCAGAAAGTGCTGATGAAGGTGGCCTTCCGCAATCCAGGCGTCAACTTCACCAATGTCCTCAAGTCGCTGCCGCCAAGCGCTGACGTTGAAGCGCTCAAGGCCCTTGTCGCACCCATTGTGGACAGGGTGAGCGGAGTCAAGAGGCTCGATGGCGACCGTGTGGACTAGGCCGCCAAGCTTATCATTCTCTTGTCGCTGTAGACCATGTTTAGGCGAAAAGTTTATTAGAACTATGACAAGTTATTATGTAATATACACTATCTTAGGCAATCGAATGCAACGTTATTTCCTTTACTTGATTCCTTCCCTTGTATGTTTGTACCCTACGTTTTTAGGGGAACTTGTCGGTGCGAACACTTTTGCCGCGAGCGCTGAGTGCGGAACTTCAGTAGCCTGCTGGCGATGCCGCCTCCGACAAGTAACCTTGTCACAACTAGTTGCAGCACACTTAAGTTGTTGAGCGGACTCGAAACAAAGTAAGGGCGCAAGCTAGTCGCGAGTCGGTTCCTCCGCGCACAGGTTTTCCATACAAAGTACTATCATTCGAGGAAGATAACTTAAAAATTTAAAAACTGGTTGCTTAAACTTAGAAACTTAGCTTCTCTCTAGTCCATTTCCCGGCAAGGCGACGGTTCCTCGAGCGACGCTTGGCGGCCCACACCATTATCTTCTCCTTCCCCCCCGGTTAACTTGTGGGCGGATGAACCTTCTTCTTGTTTGAGAAGAAAGAAGAGAAAATCGTTATCGCTTACCGGGTGTGGATGCTGCACAAAATATTAGATAACACATGCATATAAGATTATGAAAGCATGTACTGACAAGTTGCGCAACACATAGGCTTTACTGATGCACGGGGTCTGCGCCCGGCTTTGTACAAAGGATTACATGCAACAGCGGCAAGACTTGTACAAAAGGGTGGTTGCCGGAGCGGGTTCCGGCAACCGCGCCTTATGGGTAAAACTTGCGAAGATGCTCTATATTCCAGGAATTGCTCACCGGAGCGCCAGCTTCGGTCTCAAGGCGGACAGCGCCGGGCCTAGTGACTCGTTTCACCCGATAAGGGCCTTCCCACTTCGGCGTCAACTTGTTGGAATTCTTGGCGGATTGAACGCGCCGAAGAACAAGGTCGCCTTCCTCGAAGCTTCTGGCATTAACTTTGCGGCTATGGTAGCGACGCAAAGCTTGCTGGTAACGAGCAGCTCGTACAGCAGCCTAAAGACGTTCCTCCTCGAGGAGCAGCGCGTCATCTTGTCGCAGCTGTTCTTGCTCAAGCTCATCATAAGCGAGCACTCGAGGTGACCCGTATACGAGTTCCGTGGGGAGAACTGCCTCTGCTCCGTAGACTAGAGCGAAAGGTGTTTGGCCAGTGGCTCGATTTGGCGTCGTCCTGATCGACCAAAGAACCACCGGCAGCTCCTCGATCCAGTTTCTTCCGCACTTGCGCAGCCTGTCGAAAGTTCTGGTCTTGAGTCCCCGCAGCACTTCAGCGTTTGCTCTCTCTGCTTGACCGTTGCTTCTCGGATGAGCAACAGAAGCAAAGCCGATCTTGGCGCCAAGATCTTGGGCGTACTGCATGAAGGTGCGGCTCGTGAACTGTGTGCCGTTGTCGGTGATGATTCTGTTAGGAATCCCAAAACGGCAAACAGTTGACCTGAAGAACTTGGCTGCTGACTGTGCTGTCACCTTCCTCACTGGTTCCACTTCCGGCCACTTTGTGAACTTGTCGATTGCGACTTACAAGTACTCAAAGCCCCCGACAGCTCGGGGGAAGGGGCCGAGGATGTCGAGCCCCCAGACCGAAAAGGGCCAGGATAAAGGGATCGTCTAGAGAGCTTGAGCTAGTTGGTGTATCTGTTTGGAATGGAACTGGCACGCTTCACACTTGGTTACTTGTGCAGTTGCATCCTGGAGGGCTTCTGCCAGAAGAAACCTTGCCGGAAAGCTTTGCCGGCAAGTGCTCTTGCGCCAATGTGGTGACCACATATGCCTCCATGTATCTCTGCCAACAGCTTCTGTCCATCTTCCCGGCAAATACACTTCAATTTCACACCGTTGAGTCTTCTTCTGTACAGGATGTTGTCAACAAACTGGTACATACTTGACTGCCGGGCTACTTTTTCCGCTTCTTCTTGCTCTTCGGGAAGTTCTCCTGTCTGAAGGAAATGGACGATTTGCTGCGCCCATGCTGGAGCCTGAGGCTCGACAACAAGGATTAAAGGCTCATCTACCACTGCGGGAACATTAGCTTCCACGGCAAGAACCTGTGGTTCCGCCGGAGCTTGATGATCCCCGGCAAGCTTGCCGGAGCAAAGCTTGTCGGGAGCGTCTGCTTCAACGAAACAAACTGCATGGTTTGTCGGAGCAGACTGCTCCTCAGTGATATTTGCGTTGATTTTAGGGACCTTCTTGGCAGCGGCTCCAGGGAGCTCTGCCGGAAAGTAGTCGCCGGAAACCAATTTTCTCTTCTTGCTCTGTCCTGTTGATGGTGTTACGGTTGGCTGAGTCAGCTTGAGCACAAAAATTCCTAGTTCCACAGGTAACTTAAGTGCGGCACATTTGGAGAGGCCATCAGCTATATCATTCTGAGCTCTTGGAACGTGTTCCATTTGCAGGCCTTCAAAGTGCTCTTCTAGCTTTCTCACTTCATCGACGTAGGCTTCCATCAACAGACTCTGATAATCTTTATTTACTTGGCGGACGACAAGTTGCGAGTCCCCCCTGACAATGAGCTTCTTGATCCCAAGGTCTACCGCAATCCTGAGACCGGAAAGCAAACCTTCATACTCTGCAGTATTATTTGTTGCTTGTTCCTTGGGAAAGTGCATCTGGACTATGTAATTGAGGTGCTCTCCGGTGGGTGCGATAAGCAGCACGCCGGCACCGGCGCCTTGCAGCGAGAAGGCACCATCGAAGTACATCAGCCACTCTTTATTTGCCTCCTTGACGGGGATGCTTGTCTCTGGAATTTCTTCATCTTGCGTTGGCATCCACTCTGCTATGAATTCTGCCAATGCTCTGCTTTGGATAGTTGAAGTGCTTTCAAACTTGAGACCAAAGCTTGACAGTTCCAGTGCCCACTCGACAATTCTGCCTGTTGCTTCTGGATTTTGCAAAATCCTCTTCAGCGGAAAACGAGTGACAACTGTTATCTCGTGTGCTTGGAAGTAATGGCGCAACTTTCTCGAGGCCATGAGGAGGCCGAAAAGCAACTTCTGCACACCAGAGTACCTTGACCTAGCCCCCTGCAGAAGGGAACTGACAAAGTAGACTGGGCGCTGCACCATCCTTTTCTGTATCTTGTTGCAATTTTGCAGAGATCTGTCCTTGTCGGGACCAGAGCTTGACGGCGAAGCCCCCTGCTTGTCGCTGGATGCACCTGCCTCGGTTGCCGGCTCATCATCTGCCTCCCTCTCCGCTACTAACGCAGCACTAACCACTTGATTGGTTGCCGCTATATACAGCAGCAACTTCTCTTGTGGCCTAGGTGCGACAAGTATTGGAGTGGAGGACAGGTATCTCTTCAAGTCCTGCAGCGCAGCCTCCGCTTCGGGAGTCCATTTCATTGGACCTGCCTTTTTCAAAATCTTGAAAAATGGCAGGGCGCGCTCAGCAGACTTAGAGATAAACCTGCTGAGAGCGGCCACGCAACCGGCAAGCCTTCTTACATCCTTGACGCGCTTTGGTGCTTCAATCTGCTCGATGGCCTTGATCTTGTCGGGATTGGCTTCAATTCCCCGCTGAGACACAAAGAACCCGAGAAGCTTGCCGGAAGGGACTCCAAACACGCACTTCTCGGGGTTGAGCTTGAGGTTGATCTTGCGCAGATTTACAAATGTCTCATCCAAATCTTGAACTAGAGTCGCTTTGTCCTTGCTCTTGACCACTATGTCATCCATGTAGGCTTCTACATTTCTGTGTATCTGTGGCTCAAAGGCATCATGGACTACTCTTGCAAAGGTTGAACCAGCATTCTTCAAACCGAAAGGCATCCGTATGAAGCAGTACGTGCCACATGGTGTAAGGAATGCGGTTTTCTCTTCATCCTCTTCTGCCATGAAGATCTGATGATATCCTGAATATGCATCAAGAAATGAAAGCAAATCACATCCAGCCGTGGAGTCAACAATCTGGTCGATACGTGGCAAGGGAAATGGGTCTTTGGGACAAGCTTTATTAACATCTGTAAAGTCAATACAAAGTCTCCATTTCCCATTTGCCTTGAGTACAACTACCGGATTGGCCAACCACGTGGGGTGGAGCACTCCTCTGACAAGGCCTGCTGCTTTCAACTTCTTGATTTCTTCTGCTATGATTGGCGCTCCACTGCCTGTTTCCTAACTTTTTGCTTGACGGGCCGCGCGTGAGGACAGACAGCTAGGTGGTGCTCAATTACTTCCCTGGGAACACCGGGGATGTCAGATGGTTGCCATGCAAACACATCGACATTCGCCCGCAGGAAAGCAACGAGCTCGCCTTCCTATTTAGGGTCAAGCGTGGCACTGATGGTGAAGGTACCACCAGTGCCGTCCTCCTTGGCGGGCACCTTCTTGGTCTTCGGCGGAGCTGCCATCGTCTTCTTGCACTTGCCGGCGGGGCTCGATGGTGCGTCCTCGACGGTAGCGCAGCACTCCGAGGAGGTGCGCTTGCCGGAGTGGGCATCAGAACTCTTGCCGGACTTGGTGATCTTCTTCTTCCCCCCGGGAGCTCCAGCGGCAAGTGGTTTGCTATCTGTGGCAGCTGCTGCGTCCCGGTAAATCTTGTCGGCGCAGATAAGCGCATCCTTCTTGTCGCCATGGACAGAAATGACGCTTATCGGGCCGGGCATCTTGAGTAAATTGTAGGCGTAATGAGAAGCTGCCATGAACTTGGCAAGCGCTGGACGGCCAAGTATACCATTGTAGGGCAATGGGAAATCGGCAATGTCGAATGTAACCTTCTCAGTTCTGAAGTTTAGCTCACTGCCAAATGTTACCGGCAATGTGATCTTCCCTTTCGGCTTGCTCCTTCCTGGGTTGATTCCTTGGAATGTGCCAGTCTCTTCGAGCTCGCTGTCAGGGATTTGAAGTTTCTGAAGCACTGCAGAGGAGATCAAGTTCAGGCCGGCCCCGCTGTCAACCAACATCTTTATGACTTTGAGGTTGCGGATAGTTGGTGATACCAACATCGGCAAACACCCGACCGCAGTGATGCGATCAGGGTGATCCTCAATGTCAAAAATGATGGCCGTGCTGGACCACTTCAGAGGTTTGCGCGACTCTATGGATGGTTCTGCTGCATTAACCTCACGCATCCACCGCTTGAGTCGGCAGTGTGAGTTATGCAGGGAAGCACCACCGTCAACGCAAAGGACCTCCGTTGCCTTCTGAAACTCCTGCTCATCATCTTCATCACCTTCCATGTCTTCATCGTCTTCATCTTCGTCTTCGTCCTTGTCGCGGCCGCGGGGAGGTCTGTCTCCTTGCCGCTGCTTGGCCTTGCCGCGGCATCCTCCCCGACCGGGTCTCTTCTTACTTGCCGCACCTGCACCTTCCTGGGCCTTCTCCTTGTCTCGCCGCTCGTATTCCGCCTTCTGTAGCTCAACAAGCTGCTCGACTTTCTTGCAGCTCTGGAGATCGTGGCCCTTGGTGCGGTGAATTTTACAATACTGCTTGTTGGAGCTGTCAGGCTTGTCGGTGGCTGCCACAACTTGGCGGTCGTTGTCAGCGGCAACCTCCTTGCCGGAGCCACCAGCCTTGACTTTGCTGGCGGCGCCATCCTTGCCGGACTGCTCGACAACTAGTACTTCTTGGTTTTTCTTCCTTCTGTTGTTTCGCCGTCGGCTCTTTCTTGCCGGGGCGGTCTCCTCACTGTCAGACTCTGCTCCCACGTTCTCTCCTGGGAGTCTTCTTCCTTCTTCAGCGCGTGCACACTTGTCGGCCAGGGCGTAGAGCTTGCTGACGTCTTTCACTTTGCACATCGCCATCTCCTCCCTCATCCTGCGGTTTCGCACATTCTGATGAAATGCACTGATCACCGCGGCAGGGTGGACGTCTGGGATGTTGTAGTGCACTCGACTGAATCTCTGGATGAATTTGCGCAGGGACTCTCCTTCCTTCTGGGCGAGCAAGTGAAGGTCACTCTCTTGGCCATGAGGCTTGTGGCCGCCTGTGAAGGCGCCGACAAACTGATGGCATAGATCCGCCCAAGAAGAAATAGAGCTGTCCGGCAAGTGCATGAGCCAAGACCTGACGTTTGGCTTGAGCACCAGAGGAAAGTAGTTGGCAAGAATCTTGTCGTCTCGTCCCCCTGCAGCCTGCACCGCAATGGTGTAGATGCTGAGGAACTCCGATGGGTGTGTCCTGCCATCATACTTCTCCGGCACATCTGGCTTGAAGTTTTTCTTGTCGGGCCACTGGACTTGCCGCAGCTCACGGGTGAACGCAGGGCAACCTACCGCATACGGCAAGTCGCCTGGTTCCCCTGGCGCATGCATATCGACAGTGGGCCCGGCGCGCTGGTCGGATTGGCGACGCGCTTCTCTTCGGCGCTCGATACGGGTTCGAGCGTCTTCTTCTTGCCGTTCTCGAAGAACTTGGCGCTGGTCGCGACGAGTTCGCGGATCCGACGACGCTGTGGAGTCGCTGTCGAGGTGGATCCGGCGAGTCGGCGATCTTGGCCTTCGGGAAGGGGAGTGTACGGTGGCTGCACCCCCGCAAGTCTCGTCGCCATCGGCTCGTGCCTTGTCGCCTTGCCGTGGCTGCGAGGCGCTTGGTTGCCGCGGGACGTCGCCGTTGGCAAAGCCGATGAGGCTCTGGATTGTGGCCCTCCATTCGTCGATCTTGTCGGCCGTTGGAGGGTAGTCTAGAAGTAGCTGAGCTCTTGCCAAGGCTTCTGCTGGTGTGGTGGGTGGCAATGGCGTACGGAGCGAAGAACGAGACGTGCTCGAACTCCTAACCAAGTTAGGAGGAGCAGCGTCCCGCCCCAGCGACCGTACTCCGCTGGTACCGGCATGCTGGCGTGCATGCGGGTCTCGAGGGTCCCCGGATCCTCCAGCTTGGCCTTGATCTATCGGACGTATGGTGCTGCGAGCACCGTGACACTGTCAGTCCCGCGCCTCCTGAGAAGGACGCGGTGCGGATTCGGACGCCGACGCCTGCGCTGCCTTGTCCTTGGACCTGGCGGCGTTGTGGGCTCTCTCGACGACGCCCGTTCCTTCGCCAGCGTTTCCCCCACCACCTGACAGCTCTGGTGGTGGTGGGTTCAACGCGGACGGCTCTGCTGCCGCCGAAGCCTTCTTCTTCAATGGCATGTTGACGAAGGTGTTGATGAAGAAACTGCTCGTGTGAACGCTGGATCGGGTTCACACAGCCTCGACGCCCCCTACCTGGCGCGCCAGAGATGTCGGGGAAGCTGATCGTGGCCCACGAACACCTATGGGACCTGGGTCCCTTGTGGTTCGGAGGTGGGGGGGGGGGAGATTGCACAAAGAGCGGATCGAAGCGATGCACACGAGCAGATTTACCCAGCTTCGGAGCTCTCCGGAGAGATAATACTCCTACTGCTGCTTTGTGGATTATATTGTGTTCTTGCTAGGGAGCAATGGGAGCTACAAAACCTAGCCTGAGTGTGGTCTCGTATGAGTAGAATTAACTAAGCCGGAGCCGAACCAAACCCTTTCTACGTTGCACTTGGGCCTCCTTTTATAGGCACAAGGGGTCACCACAGGTGGCAACACGTATGAGGGTACAAATGTAAAAATAGTGGTTGGTATACCAACTTGTACATTGTACAGTGATCTATACCTAACTCTGACGGCAAGGGACAAGAGTCATTAATGCCCGTCTCAGTCGCCTGAACAGTGTAACAGGGACCGTCAAGCACGCCTCCGTTTGCCATGATGGTAGCTTGTCAGCGCCGCTTATCGCTGCTCCCCGTTGGCTGCACAGCCCATCGACACGCGTTCCTGGGAAAGCCCCGCGGCGACACATTGGCGGATGAGCTGGAGCGGAGATGAAGATAGGTTGCCTGCCCCGGCAAGCGCCTTGCCGCGGCAGAAACTTTGTCGCGCTTGGGAGCTCGGCGCCCACCGAGCCTTCCCGACAAGCTCCTCTTGCCGGGGCCTTGTTTCCTTCGTGCCTTGAGTGGTCTTCCCGGCAAGCTCCTCTTGCCGGGGCCTTGATTACTTTGTTCTTGAATGACTCCAAAGGAGCCTCGGAAGATCTTGATGGTCACCAGGCCAGCCCTGCCGCGGGGTGCTGCAACTGCCCGTGCACGAGTTGGGGATACTAGGGTACCCCTACTCTAGTACACCGACAACCACCGGAGGCATTCATATCGAGTCATATTTTGTTGTAAGTATCGAGTTGTAATTGTTGAGTTGTAAGAAAATAAAAGTGTGATGATCATCATTTTTAGAGCATTGTCCCAAGTGAGGAAAGGATGATGGAGACTATGATTCCCCCACAAGTCGGGATGAGACTCCGGACGAAAAAAAATAAAAAAAGGAGGAAAAGAGGCCCTAAAAAAAGAGAAAGGCCCAAACAAAAAAAAGAGAAAAAGAGAGAAGGGACAATGTTACTATCATTTTACCACACTTGTGCTTCAAAGTAGCACCATGATCTTCATGATAGAGAGTCTCTCATTTTGTCACTTTCATATACTAGTGGGAATTTTTCATTATAGAACTTGGCTTGTATATTCCAATGATGGGCTACCTCAAAATGCCCTAGGTCTTCCTGAGCAAGCGAGTTGGATGCACACCCACTTAGTTTCTTTTGTTGAGCTTTCATACACTTATAGCTCTAGTGCATCCGTTGCATGGCAATCCCTACTCACTCACATTGATATCTATTGATGGGCATCTCCATAGCCCATTGATACGTCTAGTTGATGTGAGACTATCTTCTCCTTTTTGTCTTCTTCACAACCACCATTCTATTCCACCTATGTTCATGGATCATGCTCATGTATTGCGTGAAGATTGAAAAAATTTGAGAACATCAAAAGTATGAAACAATTGCTTGGCTTGTCATCGGGGTTGTGCATGATTTAAATACTTTGTGTGGTGAAGATAGAGCATAGCCAGACTATATGATTTTGTAGGGATAACTTTCTTCGGCCATGTTATTTTGAGAAGACATAATTGCTTTGTTAGTATGCTTGAAGTATTATTATTTTTATGTAAATATTAAACTTTTGTCTTGAATCTTATGGATCTGCATATTCATACCAGAATTAAGAAGAATTACATTGAAATTATGCCAAGTAGCACTTCGCATTAAAAATTCTGTTTTTATCATTTACCTACTCGAGGACGAGCAGGAATTAAGGTTGCAGATGCTGATACATCTCCAACGTATCTATTATTTTTGATTGCTCCATGCTATATTATCTACTGTTTTGTACAATATTGGGCTTTATTATCCACTTTTATACTATTTTTGGGACTAACCTATTAACCGGAGGCCCAACCCAGAATTGCTGTTTTTTTTGCCTATTTCAGTGTTTCGAAGAAAAGGAATATCAAACGGAGTCCAATTGACCTGAAACTCCACGGAACTTATTTTTGGACCAGAGGAAGCCCACGGAGTACCGGAAGCTCACCAGGGGAGTCCTGGGCTGCCCAAGAGGGTGGGGGGCGCGCCCACCCCCCTAGGGCGCGCCCCCCTGCCTTGTGGACAGCCCGAAGGTCCACTGACGTACTTCATTCACCCATATATACCCACGTACCCTAAAACTTCCGAAGAGGAGAATAGATCGGGAGTTCCACCGCCGCAAGCCTCTGTAGCCACCAAAACCCAATCGGGACCCTGTTCCGGCACCCTGCCGGAGGGGGGAACCCTCACCGGTGGCCATCTTCATCATCCCGGCGCTCTCCATGACAAGGAGGGAGTAGTTCACCCTCGGGGCTGAGGGTATGTACCAGTAGCTATGTGTTTGATCTCTCTCTCTCTCTCTCTCCCTCTCTCTCTCTCTCTCTCGTGTTCTTGATTCGGCACGATCTTGATGCGAACTTTGCTATTATAGTTGGATCTTATGTTTCTTCTCCCCCTCTACTCTCTTGTAATGAATTGAGTTTTCCCCTTGAAGTAATTTTATCGGATTGAGTCTTTAAAGATTTGAGAACACTTCATGTATGTCTTGCCGTGCGTATCTGTGGTGACAATGGGATATCACGCGATTCACTTGATGTATGTTTTGGTGATCAACTTGCGGGTTCCGCCCATGAACCTATGCATAGGGGTTGGCACACGTTTTCATCGTGATTCTCTGGTAGAAACTTTGGGGCACTCTTTGAGGTTCTATGTGTTGGTTGAATAGATGGATCTGAGATTGTGTGATGCATATCGTATAATCAAACCCACGGATACTTGAGGTGACATTGGAGTATCTAGGTGACATTAGGGTTTTAGTTGATTTGTATCTTAATGTGTTATTCTAGTACGAACTTTAGGGTTGTTTGTGACACTTATAGGAATAGCCCAACGGTTTGATTGGAAAGAATAACTTTGAGGTGGTTTCGTACCCTACCATAATCTCTTCGTTTGTTCTCCGATATTAGTTACTTTGGAGTGACTCTTTGTTGC
Organism: Aegilops sharonensis; assembly: GCA_904067115.1. NCBI lineage: Eukaryota > Viridiplantae > Streptophyta > Magnoliopsida > Poales > Poaceae > Aegilops > Aegilops sharonensis. Next base: position 707,600,687 of record LR880972.1, on the reverse strand, counting down.
ATGTTGAGGGATAGTTATACGATCCGACTATGTTATTATTGTTGAGAGAACTTGCACTAGTGAAAGTATGAACCCTAGGCCTTGTTTCCTATCATTGCAATACCGTTTACGCTCATTTTTATCATTAGTTACCTTGCTGTTTTTATATTTTCATATTACAAAAACCTATATCTGCCATCCATATTGCACTTGTATCACCATCTCTTTGCCGAACTAGTGCACCTATACAATTTACCATTGTATTGGGTGTGTTGGGGACACAAGAGACTCTTTGTTATTTGGTTGCATGGTTGCTTGAGAGAGACCATCTTCATCCTACGCCTCCTACGGAGGATAAACCTTAGGTCATCCACTTGAGGGAAATTTGCTACTGTCCTACAAACCTCTGCACTTGGAGGCCTAACAACGTCTACAAGAAGAAGGTTTTGTAGTAGACATCATGGAATTCCAGACTTCTACTCCAAGTCTTTTGGTTTCGGTCTAAGAAAGATCCTCGCGAAGGTTTCATTCTGTTTGGACTCCGTTTGGTATTCCTTTTCTGCGAAACTCTAATATAGGCAAAAAACATAAACTGGCACTGGGCCTCCTGTTAATAGGTTAGTCCCAAAAATAATATAAAAGAGCATATTAAAGGCCATTAAACATCCAAAACAGATAATATAATAGCATGGAACAATAAAAAATTATAGATACGTTGGAGACGTATCACTATGCTCCTAGATAGATCTTGCGTGATCGTAGGTAAATTTTTTGAAATTGCATGCTACGTTCCCCAGCAGTGGCATCCGAGCCAGGTCTATGCGTAGATGATATGCACGAGTAGAACACAATGAGTTGTGGGTGATGATAGTCATACTGCTTACCACAAACGTCTTATTATGATTCGGCGGTATTGTTGAATGAAGCGGCCCGGACCAACATTACATGACCACGTTCATGAGGCCGGTTCTACCGACGTGCTTCACACACAGGTGGCTGGCGGGTGTCTGTTTCTCCAACTTTAGTTGAATTCAATTTGACTACGGCCGGTCCTTGTTGAAGGTTAAAATAGCACACTTGACGAAAAATCATTGTGGTTTTGATGCGTAGGTAAGAACAGTTCTTGCTAGAAGCCCATAGCAGCCACGTAAAACTTGCAATAACAAAGTAGAGTACGTCTAACTTGTTTTTGCAGGGCATGTTGTGATGTGATATGGTCAAGATGTGATGAGATATAAATTGTTGTATGAGACGATCAAGTTTTGTAAAAGTTATCGGCAACTGGCAGGAGCCTTATGGCTGTCGCTTTATTGTATGAAATGTAATCGCCATGAAATTGCTTTACTTTATCACTAAGCGGTAGCGATAGTCGTAGAAGAAATAGTTGGCGAGACGATAACGATGCTATGATGGAGATCAAGGTGTCAAGCCATTGACAATGGAGATCATGACGGTGCTTTGGAGATGGAGATCAAAGGCACAAGATGATGATGGCCATATCATGTCACATATTTTGATTGCATGTGATGTTTATCCTTTATGCATCTTATTTTGCTTAGTACACGGTGGCATTATAATATGATCCCTCACTAAATTTCAAGGTACAAGTGTTCTCCCTGAGTATGCACTGTTGCTACAGTTCGTCGTGCCGAGACACCACGTGATGATCGGGTGTGATAAGCTCTACGTTCACATACAACGGGTGCAAGCCAGTTTTGCACGTGTAGAATACTCGGGTTAAACTTGATGAGCCTAGCATATGAAGATATGGCCTCGGTACACTGAGACCGAAAGGTAGAACGTGAATCATATAGTAGATATGATCAACATAGTGATGTTCACCATTGAAAACTACTCCATCACACGTGATGATCGGACATGGTTTAGTTGATATGGATCACGCGATCATTTAGATGACTAGAGGGATGTCAATCTAAGTGGGAGTTCTTAAGTAATATGATTAACTGAACTTTAATTTATCATGAACTTAATACCTGATAGTTTTTTTGCATATCTATGTTGTTGTAGGTCAATGGCCCGTGCTACCGTTCCCTTGAATTTTAATGCGTTCCTAGAGAAAGCTAAGTTGAAAAATGATGGTAGCAACTACACGGACTGGGTCCGTAACTTGCGGATTATCCTCATTGCTACACAGAAGAATTACGTCCTAGAAGCACCGCTAGGTGCAAGATCTGCTGCAGGAGCAACTTTGGACATTATGAACATCTGGCAGAGCAAAGCTGATGACTACTCGATAGTTCAGTGTGCTATGCTTGACGGCTTAGAATCGGGACTTCAAAGACATTTTGAACGTCATGGAGCATATGAGATGTTTCAGGAGTTTAAGTTAATATTTCAAGCAAATGCCCGAGTTGAGAGATATGAAGTCTCCAACAAGTTCTATAGCTGCAAGATAGAGGAGAATAGTTCTGTCAGTGAACACATACTCAGAATGTCTGGGTACCATAACCACTTGACTCAGCTGGGAGTTAATCTTCCTGATGAGAGTGTCATTGACAGAGTTCTTCAATACTGCCACCAAGCTATAAAGGCTTCGTGATAAACTATAATATGCAAGGGATGGAAAAGACAATTCCCGAGCTCTTCGTGATGCTAAAAGCTGCGGAGGTAGAAATCAAGAAGGAGCATCAAGTGTTGATGGTTAACAAGACCACTAGTTTCAAGAAAAAGGGCAAAGGGAAGAAGGGGAACTTCAAGAAGAACATCAAGCAAGTTGCTGCTCAAGGGAAGAAGCCCAAGACTGGACCTAAGCCTGAAACTGAGTGCTTCTATTGCAAAGGGACTGGTCACTGGAAGCAGAACTGCCCCAAGTATTTGGGGGATAAGAAGGATGGCAAAATGAAAGGTATATTTGATATACATGTTATTGATGTGTACCTTACTAATGCTCGTAGTAGCGCCTGGGTATTTGATACTGGTTCTGTTGCTCATATTTGCAACTCGAAACAGGGGCTACGGATTAAACGAAGATTGGCTAAGAACGAAGTGACGATGCGCGTCGGAAATGGTTCCAAGGTTGATGTGATCGTCGTCGGCACACTACCTCTACATCTATCGTCGGGATTAGTTTTAGTCCTAAATAATTGTTCTTTGGTGCCAGTGTTGAGCATGAACATTATATCTGGATCTTGTTTGACGCGAGACGGTTATTCATTTAAATCAGAGGATAATGGTTGTTCTATTTATATGAGTAATATATTTTATGGTCATGCACCCTTGATGAGTGGTCTATTTTTGTTGAATCTCGATCGTAGTGATACACATATTCATAATATTGAACCCAAAAGATGCAAAGTTAATAATGATAGTGCAACTTATTTGTGGCACTACTGTTTAGGTCATATTGGTGTAAATCGCATGAAGAAACTCCTGATGGACTTTTGGAATCACTTGATTATGAATCATTTGATGCTTGCGAACCATGCCTCATGGGCAAGATGACTAAGGCTCCCTTCTCCGGAACAATGGAGCGAGCCACTGACTTATTGGAAATAATACATACTGATGTATGCGGTCCGATGAGTGTTGAGGCTCGCGGCGGGTATCGTTATTTTCTGACCTTCACAGATGATTTGAGCAGATATGTGTATATCTACTTAATGAAACATAAGTCTGAAACATTTGAAAAGTTCAAAGAATTTCAGAATGAAGTGGAAAATCATCGTAACAAGAAAAAAAAGTTTCTACGATCTGATCGTGGAGGTGAATATTTGAGTTATGAGTTTGGTCTTCATTTCAAACAATGTGGAATAGTTTCGCAACTCACTCCACCTGGAACACCACAGCGTAATGGTGTGTCCGAACGTCGTAACCGTTCTTTGTTGGATATGGTGCGATCTATGATGTCTCTTACCGATTTACTGCTATCATTTTGGGGTTATGTTTAGAGACGGCCTCATTCACGTTAAATAGGGCACCATCTAAATCCGTTGAGACGACACCATATGAACTGTGGTTTGGCAAGAAACCTAAGCTGTCATTTCTGAAAGTTTGGGGGCTGCGATGCTTATGTGAAAAAGCTTCAACCTGATAAGCTTGAACCCAAATCAGAGAAATGTGTCTTCATAGGATACCCAAAGGAAACTGTTGGGTACACCTTCTGTCACAGATCCGAAGGCAAGATATTCGTTGCTAAGAATGGATCCTTTCTAGAGAAAGAGTTTCTCTCGAAAGAAGTGAGTGGGAGGAAAGTAGAACTTGATGAGGTAATTGTACCTTCTCCCGAATTGGAAAGTAGTTCATCACAGAAATCAGCTCCAGTGATTCCTACACCAATTAGTGAGCAAAGCTGCTGATGATGATCATGAAACTTCAGATCAAGTGACTACCGAACCTTGTAGATCAACCAGAGTACGGTCCGCACCAGAGTGGTATGGTAATCCTGTTATGGAGGTCATGTTACTTGACCATGATGAACCTACGAAATATGAGGAAGCGATGATGAACCCAGATTCCATGAAATGGCTTGAGGCCATGAAATCTGAGATGGGATCCATGTATCAGAACAAAGTGTGGACTTTGGTTGACTTGCCTGATGATCGGCAAGCCATCGAGAATAAATGGATCTTCAAGAAGAAGACTGACATTGACGGTAATGTTATTGTCTACAAAGCTCGACTTGTTGCAAAAGGTTTTCGACAAGTTCAAGGAGTTGACTATGATGAGACCTTCTCACCCGTAGCGATGCTTAGGTCTGTCTGAATCATGTTAGCAATTGCCGCATTTTATGATTATGAAATTTGGTAAATGGATGTCAAAACTGCATTCCTTAATGGATATCTTAAAGAAGAGTTGTATATGATGCAACCAGAAGGTTTTGTCGATCCTAAAGGTGCTAACAAAGTGTGCAAGATCTAGCGATCCATTTATGGACTGGTGCAAGCCTCTCGGAGTTGGAATATACACTTTGATAGTGTGATCAAAGCATATGGTTTTATCCAGACTTTTGGAGAAGCCTGTATTTACAAGAAAGTGAGTGGGAGATCTGTAGCATTTCTAACATTATATTTGGATGACATATTGTTGATTGGAAATAATACATAATTTCTAGATAGCATAAAAGGATACTTGAATAAGAATTTTTCAATGAAAGACCTTGGTGAGGCTGCTTATATATTGGGCATCAAGATCTATAGAGATAGATCAAGACGCTTAATTGGACTTTCACAAAGCACGTACCTTGATAAAGTTTTGAAGAAGTTCAAAATGGATTAGTCGAAGAAAGGGTTCTTGCCTGTGCTACAAGGTGTGAAGTTGAGTCAGACTCAATGCCCGACCACTGCAGAAGATAGAGAGAAAATGAAAGTCATTCCGTATGCCTCAGCCATAGGTTCTATCATGTATGCAATGCTGTGTACTAGACCTAATGTGTGCCTTGCTATAAGTTTAGCAGGGAGGTACCAAAGTAATCCAAGAGTGGATCACTGGACAACGGTCAAGAACATCCTGAAATACCTGAAAAACTACTAACGATATGTTTCTCATTTATGGAGGTGACAAAGAGCTTGTCGTAAATGGTTACGTCGATGCAAGCTTTGACACTGATCCGGATGACTCTAAGTCGCAAACCGGATACGTATTTATATTGAATGGTGGAGCTGTCAGTTGGTGCAGTTCCAAGCAGAGCATCGTGGCAGGATCTACATGTGAAGCGGAGTACACAGCTGCTTCGGAAGCAGAAAATGAAGGAGTATGGATGAAGGAGTTCATATCCGATCTAGGTGTAATACCTAGTGCATCGGGTCCAATGAAAATATTTTGTGATAATACTGGAGCAATTGCCTTTGCGAAGGAGGCCAGATTTCACAAGGGAACCAAACACATCAACAGACGCTTCAATTCCATCCGCGATCCAGTCAAGGAGGGAGACATAGAGATTTGCAAAATACATACAGATCTGAATATTGCAGATCCGTTGACTAAGCCTCTTCCACGAGCAAAACTTGATCAGCACCAAGACTCCATGGGTGTTAGAATCATTACTATGTAATCTAGATTATTGACTCTAGTGCAAGTGGGAGACTGAAGGAAATATGCCCTAGAGGCAATAATAAAGTTGTTATTTATATTTCCTTATATCATGATAAATGTTTATTATTCATGCTAGAATTGTATTAACCGGAAACTTAGTACATGTGTGAATACATAGACAAAACAGAGTGTCCCTAGTATGCCTCTACTTGACTAGCTCGTTGATCAAAGATAGTTAAGTTTCCTGACCATAGACATGTGTTGTCATTTGATGAACGAGATCACATCATTAGAGAATGACGTGATGGACAAGACCCATCCGTTAGTCTAGCATTATGATCGTTTAGTTTTATTGCTATTGCTTTCTTCATAACTTATACATATTCCTCTGACTGTGAGATTATGCAACTCCTGAATACCGGAGGAACACTTTGTGTGCTATCAAATGTCACAACATAACTGGTTGATTATAAAGATGCTCTACATATGTCTCTGAAGGTGTTTGTTGGGTTGACATAGATCAAGATTAGGATTTGTCACTCCGAGTATCAGAGAGGTATCTTTGGGCCCTCTCGGTAATTCACATCACTATAAGCCTTGCAAGCAATGTGACTAATGAGTTAGTTATGAGATGATGCACTACGGAACAAGTAAAGAGACTTGCCGGTAACGAGATTGAACTAGGTATGATGATACCGACGATCGAATCTTGGGCAAGTAACATACTGATGACAAAAGGGAAAAACATATGTTGTTATGCGGTTTAGCCGATAAAGATCTTCGTAGAATATGTAGGAACCAATATGAGCATCCAGGTTCCGCTATTGGTTATTATCCGGAGATGTGTCTCGGTCATGTCTACATAGTTCTCGAACCCGTAGGGTCCGCACGCTTAACGTTCGAGGACGATTTGTATTATGAGTTATGTGTTTTGGTGACCGAAGTTTGTTCAGAGTCCCGAATGAGATCACGGACATGACGAGGAGTCTCGAAATGGTCGAGAGGTAAAGATTCATATATTAGAAGGTTGTATACGGACACCAGAATGGTTCCGAAGAGGTTCGGGGATTTATCGGAGTATCGGGAGGCTATCGTACCCCCCCGGGAAAGTTAATGGGCCTCATGGGCCATAGTGGGAAGGAGGAGGCAGCCACAGGAGGTGGCGCGCACCCCCCAATCCTAATCCAAATTGGACAAGGGGTGGGGGGCGCGGCCCCCCTTTTCCTTCTCCCTCTCCCCCTCTTTCCCCTCTCCGTTGGAAGGAAGGGGGAGACGACTAGGACTAGGAGTCCTAGTGGGACTCCCCCCACTTGGCGCGCCCCTAGGGGCCAGCCGGCCTCCCCTCCCCTCCTTTATGTACGTGGGCAGGGGGCACCCCAAAGGTACGACAGTTATTCTCTTAGCCGTGTGCGGTGCCCCCTTCCACAGTTTACTCCTCCGGTCATAGCGTCGTAGTGCTTAGGCGAAGCCCTGCGCAGATCACATCACCATCACCGTCGCCACGCCGTCGTGCATACAGAACTCTCCCTCGACCCTCTACTAGATCAAGAGTTCGAGGGACGTCATCGAGTTGAACGTGTGCTGAACACGGAGGTGCCGTACGTTCGGTACTTGGATCGGTTGGATCGTGAAGACGTTCGACTACATCAAACGCGTTAACCTAACGCTTCCGCTTTCGGTCTACGAGGGTACGTGGACACACTCTCCCCGTCTCGTTGCTATGCATCTCCTAGATAGATCTTGCGTGATTGTAAGTAAATTTTTTGAAATTGCATGCTATGTTCCCCAACATTGGCGTAGCCTTGACAACACTTCTAGGGTTTGGGGTGGCCTCGACAACGCTTCTACATTTTGGGGTTTGGCGAGAAGGGGTGATCGATCGACGTCCCCCCTCATGTTGAAGAGTTACCGGAGTTTTCTATGAACAAAAAAAATGCTACCTATCACATCTCAGTCCCGGTTTGGGTGGACTCAAGAGTTTGGTCGGGCGAGAGGGGGTTGATTGACGTCCCCCCTCATGTTGAAGAGTTACCGGAGTTTTCTATGAAAAAGTACTACCTATCACATCTCTGTCCCGGTTCGGGTGGACTCGAGAGTTTGGTCGGGCGAGAGGGGGTTGATCGACGCCCCCCCACATGTTGAAGAGTTCGCGGAGTTTTCTATGAACAAAAAATACTACCTATCACATCTCAATCCAGGTTTGGGTGGACTCGAGAGTTTGGTCGAGCGAGAGGGGTTGATCGACGTCCCCCCTCATGTCGAAGTGCTTGAAGTTTTCTATGAACCAAAAAAATGCCACATGACATGTCCGATGACCGGACCGCCTCTCTTATGAATTTCCGACATCCCTGCCTCTCTCATGAACAAAAAAATATTCTATGAATAAAAAAACATCATATTCTATGAACAAAAAAACATCATATTCCATCCACATCCATGCATACATATGAACAAAAAAACATCATATATATGATCATCTATGAACAAAAAAACATCATATTCTCTGGAAAAAAAATCAACATATATATGAACAATAAAACTATGAAAAATCAGGAAACATCATCATATATACATATACATATCATCATATACACTACAAGACAGAGAGGAGGATCGGAGGCCGGCCGGACCGAACGGGGAGGAGAGGTGCAGCGTGGTCGGGGCAGGTCGGGGGCGCGGGGCGGCGTCGGGGCAGGGGCACGGGGCGGCCGGCATCAAGGCAGGGGGCGCGGGGCAGTGCGTCGGGGCAGGGCAGGGGCGCGGGGCGACGACAACGGCGACCTCGGGCGGCTCGGGGAGGCGACGGCGACATCGGGGCAGGGGCCGGCGTCGAGGAGCAGCAGCAGCCTGGCAGCGTTCGAGAGAAGAATGGCGGGTGGGGGAAATTTCCTAAGTGTTGGGTTATATAGCAACCACCTTTGGTCCCGGTTCGTGGCATCAACCGGGACCAATGCCACCATTTAGTCCCGGTTGGTGCCACAAACCGGGACCAAAGGTCAATTTCTAGCAGCCCAAAGGGCGGGAAGCAGATACCTTTGGTCCCGGTTGGTGGAACAAACCGGGACTAAAGGGGGGCATTGGTCCCAGTTGGTGCCATGAACCGAGACCAAAGGGGGGCATTGGTCCCGGTTCGTGCCACCACTAGGACCAATTGCCTTGCACAACGGCGTGGTGGGAGTTTAGTCCCACCTCGCTAGTTGAGAGAGAGGGCCGCACCAGTTTATAAGCCGCGCTGCGCCTGAGCTTGCGAGGTCCTCTCTAAAGCAGGCTTACGAGCCTAAATTCTCTGTTTCTGCCTGTGGGCCTACTAGGCCTTCTGCGGTCCTGAATCCTGGCCCAACAAGCTGGTTGGGTTTCTAGTCATATTCAGGCCGTGGTGGCCCAGTAGGCGGCATTCTTTAATTTTTTTCCATTTTTTGTTTTGTTTTTTGCTTTATTTATTTTCTTTTGTTTCTACTTACAGTTTTCAGTGATTCTTTTTGCTTTTAGGTCACAAAAATTATAAACTTTCTGTTAGTGCCATTAGTTTTCAAATTTGAATAGTTTAAATTTGAATTCTTTGAAATTTGTGTGAAGCACTAGTTTGTGAATAACTTTACTATAAAATAGATCTTTGAGTGATTCTTTTTCCTGCTATTTAATATTACCGTGTTTTATCATTATATTCATTTTGGTAAATTTTAGGTTATTTTAAATATCTGTTTTAATTAAAAACAGATTTTGTTATTTTAGTTTGCTATTAAAGTTTCTAACAAAAAAATTCTTTATGAAAATTCTTTTTTCTATTAATGTTTTGAAGAAAAAAAAATACTTTGATAATTTTAGTTGCATAAATTTTATATAATTTTAGTTTCAAAAATACCAGAGGTTTATAAAATCTTTTTAGTTGATATCTTTTGCTATTAGAGTTTTATAAAAGCTTTTTAGTTGATTCTTTTTGCTACTGAAGAATATTATAGTTTTGTTTCAGTTGATCGTAAGAGAATATATTAATTGATTATTTTTAGTTCATTCTTTTTGCTATTAGAGTTTCATAAAAGTTTTCTAGTTCATTCTTTTTGCTATTAGTTCATTCTTTGAGCTAAATGACCCTGAAATTGAAAAGCACTTCAAATGAACTCTGAAAGGGTTGAAAGTTGGCACGATATCATCATTTCACCCATATAGCATGTTCTAAAAAGTTGAGAGGGTTACGTCAAAAACTGGATGCACTTCGTGTATAAAATGGACAATCTCTTCCGAAGTTTCAGGGTTTCGGACGAAAACTCATCTATTACAAAGGAATTTCATTTTTTGAAGTTATTTGAACTCCAGACTTTTTATGTGTTCAAAATGCACCATTCAGATCCACATCATCAATTTTCAACCCTTTCTGACTTCATTTGATATTTTTCATGCATTTGGTGATTTTTTTGAGCTAAATGACCCTAAAATTGAAAAGCACTTCAAATGAACTCTGAAAAGGTTGAAAGTTGGCATGGTATCATCATTTCACCCACATAGCATGTTCTAAAAAGTTGAGAGGGTTACGACAAAAACTGGATGCACTTCATGTACAAAATGGACAATTTCTTTCGAAGTTTCAGGGTTTCAAACGAAAACTCATCTGTTACAAAGGATTCATTTTTGGAACTTATTTGAACTCCAGACTTTTTGTATGTTCAAAATGCACCATTCAAAGCCACATCATCAATTTTCAACCCTTTCTAACTTCATTTGGTATTTTTCCTGCAATTATTGATTTTTTGAGCTAAATGACCCTGAAATTGAAAAGCACTTCAAATGAACTCTGAAAAGGTTGGAAGTTGGCATGGTATGATAATTTCACCCACATAGCATGTTCTAAAAAGTTGAGAGGGTTACGGCAAAAACTGGATGCACTTCATGTAGAAAATGGACAATCTCTTTCGTAGTTTCAGGGTTTCGGGCGAAAACTCATCTGTTACAAAGGGATTTCATTTTTTGAACTTATTTGAACTCCAGAATTTTTGCATGTTCAAAATGCACCATTCAAAGCCACATCATCAATTTTCAACCCTTTCTGACTTCTTTTGGTATTTTTCAATTATTTACTGATTTGTTCTAAGCTAAATGACCCTGAAATTGAAAAGCACATACAAATGAACTCTGAAAAGGTTGAAAGTTGGCTTGGTATTATCATTTCACCCACATAGCATGTTCCAAAAATTTGAGAGGGTTACGGAAAAAACTGGATGCACTTCGTGTACAAAATGGACAATCTCTTTGGAAGTATCAGTGTTTCATACATAAACTCATCTATTACAAAAGGCATTTCATTTCTTCACATGTAACTGCAGTGATATTATAGATCAAAGACATCATCATAGTATTTGTGGAGAGAAAGTCTTCACTTTTTCTTCGCTTGTGTCCTTTGCTTCTTGCGCCGGAACCATGGATAGTCTTCATCGTTTAACAGGGTGCTTGGGCCAGCCTTGACTTTGAAGGGAGGAATTTCATGAAACTTTTCATAATCTTCAGACATGCCTGTCTTGCCCTCCACTCCCACGATGTCTCTTTTTCCTGAAAGAACTATGTGGCGCTTTGGCTCATCGTATGATGTATTCGCTTCCTTATCTTTTCTTTTTCTCGGTTTGGTAGACATGTCCTTCACATAGAAAACCTGCGCCACATCATTGGCTAGGACGAATGGTTCGTCTGTGTACCCAAGATTGTTCAGATCCACTGTTGTCATTCAGTACTATGGGTCTACCTGTACCGCGCCTCCTGACAGATTGACCCATTTGCATTGGAAAAAAGGGACCTTAAATCATGTCCATAGTCAAGTTCCCATATGTCCACTATGTAACCATAATATGTGTCCTTTCTCCTCTTGGTGGCTGCATCAAAGCGGACACCACTGTTTTGGTTGGTGCTCTTTTGATCTTGGGGATCGTGTAAAATGTATTCCCATTTATCTCATACCCTTTGTAAGTCAATACAGTTGAAGATGGTCCCTTGGCCAACGAGTACAACTCATCAGAAATAGTGTTGTCACCCATGAGACATGTTTGCAACCAACTGCCGAAAGTCCTTATGTGTTCACATGTAATCCAGTCGTTACACTGCTCCGGGTGTTTGGAGCACAGAATATTCTTGTGGTCATTAACATACGGGGTCACCAAGGTAGAATTCTGTAGAACTGTGTAGTGTGCTTGAGACCAATAATGCCCGTCCCTACATATTATTGAGTCCGCTCCTAGCATGCCTTTTCCAGTCAGTCTCCCCTCATACCACGATTGAGGGAGACAAATCTTCTTAAGGCCAGGAATGAAGTCAACACAAAAACCAATGACCTCCTCTGTTTGCTGGCCCGTGGAGATGCTTCCTTCTGGCCTAGCGCAGTTCCGAACATATTTCTTTAAGATTCACATGAACCTCTCAAAGGGGAACATATTGTGTAGAAATACAGGGCCCAAAATGACAATCTCGTCGACTAGATGAACTAGGACGTGCGTAATGATATTGAAGAAGGATGGTGGGAACACCAGCTCAAAACTGATAAGACATTGTGCGAAATCACTCCTTAACCTTGGTAGGATTTCTGGGTCGATCACCTTCTGAGAGATTGCATTGAGGAATGCACATAGCTTCACAATGGCTAATCGAACATTTTCTGGTGAAGCCCCCTCAATGCAATCGGAAGCAGTTGCATCATAATCATGTGGCAGTCATGAGACCTTAGGTTCTAGAACTTTTTCTCTGCCATATTTATTGTTCCATTTATATTCGACGAGAAGCCAGATGGGACCTTCATATTGAGTAGGCATTCAAAGAAGATTTCCTTCAATTCTTTGGTAAGAGCGTAGCTGGTAGGACCTTCATACTACTTTGAAGGCAAGCCGTCTTTTTCGTGCACACGTTGCTGGTCCTCCCGCGCCTCCGGTGTATCTTTTGTCTTCCCATACACGCCCAAGAAGCCTAGCAGGTTCATGCAAAGATTCTTCATCATGTGCATCACGTTGATTGCAGAGCGGACCTCTAGGTCTTTCCAATAGGGTAGGTCCCAAAATATAGATTTGTTCTTCCACATGGGTGCGCGTCCCTCAGCGTCATTCGGAACAGATAGTCCGCCGGGACCCTTTCCAAAGATTAC
>LR880972.1:707546468-707587401 GCA_904067115.1 Aegilops sharonensis | reverse complement strand
AGCATGCCTTTTCCAGTCAGTCTCCCCTCATACCACGATTGAGGGAGACAAATCTTCTTAAGGCCAGGAATGAAGTCAACACAAAAACCAATGACCTCCTCTGTTTGCTGGCCCGTGGAGATGCTTCCTTCTGGCCTAGCGCAGTTCCGAACATATTTCTTTAAGATTCACATGAACCTCTCAAAGGGGAACATATTGTGTAGAAATACAGGGCCCAAAATGACAATCTCGTCGACTAGATGAACTAGGACGTGCGTAATGATATTGAAGAAGGATGGTGGGAACACCAGCTCAAAACTGATAAGACATTGTGCGAAATCACTCCTTAACCTTGGTAGGATTTCTGGGTCGATCACCTTCTGAGAGATTGCATTGAGGAATGCACATAGCTTCACAATGGCTAATCGAACATTTTCTGGTGAAGCCCCCTCAATGCAATCGGAAGCAGTTGCATCATAATCATGTGGCAGTCATGAGACCTTAGGTTCTAGAACTTTTTCTCTGCCATATTTATTGTTCCATTTATATTCGACGAGAAGCCAGATGGGACCTTCATATTGAGTAGGCATTCAAAGAAGATTTCCTTCAATTCTTTGGTAAGAGCGTAGCTGGTAGGACCTTCATACTACTTTGAAGGCAAGCCGTCTTTTTCGTGCACACGTTGCTGGTCCTCCCGCGCCTCCGGTGTATCTTTTGTCTTCCCATACACGCCCAAGAAGCCTAGCAGGTTCATGCAAAGATTCTTCATCATGTGCATCACGTTGATTGCAGAGCGGACCTCTAGGTCTTTCCAATAGGGTAGGTCCCAAAATATAGATTTGTTCTTCCACATGGGTGCGCGTCCCTCAGCGTCATTCGGAACAGATAGTCCGCCGGGACCCTTTCCAAAGATTACTTGTAAATCATTGACCACAGCAAGTATGTGATCACCAGTACGGATAGCGGGCTTCTTCCGGTGATCTGCCTCCCCTTTGAAATTCTTGCCTTTCTTTCGACATTGATGGTTGGTCGGAAGAAATCGACGATGCCCTAGGTACACATTCTTCCTGCATTTGTCCAAATATATACTTTCAGTGTCATCTAAATAGTGCGTGCATGCGTGGTATCCCTTGTTTGTCTGTCCTGAAAGGTTACTAAGAGCAGGCCAATCATTGATGGTTACAAACATCAATGCATGTAGGTCAAATTCTTGCTGGTCTTGCTCATCCCACACACATACACCTTTTCCATTCCACAGCTGTAAAAGTTCTTCAGCTAATGGCCTAAGGTACACATCAGTGTCGTCGCCGGGTTGCTTAGGGCCTTGGATGAGAACTGGCATCATAATGAACTTCCGCTTCATGCAAAGCCAAGGAGGAAGGTTATAGATACATAGAGTCACGGGCCAGGTTCTATGATTGTTGCTCTGCTCCCCAAAAGGATTAATGTCATCCGTGCTTAAACCAAGCCATACGTTCCTTGCGTCACCTGCAAAGTCCCCCCCCCCCACTTTCTCTAAATTTTTCTCTACTGCGACCCGTCAGCGGGTTCTCTCAACTTCTCGTCTTTCTTACGATCCTCTTTGTGTCATCGCATCAACTTGGCATGCTCTTTGTTTCTGAACAGACGTTTCAACCGTGGTATTATAGGAGCATACCACATCACCTTGGCAGGAACCCTCTTCCTGGGCCACTCGCCCTCAACATCACAGGGTCATCTCGTCTAATCTTATACCGCAGTGCTCCACATATCGGGCATGCGTTCAAATCCTCGCACGCACCACGGTAGAGGATGCAGTCATTAGGGCATGCATGTATGTTCTGCACCTCCAATCCTAGAGGGCATAGAACCTTCTTTGCTCTGTACGTACTGTCGGGCAATTCGTTATCCTTTGGAAGCTTCTTCTTCAATATTTTTAGTAGCTTCTCAAATCCGTTGTCAGATACACCATTGTGTGTGTTCCACTGCAGCTATTCCAGTGTGGTACCGAGCTTTGTGTTGCCATCTTCGCAATTTGGGTATAACCCTTTTTTGTGATCCTCTAACATGCAATCGAACTTCAACTCCTCCTTTTCACTTTCGCAATGTCTCTTTGCATCAATAATGACCCGACGAAGATCATCATCGAGCACATCGTCTGGTTCCTCTTGATCTTTAGCTTCCCCTATTGTAGCATCACTGTATTCCGGGGGCACATAGTTGCCATCATCCTCTTCTTCTTTGTTGTCTTCCATCATAACCCCTATTTCTCCATGCTTGGTCCAAACATTATAGTGTGGCATGAAACCCTTCTAAAGCAGGTGGGTGTGAAGGATTTTCCGGTCAGGGTAAGGCTTCGTATTCACACATATAGGGTATGGACAACACATAAAACCATTCTGCTTGTTTGCCTCAGCCACTTCGAGAAAATTATGCATGCCCTTAATGTACTCAGAGGTGCGTCTGTCATCGTACATCCATTGCCGGTTCATCTGCGTGCATTATATATAATTGTGTGCCAAAAACCATTACAGAACATCCTCAATAGAGAAGTGACCAAATTAATAGAAGTTCATCATCACATTAAAACCAAAGTACAATAGTGATCACATGTTATTACTGAAAAGATAAATACATAAAGTTCATACATATATAATTCTCATTGAACAAAATATACCTCTCTAGAGCATGTAACTAAACCATACATTGAAACTATGTAAAACATTTCAATGCAACAACAAATGCGATCATAATCGCAACTAAGGTAACAATTGATCCAACGACATAATGAGACCAAGCCTATGAATGGTATATTTTCTAATATTTCTAATCTTCAAGGGCATTGCATCCATCTTGATCTTGTGATCATCGACGACATCCACAACATGCAACTCCAATCTCATCTTCTCCTCCTCAATTCTTTTCAATTTTTTCTTCAAGTAATTGTTTTCTTCTTCAACTAAATTTAACCTCTCGACAATAGGGTCGGTTGGAATTTCTGGTTCACACACCTCCTAGATAAAAACATCTATGTCGTCGGCATAATTGTCATAAACACTAAATGAACCAAATAGTTATAAACGATAATATATAGCACATCCAAATCATAGATAGGACGAGGGCCGACGGAGGCGAATACCAAAACCATCGCACTATATAATAACAAACAATAATAAAAGTAAAAAAATTATACAAGTATCTATCCAAGTCATACAAGTAAGAACTTTTTTATTTTAGAAAGAAGATAAGAACAAGAGGCTCACCATGGTGGTGCCGGTGACGAGATCAGCGCGGGTGATCGACGACGGTGAGGACGGGGACAGGACGGACCACCAAACCTAGACAAATCTTGAGGAAAATGGATCTTGGACAAGGTGCTACGAGAGGAGAAACCATAAGAGTGGCTCGGGCATTTCATCGAACACCTCATGTGCATAGGAGGTGAGCTAGAGCACCACAAAGCTCTCCCACAGCCGGCCAAAAAAATAGCGATGGCTCTGCTCGCGGGCACGACTGTTGGTATATATAGGCCTCTCTTTAGTCCCGGTTCGTGGCTAAACCCGGGACTAAAGGACTACCTTTGTTCCCGGTTCCAGTCACCAACCGGGACCAAAGGTTGTGGGCTAGGAGCGAGGCCCATTGGTCCTGGTTCGTGTCTGGAACTGGGACCAAAGGGGTCAGACGAACCGGGACCAATGGCCACCGAGGCCCGGCCGGCGCCCTGGCCTCATGAACCAGGACTGATGCCCCCTTTGGTCCCGGTTCGTGAGTGAACCGGGATTAATGCCCTTACCCAGGCCTCAACAAAAGCCCTGTTTACTACTAGTGATTCTTCTGTATTAGTTGTACTTTCGACACCATATCACAATATACACATAGCAGGAATAGTGTTTTACCTCCACCAAGAGGACCCAAACCTAGGTACACTTGTCTCCTTCTTTCCCCTCCGACCTAATTACTAACCCGGGATACCCTACCTAGGGATGTCCCGCCTGACAAACATGATGCATATATGCAGTTATGTCTTGTATGATCATAGTCATATACTCCCTTCATCCACAAATAAGGAGTTATTTACCCAAAACCACCACACTTGGGGCTAGGGTAACAACTTAGTACCACATTGAAGGCAGGGCACAAAAAACCATCGACAATGCGCCTGATGCGTAACGCGGATCACTAACGCTCAAATTTTGTGTTGAGAATGTAGCATGCAATTTCAAAAAATTGCCTATGATCACGCAAGATCTATCTAGGAGATGCATAGCAACGAGACGGGGAGAGTGTGTCCATGTACCCTCGTACACCGAAAGCGGATGTGTTATATTAACGCGGTTGATTTAGTCGAACGTCTTCACGATCCAACTGATCCAAGTACCGAACGTACGGCACCTCCGTGTTCAGCACATGTTCAGCTCGATGACATCCCTTAAACTCTTGATCCAGTAGAGGGTCGAGGGAGAGTTCCGTCAGCACGACGGCATGGTGACAGTGATGGTGATGTGATCTACGCAGGGCTTCGCCTAAGCACTACGAAACTATGACCGGAGGAGTAAACTATGGAGGGGGGCACCGCACACGGCTAAGAGAAACCTTGGTGTGCCTTTGGGGTGCCCCCCCCCCCCCCCCCCCAAAGGGGGGGGGGGGGGGGGCGCCCCCCCCGCGGAAAAAAAAACTTGGGTGGGCTTGGGGGGGCCCCCCCCCCCCCCCCCCCAAAGGGGGGGGGGGGGGGGGCGCCCCCCCCGCGGAAAAAAAAACTTGGGTGGGCTTGGGGGGGCCCCCCCCCCCCCCCCCCCAAAGGGGGGGGGGGGGGGGGCGCCCCCCCCGCGGAAAAAAAAACTTGGGTGGGCTTGGGGGGGCCCCCCCCCCCCCCCCCCCAAAGGGGGGGGGGGGGGGGGCGCCCCCCCCGCGGAAAAAAAAACTTGGGTGGGCTTGGGGGGGCCCCCCCCCCCCCCCCCCCAAAGGGGGGGGGGGGGGGGGCGCCCCCCCCGCGGAAAAAAAAACTTGGGTGGGCTTGGGGGGGCCCCCCCCCCCCCCCCCCCAAAGGGGGGGGGGGGGGGGGCGCCCCCCCCGCGGAAAAAAAAACTTGGGTGGGCTTGGGGGGGCCCCCCCCCCCCCCCCCCCAAAGGGGGGGGGGGGGGGGGCGCCCCCCCCGCGGAAAAAAAAACTTGGGTGGGCTTGGGGGGGCCCCCCCCCCCCCCCCCCGTATATAAAGGGGGTAGGAGGAGGCCGGCGGCCAGGAGGGGCGCGCCAAGAGGGGGGTCCTACTTGGACTCCTAGTCCAAGTAGGATTCGCCCCCCTTTTCCTTCCTCCACCGGAGGGAATAGGAAGGAGAGGGAGAGGGAAAGGGAAGGGGGGCCGCTGACAATGACATGTACCTAGGGTAGGGTAACGGGCCTGACCTAGACACTCTTCCCAAGGACACTTCCCTAAAGTCAAAGACATCCAAAGCACAACAACATCTACCGACTGTAACCACCTCAGAGTGTAACCCACTCGACCAAAAGCATTTCACTCGGATAACCCAATTCCATTCGACCAGGATATACTCACTCGACCAATTCAGGAATCACTCAGAGTACAGAAGATCTAAAGTCACTTAGGACGGCAACGGTCATGCATTCACTCTGTAGTCTTAATGGTCATTTATATGTCTTTATTATTGGCATTATCATTAATGTCTGCCCTTTATGTACATTGAACCCCTTGTAACGTGGGCTGGCTAGGGTCTTGGCGCACTCTATATAAGCCAGCCCCCTCCACTGGCACAAGGGTTCACACCCCCGTCACTTCAGCATAATCCAGTCGACCACCTCAGGGCACCGAGACATAGGGATTTTACTTCTTCCGAGAAGGGCCTAAACTCGTAAATCTTACGTGCACAACTTCACCGTAGCTAGGATCTTGCCTCTTCCTATGTACCCCCTATTCTACTGTCAGACTTAGAACCACGACAGTTGGCGCCCACCATGGGGCAGGTGTCTTAGCGACTTCCGTTGAGGTTGCGATTTTCCCGATCTTCATCATCATGGTTTCCGGCGGTGGATTGGTTGAGGACCGCGAGATCCGTCTCGGCACGCTCGTCTTCGTCGCCGACGAGTCCGCCTGGCTCCAAGAGGCCCCCCTCGATGTCGAGGCACTTCCCATCCGCGGGGCGACACACTTTCGCGCATGTGTCCGCAGCGTCCTTCTACAGCAACCTTCGACTCAGTATCGATCGGTTCCCGCAGCATCTTCGCTCCCCGCTGTTCGTCGTCGCAAGCGATCTGGTTGATCGCGGCTTCAGCGGTGGGTGAAGCATGCGGTGGCTTGTCAGACGGCCACCCCCCAAGTCGCGACAATCGAGCCCGACGAATCTCTCTACGAGCTTTTCGACCTGTTGAGTGGTTCCATTGAGACCATGTTTGAGTGTGATAGCAGCGACCCTGCAGCAGAAGTTCTGATGGTCGACACACCGCACAGCCCGCCTGGTTTCCGTCGCGGTGATGACGGCGATGGCGGCGGCGATCCGTCGCGTGTTCATGAGGAATACCACCCCGAAGCCCTCTCTTCGCATCAAAGGGAGGAACTACACCGCCGCAACGTGGAGGCGCTCCACACTCCCATCATCGGAGAGACCTCCGAGGCTCGGGCCTTGGAGGCTGCGCGCCTGGCCACTTTGGCTGAGCGCACTCGATTGGAGAACCTTCAACATTCACTCGAAGAACGCGCTCGACGGCAGATCCCTGAGTCCAGTCGACAGCAACGACAACTGTTCCTACCCGAACCTCAGGTATACTGCACTCCGATTCAGAACCTTACAGCTGCAGCCCATATAGCAGAGTCGATTCAGCCGTCCCAATCAGAGGCTGGAAGAGGTTTAATGCAGATCCGGGCGCTGCTCCGGGCAGCTGGAGAGGAAAACACAGCCGTTTCTCAGTCTCGTAACAGGATCCATAGTAGATCTGTAGTAGCTGAGACAGTCCAGTCGGCTCACAGCCCAAGATCGCCCCCGCGACGTGAGGGACGTGGGCATCGCCAAGAGCAGTATTTGGGTCGGAACCACGAACAGTATGAGCATCGACTCGTTCGTGATGACCGCCGTCGGGTGCTTACGCCCCCTCCGAGGGGCGGATCGTATGTGCCCCGGTAGTATGATGACAGGCGCCCGTCCAGCGACAAGCGGAGGGTCCCAGTCGACCCAAGAGAGCCAGGGTTTGATGCGAGGTCGATCCTCGTTCAAGGTCTGGTCGACAGGAACAGAGCACACAGGGAAGGACTCGACAGAGACCATCCGACTGGCAGCAGAGTTCATGTCTCCGGACCTGAGTGTTTCAGTAGAGCTATCAGAGCCGCTGAGATTCCTCCCAATTTCAGGTTTGCTACGGGAGTAAGCAAGTTCACCAGTGAGTCAAAGGCTGACACTTGGCTGGAGGATTACCGAGTGGCTGTACAGATCGGTTGTAACGCCCGGATAATCAAGCTACAGTAATCCCCTATTAATGATGCCAAGTCATCGCTGTTACTGTTGCTAAGCTCACTTTGATTCAAAACCAATTCAAATTCAATTTTAAATGTCAAATAAATTATTTCTCCAAACAGTAAAACAAAAATGTTCGCTGGGTTGCAAATATTCACTAACTAAATGTCAAGAGTGATTGAACATCATTGGAGATAGCTAATTTCCCCTAGAAATTAATGCAGTTCCAAATCAACATTTTTAAATGCTTTTCCATTTGTGAAAAATCCAAAACAATTCAAACTCCTCCCAAATTTTTTGTGGCAGGTGCCAAATATTGTAATGTATTTATTTGGCCAAGTCCCACATTTTACAGAACTCCTTTTGGCAGCTCAAATAATGCATATCATTTTTTCAGTAAAAATAAAATAGAAAAGGCCATTGTGCACTAGCCTAAGTGCACAGTGCCCAGAGCCCATCCCACCACGGCCTCGTCCTTCTCCCCCATTCTCTGTTCAAGCGACCAAGGCGCACCCACCGTTGCCGCCGAGCTAGCTCGCCGACAGCGCTACTGGGTGGATAAGGCCTCTACCGAGGCCCCCCCAGATATCCCCCACCTACCTCCACCCACTCCCCTCTCCATCTCGGCCGCTCTCTCTCTGTTCACCCCTCGCCCGAGCGAGATCACTGCCGAAGCCTCACCATAGGCGTGGCCCCGATCACCGTTCGTCGAGTCGCCGAGTCCCCGAGCTCCCTCTACGTCGTCCTCGTCGACCCTGCGCTTCAGGATGAGCTGGAGTACCTTGCAGTGGTCGGGTCAAGCTTTTCCCCAACCTCGGTTGCCGCCGTCTGCCGCGATCGATTCCGCCTCCCCTCCGCGCTCCCGTTCACTCGAGGGCCTCCGTGTGTCGCGCCGTAAGCCGCCGCACCCTCCTCCTTCCTCTGGTTCCTCATCATGCACCGTAGATGGCTTTCTATGCCTCTGTCGCCATTGCCGCATGCGGCCTTGTCCGCGAGCTCGTTGCGCTCAACCCGTCCATCTCCGAGCCAAGTCGTGGCCTCCGTCGAGTTGCTGGAGGTCCGTAGAGCCTGCTAGCACCGTTTGTTCGCTAGAACGCAGCACGTAGCGTGGTTTTCGGAGATGCTCGTATTCCGGCGCCGCCCGCGGTCGTCGTTGAGCTCCACTCCGGCCACCCCCGCACCTGGGATCACTCTCGATCGACGCGGGACGATCTACTCGTTCGAACACCACCGAAAACGCGCGGAATGGTGCACTGTGCGGGAAATCTGAGAACTCCGGCGAACTTCCGCCGCGGGAATGGTCGCCGGCGTGATTCCGGTGACGTCACCGACGTGGCACCCGCGTGGCACCGCCTGGGCCACTGACTGGTGGGCCCAAGTGCCCCACTTTGACCAGTTAACCGAGGTCAACGCTGACTGGGCCGGCTTCTGTCACAGACATGTGGGCCCCCACTCTGATAATTAGTTTAATAAACGTTTTTATAAAAACAAGTAACTATACTAGCCTAAACACTCACTGACATATGGGGCCCACACCCCTAATTTGCTTAGTTAGATTAGTTTAATCTACTGTTAAGCTAACAGAGGTTGACATGAGGGTCCCACTGGACCCACGGGTCAGGTTTGACCTGGTCAGCCGACCTGTGTTGACTGCTGACATCACCCACATGTCATGCTGAAGTCATGTCCCTTTTCTGTTAATTCTATTAATTTAAATAATTTCAGAAAAACTATTAAAATCTTTAGAAATTCATAGAAAATAAACCGTAGCTCGGATGAAAATGTTTCCTACATGAAAGTTGCTCAGAAAATTCCAACGAATCCGAATACGCGGTCTGTTCATATGTCACATGCCCCGAACATGTTGAACATGAAACTTTCCCCCTCTTTTCCTCTCTCCGGAATCCGCCTAACGCCGGGAATTCATCCTCGGATGTTTATCCCCTCCGTCAGCAACATGTAGTACCGCGTTAGTTCACCCCTAGCCCCGCGTATTGCCATGTTATGATTTGTGATGCTACGTTTGCTTTATATTTACTGTTTCTCCCCCCTCTTCTCTTCGGTAGACCCCCGTGGCAGCTGCCGATGCCGCCCTTGTGATCGACTACGTCACCGATGACCCTTCTTCCCTTTCAGTGGAGCTTCCAGGCAAGCCCCCCCTTTGATCATCCCGATATCGCCCATTCCATTCTCTCATGCTTGCATTAGATTTTGCTACTGTTATTGTTTGCTCCTATTCTGATGCATAGCCTGCTTTTGTAACCTGCTTATTGTTACCTACCTGCTTATCCTAAACTGCTTAGTATAAGTTGGTTAGTGATCCATCAACGACCCCCACCTTGTCCTTGTTGCCCCTGCTTCATCATCAAAGACCCGATCAACAGGATCAAAGACCAGGCCCCGGCACTGCACATCACTTTCCCCTTAGTTGCTCGACACTACTAGGTTACTAACGAGTGCCGAGGGTGAGACCTCTACAGCACTTCTGATGTTAACCCCGTAGTGTAGCTATTCGGTCGTGGTCAGCGGGGGTGATTCCGCCTTAACCACTTCCGATACGGCTCTGTCGTGCAACCCCCCAAGTGTGAACCTCGGGGGTGGTTCCTCTTACGTTCACCTTGATGATTACATCGACTGGAATTCACCGGGGGTGATTCCTCGGGTTTCCCCCTTGATGTTTGGACATACGGATACTTGGACTTCACAACTGTTTCTTGGAAAGGCGGGTCGACCCTGAGGGGTACCCGCGAGTTATGTGGAGATGGGTTGACCTGGAGGGTGCCTGCGAGATAATTACGAGGCGTGGCCGGGCATTCCTAGCCCTTGCTGCAAGTCCTCGAGACGGGGCAACAGGGTCACATCTTTCATGAGTCTGCTTGTTACCGGCGTTCCTAATCCACTACGATTTGGATATTTGATCCGAGGGGCCTCTGGCCTGATAGCACTAACCATCACGTGTGCATAGTATGGGCGTTCTGCGTCGTATGCATCAGTCGAAGCTTAATAGACGTTAGCGACTGAGCGGCGCGCGCAGGGTTGGACT
The DNA here is from genome assembly GCA_904067115.1 of Aegilops sharonensis. Classification (NCBI taxonomy): domain Eukaryota; kingdom Viridiplantae; phylum Streptophyta; class Magnoliopsida; order Poales; family Poaceae; genus Aegilops; species Aegilops sharonensis. The sequence continues at coordinate 707,576,940 of LR880972.1, read as the reverse complement.
GGTAAGCATCTGCCTTTTTTAAGGAGGTAGCTAGGTCTGCTGGGGCGATGGCCCATGACCCCTGGGGGCATAGGTTTAGTCCGGAGTGCTGACCTCTCTATTAAGCCTAGATCGGGTTGTGGCGTATTGTTTGGCCGAGGCCGGGCCTGACCCAGGAAAGTGTGTCCGGCCGGAGTTAATCGAGCGTGGTGGGTAAGTTGGTGCACCCCTGCAGGGAAGAAAACATCTTTCGATAGCCTGTTCTACGGTAACAGACACTTGGAGTTGTATCCCGATCGATACAACTAGAACTAGATACTTGTGATGAGGAATGGATTGTGATGATAACTGGATAGTATGGCTCTCGGATTGCTTTCTCGCAGGGAGTCGAGAAAGGATCTCTGGCCGAGGTTGATAATACTACTACTAATTTACCTTATGCTACTCTACCCCCTCCTGTTTGCTACAAGATGGTGGTTTCCAGAAGATGCTAGTCTTCGATAGGCTAGGCTTTCCCCTTCTCTTCTGGCATTCTGAAGTCCACTCCACAGATACAACCCTTTTCATTGATACCGATGCATATGTAGTGTAGATCCTTGCTTGCGAGTACTTTGGATGAGTACTCACGGTTGATTTGCTCCCCCTTTTCCCCCTTTCTTCTTCTTTCCAGTTGATGCAACCAGATGTCAGAGCCCAGGAGCCAGATGCCACCGCCGATGCCTACTACTATCTGGAGACCGTCGACGACCAGGAGTAGTTAGGAGGCTCCCAGGCAGGAGGCCTTGCCTTTTTGATCGATGTTGCTTTTGTGCTAGCCTTCTTAAGGCAAACTTGTCTAACTTATGTATGTACTCAGATATTGTTGCTTCTGCTGACTTTTGTGTATTCGAGCTTATGTATTCGAGCCCTCGAGGCCCCTGGCTTGTAATATAAAGCTTGTATTATTTTAATTTGTGTCTAGAGTTGTGTTGTGATATCTTCCCGTGAGTGCTTGATCTTGATCGTACACATTTGCGTGTATGATTAGTTTAAGATTGAATCGAGGGCATCACAAGTTGGTATCAGAGCCGACTTCCTGTAGGTAGCCCCCTTTCCAACTCCTTGGCCGAAGTTGAGTCTAGTCGTCCAAAACTGTTTTACTAACTTGGTTGTGTGGCTTACGGGCCCACGTCTCCATTGGGTGGTATTAGGATCTTTTACTAATCATCTATACTCCGGGACTCTGATCTCTCTCTTCTATTCGGGTTAAATGATTTTACTAACTCCACTTCTAGGTTCTCGTAACTACTTCCTCCCGGAGAGCCACTTCAATCCACATGATCGTGTGCTTCCCCAGAAGCCTTTGAAGATACTCTCTGATGTTCGCTCGAGAACTTGTGCTCATCACTTTTGCGTTTCCTTTCCACCGTCAACCCCTATGGAAAACTACATACACTTGCCATTCATACAATCATTCCTCGATGCTCTTGTTATTACAAGATGCCCCGAAATTCTCTATTGTTTCGAGAATCCTTTGAGCTTACTGCCTTGCAGTTGTTTGCCCCATGAATACCCCCCCTTCGAATAATTCCTCGCACTCACCGAGGATCCGTTCACCTCAGTTGTTCATGCGATTCACAAAATTCTTCGAAATACTATTTGACCTTCCGAAAATCCTCTACAACCTATTGCTCTTGGAATTCTTGCATACTTGCTTTCTGGTTAATTCCATTTGTCAAGCGATATTCATTAAAATCCTTTGGGATTAACCTTCTGATCCTGTTGATTCAGCATGTTTGTGAATGCACACGATCATCAATTAATCCTTGGAAATTTTCTTTTCGACTCAGACATTGTTCCGAATATGAGCTGGTTCTTGCCCAATCAAGATTTGATCGGGTGCACCTCTAAGTCTATTCAACTTACTCATCTTTTGATCAGAGCCTCTGCTTCTGATCCTTTGTCTTGAATTCATAATTCCTGTGTACCCTAGCATCGAATCATTCAGACGTTTTTATAAGCTGATGCCTTTGCATCCCCTTCTTCATTTGATTGATTACCGATACTCACATCAACTCTGTCGTGAATCGCCAGATCCATTGCTGGGTTGTTATCCGACAGTGTCCTTCACATCCAAGACCTTATCAGTTTTTCCCTGATACATAATACCTTCGGTATATTGTATCATCTGCTTTGACTTCGATACTCTGCTTTCGAACTCGTATCTTTTGCTTGGTTGATGGTTGTATAGATTTGTAAAAATCCCCCGATTGGTTGAACTTATGCCTTCCATAATCCGTGTGAACCTGAGAGTTCTCATGAGTCTTACTCTTCTGGTACTTCGCCAGATAAATCCTCTGCACTACAATTTCTTCGAAAAACAAGGAGTGAATGAAAGGTTATGCATTGAAGAAGTGGGAGTCGACATTGAACATTGTGTTCATGCCCATGGACCCGATGTAGAACTTATCATGGAAGTTGCTCCTAAAAATAATTATTTCCTTGGTACAAGGTCATCTTGTATATATGGGTTGATCCTTTACAATCGTGGTTCCGACCATATTTCCTCCTGGATTCCATTTCCCGGATAAGTTAAAATACTTTCCCTCTACAAATCATTTCACCCGTCCAACCTGTACTCCGATTTACCTTCCGGTATTACCCCTTGTACTTGTTACTGGGAAGTTTAATACCCTATCACCTCATTCTAGCCTGATCGGCTATATTTTTATTGTGCCAAATTTTCACTGTGCTACCTGGTCCTTATGCTCGAAGCAACTTCTGATGACGAGCGAAGCTTATGTCGATCTTCTTCATCTTATCATTTCACCTCGAACAACAAGCTTGATTTCGAGCTTGTGTCGTATCCGTGGTTCCAATAGCCTTTCTCTTCATCCTTCCTGTTGCTTGATGTCATTGCTCCTCGATGGCATCTTCGTAGAGACTCTCGACAAATGTGTCGTGATCAGCATCAACATTATGACTTCTGTTGAGATGACAATTGAATTCATGGTGAGAAATACCATCCTTGACCTTCGATGATTTGAGTTATCATCGACAACCCCCTTGTCTTCTTTCCAACACATGTTTGATCATGTCTTGGTTATACCTTGGACTCCTTGCTATTCCTGCAATTGTTCCTCGAGTATTTCTTGTGATCTTCAACTCCAACCCCTACTTGGAACACCATGTTAATGCTACCTCGAAGCATGACCGAGGTATTCCGAATATCAACAAGAACATTGGAAGCACAATGTCGAATGTTTCTTGATCTATCATCCAAACACCATTGTATGGGTAATATCATGATTCTTCCCTCGTCCCCTTTATCTAAATGCTTTTGAACTTGTTGTCTTATCATGTATATCTTGCTTCGCTTCCCCTTGGGAAGGATATACTCCCAATTCTTTGTGTGTAAACACATTTTCCTTTCCATTGGTCTGATTAATCTAATAATTTCATTTTCCTTTCCATTGGGTTGTTTAAACTTCTTGTGATCTATATGATATAAGCAGAAATAATTCCCTGATTATAAAACACCCTGATGTACAACTTTGTCAGTAAGACCCTGTTACTATTGTTGATGACATCCGGTAACCACCGATGGACGAGAACTTTTCCTATTGGTCCGCCTCGTTTCAATGAGCAGGAAAATGGTTCTCTTCGTCCCTCACCCTCCGTACCGATGTTGCCACCGACATAACTGACAGGCTAACCTCTGACATACCTTGTTGTCGTGATCGGTAAAATGACACAGTTCTCCATACTCTTGATCGGCAGTCATCACAGTTCCACAGGATCGGAACCTGACTCTCCTGTATATCCTTGATTTCGTAGTATCATATGCTCTTGGCTTTGTGTGTTGTCACGAGCCACCGTCGGAGAGATGGTTTATTCCCGATGCTCTGAAACCCCTTCTCACACTCTGTTCAGGTATCGATCGTTTGTCCATTCTCTTGAAACTTCCTGTTGTACCTTCGTACTTTGCTCTCGGTGTTTATTAAGTTTCAACTCGAGAGATACTTCTGCCTCATTTCCTGAATTGTTCACCAGATAATTAACCCTATAAGGGTCTGTTCTCCCGAAGTTACCCCTTACTCCACCGCTAAAATCTCGGGAAGAGATTTCTTGTAGTGGAGGAGATTTGTAACGCCCGGATAATCAAGCTACAGTAATCCCCTACTTATGATGCCAAGTCATCACTGTTACTGTTGCTAATCTCACTTTCATTCAAAACCAATTCAAATTCAATTTTAAATTAAATTCAAATAAATTATTTCTCCAAACAGTAAAACAAAAATGTTCGCTGGGTTGCAAATATTCACTAACTAAATGTCATGAGTGATTCAACATCATTGGAGATAGCTAATTTCCCCTGGAAATTAATGCAGTTCCAAATCAGCCTTTTTAAATGCTTTTCCATTTGTGAAAAATCCAAAACAATTCAAACTCCTCCCAAACTTTTTGTGGCAGGTGCCAAATATTGTAATGTATTTATTTGGCCAAGTCCCACATTTTACAGAACTCCTTTTGGCAGCTCAAATAATGCATACATTTTTTTTGTAAAAAGAAAATAGAAAAGGTCACTGTGCACTGGCCTAAGTGCACAGTTCCTAGAGCCCAGCCCACCACGGCCTCCTCCTTCTCCCCCATTCTCTGTTCAAGCGACCGAGGCGCACCCACCGTCGCCGCCGAGCCAGCTCGCCGACAGCGCTAATGGGTGGATAAGGATTCCACCGAGGCCCCCACAGATATTCCCCCCCACCTACCTCCACCCACTCCCCTCTCCATCTCGGCCGCTCTCTCTCTGCTCACCCCTCGCCCGAGCGAGATCGCTGCCGAAGCCTCGCCGTAGGCGTGGCCCCGACCACCGTTCGTCGAGTCGCCGAGTCCCCGAGCTCCCTCTACGTCGTCCTCGTTGACCCCGCGCTTCAGGACGAGCTGGAGTACCCTGCAGCGGCCGGGTCAAGCTTTTCCCCAACCTTGGTCGCCGTCGTCTGCCGCGATCGATTCCGCCTCCCCTCTGCGCTCCTGTTCACTCGAGGGCCTCCGTGTGCCGCGCCGTAAGCCTCCGCACCCTCCTCCTTCCTCTGGTTCCTCCTCATGCACCGTAGATGGCTTGCGGTGCCTCCGTCGCCATTGCTGCATGCGGCATCTTCCGCGAGCTTGTTGCACTCACCCCGTCCATCTCCGAGCCAAGCCGTGGCCTCCGTCGAGTTGCTGGAGGTCCGCAGATCCCGCCAGCGCCGTTTGTTAGCTAGAACGCAGCCCGTAGCATGGTTTTCCGAGATGCCCGTATTCCGGCGCCACCCGTGGTCGTCGTTGAGCTCCACTCTTGCCACCCGCGCACCTGGGATCACTCTAGATCGACGCGGGACGATCTACTCGTTCGAACGCCACCGAAAACGCGTGAAATGGTGCACTGTGCGGGAAATCCGAGCAACTCCGGCGAACTTCCGCAGCGGGAATGGTCGCCGGCATGATTCCGGTGACGTCACCGACGTGGCACCCGTGTGGCACCGCCTGGGCCACTGACTGGTGGGCCTAGGTGCCCCACTTTGACAAGTTGACCGAGGTCAACGCTGACTGGGCCGGCTTCTGTCACAGACATGTGGGCCCCCACTCTGATAATTAGTTTAATAAACGTTTTTATAAAAACAAGTAACTATACTAGCCTAAACACTCACTGACATATTGGGCCCACACCCCTAATTTGCTTAGTTAGATTAGTTTAATCCACTGTTAAGCTAACAGAGGCTGACATGTGGGTCCCGCTGGACCCGCGGGTCAGGTTTGACCTGGTCAGTCGACCTGTGTTGACTGCTAACGTCACCCACACGTCATGCTGAAGTCATGTCCCTTTTCTGTTAATTCTATTAATTTAAATAATTTCAGAAAACTATTAAAATCTTTAGAAATTCATAGAAAATAAACCGTAGCTCGGATGAAAATGTTTTCTACATGAAAGTTGCTCAGAAAAATCCAACGAATCCGAATACGCGGTCCGTTCATCTGTCACATGCCCTTAGCATGTTGAACATGGAACTTTCCCCCTCTTTTCCTCTCTCTGGAATCCTTCTAACGCCGGGAATTCATCCTCGGATGTTTATCCCCTCCGTCTGAAACGTGTAGTACCGCGTTAGTTCACCCCTAGCACCGCGTATTGCCATGTTATGCTTTGTGATGCTACGTTTGCTTTATATTTACTGTTTCTTCCCCCTCTTCTCTTCGGTAGACCCCCGTGGTGGCTGCCGATGCCGCCCTTGTGATCGACTACGTCACCGACGACCCTTCTTCCCTTTCAGTGGAGCTTCCAGGGAAGCCCCCGCCCTTTGATCATCCCGATATCGCCCATTCCATTCTCTCATGCTTGCATTAGATTTTGCTACTGTTATAGTTTGCTCCTATTCTGATGCATAGCCTGCTTTTGTAACCTGCTTATTGTTACCTACCTGCTTATCCTAAACTTCTTAGTATAGGTTGGTTAGTGATCCATCAGTGACCCCCACATTGACCTTGTTGCCCCTGCTTCATCATCGAAGACCCGATCAACGGGATCGAAGACCAGGCCCCGGCACCGCACATCACTTTCCCCTTAGTTGCTCGACACTACTGGGTTACTAACGAGTGCCGAGGGTGAGACCTCTACAACACTTCTGATGTTAACCCCATAGTTTAGCTATTCGGTCGTGGTCTCGGGGGTGATTCCGCCTTAACCACTTCCGATACGGCTCTGTCGTGCAACCCCCCAAGTGTGAACCTCGGGGGTGGTTCCTCTTAAGTTTGCCTTGATGATTACATCGACTGGAATTCACCGGGGGTGATTCCTCGGGTTTTCCCCTTGATGTTTGGACACACGGATACTTGGACTTTACAGCTTTTTCTTGGAAAGGTGGGTCGACCCTGAGGAGTACCCGCGAGTGATGTGGAGACGGGTTGACCTGGAGGGTGCCCGCGAGATAATTACGAGGCATGGCCGGGCATTCCTAGCCCTTGCCGCAAGTCCTCGAGACGGGGCAACGGGGTCACATCTTTTGTGAGTCTCTGCTTATTACCGCACATTCCTAATCCACTATGATTTGGATATTTGATCCGAGGGGCCTCTGGCCTGATAGCACTAACCATCACGTGGACATAGTATGGGCGTTCTGCGTCGTATGCATCAGCCAAAGCTTAATAGACGTCAGAGACTGAGCGGCGCGCGCCGGGTTGGACTGGTAAGCACCTGCCTTTTTTAAGGAGGTAGCTAGGTCTGCTCACCGGCCGCCCTCGCAACATGCAGGAGTTCCCGGGGCGATGGCCCATGACCCCTGGGGGCATAGGTTTAGTCCGGCGTGCTGGCCTCTCTATTAAGACTAGGTTGGGTTGCGGCGTATTGTTTGGCCGAGGCCGGGCATGACCCAGGAAAGTGTGTCCGGCCGGAGTTAATCGAGCGTGGTGGGTAAGTTGGTGCACCCCTGCAGGGAAGAAAACATCTATCGATAGCCTGTCCTACGGTAACGAACACTTGGAGTTGTATCCCGATCGATACAACTAGAACTAGATACTTGTTATGAGGAATGGATTGTGATGATAACTGGATAGTATGGCTCTGGGATTGCTTTCTCGCAGGGAGTCAAGAAAGGATCTCTGGCCGAGGTTGATAACACTACTACTACTTTACCTTATGCTACTCTACCCCCCTCCTATTTGCTACAAGATGGTGGTTTCCAGAAGATGCTAGTGTTCGATAGGCTAGGCTTTCCCCTTCTCTTTTGGCATTCTGCAGTCCAGTCCACAGATACAACCCTTTTCATTGATACCGATGCATATGTAGTGTAGATCCTTGCTTGCGAGTACTTTGGATGAGTACTCACGGTTGATTTGCTCCCCCTTTCCCCCCTTCTTCTTCTTTCCAGTTGATGCAACCAGATGTTGGAGCCTAGGAGCTAGATGCCACCGCCGATGCCTACTACTATCTGGAGACCGTCGACGACCAGGAGTAGTTAGGAGGCTCCCAGGCAGGAGGCCTTGCCTTTTTGATCGATTTTGCTTTTGTGCTAGCCTTCTTAAGGCAAACTTGTCTAACTTATGTATGTACTCAGATATTGTTGCTTCTGCTGACTTTTGTGTATTCGAGCTTATGTATTCGAGCCCTCGAGGCCCCTGGCTTGTAATATAAAGCTTGCATTATTTTAATTTGTGTCTAGAGTTGTGTTGTGATATCTTCCTGTGAGTCCTTGATCTTGATCGTACACATTTGCGTGTATGATTAGTGTACGATTGAATCGAGGGCGTCACATCAGTGGTGGTAATGATGAGGTAGCCATGAAGCATCTTCCCCTGATGTTAGAAGGTTCGGCCAGAGCATGGCTGAATCAGTTGACTCCAGGCAGTATATTCAGTTGGGAAGAGCTGGACCGAGTGTTTGTAAGAACATTTGAGGGCACATGCAAATGAGCTGCAGGGTTGGCAGAATTACAACATTGCATACAAAATCCAAATGAAACCATGAGAGATTACATCTAGAGGTGGACCACTTTGCATCACACAGTGGAGAATGTGTCACAACACCAAGCAGTTTGCGCCTTCAAGGAGGGCGTTCGGTATCGAGAGCTTAACCTGAAGTTCGCAGGAGACATGACACTGACCCTAATGATGGAAATAGCCACTCGGTACGCAAACGGTGCAAAAGAAGATCGACTCCGCAGTGGCAAGAGCAAATCAATCGGCAGGACACCGGAGGAGGCTATTCCAATCGGAAGCAGAAGTATAAATCCGAACCCGCGGGGCCTGGAGAGGCTGCAGTTGTGACCCAAGGAAAATTCAAGGGAAAGCTTAGGGGGGCCTGGGTTCCCAAGAAGGTGAAAGATCAAGCAGGAAATGATGTGTTGGATTTACCATGTCACATTCACACCAAGAAAGATGAAGAGGGTAATTTGATTTTTCCCAAGCATACCACTCGACAATGTCGACTCCTTATCCAGCAGTTCCGAGAGAAACAACTTAGCGAGAGAGAGAAGGAATCTGATAAGGACAAGGAAAAAGAGGAGGATGATGGTTACCCCAATGTCAATGCCACTTTAGTGCTTTTTGCTGACGTTGAGAGCAAAAATCGACTGAAGGTCATCAACGGGGAAGTAAACATGGTTGCTTCGGCAATGACAACATTTTTGAAGTGGTCAAAGACTCCTATCACATTCGACGAGTCTGACCATCCCGCGCACATTGCAACCCCGGGGCGACAAGCGTTGGTGGTCGACCCGGTCGTGGGGGGCACTCGGCTGACCAAAGTTCTGAAGGATGGTGGCAGTGGATTGAACATTTTATATGCTGAGACTCTCAGAGAGATGGATGTTCCGATGTCCAAACTCAGCGAAAGCAATATGCGATTCCATGGTGTCATCCCTGGGAAGAAAGCTGACTCACTCGGCCATATCACTCTTGACGTGGTTTTCGGTGATTTGAAGAATTACCACAAAGAAAAGTTGACATTTGAAGTTGTGGATTTTCACAGTGCTTATCATGCCATTCTGGGCAGACCTGCATATGCCCGTTTCATGGCTCGGCCGTGTTACGTGTACCTCAAGCTGAAGATGCCTGGTCCCAAGGGCGTGATCACAATCACTGTTAATCGACAGAGAGCGGAAGAGTGCCTCCAGAAGGGCTCAAAGATTGCCGATGAACAGATGGCAGCAGTAGAAATGCAAGAATACCAGAAGAACGCAGATCCGAGTGATTTGTTACGTGCCAAGAAGCCTGCTTCAGAGTCTGCATTTCAGTCGTCTGGTGAAACCAAGCAAATTCACATTCACCCGACCGATCCCAATGCTGCTCTGACTCATATTTCAACATCACTCGACAACAAATAGGAAGAAGCGCTCATCCAGTTCCTCCGTGAGAACTGGGATATCTTTGCATGGAAGCCTTCTAACATGCCGGGTGTACCCAGGGGACTGGCTGAGCACTGTTTAAGAGTCGACCCAAAAGTAAAGCCTGTCAAAGAGCATCTCCGTCAGTCCGCCGTGGAGAAAAGAAAGGCAATTGGCAAGGAGGTGGCTCGGCTTCTGGCAGCTGAGTTCATCTGAGAGATTTACCACTCTGAGTGGCTTGCCAACGTTGTCATGGTTCCCAAGAAAGATGATTCACTCCATATGTGTATCGATTTCAAACATATCAAGCGGGCCTGCCCGAAAGATCACTTCCCTCTTCCCCGCATCGATCAGATTGTTGACTCGACAGCGGGATGTGAGCGATTGTCCTTTCTGGATGCATATTCCGGTTACCATCAAATCCGACTGTATGGACCCGATGAAATAAAAACAACTTTCATCACCCCATTCGGGTGCTTTTGCTATGTTACCATGCCCTTTGGTCTCAGGAATGCTGGTGCCACATTCACATGCACATGATTCAAAAGTGCCTGCTCACTCAAATAAGTCGGAATGTGGAAGCATACATGGATGACATCGTGGTTAAGTCGCGTAAAGGTTCTGACCTGCTGAATGACCTAGCTGAAATGTTTGCCAACCTGAGGAGATATGATATCAAGCTTAATCCGTCAAAGTGTACATTCGGGGTTCCAGGTGGAAAGTTACTCGGTTTTCTCGTTTCCGAACGAGGGATCGATGCAAACCCGGAGAAAGTTGGTGCAATCCTCCGAATGAAACGCCTTGTGCGTGTGCACAATGTTCAGAAGCTTACTGTTTGTTTGGCCCCGTTGAGTCAGTTCATTTTGTCGGATTTCGGGTTCCGACAAAACCCTTGAGGTTCGAACATTGGGTCGCACGAAGATCTCCCCCCTCTAGCTCACGCCCTCACCGCGATCTCAAAGTTCCAGCGCGTCGAGCTCGTAGGACAAAGGGACACAAGATTTTTACTGGTTCGGGCCACTGATGTGGTGTAATACCCTACTCCAGTGTGGTGTGGTGGATTGCCTTGTAGGCTGGGGATGAACAAGTACAAGGGAAGAATAGCCTCTTGAGGAGAGGTGTTCTTGAGCTCAGGGAGCTTGCGTAGTAGAGAATGGTCGGGCCCCCCCTTGCTACGGTGGTGGCTAGTCCTATTTATAGAGGCCCTGGTCCTCTTCCCAAATATTAGGCGGGAAGGGATCCCACAACGGCCAATTTGAAGGGGGACATCTAGTACAAGCTATCCTGACAGAAGGTGGTCTTCAACTGCCAAAGGCTCTGGTGGTGACGCCATCTTGGGCTCCACAGTGACCTCCGTCCTGCCGTCCCGCTAGTCTTGGTCTCGTTGCATTGATATGAAAACCTTTGCCTGATGCCTCGGGACTCCTCGCCTGCGCTTGCCTCTTTAGCACCAAAGAGGAAATGAGGACACTGCGCGCGTTGGTGCCCACCTGACACCTGTTGTCATGGCTTACGTCACAGGAACCTCGTGAGGTGCCCCTTGCCTTGATCTCTCCGCCCCTCGCGAGCCAGCCTGTGAGGCCGCCCCCGAGGAGGTCTTGCGTCGTCCGCCTCGCGAGGCTTGGCCCCTCGCGAGGGTCTTGAGTGTTTGCTGGTGAAGATGGGCCATACAGGGCCGCTGGTAGAGCCACGCCGTGGGCCGCAGGCAGGCAAGTCTGGGGACCCCCGTTCCCAGGACGCCGACAGTAGCCCCTGGGCCCAAGGCGCGCTCGAACTTGACTTCGAGGCGAAGCCAAGGGGCAAGTGCGAACCGCCCCGGTCCCAACAGCTTGCGGCCTTGGTTGACGCGTCGCGACTGATGGGACGTAGGCGTCTCCGCTTCCCCATGCTGCCTCGGCAACTGCCCGACTTGACGAGTCCCTGTTGCACGGAGAGAAAAATCATCATTACATGTGATCGTGGGGATCGCCGGTTGGACTTCTCCCGCTATAAATGAGGAGGGGGGCGGAGCCCCCATCGCCCATCTCTTCCTGCTCCGCTCGTTTCTTCTCCCTTGCTTCATTGCTAGTAGCGACACCCATTGCGCCCGCGAAGAGGTTCTCGGCCGCAAAAAACGGGAAGGTCCGCCAGGAGGGGCCGGCTCACCGTCGCCCAAGAGGGGGCACGGTCGCCCCCGCAAGTACACAGTGGCCCCCGTCATGGCCCTTCGCGGCCGTGGCGGTGCCTCTTCGCGCGGTGGGAGTCACCCAGGTCATGGCAGTTTCGTCGATGAAGGGAGGCGCGCCATGGTCGCGCGGCCTCCCCAGCCGTGCTTCCACTCGGCGGAGGTGCTACCGGAGATCGTCGTGTGGTCAGAGAACCCGGCCGGCGCCTAGCTTCAGCTCCCGCGCTTCTTTGCCAACGAGCTGCCAGCCACGGGTCCAGGCGGTCTCTGGCTGCAGGCGGACGGCTGCTGCAGCTAGGCTTCATGGGTCACGGTCGAGGTCTCCGTCATGGGAAACGCAACCCTGGCCCGCTGATGGCGGACGTTTGCCCGCACGCGCGTCCTGGGCCGGCGGTGCACCCTCCACTTCAAGTACAATGGCAACGTGACCCTCTACGTGAGGGTGTTCGGGGAAGATGGTCGCCGCGTCGGGTGCTGCCCTGAGGACAACAATGGTGGTTAGGTGCTCAGCCTTGGCGACGGCCGTGACGAGGGTGAAGGCGGGCTTGTCCTCGGCTCCGGCCATGGCTCGTCCAGCTACGGCGACTCTTCTTCCAGTGACAGCTCCAGCAGCGGCGGCTACGACCAGCCGCCACATCGTCGCGCCCGCTTCGAGGGTGGCAGCGGGTCATCTCATCGCCGTGCTCCAGTGAAGCGTGGAGGAGAGGTATGGCTGAGCCCAGGAGAGCGCCATGGGCCCATCCTCGTGAGCTGCTGCAGGGGCACGCGCCACTTTTGTTTTGTTCTTCCTTTTCTTCCTGCATTAAGAGAGAGAGAGACAAGTATGGGGCCCTGTAGGGGCGTTCAACGAACGATGATTTCCAAGTTGCTATGCTATGTTTAATCGTTCCTATGTCATGTTGTAGCATCGAAGTTTTATGTAGGCGCGTAGAAATAACTTAGCTTGACACGCTCGAAGTAGTTTCCGCCTCGTGAGGCGCGCATTTCCCAGTACCTGGCAGCCTCCTTGGCTTGGGAGGCGTCTAGGAACTGCAAAAATTTGTTAGGAAACTCTTACTTTTTTGAGCCCTGGTCACCGGCGCAGCCGACCACGACCCAACGCTTCGCATCGTGGTACCTGAGGGACACATATTGAGAGAGGTGCGCCAGCTTGCGGGCTCGAGCGCGGGTGCCTCACGAAGAACAGGAAAAAATGCTCACGAAGGAAACCTGTCCAGCCCCCTCGCGAGGCATGCGAGGGAGAGTATGGGTCAAAACGAGGAACCGAGGGCAGAAAAGGAGGCAAAAGGTGATGGAACCAAGCCAGCAAGGAACACAAGAAAGCAAGTTTTCATTAAAGAGGGGCAAGCCAACTGCGGAAAGCAAATGAAAAGCCGCGTCCGGCACCTAGTCTAGTCTTCTCACCAGCGCAGAGCTAAGTGTTGCCACTAGGATGTGGGAGGGAGCCCCCGAGGCCCGAGGGCGGCACTCTTGAGACTCCGGGGCGTGTATAGCTCCACTCATTATTACGTGAGAGTGTCACGAGCGGAGACCTTCACAGGCACTGGGCCTTGCTTCACAGGCGTCGGGCCTTGCTTCATGGGTAGAACTTCCGAAGGTGCTAGATGTTCCAGGCATTCTGGATGGGGACCCCGTCCTGCGTCTCCAGGCGCGCGGCGCCAGGCCTGGAGATGTGGGCGACCCTAAACGGGCCCTCCCACATGGGTGAAAGCTTATGCAACCCTTCCTTGGAGAGCACCCGCCTTAGGACGAGGTCACCCACCTCGAGCGTCCTGGAGAGGATGCTGCGGCAGTGATACCACCGTAGCGCCTGCTGCTATCTTGCCGCTCGGAGCGTGGCTTCGTGGCGGCGTTCCTCCCCCAGCACAAGGTCCATCCCCCGCATGGCATCCTGCCGCGTCTCATCAAACGCCAGGACCCGTGCGAAGTGATGCTTGACCTCGTGAGGGAGAACCGCTTCGGCTCCGTAGACGAGGAAGAACGGGGTCTCGCCCGTTGGCTTGGTGGCGGTGGTGCGGATGGACCATAGCACACACTGGAGCTCGTCGTGGCAGCCCCTGCCGTAGGCTTCGAGCTTCTTCTTGAAGGTACTGGTCTTGAGGCCTCTCTGGACCTCTGCGTTGGCACGTTCGGCTTGACCATTGCTCCTGGGGTGTGCCACCGAAGCGTAGCAGATCTACGTTCCAAGGTTAGCACAATATGTCTTGAAGAGATTACTAGTGAACTGCGAGCTGTTGTTGGTGATGATGCGATTGGGGACCCCGAACCGGCTCACGAGACCCTTGATGAACTTGACCGCGGACCCGGCCGGGATGGTGCGGACAGGTTCTACCTCCGCCCACTTGGTGAACTTGTCGATGGCGACGTAGAGGTACCGGTAGCCCCCAGGCGCTCGGGGGAATGGGCCTAATATGTCCAGCCCCCAGACTGCGAATGGCCATGAGTGCGGGATGGTTTGGAGGCCCTGAGCCGGCTGATGGATCTGCTTGGCGTGGAATTGGCAGGCCTCGCAGGACTTCACCAGCTCGATTGCGCTGTTGAGCGTCGTAGGCCAGTAGAACCCGTCGCAGAATGACTTGCCAACGAGGGTTCGTGACGGCGATTGGTGTCTGCAGTCTCCGCCGTGTATGTCAGCTAGCAACTCGTTCCCCTGCTCCCTAGAGATACAACGCAAGGAAACGTCATTTGGCCGCTTCCTGTATAACTCACTCTCTTGGATGCAGTACGTCGTAGCCTGTCGGGCCACGCGCTCTGTGTCCTCCTCCTTCTCCGGCAGCATCCCTTGTGTCAGGTATTCCTTGAACTCCTTGGTCCAGCACCCCTCCCGAGGCTCGAGTGCGAGGAGTAGGCGCGCTCCCGAGGTTGGGCCGCAGGTCGGGCCTCCCGAGGCAGGTGGTTGGGGGAGTTCCTCCCGAGGCAGTGCCGGTCCTGAAAGCGGAGGTTCTGCCGAAGGCTTGAAGAGCCGCTCCTCAAAGACGCCAGGCTCTTAGGGTTGCCGCTTGGACGCCTTTTTGGCGATGTCGTCACCCTCATTGTTGGTGCCACGGGGCACGTGCTGCAATTCTAGACCCAGGAAATGCTTTTCCATTTTGCGTACCTCCGTGAGGTACGCCCCCATGTGCTTGTCCCATGGCTCGTATACCTAGTTGGAGAAGTTGACGAGGAGCTGCGATTCGCCCCTGATGGTGAGGCGCTTCACCCCCAGGGCCACCGCAACCTTAAGGCCAGCGATGAGGCCTTCGTACTCCATTATGTTGTTGGAGACCTTCTCGCCTCGCTGGAAGCAGAGTTGCATGGCGTAGTTGAGGTTGTCCTGAGTGGGCGAGATGAGCACCGCTCCAGCCCCCGTGCCCTGGCGTGCAAATGCGCCATCGAAGTACATAACCCAGCCGTCAGGGCTTCACTTCCCGGTGAGAGGGATCGATCCTCGCCTGCTTTAAGCCCCGGGGCATCCGTCCATTCTTCTATGAAGTCGGTGAGCGCGGCTCCCTTGATGACCCTGGTTGTGCTGAACTCCAACTGGAATGCTTGCAGCTCGATGTTCCATTCGACGACTCTTCCCGCAGCATTGGGGCTCCTGAGTACCCTCTCCAGTGGGTAGGCCGAGACGACCTTGATGGGGTGACCTTGGAAGTGGTGCCGCAGTTTACATGAGGCCACCAAGAGCACGAGAAAGAGCTTCTGAGGCATGGGGTATCGCGCCCTTGCATCCCACAGTACCGTGCTGACGAAATACACTGGGTGCTCGACAAGGGTGGGCGTGTCGACGGGGCCAGTGCCTGTCGGAGGTTGAGGCGCCTCTGGGAGCGATGGAACCCCCGGAGCCCGGTCGCTCATTGGGGCCTCTGCAGGCCTAAGGACGCCGTCTTGCTGGGCCTGGTCATCCGTTGGCGTCGCTGCAGCTCTTGCGGTGCCCTCCGGGTCTTGTATCGCCCCGGCTGGGGGCGTGACTCAGCGGGATGTATCCTTGGCCTGGCATTCTTCCCGAACCGCCACTAGAGCTGCGCTGGCAAAGTAAGGAGTGGCGGCAAGGTAGAGCACCAGGGGCTCGAGAGGGCGGGGCGCCACCATCACCGGAGGGCTGGTGAGGTATCTCTTGAGGTCTTGAAATGCTTGGTCAGCCTCCGAGGTCCACTCAAATGGGCCCTTCTTCTTCATCAACTTGAAGAATGGTAGGCCGCGCTCTCCCAGCTTGGAGATGAAGCGCCCTAGTGAAGTTACGCAGCTGGCAAGCTTCTGCATCTCCTTGAGGATTTGTGGTGGGCTCATGTCTTCGATCGCCTTGACCTTCTCCGGGTTGGCCTCGATCCCCCTGTGGGACACGAGGAAGCCCAGCAGCTTGCCGGAAGGGACGCCAAACACGCACTTCTCCGGGTAGAGCCTCAAGTCAACCTGGCGGAGGCTCGCGAAGGTCTCCTCCAGGTCCTAAATCAGAGTTCTCGCCTCCCGAGACTTTACCACAATGTCGTCGACGTAGGCTTCAACGTTCCTCCCGAGCTGCTGACCCAAGGCGATGTGCATCAGCCGTTGGAAGGTCGCGCCTGCGTTGCGCAGTCCGAACGGCATGCAAGTGTAGCAGTACACCCCGCACGGGGTTAGGAAGGCCGTCTTATGCACATCCTCTACCGCCATCTTGATCTGATGATAGCCTGAGAACGCATCCAGGAAGCATAGCAGGTCGCACTCGGGAGTGGAGTCAACAATCCGGTCGATGCGTGGAAGTGGAAACGGATCTTGGGGACAGGCCTTATTGAGGTTGGTGAAGTCTACACACATGCACTCCTTCCCACCTTTCTTTGGCACGATGACGGGGTTCGCCAGCCACTCGGGGTACCGAACCTCGCGAATGACAACTGCTGCCTCGAGCTTGTGGGTTTCCAGGACGATGAAGGACTGCTTTTCCGTGGACTTTCGCCGCGCCTTCTGCTTCACAGGGCGCACATTGGAGCACACCCTCAAATGATGCTCAATCACACCTCTTGGGACCCCTACCAGTTGTTTGGGTTCCCATGCGAATACTTTCTTGTTTGCGCGCAAGAACTTCACCAACGCCTCCTCTTGATCCGGGTCGAGGTTGGCACCTATGGTGAAAGTGGCTCCAGAGGACCCATCTTCCTCGACCGGCACCTGCTTGGTTTCTGCCCGAACTTGAGTGATGAACTACTTCTTCTTAGCTGGTGCGGCCTCCTTGACTCCGGCGGTGACCTCGTTAGCCAGTTGTGCTGCCGCGGCGGTTTTGAGGGCAAGCCGGAGCACTGCCAGAGCTTCTTTGGTATCTCTGAGTATGGTGAGGACGTCCTTGCTTCTGGGCATCTTCATGAGGTTGTAGGCCGGATGGGTTGCCGCCATAAACTGAGCCAGAGCCGGGTACCCGAGCATGGCCTTGTATGGGAGGCCAATACGGGTGATGTTGAAGTCGATCAGCTCAGTGCGATAGTTGTCGCGGGTGCCGAAGGTCACAGGAAGACGGATCTGCCCCAGGGGGCGGGCGGAGCTGCCGCCAACCCCGGAGAAGGGCTTGCTAGGGCGGAGCCGCTCGAGCGGCACGTGAAGAAGGCTAAAAGCCACGACAGAGAACACGTTGAGGCCGGCGCCGCCGTCGATGAGGGACTTGGTGACAGCTACACTGCAGATGGTGGGCGTGCAAAGCATTGGGAGCACGCCCGAGCCGACGGTGGTGACTGGGTGATCCCCCGAGTCGAAGGTGAGGTCGACCTTGGGCGCCGCCCAACTCGAGGGAGCTCCCTGCCGCGCGGAAGCGGCATCGATCTGGCGAAGGAATGGCTTGACGTGATGGCCCGAGGGCAGCGCTTGCGAGCCGCCGAGGATGGCCGCGACGGCGAGGGGCACCGGTGCCGCGAAGCGCGCAGCGAAGAGGCTGCGCAGCTCCTCCCAAGATGCCACCATAGATCCCAGGAGGTTGAGCAGCCAGGCACGCGGTGCACCAATGAGGGCCATGGGAAGCCAATTGGCCATGACCTTGTCGTCGCCCCAGCCTTCAGGACAGCCTCTTCATACACCAGCAGGAAGGCCGACGGATCCGCCGCGCCATCGTAATGCGGCGGCATCTCTAGCTTAAACTTGGGTGGCCACTGCACCTGCCGAAAGGCGGGGGCTAAGGCTCGGAGCCCCCTGGCCCCACCACGGGCATCCTTCATTACAGCCGGAAGAGCAACGCTGGCCATGGGGGCAAGGCGCGGTGATGGCGGAGCGTGGATCGACGGAAGGAAGGCTACGGCGCACCCCTACCCGGCGCGCCAAATGCCGGATTTCGGGTTCCGGCAAAACCTTTGAGGTTCGAACACTGGGGTGCGCACGAAGATCTCCCCCCTCTAGCTCACGCCCTCACCGTGATCTCAAAACTTTAGCGCATCAAGCTCATAGGACAAAGGGACACAAGATTTATACTGGTTTGGGCCATCGATGTGGTGTAATACCCTACTCCAGTGTGGTGTGGTGGATTGCCTTGTAGGCTAGGGATGAACAAGTACAAGGGAAGAACAGCCTCCTGAGGATAGGTGTTCTTGAGCTTAGGGAGTTTGCATAGTAGAGAATGGTCGGGGCCCCCTTGCTACGGTGGTGGCTAGTCCTATTTATAGTGGCCCTGGTTCTCTTCCCAAATATTAGGCGGGAAGGGATCCCAAAACGACCAATTTAAAGGGGGGCAGCTAGTACAAGCTATCCTACCAAAAGGTGGTCTTCGACTGCCAAAAGCTCTGGTGGTGATGCTGGGCTCCACGGTGACCTCCGTCCTGCCGTCCTGCTGGTCTTGGTCTCATTGCACTGATATGGAAACCTTTGCCTGATGCCTCGGGACTCCTCGCCTGCGCTTGCCTATTTAGCACCAAAGAGGAAATGAGGACACTGCGTGCGCTGGCGCACGCCTGACCCTGGTCGTCACGGCTTACGTCACAGGAACCTCGCGAGGTGCCCCTTGACTTGATCTCTCCACCCCTCGTGAGCCAGCCTGGTGAGGCCGCCCCCGAGGAGGTCTTGCGTCGTCCGCCTCGCGAGGCTTGGCCCCTCGCGAGGGTCTTGAGTGTTTGCTGGTGAAGATGGGCCGTACAGGGCCGCTGGTAGAGCCACGTTGTGGGTTGCAGGCAGGCAAGTCTGGGGACGCCCGTTCCCAGGACGCCTACACATTTCTCATATCGGTGAAAAGGCATTGCCTCTTTACCGACTAATGAAGAAATCTGACAAGTTTGAGTGGACTCCTGAAACTGATGCAGCGTTTGTAGAGCTCAAAGCCCTGCTTTCCACCCAGCCGGTGATCGCTGCCCAATCAGCAAAGAGCCTTTACTGCTTTATATTGCAGCCACTGGACAAGTTGTCAGCACAGTACTCACGGTCGAGCGAGAAGAAGAAGGTATAGTCTACAAGGTTCATCGCCCCGTGTACTATATTTCTGAAGTATTGACTCCATCCAAGCAGAGATACCCACATTATTTGAAGCTTGTCTATGGAATTTACTTGACCGCGAAGAAGGTTGCACATTACTTCTCAGATCATTCGATTACAGTCGTCAGTGATGCTCCATTGTGAAAAATTCTGAACAACAGAGATGCAACTGGTCGAGTGGCAAAGTGCGATTGAACTTCTTCCGTTAGATATCAAGTTTGAGGCAAAGAAAGCAATCAAGTCCCAAGCAATAGCAGATTTCCTCGCCGAGTGGATTGAGTAGCAACAACCGACTCAGATTCACTCGGAACATTGGACTATGTTCTTTGATGGATCTAAGATGCTGAATGGTTCTGGTGCTGGGGTAGTCCTAGTATCCTCGCAAGGAGACAAACTCAGTTACGTCCTCCAGATCCACTTTGATTCCTCTAACAATGAAGCTGAATATGAGGCACTTATGTATGGGTTACGTATGGCCATTTCACTCGGCGTCTGTTGCCTAATGGTCTACGGTGACTCGGATTTGGTGGCCAATCAAGTGATGAAGGAGTGGGACATCAGGAGCCCAACTATGACTGGCTATTGCAATTTAGTGAGAAAGTTAGAAAAGAAGTTTGAAGGGTTAGAGCTCCACCATATACCCCGACTGAAGAATCACGCAGCTGATGACCTGGCAAAGATAGGTTCCAAGGGGGAACCCATTCCCAGCAATGTGTTCTTGGAGCATCTTCACTCACCATCAGTTCAAGAGGATCCTTTCACAGAAGAGCCCCCGCAACCAAAAAGTTCTACCGATCCGACTGAAGTCGAAATCCCGGTTGGGGTCGACCTGATCATGGAGGTTTTGGTCGTCACGCCTGATTGGACAGTGCCGTATATTGCATATCTGCTCAGGAAGGAGCTTCCCGAGGACGAAGATGAGGCCCGACAGATTGTCCGTCGATCCAAAGCCTTTACCATGATAGGTGGTCGACTTTACAGAGAGAGTGTTACTGGAGTTGCTCAGCGATGCATCACACCAGAGGAAGGTCGAATGATTCTCAAAGATATCCAATCGGGGACCTGTGGTGACCATGTGTCCTCCCGGACCAGTGTGGCCAAAGCATACCGAGCAGGATTCTATTGTCCACAAGCAAATGAGATGGCAAAGGATATAGTCGACAAGTGCGAAGGCTGTCAGTTCTACTCCAACTTGACCCACAAGCATTCATCGGCCTTGAAGACCATTCCACTCGTCTGGCCATTTGCTGTTTGGGGACTGGATATGGTTGGGCCCCTGAGGACCGACAGAAGTGGTTTCACCCATTTGCTTGTAGCAGTCGACAAGTTCATCAAATGGATTGAAGCTAAGCCTATCAAAAACCTCCATTCAAGTACTGCCGCCAGTTTCATCAGGGAGCTGACATTCAGATATGGAGTACCTCACAGTATTATCACAGATAATGGCTCCAACTTTGATTCAGACGAGTTCAGAGCATTCTGTACTTCTCAAGGCACTCGGGTCGATTATGCTTCAGTCGCCCACCCACAATCAAATGGACAAGCTGAACGAGCAAATGGTTTGATTCTCCAAGGGCTGAAACCCTGGTTGATGCATGACCTCAAGCATGCGGCAGGCGCTTGGGTAGATGAGTTACCATCAGTCCTTCGGGGATTCAGAACAACACCAAATCGATCGACTGAACGGACTCCCTTTTTCATGGTCTATGGGGCTGAAGCCGTGCTGCCGAGTGATTTGCTTCACAATGCGCCCCGAGTGGAACTTTTCTTAGAAGCTGAAGCAGAGAAGGCTCGACAAGATGTTGTTGACCTTCTGGAAGAAGAAAGGGAGATGGCCTTGATCCTACCATCAGTCCTTCGGGGATTGAGAACAACACCAAATCGGTCGACTGAACAGACTCCCTTTCCCATGGTCTATGGGGCTGAAGTCGTGCTGCCGAGTGATTTGCTTCACAATGCGCCCCAAGTGGAACTTTTCTCAGAAGCTGAAGCAGAGCAGGCTCGGCAAGATGCTGTTGATCTTCTGGAAGAAGAAAGAGAGATGGCCTTGATCCGGTCGTCCATTTATCAGCAAGACCTCCGCCGGTTCCACGCCAGAAACGTGAGAGGCCGAGCGTTCCAAGAAAGATACCTTGTGCTCCGAGTGGATCAGCAATGGCGTCACAAGCTTGCTCCTGCTTGGGAAGTTCCCTTTATCATCACCAAGGTGCTCCACAACGGAGCATATCACCTCTACAATGTGGAACACAACAAAGAGGAGCCACGTGCTTGGAATGCGGATCTGCTTCGCCATTTTTACACTTAAATACTCAGAGTCGACGAGTTGTAATAAGAATTGTTTATTTTTTTGTCAAAGACAATATTTTTTACCTTAATAATTGTTATCCTGTCAAAGTTCTATGCTCAAAACCCCCAGCGGGTGGCTTAGTTGCGAACCCGATTCGCCTAAGTTTCAAAAACAAACTCCGAGTGAAGAGCAATCCTTTCACTTGGGGGCTTAGTCGCGAACCCGATTCGCCTAAGTTTTAAAAATCCTACTGAGTGAAGATCAATCCTCTCACTGGGGGGCTTAGCTGCAGTCTTGTACTCGCCTAAGTTTCAAAAATCCTACCGAGTGAAGAGCAATCATCTCACTCAGGGGCTTAGCTGCAGTCCTGTACTCGACTAAGTTTCAAAAATCCTACCGAGTGAAGAGGAATCCTATCACTCTAGGGCTTAGTTGCAGTCCTGTACTCGCCTAAGTTCCAAAAATCCTACCGAGTGAAGAGCAATCCTCTCACTCGGGGGCTTAGCTGCATTCATGTACTCGCCTAAGTTTCAAAAATCCTACCGAGTGAAGATCAGTCCTCTCACTCGGGGGCTTAGCTGCAGTCCTGTACTCGCCTAAGTTTCAAAAATCCTACCGAGTGAAGAGCAATCCTCTCACTCGGGGGCTTAGCTGCAGTCCCATACTCGCCTAAGTTTCAAAAATCCTACCGAGTGAAGATCAGTCCTCTCACTCGGGGGCTTAGCTGCAGTCCTGTACTCGCCTAAGTTTTAAATATCCTACCGAGTGAAGAGCAATCCTCTCACTCGGGGGCTTAACTGCAGTCTCATACTCGCCTAAGTTTCAAAAATCCTACCGAGTGAAGATCAGTCCTCTCACTCGGGGGCTTAGCTGCAGTCCTGTACTCGCCTAAGTTTTAAATATCCTACCGAGTGAAGAGCAATCCTCTCACTCGGGGGCTTAACTGCAGTCTCATACTCGCCTAAGTTTCAAAAATCCTACCGAGTGAAGATCAGTCCTCTCACTCGGGGGCTTAGCTGCAGTCCTGTACTCGCCTAAGTTTTAAATATCCTACCGAGTGAAGAGCAATCCTCTCACTCGGGGGCTTAACTGCAGTCTCATACTCGCCTAAGTTTCAAAAATCCTACCGAGTGAAGATCAGTCCTCTCACTCGGGGGCTTAGCTGCAGTCCTGTACTCGCCTAAGTTTTAAATATCCTACCGAGTGAAGAGCAATCCTCTCACTCGGGGGCTTAACTGCAGTCTCATACTCGCCTAAGTTTCAAAAATCCTACCGAGTGAAGATCAGTCCTCTCACTCGGGGGCTTAGCTGCAGTCCTGTACTCGCCTAAGTTTTAAATATCCTACCGAGTGAAGAGCAATCCTCTCACTCGGGGGCTTAACTGCAGTCTCATACTCGCCTAAGTTTCAAAAATCCTACCGAGTGAAGATCAGTCCTCTCACTCGGGGGCTTAGCTGCAGTCCTGTACTCGCCTAAGTTTTAAATATCCTACCGAGTGAAGAGCAATCCTCTCACTCGGGGGCTTAACTGCAGTCTCATACTCGCCTAAGTTTCAAAAATCCTACCGAGTGAAGATCAGTCCTCTCACTCGGGGGCTTAGCTGCAGTCCTGTACTCGCCTAAGTTTTAAATATCCTACCGAGTGAAGAGCAATCCTCTCACTCGGGGGCTTAACTGCAGTCTCATACTCGCCTAAGTTTCAAAAATCCTACCGAGTGAAGAGCAATCCTCTCACTCGGGGGCTTAGCTGCAGTCCCGTACTCGCCTAAGTTTCAAAAATCCTACCGAGTGAAGAGCAATCCTCTCACTCGGGGGCTTAGCTGCAGTCCTGTACTCGCCTAAGTTTTAAATATCCTACCGAGTGAAGAGCAATCCTCTCACTCGGGGGCTTAGCTGTAGTCCTGTACTCGCCTAAGTTTGAAAATCCTACCGAGTGAAGAGCAATCCTCTCACTCGGAGGCTTAGCTGCAGTCCTGCACTCGCCTAAGATAAAAACTACTACTCGATGGAGCTATGCCACAAGTACAACATGCACTCCACCCAGACCCGCAAGGACGACGAGGTGCAGGTCGTGCGCAGCACCTAGTGTTCTAGTCCATGACTCACTCGACGGAGCTGCGCCACAAGTACAACGTGCACTCCATCCCGATCCGCAAGGACGATGAGGTGCAGGTCGTGCGCAGCACCTAGTGCTCTAGTCCATGACTCACTCGACGGAGCTGCGCCACAAGTACAACATGCACTCCATCCCGATCCACAAGGACGACGAGGTGCAGTTCATGCGCAGCACCTAGTGCTCTAGTCCATGACTCACTCGACGGAGCTACGCCACAAGTACAACGTGCGCTCCATCCCGATCCGCAAGGACGACGAGGTGCAGGTCGTGCGCAGCACCTAGTGCTCTAGTCCATGACTCACTCGACGGAGCTGCGCCACAAGTACAACATGCACTCCATCCCGATCCACAAGGACGACGAGGTGCAGTTCATGCGCAGCACCTAGTGCTCTAGTCCATGACTCACTCGACGGAGCTACGCCACAAGTACAACGTGCGATCCATCCCAATCCGCAAGGACGACGAGGTGTAGGTCGTGCACAACACCTAGTGCTCTATTCCATGACCCACTCGACGGAGCTGTGCCACAAGTACAACGTGCGCTCCATCCCGATCCGCAAGGATGACGAGGTGCGGGTCGTGCTCAGTACCTAGTGCTCTTGTCCATGACCCACTCGACGGAGCTGCGTCACAAGTATAATGTGTGCTCCACCCGATCCGCAAAAGCGACGAGAGTCAAGAAATTCAAAAACAGAGAAAAGCAGCAAAAGCATATTCAAAGAAAAGTCAAGTTCGAATAAATCTCACGAGGTTCAGATCCGCAGATAAAAGTGCTCAGGCTTCAGGCCCCAAGGAGTTTAACGGTTACAAAATCACTCGGCATACCGAGGCAAATTTAATTGGGGCTTAAAGTTTGTTCACTCCGCAGGAGGAGGGCTGGCAGGCTCGACGAACTCATCCAGGTCGATTCCGTCTGCAATACGAGTAGTAGCAGTAGCAAGAAATGTCTCCATGAAGGACTGGAAGTCAAGCTTCTTGGTGTTGGCAACCTTGATCGCTGCTAGTTTTTCTTCTTTAGATTCTTCGCAGTGGACACGAACCAGAGACGGAGCCACGTCAGCACCACACCGAGCAGACGATTTCTTCCGTTCCTGCACTTGACCGGGGATCTCATTAAGTCGAGTCATCAGAGACTCGAGGTCATTTTGGAGCGTCACTTTTGGCCAGAGCGCCGTGTCGATCCGTGATACCACAGCTTCAGTCGAGCAAGGTAGTCCATGACGCTATTAAGACGAGATTCTAGTCGGAGCACGTTCATGGCAGCTTCATCATGAACAGGGGAGTTGATGGGGTCCAAGTTTGTCTCGGTTCGCCCAGTCTCTTCCTCGAAGTTTTGGCAGAATTTTGCACTCACAGAGAAATAATGAGTCGACGGTTTTATGACGAATCAAAGATAGCAAATCAATTGGACAAAGAAAGGTACCTTCAAGCATAAGGAACAACTTCTTGGCGAGCCCCCCCAGATAAACTTCCATCTCATTCCTCTTCCGAGTGAGATCTTCAACCTTGTCAGTAAAAGCCCCCTTGTCCTACTTCAGCCGAGTCACCTCCTTGTTGGCCTCGTCAAGAGCAGTCTTCAGCTTGGTATTCTCTTCTTCTAACTTTCCGACTGAAGCCAGCTTCTGGTCGGCGAGTGTTGTTTTCTCTTATGCCGTCTTCTGCGTGGCCGCAAGGTCAAGATCCTTCTTATCCAAAGCCTGCTTCATTTTTTCTAAAAAGATTAACATTCGGGTCAGAAAAAGGAGGGAGAGGATGGCAAGAGAATCAGTCGGCAAGTTTAAACCTCCCATACCAGAAGTTTCATCCTTAGCCTTCTGCAAGTTTTCCTTGGCCAACTCCAGATCAAGATTGAGCTGGATCTGCTTCTGCTCCAAGTCAGCAAACCGGGCTCCAAGTTCACAAGATCTCTGCGGTCACAGGACAGTCAGTCGACAGAAACAAAGATTGGTCGCTTCCAAGCAATAAAGTACAAGTAAAAAACTAGTTCTAAGACTACTGCCGAATCAAACATTCAACTGTACTCTCGGGGACTACACCCAGTGGGTGCACTCCGCGTGCCCCACCGGTTCGACTTTTCAATTGATTTGATCTGTCCAGTCGAGAAAAAAAGGGCGAAGGCAACAGTTGTTCTCAGACCATAGCCGACTACCCGCGGTCGACTACGGTCTCGGGGACTACACCCAGTGGGTGCACTCAGCGTGCCCCCACTGGTTCAAGTTCCTCTCGACATGGTTCGCCCAGGCCGAGTGGAAGAATGTCAAGAAAAATTCTGTTCAAAGACCCCCGCCGAATCAAACATTCGACGGTGGCCTCGGAGACTACACCCAGTGGGTGCACTCTACGTGCCCCCTCTAGTTCAAAGATACAATCTATGCAATCTACTCGACTCAAGTGGAAAAACTACTCAGCAAAAATTAAAACACCCAGTGGGTGTACAGATGCAAGGTGCAGACTGACAAATAGATGCACATTAAAGGTTTTCAGGTAGCATATCCTAACAGAACAAGCGTCAAGCTAGAAGATCAGTCAGAAATCAACTAGCCTGGACATTGGCCTGGAGTGCTGAGCTGGCGTCATAGGCAGCCTGACTGGCCTCGCGCACCACTTTCATTTGTTCCATCATAAGGCCTGCCTGGCGTATGGCTTTCCTTGGCAGCGCTCACTTGGTCCTCTGGGACATGATGGGTGGTGAAAAGTGGAGAAGGTGGATCAGCCGCAGCAGCTTGAGGATCTGAGGCATGGAGTCACATAGACGAAACATGGACTTGTGCGATTGACGATGAAGGAGGTTCACTCGACACAGGAACCGCAAAAGTAACAGAAGCTCGGTTGAGGTCTCCGGACTGCTGGATCACTGGTTCTAACGCTGGCGTTGTCTGGGGCATCTAGCTAGCTGGTACCCTCCTGCCTGAGGTCCCGCCCCTCCTTCCAGCGGGCTTCGGTAGGACTTCTTCATCGTCGTCTGGAAGTTCAATGACATTCTGCAAAGCTACAAAAGAATCGACTACAAGAGTTTAGTCGACATCAAAAATAGTTGGCAAAATAAAGACAAGATGGCAGGAGCCGTACCCGATTTGGATGTGGCTGCGTCCCCATCTCCTCGTCATCACCATCCTTGTAAATGGAAGTCCCAGAAGTAGCAGCACTGCAAATTTTAGAATTCACTCGGTCAAATAGGAGAGTGAATCGACTGAAGATCAAACTATGCAAAAGCAAAGAGATAAAGCACAATGATTACCCAGACGCGACGGGGATGACCACTTTGATCTTAGGCAAGGCCTTCCGAGGCTTTGAGGGCGCTACCTTGAGCTGTTTCGGAGCCTTTTCAGTCGGAATGGGAGAAGAAGTCCGAGTGCGCTTTGAAGTATGCGTGCTTGGTGCAACCGCTTTACTGCACCCAACCGCTGGGTCGTGCGTCTGCTTGGAGCGTCGTTCGGAACGAGGCAGTGATTCGACTTCCTCACCACTGCTCGAGTCGTCGTCGTCATCATCGCTTTCATCTTCAGATCTATAGTCGACACTCTCGCCTCCGCTCGCCTCTCCCTCCTGGACCTGCTCCCCATTCGGCATAGAGTACATCTCAGTATAGATCTGCAAGGAAAAGGAGTACACAAACATCAGTTAGGTTCAAGGATAACTAAGAATCGAGACCAAGAAGACACTTGACAATAAAGGTCATACCTTGTTTGGTTCATTGGCGGCGTCGAGTGGCGGAACCCTCCTAGACCCCCTTGGGTTGTCTTTTTTTCCGGTGATGCCCTGCAACCATTGTGCCACTGTCTCCTCGGTAACCTCCTCCGGGTGGATCCGGGTGGTGTCTTCAATACCCGAGTACATCCACATGGGATGATCGCGAGCCTGAAGTGGCTGGATGCGTCGACTGAGAAACACCTCAAGCAGATCCATGCCAGTCACACCGTCACGGACTAGTTGGACTACATGTTCGACTAACATATTCACCTCTACTTTCTCTGCTGGAGTCACTTTCAAAGGAGAGGGTAGTTGGACTCAGTCCATGGAGAAGGGAGGAAGTCCAGTCGACTGACCAGGAGTCGGTTGGTCTTTACAGTAAAACCAAGTCGACTGCCGCCCTCTAACTGAATCGGGAAGTGTCATAGCTGGAAAAGTGCTCCTACCCCTCATCTGAATTCCTAGACCTCCGCACATCTGGATCACGTGGGTCCTCTCATCACTCGGATTAGCCTTTTTTTACAGACTGGGAGCGACAGGTAAAGATGTGTTTGAAGAGACCCCAATGCGGTCGATAGCCCAGAAAATTCTCACACATGGAAACAAACGCGGTGAGATATGTGATGGTGTTGGGGGAAAAGTGGTGAAGTTGGGCTCCAAAGAAGTTCAGGAAACCCCAGAAAAAAGGATGAGGAGGCAGAGAAAAACCGCGGTCAACATGAGTCGCAAGAAGGACGCACTCACCCTCTTGTGGCTGCGGCTCGGACTCATTCCCTGGCAACCGCCAGGACCCGTGGGCAATCAAGCCCCCGTTAACCAGATCCTCCATGTCCTCCTTTTGAATCGTGGATCAGATCCAGTCGTCCTGGATCCAACCAGGCGGCAGGCCAGGCCTCGATGACGATCCGCCCCGACTCGACTTCTTTCCCTTCGACGCTGCTGTCGCCTTATTCGCGCGCTCCAGGGCCGCTGTATTGTCTTTCCCCATCGCAGTAGGTTGCGTGCAGACGGGGCGGCGGTGAGGGAAAATGCAGTGGAGAAGCAGAGGAGGAAGGAGGGGATCGAGGCGCACTATGCAAAACACAGCGACACAGAGACCTTATATAGTCTTACTTCCGAGTGGCTGACTGGTGGACCCAAGCAATCCTGTCAAATACTGCAACATTCGGACGGTCAGTACGTGGCGAAAAAGGCGGTGCAAGGATCGAGGCATCCCTACCTAATCCGTCCCGTTTACTGCGGTGCCTTTCGTCCCACACGCTTCCCCAAATTTTCCCATGAGATCTGGGAACAACAGTGCAACCGGTTGCTCTCAAGATTTCATGCCGTTCCAGCATTCGGAACGTATCTGCATAAAGTTCACTCAACAAAATCTAAATGGATCAAGGCGAGTGAGAATGGAATCAAAAGTTTTAGTGTGGTTCATCGACCCAGGTAAAATGCCCCTGAAAGCATAAAATTCGGGTCGGAATCATCTTCAACCCCTTTTCCACTCGGACCCCGATCCATTCGGGGGCTAATGACGATGACATGTACCTAGGGTAGGGTAACGGGCCTGACCTAGACACCCTTCCCAAGCACACTGCCCTAAAGTCAAAGACATCCAAAGCACATCAACATCCACCGACTGTAATCACCTCAGAGTATAACCCACTCGACCAAAAGCATTTCACTTGGATAACCCAATTCCATTCGACGAGGATATACTCACTCGACCACTTCAGGAATCACTCGGAGTACAGAAGATCTAAAGTCACTTAGGACGGCAACGGTCAGGCGTTCACCACGTAGTCTTAATGGTCATTTATATGTCTTTATTACTGGCGTTATTAGTAACATCTGCCCTTTACGTACATTGAACCCCTTGTAACGTGGGCTGGCTGGGGTCCTGGCGCACTCTATATAAGCCACGCCCCTCCAGTGGCACAAGGGTTCGCGCCCCCTGTAACTTCACGCATAATCCAGTCGACCACCTCAGGGCACCGAGACGTAGGCTTTTACTTCTTCCGGGAAGGGCCTGAACTCGTAAATCTTGCGTGCACAACTTCACCGTAGCTAGGATCTTGCCTCTTCCTACGTACCCCCTATTCTACTCTCGGATTTAGAACCATGACAGGCGCGCCCCCTCCTCCTTGTCCTATTCGGACACCCTAGGAGGGGGCGTGCGCCAGCCCCCGCGAGCTTCCCTCTCTCTCTCTCTCTCTCTCTCTCTCTCTCTCTCTCTTAGGCCCATGTAGGCCCAACACTTCCTCGGGGGGTTCCGCTAACCCCTCAGTACTCTGGTAAAATACCCGAACCACTCAAAACCATTCCGATGTCCAAATACTACCTTCAAATATAGGAATCTTTACCTCTCGACCACTTCGAGACTCCCCGTCATGTCCGTGATCTCATCCGGGACTCCGAACAAACTTCGGTCACCAAAACACATAACTCATAATACAAATCGTCATCAAACGTTAAGCGTGCGGACCCTACGGGTTTGAGAACTATGTAGTCATGACCGAGACACATCTCCGGTCAATAACCAATAGAGGAACTTGGATGCTCATATTGGTTCCTACTACATATTCTACGAAGATCTTTATCGGTCAAACCGCATAACGACATACGTCATTCCCTTTGTCATCGGTATGTTACATGCCCGAGATTCGATCGTCGGTATCCTCGTACCTAGTTCAACCTCATTACCGGCAAGTCTCTTTACTCGTTCCGTAATGCATCATCCTGCAACTAACTCATTAGTCACATTGCTTGCAAGGCTTATAGTGATGTGCATTACCGAGAGGGCCCAGAGATACATCTTCGATACACGGAGTGAGAAATCCTAATCTTGATCTATGCCAACTCAACAAACACCTTTGGAGACACCTATAGAGCATCTTTGTAATCACCCAGTTACGTTGTGACGTTTGATAGTACACAAGGTGTAGCTCCGGTATTCGTAAGTTGCACAATCTCATAGTTAGAGGAATATGTATAAGTCATGAAGAAAGCAATAGCAAAAAA
>LR880972.1:707532433-707546152 GCA_904067115.1 Aegilops sharonensis | reverse complement strand
TGCTTGCAAGGCTTATAGTGATGTGCATTACCGAGAGGGCCCAGAGATACATCTTCGATACACGGAGTGAGAAATCCTAATCTTGATCTATGCCAACTCAACAAACACCTTTGGAGACACCTATAGAGCATCTTTGTAATCACCCAGTTACGTTGTGACGTTTGATAGTACACAAGGTGTAGCTCCGGTATTCGTAAGTTGCACAATCTCATAGTTAGAGGAATATGTATAAGTCATGAAGAAAGCAATAGCAAAAAATATAAATGATCATAATTCTAAGCTAACGGATGGGTCATGTCCATCACATCATTCTCTAATGATGTGATTCCGTTCATCAAATGACAACACATGTCTATGGTCAGGAAACTTAACCATCTTTGATTAACGAGCTAGTCAAGTAGAGGCATACTAGGGATGCTTTGTTTTGTCTATGTATTCACACATGTACTAAGTTTCCGGTTAATACAATTTTAGCATGAATAATAAACATTTATCATGATATAAGGAAATATAAATAACAACTTTATGATTGCCTCTAGGGAATATTTCCTTCAGTCTCCCACTTGCACTAGAGTCGATAATCTAGATTACATAGTAATGATTCTAACACCCAAGGAGTCTTGGTGCTGATCATGTTTTGCTCGTGGAAGAGGCTTAGTCAATGGGTCTCCAACATTCAGATCCATAAGTTATTTTGCAAATCTTTATGTCTCCCTCCTTGACTTGATTACAGATGGAATTGAAGCATCTCTTGATATGTTTGGATCTCTTGTGAAATCTGGATTCCTTCGCCAAGGCAATTGCTCCAATATTGTCACAAAAGATTTTCATTGGACCCGATGCACTAGGTATTACACCTAGATCGGATATTAACTCCTTCATCCAGACTCCTTCATTTGCTGCTTCCGAAGGAGCTATGTACTCCGCTTCACACGTAGATCCCGCCACAACGCTCTGCTTGGAACTGCATCAACTAACAGCTCAACCATTCAATATAAATACATATCCGGTTTGTGACTTAGAGTCATCCGGATCAGTGTCAAAGCATGCATCAATGTACCATTTACGACAAGCTCTTTTGCACCTCCATAAACGAGAAACATATCCTTAGTCCTTTTCAGGTATTTCAGGATGTTCTTGACCACTGTCCAGTGATCCATTCCTGGATTACTTTGGTACCTGCCTGCTAAACTTATAGCAAGGCATACATCAGGTCTGGTACACAGCACTTCATACATGATAGAACCTATGGCTGAGGCATAGGGAATGGCTTTCATTTTCTCTCTATCTTCTGCAGTGGTCGGGCATTGAGTCTGACTCAACTTCACACCTTGTAGCATAGGAAGAACCCTTTCTTTGACTGATCCATTTTGAATTTCTTCAAGACTTTATCAAGGTATGTGCTTTGTGAAAGTCCAATTAAACGTCTTGATATATCTCTATAGATCTTGATGCCCAATATATAAGCAGCTTCCCCGAGGTCTTTCATTGAAAAATTCTTATTCAAGTATCCTTTTATGCTATCCAGAAATTTTGTATTATTTCCAATCAACAATATGTCATCCACATATAATATTAGAAATGCTATAGAGCTCCCACTCACTTTCTTGTAAATACAGGTTTCTCCAAATGTCTGTATAAAACCATATGCTTTGATCACACTATCAAAGCGTATATTCCAACTCCGAGAGGCTTGCACCAGTCCATAAATGGATCGCTGGAGCTTGCTTTGTTAGAACCTTTAGGATCGACAAAACCTTATGGTTGCATCATATACAACTCTTCTTTAAGATATCCATTAAGGAATGCAGTTTTGACATCCATTTGCCAAATTTCATAATCATAAAATGCGGCAATTGTTAACATGATTTGGATAGACTTAAGCATCGCTACGGGTGAGAAGGTCTCATCGTAGTCAACTCCTTGAACTTGTCAAAAACCTTTCGCAACAATTCGAGCTTTGTGGACAGTAACATTACCATCAGTGTCAGTCTTCTTCTTGAAGATCCATTTATTATCTATGGCTTGCCGATCATCGGGCAAGTCAACCAGAGTCCACACTTTGTACTCATACATGGATCCCATCTTAGATTTCATGGCCTCAAGCTATTTTGCGGAATCTGGGCTCATCATCGCTTCCTCATAGTTCGTAGGTTCATCATGCTCTAGTAACATGACTTCCAGAACAAGATTACCATACCACTCTAGTGCGGACCGTACTCTAGTTGACCTATGAGGTTCGGTAGTAACTTGATCTCAAGTTTCATGATCATCATCATTAGCTTCCTCACTAATTGGTGTAGCAATCACTGGAACTGATTTCTGTGGTGAACTACTTTCCAATTCTAGAGAAGGTACAATTACCTCATCAAGTTCTACTTTCCTCCCACTCATTTCTTTCGAGAGAAACTCCTTCTCTAGAAAGGATCCATTCTTAGAAACGAATATCTTGCCTTCGGATCTGTGATAGAAGGTGTACCCAACAGTCTCCTTTGGGTATGCTATGAAGACACATTTCTCCGATTTGGGTTCGAGCTTATCAGGTTGAAGCTTTTTCACATAAGCATCGCAGCCCCAAACTTTAAGAAATGACATCTTAGGTTACTTGCCAAACCACAGTTCATATGGTGTCGTCTTGATACGTCTCCAACGTATCTACAATTTTTGATTATTCCATGCCGTTTTATTATCAATCTTGGATGTTTTATAATCATTTTATAGTCATTTTATATCATTTTTGGTACTAACCTATTGACATAGTGCCAAGTGCCAGTTGCTGTTTTTTCCATGGTTTTTACATCGCAGAAAATCCTTATCACACGGAGTCCAAATGCCACGAAACTTTACGAAGATTTTTATGTACTAGAAGGAAGATATTGGGCCCTGGTTACACCTGGGGGGAGTCCTGACGAGGGGACAACCCACCAAGGCGCGCCAGGAGGCCCAGGCGCGCCCTGGTGGGTTGTGCCCACCTCGGGTACCCCCGGACCGCCTCTTTGCTCTATAAATACCCCAAAAATACTAGAAGCATCGACGAAATATTCATCCAGCCGCCGCAGAGTCCAGAACCACCAGATCCAATCTAGACACCATCTCGGATAGGGTTCACCACCTCCATTGGTGCCTCTCCGATGATGCGTGAGTAGTTCTTTGTAGACCTTCGGGTCCATAGTTAGTAGCTAGACAGCTTTCTCTCTCTCTCTCTCTCTCTCTCTCTCTCTCTCTCTCTCTCTCTCTCTCTCTCTCTCTCTCTCTCTCTCGCTGACTTTCAATACAATGGTCTCTTGGAGATCCATATGATGTAACTCTTTTTGCAGTGTGTTTGTTGGGATCTGATGGACTTTGAGTTTATGATCAGTCATATCTTTTTATATCCATGAAATTTA
Source organism: Aegilops sharonensis (assembly GCA_904067115.1). NCBI lineage: Eukaryota > Viridiplantae > Streptophyta > Magnoliopsida > Poales > Poaceae > Aegilops > Aegilops sharonensis. The sequence continues at coordinate 707,542,766 of LR880972.1, read as the reverse complement.
TTTGAGTCTCTTTTATCTCTTATATGCATGATCTCTTATAGCCTCGTATTTCTTCTCCAATATTCGGGTTTTGTTTGGCCAACTTGATCTATTTATCTTGCAATGGGAAGAGGTGCCCGGTAGTGGGTTCGATCTTACGCTGCTTGATCCCAGTGAAAGAAAGGGAACCGACACGTATGTATCGTTGCTACTAAGGATAAAAAGATGGGATCTATATCTAACACAATAGATAAATGGATCTTGTCTACATCATGTCATCATTCTTATTGCATTACTCTATTTTTCCATGAACTTAATACACTAGATGCATGCTGGATAGCGGTCGATGTGTGGAGTAATAGTAGTAGATGCAGGCAGGAGTCGGTCTACTAATCTTGTACGTGATGCCTATGTAATGATCATTGCCTGGATATCGTCATAATTATTTGTGGTTCTATCAATTGCCCAACACTAATTTGTTTACCCACCGTTTGCTATCTTTCTCGAGAGAAGCCACTAGTGAAACCTACGGCCCCCGTGTCTTCTTTCTCATATATTTGCTTGCGATCTACTTTTCCTTTGCATTTTTATTCAGATCTATTAAACCAAAAATACAAAAATACCTTGCTGCAATTTTTCCTTATTTATTTTATTTGGCGTTCGATCTATCAATTTACTACAAAATTATCTCACGCCCGTTTGCATATCTTCAGGTGCCGTACCCCGGAAGGGATTGACAACATTTTTAACATGTCGGGTTGCGAGGATTTGTTATCTGTGTGCAGGGGCTGTTTACGTTGTGTTGTTTGGTTCTCCTACTGGTTCGATAACCTTGGTTTCATATCCGAGGGAAATACCTACCGCCGCTGTGCTGCATCATCCCTTCCTCTTTGGAAAAAAAAACCCGACGTAGCTTCAAGTGACATCAAAAAAGAATTTTTGGCGCCGTTGCCGGGGAGGATCTTCAACATATACCAGGTTCCTAATCACAAATCTCATCTCCTCGCAATTTACATTATTTTCCATTTGCCTCTCGTTTTCATCTCCCCCACTTCACAAAAACTTGCCGTTTTATTCGCCCTCTTTTTCGTTCGCCTTTTTCTCATCAGATCTTTTGTTTGCTTGTGTTGCCATGTGCCTTCTATATGCTTGCATCTTCGCTTGCTAAAAATCTATTTATATGGATCCTCATCCACTTGCTAATCTTTTTAAAAGATCCAATCACGATGAATCAATTGCTAGTGAGTTGTGTGCACTAAATTATCTTTATGAAGTTTTGCTTGAGATTCGTGAATCTGAAAATTGTGATGAAGAAATTTATGAAGTGATTCGTGATAGCTCCTTGAATGAAAAGTATGATTGCAATGATTTTACTATAAATTCTATTAATGTCAATTGTGCTAATAATATGCATAACCCCAAGCTTGGGATGCTAATTTTGATATGTCCACTACTTATTGCAATGATCATGATTGGGGTGATTCTTCTTGTGATCTTGAAAATTTATTTAAGCGTCATGATGAATATGTTTGCGATAATATTAAAAGTGGGTTTGGAAGAGTGTCAACTTTAGCTAAAAATAATCCCACATATTTGGAGAGTGTTCAATCTTATGAAATTTTTGATAAAAGCGGGCTTGGAGAGATCATGACTTTATTTGATGATAATCCCACTATTTTGGAAGAGTGTCAACTTTGCATGCATCTGGATCATGAAGAGAATATTTTATGGGATAGTTATATTGTTGAATTTGATTATGATCCTACATGTAACTATTATGAGAGAGGAAAATATTGTTGTGGACATTTTCATGTTACTAAATTAATTCTCGTTACACTACAAAAAAATACACTTCCGTGATGATACGTGTTTGTCACAGTAGGTCACGTTTTCTGTCATGCATGTACATCCATGACAAATTTGTGATAGAATCAAGATAGTCATACCTGTGCTGTCGTAGAAGTGTTCCATGACATTACCAAAATTATCATCACGGAAGTGTCCACTTCCATGACGATAAATCGCGCGTCACATAAGTGCTTTCGTCAAGGGTGACCGACACATGGCTTCCACCATAACGGAACACAGTTAAGTTATCGGGTCCGGTTTTGGATCTGATAACCCGTTAACAGCTCGGACCAATGGGGATTTTCCACGTGTAAAATCATCATTGGCCGGAGGAAACACGTGTTGCCTCACCTTTGGGACAGATGTCATCAACTCATTGGACAGGAGGCGCCCATGATGGGTCGACACATGGGACGGCCCAACAGTGGCCCATTCCGGTGAAAAAGGCCGGCCCAGTAAAAATAGCAGGCCGGCCCATATAAGGACTACTTGTGTCAGGTCCATTTAAGCCCCGACCCATACGAGATGTGCCAATTCAGCCCGTCAACGACCCGTTAAAGATTTGACACCATTGCAGCCCATCGTCAGTTCGAGCCCGTTAACAGCCCATTATATATTTGGGCTCAATATCGGCCCGATGAGATTTTGGCCTGTTAACGGCCCATTCAGTGGATGGGCCAATTTTGACGATGTACATCTTTCGGCCTTTTAGCGACCCATTTTAAATATTGGGCTAATTTCTGGCCCGTTGTGTCTTTCAGCCTGTTGACGACCCATAAATCAGTTGGGCCATTTGTATTTAGACCTGAGTTTCGGCCTTTTAGCAACCCATTTAAGTGTTGGGCCAATTTCCGGCCCGATGTGTCTTTCAGCCTGGTGACAACCCATATATCTGTTGGGCCATTTGTAGTCGGACCTGAGTTTTGGCCTTTTAGCGACCCATTTAAGTGTTGGGCCAATTCCTCGCCCTATGTGCCTTTCAGCCTGTTAACGGACCATAAATGAGTTGGGCCATTTGTAGTCGGGCCTGAGTTTTAGCCTTTTAACGGCCCATGCCCTTCATGGTCCAATACCAGCCCGGTTTCTCTTTCGGCCTGCTAAAGGCCCGCAACACAGTTGGGCCATTTACAATACGACCTGACTTTCGGCCTCTTAGCGGCCCATGCTCTTCATGGTCCAGTACAAGTTTGCTGTCTCTTTCGGCCTGCTAAAGGCCCACAGTATAGTTGGGCCATATGTAGCCCGAACTTAGTAACGGCCTGTTAACGGCCCGTGAAATCAATTGGGCCCACCTGTTGCCTGCTTGAATGTCAGCTTGTTAACGACCCGGGAGTTAAGAGGGCTGACCATTAACTTTCGCCCTGGTAACGACCCATTAACTTAATGGGCCCACGAAACTTCATGCATGTCTTTAGGCCAAATTAGATAATTTGAGCCCATTACGACGAGCAATTATGCACAGGACCAAAACCGATCGAGCAAAGGTACGGCATACAGGGAAAAACGTTGCACATCCAGCATATATTACAAGAAATTACATCCACTGGGCAATCAAAGATTGATGCCAGTGCAAATAAATGAACAGAACCTAATGATCTACAACGTCACAATCTGCAACCTCAGCACGGATGACGCCCATAAGCATGTGGGCAAGTTCTTGCTGCTTTGCTACACTGTCTCTGAAAACATTGATCAGTTGTTGTGTCGCACGACTCTGCACCTCTGATTCCTCCACCATTTCCATCATTCCTTCAGCCATTAATTGGTTCACAAACATACATTTTTTCCGTTGCATTCGAGATAGAGGATACTGAACAGATTCAGATGGCGATTTTGGCAGGCTTGTATTATTGATAGTGGAGAGTGTCTCGACCACTGCATCATAACATAAATTAGGAAGGGAACCAAACAGATTAATCATGAGTTATTGGCATATTACCTGGCCTAGATTTATTGGAAAGAAACAATGGGGTTGCCTTGCTGTTTTCAGAGTTTGTCTTCTTATCTTCGGCGGCCTGCACCAAATTAAGACACTAGCATTGCTATCATTGGCCAAGTCAGATAATAGGAAAGCAACATTGGCACAATGAACGTTTGGGCAACTAGCCAACACCAAATTAACACAATATGGCACAGCTATCATCTGCCAGGTAAGGTAATACGAAAGCAACATTGACACAATGAATGAATGGGCAACCAGAGCAACACTACAATTCAGTAATGTGCATGATATGAGATAGTACACTCATGCAGCTCAGTATGCAAAACTACCAGGCAGTTTTCTTTACAAAAATCAACATTGGCGCCTTTAACATTTTGCTACAACTAATTTTAGATCAGACAAAGGTTGCATTCGTGCCGATTAACAAAATACATGCTGATGTAAAAAAATAGTGATATACAACAGGTACTTACATCAGCATTGGAGCACAGAGAATTCCCGCAAGATATTTTCCTCGAATACAATCCCAATGAAGGAAATCTTCTATCATTTAACCTTATTTTCTAAAAGAGAGATGGGTAAGAAACATGTAGAAAATATGATCAGAATGCTATAAAATTTCATGATGCGAGGATACGCACACGCTTCTTAGAATGGAGTAGACATTCTTTTGCTGGACTGGAGCGGACTAGTTCTTTGGCCACTGGAATCTGCTTATTATCAGTGGGAGTTGGGTTTCTCTGTGCTGGAGCAGTATCTATGCAAAATGGAGTTGGTTTATTATCTCTTGGTGTTTGGATCTTTTGCAAAGACCTGGTTTGTAACCCTTCAGATTCTAACATAGCTGTATTCCCCTTGCATGCCTTATATAGAAGAATGGTGCTTCAATTATAAACCATGCTACAGAAGAGATGGAATTGGTACTGAAGAATAGAAAGGCATGACATATTTACATGTATTCCCTCCATCCGGAAATAAATGGATGGGTCTAGGCGTATTTCAGTTCTAGATACATCCAGTTTTATCCATTTCTGTGACATGTAATCCGGACGGAGGGAGTATGATGTAAGAGCCAGGGATACGACAGGACAACACAGTAAAAAAACACTAAAAACCCACTGCAGAACCAAAGTAATCAAACACACTAATATGAGATAGTACACTCATGCCACTCAGGATGCAAAACTACCAGGCAGTTTTCCTTACAAAAATCAACATTGTGGCCTTTAATCATACATTTTGCTACAGCTAAATTTAGATCAGATAAAGGTTGGATTCACGCCGATTAACAAAATACATGCTTATGTAAAAATATAGTGATATACAACAGGTACTTACATCTGCATTGGAGTACAGAGAATTCCTGCAAGAATCTTTCCTCACAAACGATACCAGTGCCGAAATTCTTCTATCTGTTAAGCTTATTTTCTAAAAGAGAGATGGGTAAGAAACATGTAGAAAATATGATCAGCATGCTATAAAATTTCATGATGCAAGGATACGCACACGCTTCTTAGAATGGAGTTGACATATTTTTGCTGACTGGAGCGGACTAGTTCTTTGGCCACTGGAATCTGCTTATTATCAGTAGGAGTTGGGTTTCTCTGTGCTGGAGCAGTATCTATAAAAACTGGAGTTGGTTTATTATCTCCTGGCGTTTGGATCTTTTGCAAACACCTGGTTTGTAACCCTTCAGATTCTAACATAGTCGTCTTCCCCTTGCATGCCTTGTATAGAAGAATGGTGCTTCAATTATAAAACATGCTACATCAGAGAGATGGAATAGGTACTGAAGAATAGAAAGGCATGACATATTGACATGTATTTCAGTTCTAGATACATCCTTTTTTATCCATTTCGGCAACATGTAATCCGGACGGAGGGAGTATGGTGTAAGAGCTAGGGATACGACAGGACAACACAGTAAAAAAACACTAGTTGAATGTAAAACTGTATGCTAGCGGTATACGTACAGAAAAAACTAAGGCAACATACACGTGTATGATTGGGAAACTAAGATGGCATTGCAACAGAGCACTAGAACAACACTTCAATGTAAAAAAACATGGTATGGTAGATAGATGAAGTACATACTGATGAATAACAATGCATTAGATATTCAGAAGCATGATGTCCAAATTAAGCAGATGGCATTGCGATAGAGTAGAATGACAGTACTTGAATTTGAAAACATGTTATCATGAATGGAATAGGTACTGAAAAACAGGAAGGCATGACATATTTACATGCATGATCAGCATGCTAAGCACATGGCATTGCAACAGAGTAGATACACTCCAGGACATTATATGCATGTTGTACCCATATCACGGGCCAAGTTAGAGCAAGGACCTTGTGGGGTGAAGAGGATTCAACATCTTTCTTCAAGTCTTCTGAAGAACCGCCTTTACATGTTCCATCATATTGGGTATCATTGACATCAAGTTTATTGGCCTTTACATTGCTCCGTGAGGTCCTTGTGGATATATCAGTGTGTGCAATTATGTCTGACATGCATGGAAGACAACTAGTAGTTAGATTTATGTAATGAGTGCCCGTAGGAGACGACATAAATAGTAGGACTGGGGTTAACTAGCAGCAACAGGTCTCAAAAACTGAAGGGAGAACACAGATGAAAGCTGCAGAATATGTATCGTTTGTACTCGAGATTAACTAGATGGCACACAAAAGTATTAAAGAACAACATAGGTAATACTAGAAGTGGTATAATACTATAATCAGCAGCCTGTGGGATAGCATTGGTTGATGGATGATAACTATGGAACAACGTTACCTAAAGAACAAGTATCTTAGCTGAACTATGGAACAACGTTAACTCCTGAACAAGACCCGTAAGAGATCAGCATGAATATACAGTGAAATGTGATAATCTATTTTCCATGCTTAGATGAATAAAAAATCCATAAATGTTGCACACAAGTAAGATGAGGGTACAACCTATCTGGCCGCCATCCATAGGAGTGAGCATCATGTGCTGACTTGTCGATGACCCTGTAGTTGTTGTGGTTGTCCATGTCGGACACGCGCATTCGATGCAGGGAACTGTTGAGTGGGGACTATAGCTCCCTTCTGGTGTATGCTTCCCTTGTTGGAGCAGCTGCGGTGAGTCGAAAGATGGTGTGGCTGAAGATGCAGATAACGCATAATGTTAAGAACAACACATCTCTTTGATCTGAAGAAATACACTAAGAGATCAACAGCAAGGTACGAGAGTGGTCACACGTCTGTTGACTGAGACTAAATTGGGGTCACACGATTTTATTTTATTTTGGTACTGTCCGATCTAGGCCAGATGGCTTGATGGCCGTATTGTGCCTCCCAGCTGACACTGTTAGGAATCTTCCCCGAAGAGCCAGCGACCAACGGCAGAGCAGCTTGCCTCCGCCGTCCGTGGCCCCGGCCAAAACCCCGCTCCCCGCCCCACCGCACTGCCGTGGTTGCGCCACCCCCGGGCCAATCCACAAAGACTCCCCGTCATCCAGATCCGGCGGCGGCAGTACCTCCCACGCAACTCTAAAATAGCCATCTAAGCGCTGCTTCCGCGGCGAACTTGCGGCCCCGCACCCTTACGTTAGACACCAGCCAACCGGCAGCCTAGGAGCTCCGCCGCCTCGAGGGGTGCTGCTTCTCATTGGGAATCGATTGGCCCAGAATAAAAATTCAGACAACTGACGCCTAAATAAAGTGATTTGAGATGATGGTGCGACCTATATGGCGGCATGGTGAAGTAGGCAGGTCCAGCTGCCCAGTCGGTGAGGCCGGCGCGGTTGCGGTGGCCACCGGCGGTAGGGAAACAACGATGTCGCGACGGTCGACGGCTACGGGGAAGCAGCGCCGGGACTCTGGACGGATCCGAAGTTGGAGCCGCTCCGGCGCCGTGAACAACGGCGGAGGTGAATCGGCTCCGATACGGTTCACGCGACCGTCGTCGAGGCAGCTCCAGCAGCACGGAGGAAGAGGCACACCAGTGCACGACGGCAAATGGACAACGTCTCCGGCATTAGGGAGGAGGGCGGCTGTGAAATTGGTGTGGTGGGGGGTGCCATGGAGGAGGGGCTGAGGTTTCGCGGCTCGGGAGAAGGGAGCTTCCGGGGAGAAGGTGATTTGGCGCCCACGAGGTATGAATGGGGGGGGATTGGGAGGGGAGTGGAACCATGTTTTACGGACACATTTGTCTGAAATGTGAGGGGGAGTTACAGTTCTACCCCTACCTTTAGGCTTCTCGGCTTGGGTCTGTGTACTGAGGGTCGGGGATAGTAGAGTAACTTTGCTTCTCCCCAAATAGTGGGCGGGAGCGATTTCGGGCGAGGAGGGCGTGTTTTGAATATAGTGGGCGCGAGCGATTTCGGGCGAGGAGAGCGTGTTTTGAAATAGTGGGTGCGAGCTATTTTGGGCGAGGAGAGCGTATTTTGCCTACCATGGTTTATGAATTATTCGGCACATGTCATTTTGGCCGAGGAGAAGGCGCGCTTGAATGAAGTTACGAACCTAGCCTAGATGCATAACGGGCCAATTAATGCGTCTCCCACATAGGACGGTAATTTCGCGTCTCCCATTTATTTGCTCGGGCGAATTCCACCGAGCAGAGGATGTTTAACGGTTCGTTCAAAATTTGGGAGAATGAGCATTCACGTCTACCTTATCAAGTCGATTCAAATCAAATTTAGAAATATTAGCTTGCCACTTCTTTTTTGGATGGAGAGATGATGCTCGGGAGTAATGTGTTTTTACATGCTCGTTGCTAGCGATTTACTATATGACAAATAGTTGACCCACTCAAAAACGGGAATCAAACCCAAAATGAAATATCTCGATTCAATGAAATAGCTCGTTCACCAGGTCAAATAGTGAACTAAATCCAAAATTGAACACCTCAATCGAATAGCATGTTGTACAGTATTATAGTACTCCATGAACATGTTGAAAGTCAAATTAATGAACTTATTTGATATACGCATATATCCGTTCATGTGTGGATTGCAAACATGATGTTCTCCAATTTAAATATTTGAATGCAAGTTTATATCGAAACATGGTTTATATCAGTCTTTGATGCATAAAACGCGACCTCCCCCTCTCCCGGACTCCCGCTCTCTCTCTCTCTCGCCGACAATCTTCAATTCTGTCGCACGCATCCAACACACAAACCTTGTTGGTCCTCTCTCTTTCTCTTTATCTCTCTCTCTCTTTCTCTTTGTGTGTGTGGGGGGGGGGGTCTTTCTAGTTCACATGCATATATACTCCATCTATAGGTATCTCTCGCACACTATGTATGATTCTCTAGTCCAAGCTAGATATCTTGGGTGCACTCATCGTACGCACACAAATTCCTTGGCTCGTTGCCCGTAACTCTCTCACGCACCACTCTGTCGTCTCGGAGCTTTTCCCCCTCTCTCTCAAACTCTCCATCTACCTGGGTCACACATACACATGCATATGTCACTCACACTCGATAGGCCCATCTAAAACTCTATCTCTCTCCCTCGTTCTCTCTCCATCTCACACGCACACACACACAATCTCATGCCTAGCTAGCCAAGTATGATGGTCTCTCACTCAATTGTAGGCACACGCAGTCCCCCCTATATGTATATGACTAGCTAATCTTAGTCTCCATCACAAACATGTGCATGGTCTATCTCGATTTCTCTCGGGGCATCTTTCTATCGCGCACGCACCTCCCTCGATCTCCCACCCATATAGTCCCCTCACGATCTCGAGAGGGTCTCTCTATCACAAACACACCCTCTCACCCTCCCCATGCGTCCATGTTCTCCATGTGTCCCTCTCGATCTTTGTTCCTTGTTGGCCAGACCTCTATTGGACATGTGCTATAGGGGTGTCTCTCTCCGTTGCAAACAATCACGCACTAGCTATATTCATGTATCTCCTCGCCTCGCTTTTCTATCTCGGAGATGGATGCGTGATATGTTCGCCTAAGAAACGAAAAAACACACTCTCTCTCTAATTTATTGTTTGTTGTCACTTTCTCTTTCACACACATACTCTTTTTTCACACATACTCATTCTCCTTCACACGCACTTGATCTCTCTCGACTTAGGCACTCTCCTCGGTCCATAGCATATTGATTTATTGAAAAGTCAAACATCACAAAGTTTTACCATGTACGTGGAGAAAAACAATTACATCTGGAACGGCAAACATATACCATTAGATTCACCACGAGATGTAGTTTCGTATGATGTATCTTTGGTATTGAAGATATAAATAACATTTGTGTAAACCTGATCAAAGTTTCCAAAGTTTGACTTCTAAGAAAATTACATGCACTGCATTATCGAGCAGATGGAATATCTCTTTCCCCCTCTCAGCTATCTGACGCACCACTCAGCCTTATCGGGGCTCCTCAATCTCTCTCAAACTTTATATCTCCCTAGTTCACACATACACATGTTTCACTCGCGCTATACATATAGACCCATCCAACACTCTCCGCCCTTGTTCTCTCTCTATGTGACACGCACCCCCCTAATAAGTACCATAATCCCTCACTCCATCATAGACGCAAGCACTCCCCCACC
>LR880972.1:707484760-707496234 GCA_904067115.1 Aegilops sharonensis | reverse complement strand
ACGCCACCGCCTACGACGACTACTACTCCGGAGGTGCCTACTACTACGTGCAGCCCGCTGACGACGACCAGGAGTGACCTAGGAGGATCCCAGGCAGGAGGCCTGCTCCTCTTTCGATCTGTATCTCAGTTTGTGCTAGCCTTCTTAAGGCAAAACTTGTTTAACTTATGTCTGTACTCAGATATTGTTGCTTCCGCTGACTCGTCTATGATCGAGCACTTGTATTCGAGCCCTCGAGGCCCCTGGCTTGTATTATGATGCTTGTATGACTTATTTTATTTGTAGAGTTGTGTTGTGATATCTTCCCGTGAGTCCTTGATCTTGATCGTACACATTTGCGTGCATGATTAGTGTACGATTGAATCGAGGGCGTCACAGCGATGAAGAACTGTTGAAACTACATATCAAACCGAAATACAAGTTGCAAAGAACCGGCATCCGACCTTCACGGAACCGGACGAGGTGACATGGAGTGACTGGGTGGGTTCGCGATGAAGAACCTTGAAACTACACTTTGAACCGAAATACGAGTTGCAAAGAACCAGCATCCGACCTTGACGGAACCGGACAAGGTGACATGGAGTGAGTGGGTGGGCTCGCGATGAAGAACCTCCGAAACTACACATTGAAACGAACTAAGAGTAGCAAAGAACCGGCATCCGACCTTCATGGAACCGGACGAGGTGACATGGAGTGAGTGGGTGGGTCTGCGATGAAGAACCGCAAGCTCGCCGCTGCTCTGCCCGTGCGGAACGACATGTGCGCAGCCTAGCAGTCGACAGCGGCGAGCAGAAGGTGGTAGAGGGGGGGGGGGGCTAAGCGCATTTCATCAACAATTTGAACTAACCGGTCGAACTTCATGCAAAGAGATGGATTTTATTAAAGTTTGGATATAATTTACGTAAAAAGACTATTTTTTGACCGCTTTACTGAAAAATAAAAAAACCTATACCAGACGACCACCTCATACGCATGGGCACCCTATCCTGCCATAACGGCATCGTCGTTGTCGTCATCCATCTAGCAGCACAAGGCTGCCAGAGGGCCGCGGTAACAATGTCAGGCGGTTGCCTGCCGCTCCACCTCCTCTTGTGCAGTGTGGAGGACCACCTTAGCCACTGCCGTTGACGCCGGTGGAGCCCTAGCGGCGGCTTTCCCCCTACGGGCGTTGGCAGAGTAGTCGCTAAGCTACCACTCCTCGCTGATCTTGGTGAGCTCACCGTTAAGGTGGCAGCAACGCCTGGCCTCAGTCTCCACGGCGGTGACCGAGTGATCGAACGCCCATGTGGTGGCGAGGTCAGGGTTGTTGTGAACCCATTTTGGCGCCAGGTCTGTCTTGGTGAATGCGGAACGGCGACCAACATTGCATCAGTCGTACCTCGCCAGTTGCCTCGCCACGCGCTCCGCCTCGAATACCATGGCCCTCAAGCCGGAGGCACCGCCATAACCGCCTCCTCCAAGGTAGTGGAGGAGGCGCCACATGCCTTTGTGATTGCGGGCGGATGCTCCTCCTTATCGGGCGCGGTGCCGGCGTCGTGGCGACGAGGGCCCATCAATCCGCGCGTACTGGCTGTGCGGCTGGGGGCGATGCCGCCTCGTCCTTGACGCGGTGGAGGCGCTGGGTCAAATCGCCTCCCTCTTCATGCGGCCTCCAATGTGGAGGCCGCAGTTCCGTGGCGAGGATGCCTGTTCATCCATATAACCTGTCGGAGTGGGGACGTCGGCTTTCGCTTCACATGTCGGGAAAAATAGGCCCCTGTCGGAGGACCACATCAGCAGCTAGCGATCGATCATGAAAATAAAGCCTAACACTAATGCGTTAGGAACGTGCACTACATGCACGAGAGACTCCCTCTCTCTCACGTTGGAGGCAAGACGACTAATTGATGGATGCTACACTGAATTTTAGTGTCAAATGGCCGTTTATGTCTGCGGCAGAGGGAAAGGATGGGCTGCAGTTTACTATGTTGGCATAGTTAGCAAACTATAATAAAATATTCAAAAGTATGAGACGTTGCCCGTATGTATATGCATAGATGGAAAGGTGAGCACTAAATGGCAAAAACGTATGCAAGCATGCCCCGAATTCACGGATGCATGGTCCAAAACTTTCAACCGAAATGCGGAATGCAGCATAAAGCACTTTTTGCTGAGACAATACTGTGCGCATGTATGAGACAAGACGGCAGCAATAAATGGGCATGCAACTGATTCCGTCGCAGCATTTCCGTCCTCGCATCATTTCCGTCGCTGCATGCAGACTCTCTCTCTCTTTCTCCATGTTGCATGCAAGCTTCTCACGCACAAAAAATTTCAGTTCTCTCCTGAACCGAACAGGCGCCATGGAATAGCTTCCAAATTAGCTGCGAAAAATAGAATACATCCATGATTTTGAACAGACCAACCTAAGCAGAGACATACTATAGAAGTATAAATCGAGTAGTACTACCATGAAGGCATGAACAGACCAACCTGCACATCTCTCCTCGGTCCCTCCACACTTCTCTAAGGCCAACTCCACCGCGCGACCCCATCCTGTCTGGCCCTGTCCGTTTGGGGCAAAAGGGACAAAGGAGGCGGCCCAGCGCGCGACGGCCCGGACCCATCCTGTCCGTTTTGTGTCCGGCCCGACCCATTTCGAGCGCAAACTTGCGCCGGGTTTGGGTCGCGGCGGACACCAAACGGACGCGCGCCTCGTCCGCTTCGGGGCCGCGTGGCAGGCGGCCACCTACCTCCCACCCGCCCACATCAATGCGCACGAGCGGGCAGCCCCACCTGTCACCCGCACGTCGAGCGGTCGCCGTCCTTCTTTAAGTGGGAAGCGTGGACGGGTCGCCGTCCACACTGCCCCACGCCACCCAGCGGCCTCCTCGAACCCCGGCAGCGCAGAAACCCTAGCCCGCCTCCTCCTCGAGCTCACCGGCCGCCCGCCTCGCCATGGGCTTCTGGAACGGCAAGGGCAAGCACGACCGCGAGGCCGGCTCCTCCTCGGGGCGCCGCCGCGGCTCCGTGAAGAAGGAGGAGCCCGCGTCTCCGCCGCGCTCCTCCCGTCGAGCCCCCGCGTCTCCGCCGCGCTCCTCCCGTCGAGCCCCCGCGCCGGCCCCCTTCACCATTGCCCCTCGGCCCTCCGGCGAGCGCGACCGGCAGTACATCTGCGCGGACGTGTGCCGGAGGTACTGGGAGACGAGGACGCCGGTCCCGTGGAGCGACGCCCACCTCCCCAACGGGTGGCACCTCTCCGCGGACCGGGTCCCCATCCCGCCAGTGCCGGCGACCGGCCGTGCACGGCGCGATGAGATCAACCGCCGCCGCCGCCTCCTCCCTGACGACCTGTACTACGACCACAGGTACGCCCCCGACTCGCCGCTCTGGGACACATGGCTCCAGGACGAGCAAGACGTGCGGCGCGCGTCCTACTTCGCCGGCACCGTGTCGGGGCCGCGGAGGCCACGTGCAGAGCCACGCGGGCGTACGCGGGTGCGCGGCCTGACGCCCACGCCGTCGCCTTCCCCGTCTCCGTCGCCCCCTCCCCCCTCCTCGCATGACAGCGGAGGAGGAGGCCCGTCTCTTGCAGCGTGTCATGGACGACTCCATGAACACGCACGACGAGCGGCAGTGGGGCGGCCTGGAGGAGGCCATGGCCCTCTCTGCCGCCGGGGACGTCGCCTTCCCAGAGCTGCAGATAGCTGCCGTCAAGGAGGAGGCGATGGAGGAGGACCCGCCGGCCGCGTTCCCGCAGCTGCTGGGCCAGGGGTGGGGCTGGTCCTGCACTGCTCCGGAGATGGCTGCCGGCGTGGGCGTGAACTGGTGCCCCACTCCCCTGCGGTCACCGGAGCGGGAGGCGTCGCCACGGGAGGAGGTGGTGCAGGCACCTCCGGCCGTCCAGCCCGCCCACGCACCGCCGGCCCACCTGTGGACGCCGCCGGCCTACGTCGACCTCGTCAGCGACGACGACGACACCGGCAGCCAGTGAAGACGGCGACGGCCACGACACCGACGGGCGCGGCAGGAGCGCGCGGGAGGAGTTTTTTTTTATTTTCTTATTATGTTAATTATGAATCTGGGCCTTTTAAGTGGCCGTTGAAACTGGGCCGTTTTGTGGCCAACCCATATATATGTTTTATGTTTTTTTAAATGCGTTTATTTGCTTTTTTAGTTATTTAATTATTATTTTTAATCCCGTCCATCCCGGACACGATTTGGGGTGCGGCCGTGCGGTGGGCGCACGCACGACCCAATGGACACAGCCGGACACGGACGTACCCATCGGCGCCCCAAAGGGACAGATTCGGCCCAATCCGAACGTCCGTTTGGGGTCGCACGGTGGAGTTGGCCTAACTCGACATGAGCATGCAATGGATCATGGTCCGACGCGAGATCACTGTCCTTCGTATGGAGGCCGACCAGTCGCAAGCACGCCGGCCACCACGAGGACACCACTAGCTGGAAGCAGACCCGTCGTTCCTGAGCATGACTCTGACCGCGGGCCGACCACAGCGAGGACTCCACTGGCTGTGAGCACGATTCCGGTCACGACCAGATCGACCGCCGCGAGGATGCTACTGGCCAGTTGCACGCCGACCGCCACCAGCCCCGCGCGTGGGGGCGCTGCTCTCCACAAAATCGTTGCCCTCCATGACCGCCGCGAGCACACCACCGTCCATAAGACGGTTGTCTTCCGCGTGCAGGGCTCCGCCGCGAGCGGGGCGCATGACGAATACGAACAGGGAGGAGGCGAAGTGGTAAGATTACAGAGCATTGCGGTCCAAGTAGTGGAGGGGCACTGATGGTTGCTAGAAATAGTACATTAAAATTCAGGTTTTAATTCCATCTGATCTCCTTCTATTAAAACTTCATAATTATTTCTGTGTGAATTTGTCCAAGCAAGTTTACGGGCTAAGGCTCGGACGCTAGGTACATCCGGACATGCATCAGCTGGCTTGATCCACTAGCATCAATGAATCAATCAGGTAATATGATATGTGCGTGTACTGTGACCATGCGTTAGCACCAGATGTGCTTTAGGTCCATGCAATCTTGGACCTTGTGGGTGATAGGCAGATGCTAACTGACCATCTATGCTATGGTCAGAAGAAAGTGGCAGGATTCACATGCCAAAATTAGCATACTATTGCCGGAACCTTTAGTAAATGAGTATTTAAATAGGTTTGCCAAAATAGCACACTGACGATCCATGCCACCTACAAAAGTTTGCTGCATACTTGCTCTCATTGAGTCTGAAAATGCAGAGACTAGGTTGCCGTTTCTGGACACTGCATCCATAAAGTTCTAGCTCACTTTTCCACTCAAGTCATGGCGATATTCAATAAATCATTAAATCAGAACCTTATCTGTCCAAAGGTGCGAATCTTGATGCATATGAACGGTTCTGATAACCACCACCCTAACAAGTGTTGATAGCAAATCCATGCTATATATATGAATGTGTAATCTGAAAGATAGCAGTCGTCGGCTTCAGCCCCCACGCAAACAATGCGGGGGTGTTCGCAAAAAAAAATGCATAATCACACTTGATCCAACGTCTTGGTCCATGAAGGAGGTGATGGCACGTCGAACTAGGCAACCGGACTATATAGCTGTAACACTTTCGCTTAGCCATGGGAATTAATGTTGGGGCTACTATGTAGCCCCTGGTACATTTCGCGTGTATTCGAATACGGGCGCGTGTGTACATGACCGGGCAACGGTCCTTCGTTAATGCGGAGGAATACTAAAGATTCCGATAAGTCTTCGAGTGGTTGAACAGTCTCTCGCTATATCATGGCAGTCAGTTTTCGGCTTTCTCTACTGAGGTGCTCGTCCGAAATAACCAGGGCACAATTGCAGTAGTTCTCCTTTGGCCACCTTAGCCGATAGTAACGAAACGTAAGGCGGCAAACCCAGGAGCCGGGCAAACCCAACATTTGACCAAAGACATGATTCGGAGCTGCTGCATATAAGGCCAAACTCGTGACGCCGAACACTCCCGAGGGTATTCGGACTTTATAATAGTCGATGGGCTCAAGAATGCCCATTCGTTATAAACCCTGTGTTTCCAGGTACATGCGTTAATCTGTCGTGGCGAGATGCCAAAAACAGCAGTATCCTCTATGGGTATGGAACCCATGGGATGGTTGAACAACAATAGGCAATAAAAAGGTTTACACAGGGGCTTAATCTAAAAAGAAACCTGCTGAACGGGGCCCTGCTGCACGTCTGTGCCTTTGTCTCCGTTGTGCCGTATCCTGGAAGGGTATCGGGCGAATGTTGTCTGTGAAAAAAAGGAAAACTCGTAGAAGAGTGCAACATAAGTATGTGGTGGATAATAAAAGTGTAAGATGTTGGCCTGTCCCTAAGGTTGAGACAACTGTGGGACTATGTTAAATATTTATAGCCCCTGGTATCCATCCTGGGATTATATATACGGTGCCCTGGTTCGATTTTATCTGGGCGACCGGACTCGTCTAGCCAAGTCTGTGGCCTTTAATGACCAGTCATGTTTTCTTAAGTTGGAGGCCGTTTATAGTCCGGCCGCGAGGGCCGTCGCGTGTTCCTCTGCGCGTGACGAGCACTCTGTTGGTCCGCTAACGGTGATGACGCCACATGGACCGGGCATCTTCAGTGTAAGGTAGCCATAGTGCGGCAATGCGTTGAAGCGGGCGAAGGCCGTTCTTCCGAGCACTGCGTGATAGTCGCTTTGGAAGGGTGCGATGATGAAGAGTAGTTCTTCGCTTCTGGAGTTGCCTGGCAAGCCGAATGTTACCTCCAGTGCGACGGAGCCCCTGCTGTGGGCTTCAACGCCTGGTATAACCCCTTCAAAGGTGGTGTTGCTTTGGTTAATTCTGGATGGGTCTATCCCCATCCTGCGGACAGTGCCCTCATATATTAAATTGAGACTGCTGCCGCCGTCCATAAGGACGCGGGTGAGACGGTATCCGTCGATTATCGGGTCAAGCACCAAGGCTTTTGATCCTCCGCGCCGAATACTAGTTCGGTTATCCAAGTTATCGGAAGTGATCGGATAAGGCATCCAGTGGTTAGGTGTGAGGACGATGGGCTCTATGTCGATCGCGTCTCGATGCGCGCGTTCGTGCCTCCTCATGGATGTGTGAGTCGCGTGGATCATGTTCACTGTTTTAACCTCTGGCGGGAATTTTTTCTGTCCTGCAGTGTTCGGCTGGCGGGGTTCATCCACGTCTTCACTTGGTGTTTCCCTTTCCTTGTGTTCGGCATTTAATTTGCCGGCCTGCTTGAAGACCCAGCACTCTCTGTGCGTGTGGTTTGCAGGTTTGTCAGGGGTGCCATGAATTTGGCATAGTCTATCTAGGACTCTATTCAGACCGGACGGTCCCTCTTTGCTGCCTTTAGATGGCTTGTTTTGCTGATTAGGTCGAGAGCCCCTGAATTCGGCATTAACCGTCGTGTTATCTGGGCTCTCTTCCTTGTTTTGGCGTTTTTTTATGACGTCGTGGCTTCCCATTGCCATCCCTTATTTCGGATGTGCTGGGGTCGCTGGTGCCTTTACAGGCTAGCCAGCTATCTTCTCCCGTGCAAAAGTGGGTCATGAGGCTTGTTAGGGCTGCCATTGTCCTTGGTTTTTCTTGGCCAAGGTGTCTGGCGAGCCACTCGTCACGGATGTTGTGTTTGAATGCCGCTAAGGCTTCAGCATCCGGACAATCAACAATTTGATTCTTTTTAGTGAGGAATCTGTTCCAAAACTTGCGGGCGGATTCTCCGGGCTGTTGGACTATGTGACTTAAGTCGTCAGCATCCGGAGGCCGGACATAGGTCCCTTGAAAGTTGGCCCTGAAAGCGTCCTCGAGTTCCTCCCAGCTCCCAATTGAATTTTCGGGGAGGCCTTTCAACCAGTGACGAGCTGGTCCCTTTAGCTTGAGGGGGAGGTATTTGATGGCGTGAAGGTCGTCCCCACGAGCCATATGTATGTGCAGGATAAAGTCCTCGATCCAGACCCCTGGGTCTGTCGTTCCGTCGTATGCCTCTATGTTCACAGGTTTAAAGCCCTGTGGAAATTCATGGTCCAGTACTTCATCGGTGAAGCACAGGGGGTGAGCAGCCTCTCTGTATCTGGACGTGGTGTGGCATGTCCTCGGCTGTTGTTGTGTCCGGTCTTTATTCCGGATTGGTATTTGATTGGCGTAATCGTTTTGGCGGCCGTGGTCCTTCTCCGGGGTGCGTCCTCTAGATCCATAAATGGACCTGGCCGCTCCAGCTTTCTTATTCAGGTGTTCATATGAATCGGTAGCCGCCTTGTTGCGGTTATGAAGTGGTACAGCTTCGTCGTCAAATTCCGACAGTAGCTTGCGTTTTGGATAGCTCTTTGTATGGCGATCATCACCGTATCTTTCTTCAGTGTCTAGCACTTTATTCCATCTACGGTTGAGCGTTTCCTGTGCGGCCTTGAGCCGTTGCTTCTGCTTCCTTAGACTTCTTGCGGTGGCCATGAGCTTTCTGTTGAGGTTATCTCGTTCCACGTGTTTTTCCGGGATTGCATAATTATCCGGACCGTTTTCTTGAGCTGGTTCGTTTTGATGACCTCGTTCGTCGGGATCATTGTCTTCGGGCGTCTGCTCCGAACTGTGTTCGGGGTGACCTGGTTCGTCATGCTCCATTGCTGGGTCCGTGTGGTCTTGCCTTCGGAGTTGATTGTAGTGTCGATCCCTCTAGTGCTCTTGTCACTATTTTCACTATTGCTGGACTTAGAACGGCGTCTGCGCCGTCGCTTTGGCTTTTGTCCGGGGGTTTTATCGTCCGGATTGTCGCCTTTGTCCTCCTTGGGCGTATCCACCATGTATATGTCGTGTGACGAGGGGGAAGTCCGGCGCCCCACAGATTCCGGATCTCCTCCGGCATCGTCGTCCATACCGTCGATGTCTTCGGAATCGACGTCCGGAATGTCGGTTAAATCATCGACCGTGGCTATGAAGTGGGTGGTGGGTGGGCAACGAATTTCTTCGTCGCCTGCTTCCCACTCGAACCGGACATAGTTTGGCCCAGAAACTTCTGTCAGAGAGAGAGAGAGTCTTCAATGAGTTTAGCATGTCGCCAAAGGGCGAGTGCTGAAAGATGTCCGCGGCGGTGAACTCCATTATCGGAGCCCAACCTGGCTCGGGAGTGCGCGGACCGGACTCAACATCCGGATACGAATCCGGGGGTCCAGAGTCATAGGCCTCCGTAAAGGTAAGGCCAGTGTTCGGCTCCATCGCCGATAAGTGTGCGGCCTGCGGGGTGGGGTCCAGCCCTCCGTCCCCAGGCAACGCGACATGGTCCGGATTTAAATCCGAGGCTACTGCGGGGGTGGTACCCCGAGCTTTGTCCGACATCAGGCCTAAGCCGTGCTCGTCGTGACTGTCCGGTGCTCCTGGGAGGAAAGTCTCGCCCTGGACAGCGTCGTCAATGATGATTGAAGGCGCCATCGAGCCTGACGACGAAGGCACAGAGGAACTCTCAATGAAAGCACCAATGTCGGTGTCAAAACCGGCGGATCTCAGGTAGGGGGTCCTGATCTGTGCGTCAAGACTGATGGTAACAGGAAGCAAGGGACACAGATGTTTACCCAGGTTCAGGCCCTCTCGATGGAGGTAAAACCCTACTTCCTGCTTGATTAATATTGATGATATGGGTAGTACAAGAGTAGATCTACCAAGAGATCGTAGAGGCTAAACCCTAAGAGCTAGCCTATGATGGTATGATTGTAATTATGATCGGCCTTCTAAGGACCAACCTTTCCGGTTTATATAGACACCGGAGAGGGCTAGGGTTTACATGGAGTCGGTTACAAGGAAGGAAATATAATATCCGGATCGCCAAGCTTGCCTTCCACGCCAAGGGAAGTCCCATCCGGACACGGGCCGAAGTCTTGAGTCTTGTATCTCTACGCTTCAATAGTCCGGACGTCGTACACAGTCCGGCTGTCCGGATACCCCCTAATCTAGGACTCCCTCACTGGCCCCGCAGCAAGACATCAATTGGGAAGAGATCACTCCAGCTGTTCCACGTTATGGTCTTTGAGAATGCGCCTTTCCTTGAGAGATTGCTTGTATCGGATCTAGAAGGTCCAACAAAAATCAGGGTCATTGACACGCCGAAATTGACATCGTTGGTGCACTCGTCTGCCAAATTCTCCGAACTCTTTATTGGATCCGTAATCGTTCAGGTACAACACCCATCTTCTTCTCCGTCTTCTTGAAATTCACATTTTTAAATTTCTTCTTGATGTATTTACGACCGTCTTCCAGAAAATGATTCCCACAAGCTTGACCAAGTCTATGCGCACAATGAAGATCTTGGCAATAAAATCTATCGGCCCCAATCTGGATCAAGTTGTTGGATTCCTTACATGCTTTCCGTGCACGGAGAAGCTACTCATCTAGGTGAAACTTCTTTCCTATTAGTAAACGATAATCACAACGGAGCTCAAATTTTTCATAATTTTCCCAAATTACGATGACAAGTGCAGTGTTCAAAACTGCATCTACGCACTGCACCGAAAGAAATGATTTTAGTATTTTTTTTCTCACGTGATCACCTGCATCATTTTTTTGTTGTACTACTATAGTAGCCTAGGCTAGTCATAGTGGAAAGTAACTTAGACTACTCCAGTAACTCTATGGTTACCCTAAGAGCAAGTACTACCTCCGTCCTGGTTTACTCTTCTATTTTGTAGTATCAAAATTTGACCATAGATTTAACTGAAAAAATGTTAATGCATGTCACTAAGAACTATATCGTTGGATTCGTATTTGAACATAATTTCAAATGGTGTAATTTTTGTGACATGCATTGGCATTTTCTTACGTAAATCTATGGTCAAAATTTTATACTAAATAATAGGTAGTACAAAAGTGGGCTATAACGGCCCTCCACTATGTAGGCCAAAACACGTGCCAAATTCACTTGTAAGCATTTGGCAGCGATGCCCCTCCATTGCTCACCTGGTGCCCAATCTGGATCACCTACTTTGCTCCGGTGCCAAATTAACTCACGCAATGAAAAAACACTTGTGTGGGAGAGAGAGAGAGAGGACTGAGGCAATAAAAAAACACTTGTTTGGAAGAGTGAGAGGCTGGTGTAGTTGGTTTGATTGATTTATTTATACATGTGGGTTTGTGTGCACAGCGGTGCCAACTCTCTCACATCGCGAGAGCGGTGCCAAAATCTTTTGATTTGACATCGATGCGTATTATGTGGCATACTTTTGCGAAATATGGCATCGGCCACATAGTGGAAGGCAACAAATGTCCAAGCTCTTCACGTACTCCTAGGTAAATGAGAGGAAAGAGAGAGAGAGAGAGAGAGAGAGAGAGAGAGAGAGAGAGAGAGAGAGAGAGGGAGAGAGAGAGAGAGTGAAAAAATATCACTAGCCAGCCAACCCTATCGTATGAGAGAATGATATTGGTACCTCTTGATGACACAACAATCTTATGCAGCCAGCTGCTCTAATATGTTCTCTTCTT
>LR880972.1:707449888-707484393 GCA_904067115.1 Aegilops sharonensis | reverse complement strand
AGAGAGAGAGGGAGAGAGAGAGAGAGTGAAAAAATATCACTAGCCAGCCAACCCTATCGTATGAGAGAATGATATTGGTACCTCTTGATGACACAACAATCTTATACAGCCAGCTGCTCTAATATGTTCTCTTCTTTTGCACATAAAAAAAGACCCGAAAGTGAAAAATGTGCTGCACTATAACAATCTCATCGAATGCCTTGATCTCCATCTTACAGAAATTGATTTGATCGACTACCGAGGCAGCACATATGGGATTAAATTGGCCAGGATCTTTGTTCTGGAGGCAAGTGTGCTCAAGGTAATGAGGTTTGGCATTCTTTGGCGCAACAATGAATGGCGTGCTGATCACCTCAAGCGTCTAAGCCTGAATGACAAAGTCTCCCCAAAAGCTGAATTTGTTTTTGAAAAATCAAGTGGCCAGAGACTCGAAAACTTATTTGCCCATTAGTGACTTGTCAGGGCGGTGGATTTTAGTTTGTACGATAATGTTGCATCCACCTAAAGTAACGAAAGTTCTTACGTAAACTTCCTAGTAATTCCCTCTTCGTAGGTGTAGCGTTACTCCTAACATTTGTAATATCAGTTTGAAACTTGTAATATTGTCGTGTCCTATTCCTACGTTTTCAAAATCCTGTGAATCAAACAAGTCCTGAGTTGGTGATGATGTTGTGCCTGCCATCTCTCACCAATAGCCGTCGGATCTAGATCTGACGCATACAAACCAAACTTCTCCAGTTTTGCAAAAAAATGCCCGCACTTGTTCCCTATTTACAAACAACTCCTTGTCTCTCACAATTAGCCTTATCTCCTCCCCACCACATCTAGAAAGCCATGGAAAAATTTGGCGCGAGGGCCGCTGCCGGCGCCGTCCACCCCCCAATCTTGGTGTTTCGTGCAATGCACGGGCATCTACGCACAGGAAATTATGTCGAACACAGCTAGTTGTAAGCAGGCTAGGTCTACAGCCATGATGATAGTGACTGCAGACGGTGAGGCTGACTATGGTATGCCGAACACGGTGCCTATACTCAGGTGTGATCTCCAGCGTAGCGTCTTGTCACTTCACTGTGAGGAGCAGCACGTAATAATTTGACCAACGGGTAGTACAGTGCTACTACATTGGTAGTACTACTACTACTAGCACTAGCACCACCGTCTGGATTTAGTAGTACTACCACGTCCATCTGGATTTAGTATTCGACAGGCAATATCTAGTAATGCATGTCACAAAAAATGTACTACTCCTTCTGTAAATAAATACATGGTGTATTGTTTTATTCGTATCGGTGAGATAACTTAATGTCTTTTTGCTACTTAATAGGATTACATGCAATGAACTAACCACTGCATGTGATGTTTGGTAGTCTCAAGTCATTGAAAGCATGCACGGGCACGGAGGGGGACACAGCTTCATTTACTTACTGCACCTGCCTTTGGGTGTATGACACGTGGGCCCAACGGGTGGCTGGCCAACCTGTCATACGACCAAAGGTAGGTGCAGTAGAGGGGCAAGGAGTAGATGGCCAACATGCACGTGAATTCAACGCAGTATGCACTTCTCATATAAAGGATCCCGCCAATCCAATCTACGAAATCCTATGACCACTCTAATCGCAAGATCAGTTGACTAGAAGCTAGACCCATGGAGGCGATGAGCGCGAGCATCAGCCTGCTGTGCCAGATGGTCCACGACACCGGCCTGCGGCCCGACACCGAGGAACGTCTCTAGGTAGTTCTTGAGGCCGCGAGGGCGAGGGGCCGCTTGGTCGACAACTTCGTCTCCTTTTTCGACGAGGTCCTCGTCGGCTTCCTTGACAAGTTCACCATCGACAAGAAGCTCGCGGATGACCTTGACGTACGCCTCCAGCCCACGCGCCCAGGCTCTGCGATGCCTGCCACCCTCAACGGCCTCTATGGTGACAACCTCTTCGACGCACTGGTGGCCCTGCGACTGCCCGCCGTCGTGCCGGAGAATGTCCACCTCAAGGTCGCGCTCGCCGCGCAGCATCTGGTGCAACAAGACACCATCGACATAATCACCCATGTCTACGCGCAAATCATCCACAAGGACTACTACATGCAAGAGGAGGACAATAGGACGCTGGCCTTCTTGGACCGCAGGGCAACCTTGGACGGCATTGTTAAGAAGCACATTGAGCTTGCCACCAACGCCGCTGCTCCTCACACGTCGGTTGGTGACCCGGTGCACTAGGGCGTGAGGATGTCGTTGATGGATTCGTATGTATCTTTATCTTTCCGTCAAATCCATGTAGTAGTATATGGTACTACTAGTAATTATCTTACCTTTCGCATCAACTTCATAATTTTCCTACGTACTCCATGCATGAACCGCGCCAGAACCAAACTTCTCATTACTCTAGGGAAAATCGTTATTTCTTTCTATCGGTCGCGCCATGGAGCAGAACAAAATTTTACAAGTTACAAATTCAAAAGGAAAAGCCTGCCGTGTTCGTGTGGCACCCTCACACGGTTGGTCTGGCACGCCGCTCAAGGGGGAATGCGTGCTGTGTTGCATTTTCACTTACAAGTGGGACCGCAGTTGAGCAAACCGACTATCGGCAAACCCCCACCCCGCCCACCGCGTGATAGCTGAGAAAACAGGAGGAAGAAGAGATGGTTGTAGCACAGACTCCAAAAAAATTGGTGTCAGATGGGACTCGTGTGGGTGGCGTGTGCCGTACTGCTAGACATGAATGCTAGTTATGGCCCATGCCACCCCACTATATCGAGGTGCTGGTTACGTAGAACAAATTTCCTGGAGTCTGTTCTCAGCCCTCCTTTATCTCTCTTCTCAGCCAGCCAGCAGACGCGTGGAGCCCGTCATCTGTTTTCTCATATGCGGTCCCACATGTTAGTGAAAACGCAAGAGGACCCACTGAACCTGCACATCTTTCACCTCGACGTGCTGGTGATGAAAAATAAATCCAATAAAGATCTTCGGTGGCCGCTTTTGGAGTTACTCAATAGTAGTAAGATTCTATTTACAGTTTAACCCAAGATGCACATCACGTGGCTTCAACTACCACTCTATTTCCTTGCATGACACGACCTGGATGTTGGATGTCCCATGTGTCGGCAAAAGGAGGAAGAATTCGACCAAATCTTCGGTTGTGCTCTCGGATTAGATTAGTTGTGCTAACTTGAATTTTTATTGTGTAGAATGGATGCAAGTTTTGGTATTGGGAAGAAGAGTACAACGATATATCGATAGAGCGCAATTTAGTAGATGTTCTAGCACTTTTAGCTAGCATAGAGGCTAGAGATGAGACTAGTGCACTTGTTGATATAATAGAGGCTAGACACGTCTACTTCTTAACACTCGAAGAAGAAAGAAGCACGCAGGATCGAGCCTCCGCAGATCAACAATGAATGCATCGAGAAGGCACTAATCCAACTTACAGGAGCAGTTATGGAAGTTGGATATCTTCTAAAATGTTCTTGTGGTTCTTGTTTTTCTAGTCAAAATTTTGGTGATGTATTTCCATGTACTAAAAAATCAATGATGAAAAAAAGATATGTCTTTGCAAAGAAAAATGTACGAGGCCGAGATGCATCCGCGCATTCAATGCACGGTCACCGCATTCGAGAAATGGCCCAGACACGACCCCATTGCCCTACCCAAATGGACATAATCCGGGCAAAACGGAGGTCCGTTTGGGGTCGTGCGTTGGAGTTGGCCTTAAAAGTGGGACCGCGGTTGAGGAAACCGACTATCGGCAAAACCCCTCCTCGCCCGCCAGGATGGCTGAGTTAGAGAAACGACGAGGTTGAAGAGATTGCTGTAGCATGGACTCCAACAAATATGGTGTCAGATGGAAGTCGTGCTGGTGGCCTGTGTCATACTCCTGGACGTGAATGCTTGTTCTGGCCCATGCCACCCTACTACTCCTATGAATTATAGTAGTAGTATCGAGGATTCGAGGTGCTGGTTACGTACAACGAACACATTAACATATGGCCCACCTCACACTGTGGCCAAATTTCCTGGAGTTTGTGCTAGGTTAAAAAGTGTTCTTTGTGAGGATGGGTGGCTGGTCTCAAGTTTAAAACTTGTTGTATTACATACGTAGACGTAGAGATGGTGCATCATGTGAAGCTAGTACAAATAGTGCACTATTGTTGATTGGCCTCATCCGATAACCTGTTGCAATGCACTTACAATTATGTATTCGGAAAATATTTTTTCCCTCGTCGCAGCACCCACTCAGAGAAGCGACTCGAAAGCCATTCATAAATTTAGTAAGTTTATCACAGGCATATCATTTTATTACATACAACAGGTCATCAACCCACAACGACAACGAGGATACATTATAAATACTAAAGTTTTCATCACACAATAAATAGCAAGAAATGAAATGAACTTCAACTCAACCAATCCTCGGCGTTTGAAACACTTCTTTGAACCACAAGTGATTCTCGGAATGGCCAGCTATTGTCAATCTCGAGACCAACGCAGGACTGATCATCTAGGCTGAAGTGACCTACTATATCACGACCAGGGTAGGGAACCACCGCAATGTCCGACGTATAGATACAGTTGCTTCTCATAAATGGTAGTAACGTTGTGTCAACAGCAGTTGGATCGCCTTTCACCATCATTGGATAGTTTTGTCCAAGGAAGAGCGAGCTTGCTCCAAGATTATCAATACTGTACCAGGGAGATGGTGTTGGCGCTAGCACAGTAGTATCACTACAAGAAATATGTCAACTTGTGACCTTGACTATTGGTCACTGAAAGGTCATTGTTTTTCATTTGCGACCTTTTTTTGACCAAAAACAGAGGGTCAAAAGCTGAGGGTCGTTAACTGACTATAGCGACCTTCTCTGTGAGAAGGCCGTGGACGTTTACGACCAAAATATTCCTACTGTGGCGTTTTGGTCACTAGCAACCTCCCCAGGCCACGTAGGCATCCAGCGTGGCAAGCTGATGTGGCACAAGATTCAGCCTGGTCCAATTAGGTGTTTTACACGGGCCGAGCCCATTAATTCAGCCTTTTATATATGTTTTTTCTTGTCAATTTACGCTAGCTACATGGGCCAAGCCCAGCCATTCGACCTTTTTATCTTTTTTTTCTCCCAAATTATGTTTAACCAAATGAGTCCAGCCCAATATTTTTCAGGCTTTTTTTTCCTGTCCAATCCACATTCATTTATTTTTGTTTCATTTTTTGCCCAAAATATTTGTCCAATATAATTTGATCCTTGGCCTCTTTAAGGTCCAACTCCAGCCCATTTAACGAACATTTTCAAACCAGTTTGAATAACAATATGAATCACCACCAATTAGCTGAATATTACAGAAATATCTCAAAACTCACATTCTACAAATTTCCATCACATCCGTATTTTATACAGATCCAAGCAACCTACAACATTACGTATTCAAGCATTCAGCTGCTGAAATACTCTAGAACAGGAAAGAATAAATAGAACTATCTAGTGCTTCACAAAAAGAAAACATGTAGTCTGCTTCTTCAAGTACTGCTTCTTCCTTAGCAATGACAGGCTGATGCAAAACAGCTGGGCATTCAAAAGAGAACAAAAAGTATGTCACTGATATAAGAAATATTACACGAATACTTTTAAAATAAAAACTAAAGGCACATGAGAAGGAAACAAGTAATTTGAGATGGAAAGTTAGCCAACAGAATTTATATAAAAGATCTTTTTGCAGTACAATTATCTTATGTACATATGAATGACACCCAAGTAATTTGAGATGGAAACAAGTACATCTAGCAATCTTACATGTATAGTGGCACCAGCAAAAGAGCAAGACACGTAAGAATTTTAGCTTTACATAATGTTTACAAGAACAGGACCCTGATACAGGATTTAGCTTGTCCTCAACACTGTTAACAAGGTACTTTTAAAGTAGCTATGTGCATCAGCCTCACCAAGTCTTATCATGAATTTGGTTGCTTTTAAAAACTATACTATATTTCTGAACAGCAAAACACTGTTAACAAGGTACTTTTAAAGTAGCTATGTGCATCAGCCTCACCAAGTCTTATCATGAATTTGGTTTCTTTTAAAAACTATACTATATTTCTGAACAGCAAACTAAATAGACGGCTGCTCTCAAACCGTACATCCAAACAAAGAAAATAAGTACTCTACGGAAACCTTAGAACATGCTTTACAACTCATATGTAGAGGCCAACTTGAAATTATGAGCATAATGAACTCGTTTTTCAGTTAGAAGCTCGCTGCCCAAAACTGTCAGGTAGTGCAATTTTTTAACTGAACCAAATTCAGTTTACACAGAGGT
Source organism: Aegilops sharonensis (assembly GCA_904067115.1). Lineage (NCBI taxonomy): Eukaryota > Viridiplantae > Streptophyta > Magnoliopsida > Poales > Poaceae > Aegilops > Aegilops sharonensis. The sequence goes on along the minus strand of LR880972.1, from coordinate 707,478,095 downwards.
AAGGAACTACTTCAAAACCAGAGGTGCTAACTATGTTTACACAGAAAAACGAGTACGGTGTCTATTTGCCAAACTTGCAGCAGCTAAGAATTCATTCTCCATAGAGAAAATGAACTGACTGAGACTATGATATGATTGTCGGCGGCCTACGTTTACGGTATCCTATTAACACAGCATAAAGAAAAGAGAGCATGTCTCGTCGTCATTAGATTAAATTTCTACTAGTACACAGTGCTAGAATCATACGAACCAAATCCACACGACCTAAAGAAATCCCAAACGAACCAAATCCCGCAACAGAACCAATCATGGCGGGGCTCACAGCATCAAAACACAAAACACTAGAATCCCAGCCACCGGGGCGCCGGAGCTGCAGAATTAACCTGTATGTGCCCATGGCCATCTCTACGGCGCGTTTGCTAATGGCCGTCTCGAAGCGTTCAAGCTCGTCCACAAGAAAGCGTTGTACAGCCGGCACAGCACCCATTCGTCCAGCTGCAATAGCCACACATCACAAAAACAGAGGGTCAGCATCTATCTATCGATCGATCAGTATTGTTGGTGAGCAAAGTGCAAACTGGAAGACGCTGGGCTTACCTTGAGGGATCCTTTCTTTCCGAGCAAGTTTGCTTCCTCCTCTGTTAATCCACAAAAAAGAACACGTAAGTATGTCAGCCAATAGTACATACATATAGAACAAATAAATGCTGGAGAAAGCTTGGGGGTTGGTGTTGGGCATCCACAGGACCTGTGAGACGCAGGTCGACAATGCGCTTCCAGGCGTGCGCAGCCTTCTTGAGTGTGTCCTTGAACAACTCCTTCCTAGAGAGTATCGTCCTGGTATCCTTGCGGAACACCTGGAAAGGAATTCATCAATATAAGCAAGCCAGTTCTGCCATACGTCATCATCATCACCGTCAATAAAATGATCAAATTGTCTTCTCATCATCAGAGTTACACATGTCTGTGTGTAAGGCAAAACCAAGGCATGCATCAAGCCAATTACATGTTTTTCGTTTCTAAACTGCATAGTAGTAGTAACACAAAGGCAGCGCTGCACACCCAGACCCATCTACGATAGCATGCAATCAGTCTCTAGGATGGATAAGTAGAAACATTTGTTCAGAGAGGAAGCACATTTGACTAAAGTACCAATTTTCAAAGTTTGTATAGCATCATGAATAGGCAGTTGTATATCATATGTTACTACACTAGAATGCTATCTAGAAAGAAAGATACGACGTAGGCAGTGTAACGAGGTAAACAACAATGCAGCAAGCGCAAGAAGATGAAGCTGCTCCCTCCAACAACAGGAGAGGCACCAGCAGTGCTAATTCAGAGTTCAGATAATGTATTCAGAATTTAATTTCAGATAACGATGTGACGAGAACAAATGGAGGGAGGTGCATTTGGACGCCCAACGCAGGTGGTGGAGGTGGGAGCCCGGATGCTCTGAATTGGGAGCGACCATTGCCCGGCCATCGAGAGATTCAACCGTACAAGTCTGAAAGATAACACATGATCTGGCAAAAAACATACTGTGGCACGATTATACGAGAGAAAGCGCTCATACTCTTATCAAGACTGGTCATGAGCACGCAGCATAAGGTCCCACGACCTCTGAATTTCATAGAAAGCACAGGAGGGTGATCAATGCGGAAAGTGTCATTCAACAAAAGACATGTGAGTAACTTCTACTAGGAATAAAGCAAGAGCGTGATCTCGCAACGCCCGGTTGTCCTCCACACTATGTGCATGTTCTCAGCAGGTCTTCCATGCAATGAACCCTGTAAACAATGGAACCGAATAGAGTTTCAGATAATGCCACCGGAGAGAAATGTTGCTCAAGGATAATAAATAAAAGAAATGAAGAGAAAAAGGAAGGCACATGGTAGTGGTGGAGGTCCTTGTCGGGGAGCTGGGCAATGAAATGGTTGGCCTTCACCAGGCACCTGCTGCCGGCGCTGCCCTTGCCCGTCCGCAGCAGGAATCGGATCGCCTTGCTTGACGCCGGGATATCCGCCTGGGCCTCGGGCTGCGCGGACTGTGGCGGAGTCGGGGGCTCCGAAGGGCCTGCCGGCGCCGGGTGGCGAAGGGTGTTCCATTGCTTGGCGCAGGTCGGGAGGCAGGCGGCCCAAGGGGCCTGCGGCGGCAGGGGCAGGGGAGGAGGGGCCGGCCCCACGCGCGGCGCCCCTGCCGTCGCCGACGCCACGGGCAGCACGGCCCCTGCCTCTGCCTGCGGCGGCATCGTTATCTGAATGGAGGACAAATGTTGTTAAGGTGAGGGATGTGACGATAAGGTGAGGAAGAGAGGGAGGGATGTGCGAGGACAAATGGAGGGACTCACCTGAGTCGCCGGAGCAACGCCGGAGCCACACCGGCGAGGTGCCAGAACGCAAGAGGCAGATCTGATCAGGGGAAAGGGAGCGACGGAGATAGTGGAGCTCAGATCTGTCCTGCATGGATCTGCTGCTGGAGGTGGAGGGAGGGAGGAAGAGAAGGGGTCACCGGCGGTGGAGGAGTCCGGGGTTGGGGGAGGTCTGCTGCGGCGGCGGCTGGGTTGGAGGGGATCGATCCAGAGGGGGAAGAGGTGGGTTGGAGGGGATCGATCCAGAGAGGAGGAGGAGGAGGAGGAGGAGTCATGGGAATTTTCCCTCTCGTGTGAGAGAGTGATGGATCTTGCTGCGCGCGCGCCGGATCTCACCGGTCATCGATTCCCGCTTGAGGTCGCCGGAGGTGGCGTCAGGCAAGGAGGGGTGGAGCGCTAGGGTTCGGTTCGAGAGAGAGAGAGAGAGAGAGAGAGGAGGGCACGACGGGTTGGGTGGGGTTCGCGACAGAGAGAGGGGGGTTGCTGCGGTTGGTTGGATGGATCGACGGACGGATGGATGATGTATGGATGGACAGATGTTTGCCATGTCATCAATCCATGCCATGACTGATTACACCAATCAGAATGAAGCTTATGTAGTATTGTTTTTTCTTTTTGTTTCTCTTATTTTTTAACCTCTTATTCCGGATAAACATTCAACATGGCACCCTTTTATACTTTGTTAAAATGAGTCAATATTGTGCACATGTGTGTATCTTGGGATGACAAACAATGTTGATTTGGGGGGCTTTCATGTTCCTTGCACAAAATAATAATTTTCCATTTTCCGAGTGCCCGAAAACGTGAAAGACCTACCATATATTTGTTGCAAAATTGGACCAAATCAATTTTCTAAAATACTAGACCATATTTAATGCACAACTAACAAAATGGTTGGGTGTCAAAAGTTTTGATCCACCTCTGGTGAAAAAGACAAATTGCCACCGATTCAGCAGGAAGCGGGTCAAATTTGAACTGCAACTGCCTCATAGTTTGATCTTTATTTTTTACAAATATCATTTCTAGTTACATAAGTACCTATTTAATCAGAGAAACATCAAAAGTTTTCCAAGATTATACCACTAGCTAGGAACGGTCAAGCCCACCGTTTTGAACGCGTTTTGAAACGGGCATAAAAAATTCAAAAAAAAACAAAAAATGGGAAAACCTTCACATTGTGTCATTATATGTGACCAAGTTACCAGGAAAAATAATAAACTTGTAATACAGTAATTATTTTAAAAAGTGTTCTTAGAAATGAGCTATCACGCGTAAAGATTCATGGTTTTTCAAGCCAAATGATCAATCTTATGGCCACATTCATGGCATAGTTTGTTCAAATGATCTCATATTGTGCACAAGGGTGCATCTTGGAATTACAAACAATGTTGCCTAAGGAAGTTTTCATTTTCTTTGCACGGAAAATTCATTTTTCATTTTTCGAGTGCCCAAAAGGAGGTTTTTTTGTGAAGGAACTACCAAATAATTGTTGCAAAATTGGACCAAATAATTTTTATAAAATACTAGGCCATATATAATGCACAATTGACAAAATGGTTGGGTGAAAAAAGTTTTGATCTACCTCTGGTGAAAAAGACAAATTGTCGTCGATTCTGCTGGAAACGGGTCAAATTTGAACTGTAGCTGCCTCATAGTTTGCTCTTTATTTTTTCCAAAAATCATTTCTAGGTACATAAGTATCTATTTAATCATAGAAACACCAAAAAAATTCCAAGATTCAACCACTAGCTAGGAACGGTCAAACCCGCCGTTTTGACCGCATTTTGAAACGGGCATAAAATATTAAAAAAAATCAAAAAATGGAAAACCTCGCATTGTGTCATTATATGTGACCCAGGAAAAATAATAAACTTGTAATACGGTAATTATTTTAAAAAAGTGTTCTCAGAATGAGCTATCATGCGTGAAGATTCATGGCTTTCAAGCCAAATGATCAATCTTAGGGCCACATTCATGGCATAGTTTGTTCAAATGATCTCATATTGTACATGAGGGTGCATCTTGGAATTCCAAACAATGTTGCCTATGGAAGTTTTCATTTTCTTTTCACGGAAAATTCATTTTTCATTTTCCGAGTGCCCAAAAGAAGGTTTTTTTGTGAAGGAACTACCAAATAATTGTTGCAAAATTGGACCAAATCATTTTTAAAAAATACTAGGCCATATATAATGCACAATTGACAAAATGGTTGGGTGAAAAAAGTTTTGATCTACCTCTGGTGAAAAAGACAAATTGTCGTCGATCCAGCTGGAAACGGGTCAAATTTGAACTGTAGCTGCCTCATAGTTTGCTCTTTATTTTTTACAAAAATCATTTCTAGGTACATAAGTATCTATTTAATCATAGAAACACCAAAAAAATTCCAAGATTCAACCACTAGCTAGGAACGGTGAAGCCCGCCGTTTTGACCGCATTTTGAAACGGGCATAAGAAATTCAAAAAAAATGGAAAACCTTCGCATTGTGTCATTATATGTGACCAAATTCCCAGGAAAAATAATAAACTTGTAATACGGTAATTATTTTAGAAAAGTGTTCTCAGAAATGAGCTATCATGCATGAAGATTCATGGCTTTCAAGCCAAATGATCAATCTTATGGCCACATTCATGGCATAGTTTGTTCAAATGATCTCATATCGTGCACAAGGGTGCATATTGGAATGGAAAACAATGTTGCCTAAGGAAGTTTTCATTTTCTTTGGACGAAAAAACCATTTTCCATTTTCCGAGTGCCTGAAATGAGTTTTTTTTTGTGAAGGACCTACCATATATTTGTTGCAAAATTGGACCTAATCAATTTTATAAAATACTAGGCCATATTTAATACACAATTGACAAAATTGTTGGGTGTCAAATTTTTTGATCCACCTCTGGTGAAAAAGACAAATTGTCGTCGATTCAGTTGGAAGCGGGTCAAATTTGAACTGCAGCTGCCTCATAGTTTGCTCTTTATTTTTTCCAAAAATCATTTATAGGTAAATAAGTATCTATTTAATCAGAAATACATGGTTTGATGGCGAGACATCGAGGTTTGGACGGTGGCCGAGGGCCCCAACTCTAGAGCGCGTAAGCTCGCATGCCCGCCGCGTGGTCACCGCGTGACCGTGGCGTTGCCATGTGTTCTGGGCGGCCTAGGCATGTCTAGTGGGTTAGGCACTCCCCAGGTAGGTGCTAGAAAGAAAATCACAACATAAGATTCTCACGAGGAGACCAATCGATGCTCAAACATGAATAAGCAGCCAAGTGTTTGATTTGCGGTACGGAAATGCACATGGCTAATGGGCGTGAGTTTTGGCTGAGGATGATCAGTTACTAAGAAGACCGTCTTCACAAATTTTCACCTCAAAAGGAGGAGCCCAGGTGGTACTTGCTTTACAAAGTACCACACTGGACATAAATACGAATGTTGAAGCTGGGCTCAAAATAATGAATGGATTGAGCTAGCATTTGGTGGAGGACGGTTATTTGGGCATAGGAAAGCACTGTAGAAAATGGATACCATTTGGACATGCCAAAGTGGTACTTCCTTCACAAAGTGCTGCTCTGATCAGAATAGGAAAATGAATATTTTTGAATTATTTTTGAACTAGGCAAGGAAGGTTTCTACATATTTGATGAAGATATGACCCAAATAATTTATGAGAATTTTTTGGGAATTTTGGGAGTAACAGAAATATAGGTTGCTTCACAACCTAGGGCAAAAACCGCCACATGGACATGACACATAGGCAAAACTGATGAGATGGCGCCTAGTCATCACAACCCACCACAATCTACAAGGCTATGACCATCTATATTGGTCATTAACAACTAGAAGTAAGGCAGCGGACTAGCACTGTTTGCTTTGTGACCTTTTCGTGTAAGGAAATTACGACCTTTCTGACCAAAATGGTCGCAATGGTTTAGGGTTTGGAGCCCCTCGAACAGCTTTTGACCAATTGGTCTGAAATGGTCATAGATCTATGACCAATTCTTCCAGGGTCACTGACAAAAGGTCACTAGTTGACATATTTCTTGTAGTGTATCCATCCCGAATACCATGCAAAGGGTGTTGGAATAGGTCCGGAGAGTGCGACCATGGGAGACAACACGTGCTCCCTCAGTAGTAACATCAGCAGTGGGCTGTATACAGACAAGAAGGGGTGATCCATCGGAAGTTTCCAGGCGCCACTGAGTATATGGGCCCTGCTCGTCCTCATACTCGTGATCATCACCATCACCATCTTCATCTCCCCCTTGGTTATAAAATTTTTCAAGTATAGGTGGTGGGATGTTCACAAGACCTTGGAAACACAAGAAGAAGGTTAATTAGTAGAGAAGGGAAACTTGCTAACTCGCATGCATGTGGATGAAACAATTATAATTACGGTGGAAGACAAACGTACCAAAACTACGAGGATCCCATGCAAAAACAGTGCCACGAGTGGTGGCAGCAAACACAAGACCCTCGTATTCAATTGCATCACAGTACACATCCGTGTATAGAAACTGATTTTTTAGCAATATCCATCCAGTCGAACCACGACGGACGGCAACAAACTTGTCGAAGATAGCAACAACTTGATAGTTCTTGTAATTCCAAGAGCGGTTGGGAACTCGAGAAATTGCTATCTTCCGTAGACGACAGTCACCATGATCATATTTGAACGTACGTAGATCATCTGTGTGCTCAACCTCAGGGCAAATGGAGATTTTTGGAAGTGGAATCCACTGACGAGTGTACACATTCACAAGTTCCCACTTGCAATTGTACCCAATATAAACAACCCAATCTCCATTTGCGCCTACCCAAGCCTTTCCCTCAAGCGGTGGCATCTTAACATCATACGTATCATTATCAAGCGACATCAACTTGCACAAGGCGAGGCTTCCCTCGTCCCCGCGCCAGTCAACAGGGTCACGAAGAAGAAGATAGGGGAGATCAAACCGCTCCTGGACCCTTGGGTTACTTGTAATGATGTTATTAGGTTAGTCGAGAATGTTCTTGAACGAGCCTGCCATGCTAGCCGAGGTGATGACGTCGCACCGATCAATGAGTTGCCCCACCACGTCATCTTTCAGATCGGGGAAAGAATAACGGGGTTGTTTCCGGCTTGTTCCCTCCATAGAGAAGACGATCGAATAATGGCAGAAGGAAGGGTGGAGGCAAATGGAGGAGGGAGGAAGAGCGTGCGACATCAGTTCCAAATCGAGAGGGAAAGGCGAAGAGTTAGTGGACGGTTGCCAGTTTGCCACGGTACACAAAGAGGCGCCCCGGCCTACACGTCCTTTCGGAAATTTTACAAAAGGACTCGTCGTCGTCTCACTGACATGTTGGAACGGGACCACATGTCAATGAAACATGGTGTGTAATTTCTCGTGCAAAATGCGATCTGGCCGCGTTGGCCCGAGGTGCCGCATTGGTTATCGACCTTTATTTTTTTAACATACAATCTGAGTGGATAGCTCCTGTGGTCATCACATGTGAGTGGATATATAGGTGGGCTAGGTGGGCAGGCGGCAACAATCTAAGTGCTAAAAGAGTTGATCTCGAAAAAAGAGTTGATCCAATGCTTGGTTTTGTTTGGATTTTCCAACTATGACCATTGGATAGAGTGAATCAATGGCTTACGTTCAAAGTTATTCTCATAGTACTATAGAATGGTATAGGAACGTGGAGAGATTTGGTTGATTTTATATCGCTGAATAATATAAAATATTATGAGTGCAGACGCTCCACCCCGAGGTTTGTAGCTCCTTCTCGGTCGTCGGGAATCTATGTTCTTCCACTCTTTCGTTTAAGACATGAGCTTTGTTCATCCTGTTGCTGGCACGCGGGACATCTATATGCCTCCATTTTACAAAATCATACTATATGCCTCCATGACACGCGGAACATCTAGCATCAATGTGGCGTGTCATGCAAGAAAAGGGAGATATGTAGTGCGTAAGTGAGTCGTGCACCTCGATGGCACCTAGTACTACGCAATATTTTTTCTCCTCAATGGCACGTGAATAGTGCACGTACTCAATGACAGAGCACGGGATGGTAGCCATGGACATGGTCGGCCCTTTTTGAAGAGAGTACTAATAAATACGTAACTTTGATGTGTCCCGTCAACTCGCAGAACTACGAGAAGCTTGCTTACTACGCCTTCTCCCTCGCCAACGCGTGCGCGGTGGCTCGCAGCACGAGGAGAAACTTTGGCTTACAAGCGATGGACGTGCAGCAGTTCATTTGGTGTCAGATTTCCAGAAGTAGTACCATCATTATTGTTCAACTTCCGAAAGAGGAGAAGAGCCAAGCGCAAGGTCACCTACTAACCTAGTACAGTACTACTATAGCCAAAGCTGGTCCACCTTTTTAGAGCATGGTTAATTAATATAGGCGGCTCTTGCAGCGGCACATCATTTAGAGAAAGTACTCTCTTCGTAGGATCAAATGAAGTGAAACAAAAGTTGGAGTGGATGCTAGATTGCCAATTAAAACATTATTACATAGGGAAAAAATCCTATAGCATTCTATCCTATGAATCAAACGACCAATGTAGGAAAATTATGAGGGGGTCTCTCCAACAGTGTTCCTCGGCTCGCACCTAGCATCACGGTGGTCGAACTTGGAGTCATTCATCTGGTACACGTGGCATCTCAGATCTGGTACTCCAATATTAGGTTGGCTCTATGTGATGTGGCAACTTCATATACTAAGTGACTCGAAAACCATTCATAAATTGAGTCTTTGACACACATTTGCAAATGTACCATTCATTACATACAACAAGTCATCAACACACAACGACAACGATGATACATGTTGGATTATAATTATTTCCAACAAAACATTCTAGTAAATACTGAAGTTTTCATTACACAACAAATAACATGCAATGAAATGAACTTCAACTCAACCAATCTTTGGCGTTGGAAACGCTTGCTTTGAACCATAGGTGCTCTGGCAAGGGCCAGCTATTGTCAATATCGAGAGGAACGCAAGACTGATCATCCAGGCTGAAGCGGCATATATCAGGAGCAGGGTAGGGAACCACCGCAATGTCCGAGGTATAGATACAGTTGCTTCTCATAAATGGTAGTAACGTTGTGTCAACAACAGGTGGATCGCCTTTAACCATCATTGGATAGTTTGGTCTAAGGAAGAGCGAGTTTGATCCAAGACTATCAATACTGTACCAGGGAGAAGGTGTTGGCGCTAGCACACCAGTATCCATCCCTAATACCCTGCAACAGGTGTTAGAATAGGTCCAGAGAGGGCGACCATGGGAGACAACACATGCTCCCTCAGTAGTAACAATCTCAGTGCACTGTATACAGACAAGAAGAGGTGATCCATCAAAATTAGTTGCCAGCCGCCACTGAGTATATAAGTCCTGCTCGTCCTTATGATCGTGATAATCACCATCGCCATCTCCCCCTTGGTTATAAAAATCTTCAAGTATAGGTGGTGGAATGTTCACAGGACCTTGGAAACACAAGAAGTTTAGTTAGTAAAGGGAAACTTGCTAACCCGCATGCATGTGGATGAAACAATTATAATTATGATGGAAGACAAACATACCGAAACAACGAGGATCCCATGCAAAAACAATGCCACGAGTGGTGGAAGCAAACACAAGATCCTCGTATTTAATTGCATCATAGTACTCATCATCCGTGTACAAAAATTGATTTTTGAGCAATGTCCATGGACGAACCGTGGAATCAGTAAGGACGGCAACAAGCTTGTCGAATATAGCAACAACTTCATAGTTCTCATAATTCCAAGAGCTGTTGGGAACTCGACAAATTGCTATCTTCCGTAGACGACAGCCACCATGATCATATTTGAGCGTACGTAGATCATTTGTGTGCTCAACCTCATGGCACTCTGAGATTTTTGGAAGTGGAATCCGCTGATGAGTGTATACATTCACAAATTCCCACTCGCAATTGTACCCAATATAAACAACCCAATCTCCATTTGCGCCAGCCCAGGCCTTACCCTCAAGCGATGGCATCTTGACATCACACGTATCATTATCAAGCGGCATCAACTTGCAGAAGGCGAGGCCTTCGTCATCCGCGCCCATGCTAACAGGGTTATAGCGAAGAAGATAAGGGAGATCAAACCGCTCCTGGACCCTTGGGTTCCTTCTAATGATGTTATTAGTTGAGTAGAGAATGTTCTTGAACGAACCTGCCATGCTAGCCGAGGTGATGACGTCGCACCGATCAATGAGTTCCCCCACCACGTCATCTTTCAGATCGGGGCAAGAATAATGGGGTCGTTTCCGGCTTGTTCCCTCCATGGAGAAGACGATCGAACAATGGCAGAAGGAAGGGTCGAGGCAAATGGAGGAGGGAGGAAGAGCGTGCGACAGCAGTTCCAAATTGAGAGGGAAAGGCGAAGAGTCGGTGGGCGGTTGCCAGTTTGCCACGGTGCACGAAGAGGCGCCCCGGCCTACACGTCCTTTCAGAAATTGTACAAAAGGACTCGCCATCGTCTCACTGACATGTTGGAACGGGACCACATGTCACCGAAACATGGTGTGTAATTTCTCGTGCAAAATGCGATCTGGCCGCGTTGGCCCGAGGTGCCGCATTAGTTATCGACCTTTATTTTTTTAATGGCGTGTTGTTCAGTTTTGAAAATATAAACTACTCTATCACTACTCCACCTCTAGTACTAGTAGTATAAAAAAGATATATAGGCTGGAGCTTCAGAGCTTTCTTGCTAAGGGCTTCCCACTTGCTTCTCACACTATGACCCTCTCTCCAGATCTAAAAAATATGGCCTTTCTCTCCCTCCTCACCGGTGGTCACAGATCCGCCGGGGAAGGAAAGGACGTGCAACGTTGACGCACTCGTCGTCAGCGAGCGAGGTCACGCACTGACGACAAGGCCGTCCTCCCAGACCTAGCGCCCGTGCGGGATGGCCTCCGTCCTCAAGCTCGCCGTCGTAGTGCGTGCGGAGGACGATGACCACGAGCGAAGCCACTTCCCGCTAACCCTCAGGTATGCTACCTCTTTTCGAACCATACCCTTGTTCTATTGACCCATCTGACATGTCGCTGCATGTGGATCTTTTTCCACTCCACCATCCTCCCAATTTGCTATCCTTTGCTCTGCTGGTCACGCAGACTAAAACCTTAATTTGCACTATTAAAGGAAACCCTACTTCATGCAGACTTATCCATGTCTGGGTTGAATAAGGAAAGGAAGGGAGACTGTACTGTCCAAGAGAGTAGGCATCGAACCCGCATCTAGGTTGAAAAGGGGAAAATCAGTAGCTAAGGAATGAGTCTCGTGTCTCTTGGTTGAAGAAGGATAGAAAGGCATGACAACGCTATAGAGAATGACCAGGTCGATCAGTTTGTTGTCCTCACATAGGAAAAAGGTGGCTAAACATAACAAAAAAGGGACGTAATCCACATATGCTGCCTGGATATTTGTTGCTCTGGGCAACCATACCTCCCTCACCACTCTATGGGTCCGTGGAGGTACATCGTACTGGTGCGCCCACTGTCCGAATGGGCCTTCCATGCTCTTATTGTCACTTTTTTGCTGTTAGTATAACGCCAGCAGTCAAGTCAAGCAATGCTACTGCTAAAGGGATGCCACATTTAACTAATGTCGCACTCAGTCTAATGCCACCGATAAATTTAAGCAATGCCATTTAATGTCACTGGATTATTTCAGGGTTAGCTGTTGATTGTTCCCGTATTAAAGATTTCTATGCAACTGTCACTTATTATCAAAGGGGCCTGAATACGGCTTATTATCAAGCAATTGCAAACGATAGACGAAGGAAATGCCAAATCTCGGTGCTCCGGGAGGGCCACAATGTAATCTCAGACCCCGAGGCACTCTCACAGCATATTTGTGCCTTCTATCGAGAGCTGCTGGCCTCGAGCGAGCGTGGCGGTACTACTCTCGTCGTGACTGCATGGGCAGACGGCGGCAAGGTTTCGGAGGAAGAGAACGAGTGGCTAACAGCCCCTTTTTCCATGGTGGAATTGGAAGCTGCCCTTTCGGCCACCCGCACAATTACGGCCCGGGACCAGATGGGTTCCCGGTGACGTTCTACAAGAAATTCTGGCCACTTGTGGGGCGGCAGATGTTCGCGCTGCTGAATGATTTCACAAGAGGCAGAATCGACATAAAATGGCTAAACTGCGCAATCATCACCCTGCTTCCTAAGACTCCAGGGGTGGAGCTTATCAAGCAGTTCTCCGGCGTTTTTCGCGAGCAGGGGAGAGTGGAGGAGAAGAAGGAAGGCAGAGAGGAGAAGAAGGAGATGACTAGATGAGAAGAGACACTGACATGTGGGCCCCACATGTCAGTTATGGTCAAACAAATGCTTCGTTTAGGTGTGGGCCCGACCTGTCATAATCACGATCAATTGATAAGCACACGACAATTTGGGTTTTTTGAAACAGCCGACCCTGACTTGGTAGTTATCCGAGAAAAAAAAATAAAAACCAGTAGTTTTTTGGAACCCTAACCCGTAAAGTAGTAGTTGTATGCTATTTACTCGCTTCAAAAGCAAAGGCACATTAGCATTGATCATGAATGGCCCTCTCTTTTTTATAGAGTATATATTAATATCGCGAAGATACTAATTACACCCATCCTCTGCAACAACGCGATGCCTTAATGACATGACAGATGCACATAGCCAAAAAAAGAAGAAGAAGAAACTAAAAAAGAAAGCCCCGCTACAGTATTCCAGGCCTTGCAGCAGCAGCACAACCACCACCAAGACAACACCTGATGTTCAGGTTCTCCAAAAGCGACGCCTCAAAGGAGGAATAGTGCACCAACGTCGTCATCACCCAATCGTAGATCTTGGGTTTTCATCCCAGAGATAATACCCGCTCTCAAAACAATGCCTTCAACAAGACCATCGCCAGGCACAACCAATTAAGGCCAGACCTTGGATTTTCACCCTAAAAGGCAAGACTTTGAACTTCATCTGTGCTATCGCCCCCACTTACACACCGTTGCTATGAATCCCGAAACTCCAAGCAAGTTCCTTAACGTCGTAGGCTCCAGTCACCATTACTAGTCCTCCAATCTCGGCTTCCATGACATTCTTCGCCTCTGACTTCACCATGGAGCTACATATCTCCTGATGGCAACAGATAGCGGAGCTTCGCGCCGTTCGCTCCTTAACGGAGAACAAATGGGCAAGACCGAATCCCACCCGGTCCAGCAATCTCCAGGCATAACACACCCATGGGAGTTCGCCGGTGGAGCCTTCCGGAACCCATCACTCCGGCCAGATCAGAAAGGACATGCGTCAGGCAGATCTTTGTATTGGCGCAAGAGGAACCCTAGGACCGCCGCCTTTATTCAAGCACACCAGCAGGCCCCCACTCTGCCGGTCGGAGCAGCATCGGAGAAGGCAGCCACAACGCACGACCACAAACAGTCCATGGCAGGGGGCGACCCAGATCGGACCCTTAGGCCCTGATCCGACACACCACCGCGCCGCCGGAGACTGGTGTCGATGCTGCACAACACCTGCCGCGAAGACGCCGCTCCGGCTACAGGCCGCGCCGCCCTTGAACCACTGCCACCACTCCACAACCGCCCATGGAACCGCCGCCACGGTACACTCTCCTCTCCTCCATCTTTACACGAGAAAGGGCGCCGACACCACCGCTGACATCGGTGGCGGCGCCGGCCAGGGGCACGCTGATGAAGGGGGCTGGAGGGGTCGGGGGAGGATCCTCCAGAGTCGCCCAGGCGGAGGCGACACGGGAGGCGGCTAGGTTTCTCATGAATTTTGGATCGTCGCTGCGGATCTAGGGCCTTCCCTTCCCTTGCCCTCCTTTGGTAGAGAAGGTGAGGGTCGCGGGAAAGGGATGAAGCGGTGGTGCGGGAGGAAAAGGAGGCCACCGGAGTTGGGTCTGGGACGGCGGCGGGGTCGGGGCAGAGGCTCCGTGAGATGCGATCTGGGAGCCCAATCGCAGAGCTAGCACCTGTACGTGCGTACGTACGCGTATCCTCCTCTTCATTCCCAAGAAGAAAGGAGGGACATATTTTTGCATCTATTCTTTATACTCTTTTATTAGTAGAAGGGTGTAGACGTCCAATAATACATTTTTCTCCGGTTACAATACACGAGCTCTTTTGTTTATAAGATATAATAGAAGATGCAGAAATCCTACCATTTTGAAAGAAAAAAAATGACATGGGGTCAACATATAGCTGCCAGTAAGTTGTGTTCTATTAGCATTGTTCAGGGTGATTTTTAAGGGAATGCCTATTCGGCACACTATATTTCGAAGCCAACAGAGTTACATCTTGTTTTATTAGCCTTGTTCAGGGTAGAGTTAGAGCGCTGGCCACTTCCGCTGTATTTAGGCCAGAAGTCGGCTTCTTTCTCCGGGTCTCCGCTTCCGGTGTCACCGAAGATGGAATCTACTGTAGTTAACTGTCACCTGGCTAGCATTCTGCATCGCAAGTTTCACAGATGACTTTCAAGTCTGGATGGCTCACGAGTCACTGGTCTTACATAGACTACTGATCCACTGATCACATCAGGATCAGATCAAGCATGGATGCGACAGTACTTTATTATACAGCCAACCGAGTAGTTGTGGAGAGTAATACTGATCCAATGTCCACATGTATAGATCAAGAATTTCAAGAATGGATATGCAAGCAACAGGCGACTATAAAGACGCACCGGATGAATCACATCGATCACAGATTCAAATGTCTCAATCCAAAATTACCATTCCCCACGGCTCTCGTGCTGCTTCTTGTGTTGCGCGCAGCTCACCGTCCGTGGAGTCGCCGTCGTACCGCTACAGCTCCCCAGTGAGTTCTCCTTGCCTTCTTGTTCCGAGAGCCTGATCAGTCGTGGGTCAATTCCTCCACGAAACTGTCCAAGCATGTGTGGTAGGAAACATATGCCTCTTGGCACTCTCAGTTCCACACTTCCCCTAGTCCTTGTCCTCTGCTCCCTTGTCCATGCATCTTCATTAGGTGCTACGGTACTCCAAAATGGTTCTAACACCGACCTACATGCTCTCCGCTGCCTCAAACTCCATCTCACCAGCTCTGCTGGACTCCTAGCCTCCTGGAAAAATGACTTGCTGCTGTTCTGCGGTTATTGGTTCGGTGTTACTTGCAGCAAGAGACACGCATCTCGTGTCGTTGCACTGGCCCTCGAGTCCCTTCACCTCAATGGACAGATACCGCCTTGTGTAGGCAATCTCACTTTCCTCACTAGAATCCACATCCCAAACAATCAACTTACTGGCCAAATACCACCTGAACTTGGCCGTCTAAATAGGCTGCGGTACCTTAACCTCAGCACAAATCATCTTAGTGGCACGATCCCGAGCACTCTGTCTTCATGCTTTCGCCTTCAAATTATTGATCTTGGGAGCAACTCCCTTCATGGTGAGATCCCCCCAACCCTGAGCGGATGTTCACATATCCAACAGCTCAACTTGGGTCACAACATGCTTAGAGGAGGTATCCCACAAGGGTTGGGGATGCTCCGCAACCTTTCCGTTTTGGATCTTGCTAGCAATAGTCTGACGGGCAACATTCCACTTTCACTTGGAAGCAGTTATTATCTTCATTCTGTTGTTCTCACAAACAATAGCCTCACAGGACCTATTCCGCCTCATCTAGCTAATAGTTCATCACTTCAACTTTTATCCTTGACAAGAAATGGCCTGGGTGGAGAGATTCCTTCTGCGCTGTTTAACAGCACGTCACTTCAAAAGTTATCCCTAGGACTGAACAGTTTTGTCGGGTCCATACCAGCTTCGTCGAACATTGGTTCACCTTTACAATACCTTATCTTACAATCAAATAATCTTTCTGGCACCATACCTCCTTCTTTAGGGAAATTTTTCTTCCCTTCGCCGGCTCTCGCTAGCAGATAATAATTTTCAAGGTAGAATCCCAATGAGTACAGGCAATATTCCATACCTGCAAGTACTAGATCTCACTTATAAATTCTTGTCAGGGACTGTCCCTGGCACTCTCTACAACATGTCAGCACTTACATACCTTGGCATGGGTACAAACATACTTGTAGGGGAAATTCCATATAACAGGAGCCAGACTTGAGGATGGTGCTCTCGGGCTCGGGCTCTGGCGATTGCGCGGGTGCCCCGCCCCTGCCCGCGCTGGTGGCCGCCCCTGCCGCCTCCCGTGCTCCGGCGTTGCTTCGGTGACCGCGCCCTCCTCCGCCTCTCCGGCCCCCTCCGCCCCGCAGGCCCCCGGCATCGCCGCCGCTCCTCTGTCCCCCTCGCCCGCCCCTGCAACTGTCCCGCGCCTCCGCTGGGCGGATTTGGCCGACGAGGAGCCATTCCCCCATCCGGCCGGTGCCTCCCCTCCCCAGACCGCCGCGTCCCGTCGCGCTGCGCTGCCCTGCAGGGCCGGTGACCCAGCCCCCCGCGTGCGGGGCTCGGTCGTCGGCTCACGGCCGCCGCAGTCGCCGACTCCGCCCTCGAGCTCGTCTCGGGCGTATGGGCCGCAAGGTGCGCCCTTGGGGGCTGGTGGAGCTCGCCGATGGAGGCTCCGGACCTGGGGCGTGGTCGGCCGCTCTGAGCGGGGCGGCGCAAGCTCGTCCTGGCGTCGCCCGGCCGCATGTGGCTCGCCGGAGTTGCCCCATGTCCCGCCTGCGGCTCGCTCCGACCTGCCCCCCGCGGCTCCGCCCGTTCCCTCGTCGCCATTTCGCCCTTTCATCGCGTCCTTTGGCTCCTCCGCCCTGTGCCTCCGCGTCAGCCACTCCCGACGGGGTGCGTGGCTGGCCTCCCCCTCGGGCTCGCCGGCGGCGGCGGTGGTGGGTTTCACTCCCCGGGGAGAAACCCTACAGGATGCACCTGCCTCCCGCCTGCCGGGCTGTGGCCCGTCTTGGCGAGGCATCCTGGGCCGCGCGCCGGCCCAACCGGCCTGTCCCTCCTCTGGGCCCGCGCCCCTCCAGTTGGGCTGGTTGGCCCCTCCTGGGCCGCGCCCGTGCCCTAGGCCCAATTCCCTGGGGAGCTCGATCTGGCTCCCGGGTGGCCTCCCGTCCGCTTCATTCCCTCCCTCCGCCGCCACGTTCGACTCCGCTCGCTCCGACCTCGTACCTCCCCCGATCGCATCCGCCGCCGTCCCCCCCCCTTCCCCCGCGTCTCCTCCTCCTCCACCGCGCTCGGCCATGCCACGCGACTGGGAGGACGGGACATCCCGTCCCAAGAGGCAGGCAGAGGACCGCCCGCGACCCCCCTCGCCCATCCCCCGACACCCTCCGCCGCAAGGAGGAGCTCCGGCGCGAGCTCCGCGAGGGCCGCCGGGACGACCGCCGCTCCCCGGCTCGCCGCGATGCTCGGGGTCGCTCCCGCTCCCCTCGTCCTGCCGCCTCGGGTGATTGGCGCCCGCGCCGCCGCTCGCCCTCTCCGGCGCCTTGTCTGGGCCGTAGCCCATCCCCGGCTCGTGCTACGCCCCCCCGTCCCCCCGCGTCCAAGCCCCGGCCGCCGCGCCGGCTTCCTGGAAATACGTGCCGCCCCATGCCTCCGGCCCCTCGGCCCCTGCCACGGCTGCCACCTCGGGCGGCGCCCCCTCTCGCGGCCGCCAAGGCCCTGCCAAGAAGAAGAAGCGCTGCGGCCAAGGCCGTGGCAACCCGCCCGCCCCTCCGTCGTCGGCCCCGTGCACCTACGCTGCCCCGGGTCCCGTCTCCAACCTCCCCCGCCCCCCGTGTTTCAATTGCGGGGTGCCGGGTCACTTGCAAGTCAATTGTGTCAACCCCCAATGCTGCTACATTTGCACGGACCCCGGGCACCCGCTCTCCTATGCCCAGACCGCCCTGTGACGTCCGAGCTCATGATGTACGGCCACAGCATTGAGGGGCTTGGGTTCTTTCATCTTGAGGTCCCAGATCTTCCCCCGCCCACCCCCTCCCTTCAGGCGATCGTTACGGTGGTCGACGGGGTGGCATCCCCGGAGATGATTGAGGCTGAGCTCAACCACCTCTATCATCGCCAGTGGGACTGGGCGGTCACTCCCACAGACGGCCACATCTTCACCGTGATCTTCCCCGACACCGTCAGTTACGGCTACGCCACTCGTAGTGGCCGGATCATCCTCGCCCTCAACCAGCTCATCGTCGACATCACCGAGCCGGTCCTCGACGCCCCCTCGGTGGCTGTTCTGGACACCGCTTGGCTCCTCATCGGTGGCCTCCCTGACATCACCCGGCCCGAGCTCGTCATCCGCCAGATGTCCCGGATCCTGGGCAAGGTGGTGGTGGTCGACGAGCTCTCCCTCCGCAAGGAGGAGGAGGTCCGGGTCAAGATCAAGTGTTTAGACTCCTCCAAGCTCCACGTCACCGTCCGTGTTTTCTTCAACGACCGGGGCTACGACCTCCGCATCGCCCCCGAGCCCCCCAACCACGTAGGCCGCCCCCGCTTCACCGACGATGGGCCCCCTGGCGGTAACCCGGGAGCCGGGGGACTACCACGGCAGACACCGCCCCCGCTCCCGTAGGTCAGAGGACGGGGAGGGTTCGTATGACTCGGCCTCCAGGTCGCAGTCCCGATCGCCTTCGCCTCCGGCCGATGGGGGGCATGGGCGCCAGGCCGCCCCGGGTCCCTCCCTCGAGCCCCCCCTCGATCCTGTGGCCGTGTCTCCTGTCGCTAGCGACGCCTCCAGTGTGGACTTGGTCGTCTGCCCCGCCTCCTCGCCACGCTCCCCGGTCTCTGCCGCTCCAGCCGGGTCGGTCCTGGACATGGCCCTCCTCCCTACCGGGTCGGTGTTCCAGGACCTGCCCCCCTCCCCCCGCTCGATGGTGGCGTGGTGGCTGCCCCTGACCCCTCCACCAGCTCCACCCCCGTCGTCGCCCAGTCGGCTGCCTCGCCATCTTCGGCCGCGGCTCCCCTGTCGTCCCCGGCCCCGCCTGTGGCCCGGATGGATCTCGTCATCAACTCGGCTCCACCACCGTCTTCCCCGACACCGATGCCATCACCGTCTTCCACTCCGACCCCGGCTCTTCAGATACTCCCCGCTGCGGTCTCTGGCCTGGACCGGGAGTCCCAGGTGACCACCCCCTGGCTGCCCCGCCTCCGCCTCCACGCGTCGTGGCCTTCTCTCGGCGCACCCGTTTGGCCTCCTCTCCGGCGACTGCTTCTCGCCGGAGTGCTCAGCTGGACGCGACACGCCCAGAGGGTTGCCCGGTGCTGCCCATCCGCGAGCGGGCAGAGCTTCGTTCCGCTGCACGGAACCTGGAGCCAGGTACCCCTTCAGTCCCTCCCTCAGCAGCTACTTGTTCCTTCTCTGCTCTCGAGTCGGTTCCGCTTGGAAACCTTGTGAAGATCGCGACTGACTCCGCGATCATCTTTAGGGGGGAGGTCGGCCCCCCCTTAGCCCAGATCGAGGCCATTAGGGCCCGCGAGATCCTCGACGGTAGGCTGGCTGCGGCTAGAGCAGCCCTGCTCTTGCCCCCCGACTCGTCGTCCGAGTCGGTGGAAACAAGGCCGCCCCCTCCTCGTAGGATTGGTGGAATTCCCCCCCTGGCCGTTGCCGAGCTTCGGGGTCGTACCCATTCTCGGACGGCCGCTCTCCGCGCCCAAAGCGCATCTTGTGTCCTGGGGTCAAGCAGCCCCTCAATGGTTGCGTGATGCGTGCCCTCTTCTGGAACATCCGCAATTTCGGCCATGACGGTCGTCGCTGCCAACTCATCGACTACATTCGTGACGAGCACATTGACATTGTGGCCATCTAGGAGACCATGCGTACGGATTTCTCCCTCCCGGAGCTTGACCGCCTGAGCTCCCACCTTTTCGCCTGGCATTGGCTCCCTTCTAGTGGGATCGCGGGCCATTCCGGTGGCATCCTGTTAGGTGTGAAGGATGCCACATTCGAGGTGGGTAGTATGGACCGGGGTCAGTTCTTTGTTAGCATGGAGATTTTTGAACGCTCCCTGAACTTCAAGTGGGAGATTATTATTGTCTATGGCCCTGCCGACCACAGCCGATCCGCATCCTTCCTCGAGGAGCTTCATCGGAAGGTGTCGGCGGCATCATTGCCTGTTGTTGTAGGGGATGGCTTTAATCTCCTTAGGTTTGCGGAGGACAAGAGCAATGCCAACGTCAACTTTGGCCTTATGCAAATGTTCAACGACTGCATTGCTGATCTTGGCCTCCGTGAGATCGACCGGGTTGGTGTCAGGTTCACCTGGACCAACCGTCAGGCTGCCCCGACCCAGTCCGTTCTGGACCGGGTCCTAGTTTCCCCGGAATGGGACCTCCGCTGCTCCCTCGCCTCCCTCCGGGCCATCACCCGGATTGGCTCTGACCATGTTCCCCTCCTTCTCTCTTCTGCTGATGAACGCCCCCCGGTTCCCCCTCGTTTCCGGTTTGAGACATTTTGGCTGTCCCAAGCTGGCTTCATCGATGCGGTCGGCGCCTGGTGGTTGGAGACTCGGGCTCTCTCGCTGTCTCCTGCTCGCCCTCCCTCCACTGTCGACTCTTGGCACATCTGCGCCAAGCGTGGCCGATAGTTCATGAAAGGGTGGGGCGCCAACCTGGGGCGTGACCTCCGCGAGCATAAGAAGGCTCTTATGTCTGCGATCCAAGCCTTGGATCTTCGTGCCGACGCTACCGGCCTCTCCCCCGAGGACTGGCTTTCCCGCTACGACTTGGAAGATCAGCTCTATATCATTTACACTGATGAAGTGGCCTATTGGCGGTTGCGTGGGGCTCAGAAATGGGTCCTGAAGGGCGACGCGAATACGGCCTACTTCCAAGCCATCGCGAATGGCCGTCGCAGGCGCAACACCATCCCCCTTCTTTGGGATGGCTCGACCCTCCTGCAATCCCTGCGGGACATTAGGTCCCACGTCGATGGCTTCTATAGGTCCCTGTTCACAGCCGCTCCCCGGAGCGGCTTATCCCTGGCCCCTGACTGTTGGTCCGGTCGCCAACTTGTCTCCGCGCCTGAGAACGCGGCTCTTATGGCCCCCTTCTCTGAGGACGAGGTCTGGGCTGCCATCAAGCGCATGAACCCAACCTCGGCCCCTCGCCCGGATGGCCTTCTAGTTAAGTTCTTCCAGAGCTTCTGGAATGTGATCAAGCCGGAGGTCATGGCCATCTTCGACGACTTCTACGTTGGGTCCATCGATCTCGGGCGCCTTAACTACGGGACGATCTCGCTCATCCCCAAGGTTCCTGGTGCTTCTGACATCCGTCAGTTCCGCCCTATCACGGTGATTAACATGATTTTCCGGATTCTGGCTAAAGGGTACGCCAATAGGGTGACCCTGCTCGCTGACCATATTACCCACCCCAACCAATCGGCTTTCATCCAAGGCCGTTATATTCTGGATGGGGTGCTGGTCCTTCACGAAGTCCTCCATGAAGTCCGCTCCAAGCACCTCAAAGCGGTCTTTCTGAAGATCGATTTCCATAAGGCCTGTGACACTGTTAGCTGGCCCTTCCTTCGGGAAGTTCTGCTGCGAAAAGGCTTCGATGACCGTTGGGTGACTCGGGTTATGCAGATGGTTTCGTGTGGGCGCACGGCCGTCAACATCAACGGCGAGATAGGCCCTTACTTCCCCATGTTCTGTGGGGTGAGGCAGGGCAACCCTTTTCCCCCGTTCCTGTTTAATATGGTGGTTGATGCTCTTGCGGCCATCCTGGACATGGCTAAGGCCGCATGTCATATTCGTGGGATCACCCCACACTTGACCGGTGGTACTGGCATCTCCTTGCTCCAGTACGCTGACGACACCATCATCATGGTCGAAGGCTCGGACTCGGACATCGCTAGCCTGAAATTCCTCCTCCTCTGCTTCCAACAAATGTCTGGTCTTAAGATCAACTTCGACAAAAGTGACGTGATGGTGATGGGCTACTCTCCGGCTGAGGCCCTTGGCCAACCGCCTCAACTGCAGCCTAGGTTCGTTCCCAACGACCAACTTGGGAACACCCATTAGTGACTCCCGGCTCACTGTGGCGGATCTTCGCCCTACGGTTACCAAGTTGCAAACGCGCATGGAGCCTTGGCAAGGTCGATGGATCTCGAAGGCGGTCCGGACGATTCTCATCAACTCCTCGCTTTCTAGTCTCCTCCTATTCCTTATGAGCTTCTACAGCCTCCACGAGACCCTCCATCACGAGATCGCTACAATTCAATCTCGCTTCTATTGGGCTGGGGACAATAACATGCAGAAGTATCATATGGTTAGCTGGCCCGACATCTGCAAGCCCCGGGACCAGGGAGGCCTTGGCATCATGTGCTCGAAGCGCATGAACATTGCCCTCCTTTCCCGCTGGCTCTAGCGCATCTCTCAAGGGCATGGCGGTTTGTGGCTAGACATCATCCGAAATAAATACTTGCGTGGCCAACCTCTGGCCTTCTGCCAGCGGTCGGGCGGGTCCCAGTTCTGGCAGTCGGTCATCCAACTGCTCCCTGTCCTCCGCATTGGGACTTCCATCTCGGTTGGATCGGGAGCACCGACCTTGTTCTGGTTTGACCGATGGGCTGGTGACGCCCCCTTCACGGCCCGCTTTCCCGACCTCTTCTCCATCGCAGTCGTCCCTACAATCTCAGTTCAGTAGGCCCTTATTGACTTAGGGCGCCTCGCGTTCCGAAGGCCATTTGGGCCTCCGGAAGTGGCTGCCTGGCATGAGCTTCTTGATTGTATTGCTCTCCATGAACCGACTGTCGATGCTGGCCCAGATGAGGTTCGGTGGTGCCTTGAGCCTTCGGGTCAATTCTCCTCCAAGTCCCTCTACGCGAATATCGCCCCTTCCTCCGCCCCGCCACCCCTCCAGGCGGTTTGGTCCATTCACCTGCCCCTTAAAATCCAGATCTTCATGTGGCAATGGATCCGCGGTCGGCTTCCGTCGGGGGTTGAGGTTCGCAAGCGCAATGGCCCGGGCTCTGGCCTCAGTCCCCTTTGTGATTCCCCCGAAGACTCGAACCACATTTTCTTCTCCTGCGTATCTGCTCAGTTCGTTTGGAGTTGCTTTAGAGAGGCGGTTGGTGGGGATTGGTGCCACTCCAACTTCCCCGACCTCTTCGCCGAACTACAGGCCTCCCCGCTACCCTCTCGCCACATTAGGTGGCTTGAGATTGGGGTTCTCGCGTGGACGCTCTGGACTATTCGCAATAAACTTGTGATTCAGCGCTCCCTTCTGCGACGTTCTACTGATGCCCTCTTCAAACTGTCTAGTTACTTACAGCTCTGGCGGCCGCTTAGGCGCCCTCGGGATCGGGCTGCCATCTCCGCTTTCATCGCCGACCTCCATTCGATGGCCGTCCGCCTGTCGCCGCCCCCTCCGCCGCCTCCTCCTGAGCCTGATTAGTCGTCTGCTGCTCTCCGGCTCCGGCTACGGCCTTGGCCCGGCTGAGCCTTCTCTTTTATTTCGTGTGTGTTTTGGGCTTGTTTAGTTGTGCCCTCAGCAGTACCTCTGGACCTTTATTGTGTGACTTGGGTGTGTGTGTGTGTTCTGAACTAGTCCTTGTATGTGCTCTTGGCGGTTTGCTTTATTTATAAAGCGGGGCGAAAGCCTTTTTTCGGCAATTCCATATAACATCGGGTATACCCTTCCAAATATCCAGACTTTGATTATGCAAGGAAACCAATTCCAAGGCCAAATCCCCACTTCACTATCCAACACAACCAATCTTCAGATGATCGACCTCCGAGAGAATCAATTCCATGGTGTTGTTCCTTCTCTTGGAACTCTTACTGGTCTAGTCGATCTAGATCTAGGTGGGAATCAACTTGAAGCAAGAGATTGGTCTTTCTTATCCTCATTGAGTGATTGCACACAACTGATGCAGTTGCGTTTGGATGAAAATAACCTTCAGGGTGTCTTGCCCAAGTCCATTGGAAGCCTTTCAAAAAGCTTAGGGTTACTGCTATTGAGATCAAATAAAATATCTGGCATTATACGACACGAGATACAGTACTTGACAAGCCTCGAACTTCTTTACATGGACTAGAATTTGCTTACTGGATATATTCCTGAATCACTTGGAAATCTTCCAAACTTATTTGTCTTAAGCTTGTTCAAGAACAAACTTTCCGGATCAATTCCGCTTTCTGTTGGTAATCTGAGTCAACTGAGTGAGCTCTTTTTACAGGAAAATAATTTGAGTGGTCCTATCCCAGGAGCTTTAGCAGGCTGCAAAAAGTTGGAACGACTGAACCTCTCTTGTAACAGCTTTGATGGAAGAATACCAAAGGAGCTCTTCACTCTTATCTCCCTTTCCCAGTGTCTGGACTTGTCTCACAACCAGCTCTCTGGACAGATACCTCTGGAGATTGGCAATCTGAAAAATCTTGGGCCACTAAATATTTCCCATAATCAACTATCTGGACAAATACCCCCACTCTAGGTCAGTGCGTCCGTTTGGAGTCCCTCCACATGGAGTATAACCTCTTTCATGGGAAAATACCTCATTCCTTCAAAAGTTTGGGAGGAATGATTGAGATGGATCTATCTCAAAACAACTTATCTGGTGAAATCCCTGACTTCTTTAAGTTGTTTAAGTCTATCAAGCTTCTCAATTTGTCCTTCAATAATCTCGAGGGTCCGGTACCAGCAGATGGGATATTTCAGAATGGAAGCAAGGTTTTCGTTCAAGGGAACGTGAAGTTATGTACCAGCATTCCATTGCTACAGCTGCCATTTTGCAATGCAGAGGCATCCAAACAAAGGAATGTATCCAGCATTTTCAAGATAGTAGGATTTACAGTTCTCTCCTTGGTCCTGTTATCATGCTTTGCAACCATTATTTTGAAGAAGAAAAAGAAACTCAAACAAGAAGCTCATCCATCCTGCAAAGAGTTGAAGAAGCTCACATATGCAAATTTAGTGAGAGCAACAAATGGTTTCTCACCAGATAAATTGGTCGGTTCAGGAAAATATGGGTCTGTGTACAGAGGTAGAATTGAATCTGAAGAACATGAAGTTGCCATCAAAGTTTTCAAACTCAATCAACTCGGAGCACCAAAAAGCTTCATTGCTGAGTGCAAGGCATTGAGAAACAGTCGTCACAAGAATCTTATAAGGGTGATTACAGCATGCTCAACGATTGATCCAACAGGACATGATTTCAAAGCTATTGTTCTTGAATATAGTGTTAACGGCGACCTGGAAAGTTGGCTCCATCCAACAGTCCATACCGAAAAAGGGTTGCCCCCCGTTTTATATTATAAAGCCAACATCACCACAAACATTCGAGCGAACCGATACAAACACACCCACCACGACACACAGCACACACCCAAGGCAAGATACAAAGGTGCCGGGCACCGACACACCACTCGGACGACAACCAAGCAAACTAGAGATGAACCAAGAAGAACTACTTGGAGCCACCGAGGAGGGCTGATGTAACGCCCCGGATGCAACTTTCCATATTCGTAACTCCAACTCTTGCCTTTTCAGGAGATGCGATATTTTTTTTCCTTCGTGGTTGGGTTTTGTGTTTTGTTTTGCATTTTGTTCGGCCATGCATCTCATCTCATAGCATCATGCGCATTGCATCTGCATGCTTTCTTAAAGATTGCACCCGTTCG
Organism: Aegilops sharonensis; assembly: GCA_904067115.1. NCBI lineage: Eukaryota > Viridiplantae > Streptophyta > Magnoliopsida > Poales > Poaceae > Aegilops > Aegilops sharonensis. Next base: position 707,452,188 of record LR880972.1, on the reverse strand, counting down.
TAGTTGCCGCGTTCCCCCCTTGCTTTCGTTGACCGTTCCGAGGCCATTCGGGTTTTCGCTTCCCTCTTGACCGTGACCACCTAACCTCTCTTGCCAGCTCGCAGCACCCTCGTGTGCGTGTCCGAAACTGCTCCGAACTCGAACCTGGTTGTCGTTACCGATGGATCCGGATCATCCCCAAACGTCTACAAAACATCTCCGTTTTTTTATTTGGACTTCCCTACCTATTTATTCTCGACCGCTCGATTTCGATCGGACGGACCGTTTTAGTCCCTAATCTAATCCCCAGGCTATATATAAACTAGTCCAACCCTAATCTTTAGGAGGCTTGTCCCATCAGTCTCGTCCCCGCCGCCAGCCATCCACCCACTCGCCTTCCACCTTGGGATCCTCCCAGATCCATCCGGGGCCAACCACCGTCTCCCCTCGATCCATCCACCCAACCACACCGGATCCAGTCGCCACATCCTCGGTTCCCGAGGCCCAGCCTCCTCTCGCTCTCATGCGCGAGCACGCGCCCGAGGAGCTCGAGCAGTGGAGCCCCGATCCCGCAGCGCCAGGCACCCCTGCATCCTCCTGTGCTTCCCGTGCGCGCCACCCAAGCAGCAGCAGCAGATAAGCACCGCTGGCCCTCCTCTTCCTCCTGTCTTCTCCTTTTCCTCGTCTCTCAACTCCCCTCCTCTACTTCCTATCGCAGGAACCGGATGCAGCTGTCGAACGCCATGGTTTCGCGCCAAGAGCTCCTATGGGCCCCGAGGACCTCGCCGCCGGGATCCCTTCTCCTCGTCTTCCTCCGGTCACCTCCAGCGCCGCCATCCTCTGCGTCGGGAGGACGCTAGAACCTCCTCTGCTTCCCGCTCGCCCGCACGTGACCGCATCGACCTCCCCTGCTCCGTTCGTCGCCGTCTCTGCCAGATCCGGCGAGTCCCTGCACCCCGGCCTCGTCCCTGGCTCCAGGTCGCCGCGCCGCCCCACCGGAGACCGCCAAGTCCCGCTGCCGCCGTTTTTGCTCTGTCTTGGCCAGTTCGAGCGGACAAGCGCTCGCCCGTGCCCGTTGACCCGTCGTCCTCCACGTGGCCCGCCAGCCAAGCCGCGCCCTTGGCCCAACTCCATCCGGGCCGCTTGGCCTCAAGTCAGCCGGCATGCATCCTCTGCAGACGGGCCGAAGCCCATGGGTGAGCTACCCCCAGCGCCTGCCCTGTTCGGCTCCTGTTCCAGATTCGGCCCGCATATGTTTTTTCCCAGTTCTGCGAATTTGTCTATTATCCAGAGAGTGCAGATTTACAGTTTAACCCTCATGTTCATGCATTTAATAACTCAACAACCGTGCATCGGATTAAAATGTTTTAAACATGTAAAATGCTTAGTTTTTCATCTAGTTTCATAATATGCCACTTTCATCCATGTTAAATATGTTTAAAATGCTGTTTGATTAAATTTGCTCAAATGCCATGTTAAAATGCTTTATTTCATAACTAAATAACCGTAACTCGGAATTAAATGTTCTTTATATGTAAACGGGGTGGAAAAATGCCTAGTTTAACATGGTGCAGTTTATTTTCCTGTTTAACAAAAATAAAATATGTTTTAGGACAGAACAGTAGCAAATTCGAAATATGCACATGAGGATTTTCGGAATTGTTGTTTCTTATTTCCGGCCTCATTTAAACTTGCCTAAATAGATAGTTTACTTATGCTTCACCTCTTGCCATGTTTAACAACATTTAATATTGTTTGGTAGCTTAAACGAGATTAAACTAAATATGTCAATGTGGTGTTTTGTCAATATGCAACTCGTTGCATATTGAGCTCCACTTAACTTGTAGCATTGTTTGTTGCACTCTGCCATGCCATGCCTCATTAAACCGGACATGCATCATACTCAATTGTGCATCATGCCATGTTTATGATTTTGTGTTTACTATGTTGTTTGCTTCTTTCCGGTTTGCTTCTCGCGTTAGCTTCAGTTTCGTTCCGGAGTTGTGAGAATTCGTTCGTCTACCTCCTTTTGTCTTCTTCATGGACTCGTTCTTCTTGCGGGATTTCAGGCAAGATGACCATACCCTCGAAATCACTTTTATCTTTGCTTGCTAGATGCTCGCTCTTTTGCTATGCCTATGCTACGATGCCTACCACTTGCTATATCATGCCTCCCATGTTGCCATGTAAAGCCTCTAACCATCCTTTCCTAGCAAACCGTTGTTTGGCTATGTTACCGCTTTGCTCAGCCCCTCTTATAGCTTTGTTAGTTGCAGGTGAAGATGAAGTTTGTTCCTTGTTGGAACATGGAGATGTTGTTC
>LR880972.1:707354446-707381803 GCA_904067115.1 Aegilops sharonensis | reverse complement strand
GTGGACGACTCCCACGAAAGCACGCCTGACCGCCGGTTTAGCCAGGGCAGGACTCTTCCTCGCCCGCTGAGCCGTCTCGACGAGGTCGGTGCAGATGTCCGGCCCAGGCCCTGGCTCGCCGATCTTGCCGATGAATACGTGTATGCCGCCAAAGGGGACCCGGTATCCGTACTCAACTGAGCCGGCCTCGGGGCCCCAGTCCGCATCGTCGATGTAGAGCTTGCCGCGACGACTCTTAGTCATCCGGCCCACAGCATAGCCTTCGAGTCCTTCGAACTTGCCCTCTAAGATCATCAAACCGTCGCGCGATAGCCCCACGGTGGGCGCCAACTGTCGTGGAATTGTCACGACAGATGTCCTCATGAAAGGACTTAGTCGTAGGGCCATCACTCGGGTTAACCTAGAGGGGTTAAAGCGGACACAAGACACGGGAGTTATACTGGTTCGGCCCCTTCGATGAAGGTAAAAGCCTACGTCCAGTTGTGATGGGATTGATATGATTTCGGCGACTAGGGAGCAATCGCTTCGCCTTAGCCTCGAATTCTCTCTCTGTTAATCCGCCGTCGGGTCGTCCCTTTATATACACGGGTTGACGCCCGGCCGGTCTACAGAGTCCCGATCGGGCTCATACAAGTGTCCGGCTCGGTCTCTTCTCTTTTGTCTTACAACACAAGTTACAACACTAAGGCGGTTTACATAAATGGACCTTAAGTCGCCTCTGGGCTCCGGGCCTCCTCCGTGGGCCTGGATCATGGATGAGGGTAAACCGGCCCCTCCAGGGCGGTTCACGCTCAGTAGTTGTGTCCCCAACAGCTGCCCTAGTGGATCCTTCCCTTGCAAGTACTTGGGGCTGCCCCTCACCCTCAGGAAGCAGTCCGCAGTACAGCTGTCTTATCTTGTGGATCAACTAGCGGGTGCGCTGCCGAAGTGGAAGGCCTCTAAGATGCCCAAGAGTGGAAGATTACTGCTGATACAATCGGTCCTTTGTGCAATGCCGCTGCACGCAATGCTGGCTCTTGATTTACCAAAGAAAACAATCGCTGCGTTGAACAAAATCTGCCGTGGCTTTCTATGGGCTGCAGATGCATCTGTGCATGGCGGAAGCTGCGCTGTTGCGTGGGAAAAGGTTTGTTCGCCTAAGTGGGCAGGGGGACTTGGCATCCCCAATCTACAATGGCTGAATATTGCCTTGCAAGCACGATGGCCATGGCTGCAGCAATTCGACAAGGACCGGCCCTGGGCTGAATTCCAAATCCAAGTCCCAAACGTCGCACGTCAGATTGCTCTCTCGGCGATGAGGCCAATTGTGGGAAGTGGCCAGAGCATAAGGTTTTGGGAAGATCGATGGATTGATGGCTTCTATGTTGCTGATATCGCCCCCAACATCTATGCCCGTGTGAGGCCCCGAACGAGGAAAACCTGCTCGGTTGCCACTGCATTGCATGACAATGCCTGGACGAGAGATGTGAACCCTGAGCTTAGCCCCGAGGCACTGCAGGAGTACTTCGCATTGTGGAATAGGGTTGCTGGCATAACGCTGGATGAAACGAGACAGGATGGTGTGGTCTGGTGCTGGGAGACAAACGGCGTATACTCAACGCGATCAGCTTACGCGGCAAAGTTCTGGGGAAGAGAGGTGGATCAAACAGCTGACTTTACATGGAAAGCTAGGGCACCGCTACGTTGCCGGTTCTTTATATGGCTGGCCACGCAGAACAGATGCTGGACCTCGGACCGGCTGGCGAGGAGAGGACTAGACCACCAAGACAGTTGCCCGTTATGCGGCCAGGAGGAGGAGAGCATTGATCATCTTTTCATTCGGTGTGGCTTTGCCAGGCAGGTTTGGGCTGCGATCTTTCAGGCCATGGACAAGCCCGGGTGGATACCAACGATGACGGACACGCTTGTTGGTTGGTGCGCGGCACAAAACTCAAATGGACTCGCAAGAGAATGCTCAATGCTTTTCGTGTCTTAGCAATGTGGGAGATTTGGAAGCATCACAATACCATCGTTTTTGAGGGTGCTTCCCCATCTATTCCACATGTGCTTCGACACTTCGTGGAGGAAGGGAGGAATTGGAAACAAGCGGGGCTGCTCAAGGGCGACCTAACCATTTTCTTGAACCGGGTGGAAAGGCGGGCAGACGAGACAAGTTAGTTAACTACGGTATAAATAAGGTGGAGGTGGAGTGTTTGTGTGCATGTAATTAGCGTGTAAAAACACTGTGGAGGGCTCTTTACCCCTTTTTCTTCTTAATATATATAGTACGCACTCTCGTGCGTATTCGAGAAAAAACTAAAAGTACTTCTTTTGTCCAAAAGGAAAAGTCTATTGTGATGCTTTTCCTAGCCTGCCCTTCCCTTGTATCTTGTAATTTTTCTTTTACTTTGCCGCACCGAACCGGCAACCCTACCTATCTTAATATAATGAAGCAGGCCAGCTGCATTCGTCCAACTTTTTTTATTTTATTATGTATGCAAACTTGAACCAACCTAGCTACTCCCTCCGTTTCATGGATGTATCTAGAACTAAAATACATCTAGATACATACATACATGCGACAAGTAATTCGGAACGGAGGGAGTAGTTTTTTTGTAAATTAAGAGCGTGTGGTATTCTTTCTCCCGTTGCAACTAATATAATGAAGCAGGCCAGCTGCATTCGTCCAATTTTTTTATTTTATTGTGTATGCAAACTTGAACCAACCTAGCTATATGGGCTGGTTAACCTCCTAGTATTCCAAAACCAGGCTGAATCACAACCTAAGGTCGTTTGGTGGCATGGCAGTGTTGACGGGGTGGATTCAACTCAACGTGGCTTTGATGGATTTCCATGTGTATAGTGTACACACAACATAACCTCATTTTCACTGACCTGGATGGATGTACAAAGGGGCGGTGGCTGCTCTGAATCCTTTGGTCGAACAGGTGGTGGGCGTTCATGCCGATCCCAGGGCACCTCCTGTCGCCGTCGGACCTGCCGGCAAGCACACCGTTGGTGGAGGGAGGGCGCGAGCGCCTCGTCGGCCACTGGTCTTTCTCACGGTCCGCGCCCAACGATCCTGCATCTAGAAGCATTCTCGAAATCGGGTTCAAAGTCAGGACTCGGGATTGAAGACAGCAAGAGGGTAGTAACATGCTGCGAAAGCAACTACTACTACGTACTCTCTCCGTTTGGAATTACTTGTTGCAGAAATAATGTATCTAGACGTATTTCAGTTCTAGATACACCCATTTTCGAGACAACTAATTCCGAACGAAGGTTTTTACAGTTGGAGACTTTGAAACCTTGTTGGAACCTTCTTATTTGATTAATAAGATGACCGTATGCATCACTCTGATGCAGAGGCCGGGGAATCCCCCCTTTTCAGAAAAAAAAACTAATTCCGAACGGAGGGAGTAGTAATACTATATATCTGTCTGTCTTCAACTCAGTTGCGTGAATGCTGGTACAAACGGAAGAAATTTCAGGCTAGTTGCTTGGCCACTGGCGGACTGAAACCTCGATGCCAAATAAGTACAGTACGTATGTCAGTACGCATATCTAGATACATGTATGGCCAGTCTCGGTTGCGACGAGTCCATCCATGCCTAGCATAGCAAGGAACAACATGCTACGTACTACAAGTGGATCAGACCGACGACTGACTCCAACAAATTCATTCAAGTCGTATCAATCCCAGAGCAGAGCACGCGCTCATGGACGATGGATGTCAACGCCCCATTTCCCATCGAAACGTATGTTGACTGCACGCAGTCTATGTTCTTTTTCCTCGGAAAAGAACTGCACACATGTGTACTGCTTAAGAGCAATTGAGCAAAGATCTTTTTTTCTTTTTGAGATTGCAATTGAGCAAAGATCAATAACGTACGTACACCCTCTATAAAGAAATATAAGAGTGTTTCCTATAAAGATCTAAACGCTCTTATATTTCTTTACCCAAGTTGTACATCATACCTCTCAAAACGAAAATCTAACTCACACCTTTATTTGTTGAAGTAGATTGGAACGGTACAAAGATCAATAATATGACAGCACTGAGATTACATGTCCACACAGAGGTAACACGGCAGTAACCGCAGCAAGCAAGCATTTGCTCGTAGCGCCCCAACAGTTGGCAATTCAGCATTGTTCCGGGAGAGGAGGACTTCTGCAGTTCGTACGGTGGGTGGCTGATTAAGGAGTACACGTTGAAGTGCCGTAGGCGAACTCTGATGACTTGCCGGGGTTCTTTTTCTTTTGAACCTTGAGGACAGTGGGAAAGGCTCCCACTGACTTTGTATTATTAGCTGTTAGAGAGTCTTCTTGCCGGGGTCTTTAGCGTCTATATCCATAGTCCCAGGAGGTTGGCGTGGCGGACCATCGCGGCTAGATCCGCGCAGACCTTCAGGAACTGCAAGATCAGGATCTTCGCAAACTTTCTGATCAGGATGTGTTTTTGGCGAAGGCTCGCAAGTCACAGGAACTCAATGTTTAGAAATCACAATTGAGTGCGTCAGCAGCAAGTTACCTGGAGCGGCTGGAGGCTGAACGGCAGGATCAGAAGCCGGAGTGGCAGTTCCTGGAGCCGCAGGCGGAACCGCGGCGGAGGAGGAGAAGAAAGAGCTCCGCTGTGGCTTCCTGTGCGACATGAGCAGCAGCAGGGAGCGCAGAGACAGAGACGAGCGTGGAGCAAGTGCCATCCCCGTCCACATTAGCTAGGCAAAGGAATGGAGACCGAGACAGAGTCTCTAGTGGTTGCGTCGAAATGAATTCGATCTGTGATATGTCTGCCTCCGAACCAGCCGCTGGCAGGGGGTTTTATGCATTTGGAAATCAGAAATGTTGCAAGTCAACGAGGCGCCTAGAGGGCTACCTCTCCCAATGATTCCTCCATTAACTAATGCATGACCATCAAAGGTAGGAGAGTAAATGACAAAAAAAAAAGGGGGGAAGACGTGCGTTCATACTTCAGCCAGCTACCATGCCGTTCTGACTAAGTTGCCTGTATAGGTATTCATGCATTTCCGACATCAGGAATGTCAAATCTCGCCGAGGTGCCTTCCCGGGCGGCGTGCGCGACGACTTCAAGAGCTACAAGTACCTCATGAGAAAGCGTGCGTCCACACTGTACCTCATGCTGCTGTTGGAGGGTGGCTGGGACAATTGCAATGTAAGCAGAGGTTGGAGGCATCCTGCCGGGCTGTCCCTGTCTGACAAGTGAAAGGTCAAATCTGTTAGCGTCCAAAATCCAAATGCATGCACACAATATTAGTAGTAATATTCTACAAGTGGGGGGCTTGAACCACTACTTACAAGTTACAAACCCAAATCTGGTCCAAAAGCATGCGGTCATGCATCATCCCAGTTCCCACCGTATCGACCGTTGACCGCAAAGTCACGGTCTAGAGTACTATCCCTCTCCATAATTGAGTACTTAAACATCCTCTTGCAAATCAGAGCTTTCATCCACATACTCCTGCAAACAATAACAATGGCATCTTCGGGTATCTTGTTTCCAGGTTTTGTTTGGTTTCTATGCCTCTTTGCCTTTTTCTGCTGCCTGCCATTGGCCATCTGCGATGAAACCGAAAATGATAGACAATCCCTCCTTTGCTTCAAGTCCTGGCTCTCGGGTCCAGTGGGAGTTTTAGCTTCATGGAGCAACACGTCCCTCGATGTTTGCGAGTGGCATGGGATCACCTGCAGCACGGTGTCCCCTCGGCGTGTGATTGCGCTGGACCTCCAGTCAGAAGGCATCTCAGGCTCCATACCACCTTGCATTGCCAACCTGACCTCTCTTACAAGGCTGCAACTGTCAAATAATAGCTTGAGTGGTGGCATACCATCAGAGCTTGGCCTCCTGAGCCGGCTCCGCGACCTCAACCTCAGCATGAACACTTTGGAAGGTAACATCCCGCCTGAACTCTCTGCATGTTCGCAACTCCAAATCCTTGGTTTGTGGAACAATTCCCTCCACGGAGACATCCCACCTAGACTTAGCCAATGCAAACATCTTCAAGAGATTAACCTTCGCAACAATAACCTCCAAGGAAGCATCCCTTCTGCTTTTGGAAATCTCCCTAAGCTGCGCATACTAGTTCTCGCTAGCACTGGACTAACCGGCAACATACCTCCGTCTTTAGGCAGCAGCCCTCATCTCACATATGTCGATCTTGGGAACAATGCTCTCTTAGGGGTCATCCCAGAGTTCCTAGCAAACAGTTCATCTCTTCAAGTACTTAGACTCATGAAAAATAATTTTACTGGAAAACTCCCAAGTGCTCTCTTCACCACTTCTTCACTTATTGCTATTTGCCTCCAACAGAACGGTTTTGTTGGTTCAATACCTTCTGTTACTGCCACATCTCCCCCAATTAAATATCTCTACTTAAGGAAGAACCATCTTTCAGGAATAATACCTTCCTCACTAGGCAACCTGTCCTCCCTGGTTCATCTTCGCCTTGCAGAAAATCAGTTAGTTGGGAGCATCCCAGAGAGCTTAGGTTATATTCCTACACTAGAGACATTGACCTTGGACATAAACAACTTATCTGGGCCAGTCCCATTGTCTTTACTCAACATGTCATCCCTCACAGTTCTTGCCATCGCAAAAAACTCTCTTGTTGGAAAATTACCCTTCGACATCGGCCACACGCTTCCAAATATTCAGAGATTAATACTATCAGAGAACAGTTTTGATGGGCCAATCCCAGCCTCTCTTCTCAAAGCTTACAGCCTACGCATGCTTCACCTGGATAATAATAGGTTTACTGGATTCATACCATTCTTCGGTTCACTGCAAAATTTAGAGAAACTTGATCTGGGGCACAACAAGCTAGAAGCAGGTGATTGGGGCTTTGTCTCTTCACTATCAAATTGCTCCAGGTTGAGTATGCTGGGGCTGGATGGAAACAACCTCCAAGGGAAATTACCAAGTTCTATTGGCAATCTTTCCAATAGTCTAGAGTCATTGTGGCTAAGTAGCAACCAAATTTATGGGCCTATACCACCTGAGATTGGCAACCTTAAGAGCCTCAATAATTTGTACATGGGTAACAATCTTCTCACTGGAAATATACCACCAACACTTGGGAAACTGCATAGATTGGTCTATCTATCCTTTGCAGAAAACCGGCTTTCCGGGCAGATTCCAGATACTATTGGCAATCTTGTCCAGCTGAGTATGCTGAAATTGGATTGGAACAACTTTAGTGGAAGGATACCAGCAAGTATAGCACATTGCACTCAACTCAGTATACTCAACCTTGCTCACAACTCACTAGTTGGGAGTATACCAAGCAAAATCTTTAAAATCTCTACACTTACTGAAGAGTTGGACTTGTCACACAATTACTTGTCTGGAGAAATGCCTGACGTCGGCAATCTGATTCATCTGAAGAAAATGAACATGTCAAATAACAGGCTGTCTGGCGACATACCATCAACTCTCGGCCAGTGTGTGGATCTGGAGTATCTTGAGATGCAAAGCAACTTCTTTATAGGAAGCATTCCACAGTCTTTTGCCAGATTATCCAACATAAAAAATATGGATATTTCTCAGAACAATTTGTCCGGAGAAATACCAGAGCCTCTCAAATCCTTGAAACACCTCCAATACCTCAATTTATCCTTCAACCAGTTTCATGGACCAATTCCGAGAGGTGGTGTTTTTGACATTGCTGGTGCAGTATCAATTGAAAGAAATTATCATCTGTGTACAAGCATTCCAACAGGAGGTATGTCCCTTTGCTCTGCACTGGTTGACAAGAAAAGAAAACACAAGTCATTGGTTCTTGTCCTAGAGATTGTGTTGCCCATTGTTGGTGTCACTATGATCATTATGTCATGTATTGTGATAATTTATCGGAAGAAGAGAATGCAAGCCAATCTCCATTTGCAACATGTCAATGAGCACACAAAAAGGATATCATATGAAGACATTGTAAAAGCGACAGATAGATTCTCTTCTGCAAACTTAACTGGTTCTGGATCATTTGGAAGGGTTTATAAGGGCAGTCTCCAGTTTCAAGAAGATCAAGTTGCCATCAAGATTTTTGACCTTGACACTTATGGAGCACATAGGAGCTTCATAGCAGAGTGTGAAGCCCTTCGTAATGTGCGCCATCGAAATCTTGTAAAAATCATTACTTCATGCTCTTCAGTGGATCATACTGGGGCAGATTTCAAGGCCCTAGTGTTCCCATACATGCCAAATGGTAACCTAGAAATGTGGCTACACCCGGTGGATCATGAACATGGTGAAACAAATACTCTGTCATTAAGCCGAAGGATTAATGTAGCCTTGGATGTAGCATTTGCTTTGGATTATCTTCACAACCAGTGTGCATATCCAATTATACATTGCGACTTGAAGCCAAGCAATATTCTTTTGGGTCTTGATATGGCTGCATACATCACCGATTTCGGCCTAGCAAGATTTCTGTTCAGCGCACCAAATGCACATCAAGACAGTTCAATAAGTGTCTGCCACCTAAAAGGATCCATAGGATACATTCCACCAGGTTTGATGAGCTTATTCTCAAAATAAATTAGTTTTGTTTATAGAGTTGTCCAAATAATGATTATCCTCTAATTTTATTGTGTTCGCAAATGTAAATGCAGAGTATGGCATGAGCCAACAGATATCAACCAAGGGTGATGTCTACAGTTTTGGAGTGCTTCTGTTACAATTGATAACAGGGTGCAGTCCAACTGGTGAAAAATTCAGTAATGGTATAAGCCTTCATGAATTTGTTGATAGAGCATTTACAAAGAACATTCATGAGGTCGTTGATCCCACAATGCTACAAGATGACAGGAATGCAGGTGACCTGATGAAGAATTGTGTTATCCCACTGATCATAATCGGCCTCTCTTGCTCCACAACATCACCAAAAGACCGGCCAGATATGGGTCAAGTTTCTACTGAGATCCTTAGAATCAAGCACGCGGCCTCACACATGCGTGCCAGGTGAAGCAAAGATTTGGAAGATGGCAGCTTACGACAGAGATAAAGCCCCAATCGCCCGCTTTTAGCTTGTTGTGTTCATGAACCATATAAACCATATTGGATTTACTGACCTTAATGTGTTCATGAAGCTTGTTAAGAATCAGAGTGTCCAAGCCCTCGCTTTTTAGCAACAATCAATAGAAGGTATTAGGATTAGAACAAAAAAACACATTTAATTATTGAAGGCATAACTTTAGTTGTGGGAGTCTCCACAGTTCCAAAAGCCGGATCTCAAAGGGCGTCACCTAGCCGCCACCGATCCCCCTCTCCCGATGAGGCCACAAGTCCCCTCCTCCTTTGCATGCCAGTCCAAAGGCAGGAGGGGGTGGGGAGCCCGGATCTGCGTTGCAGCGTTGTGATTAGGTCTCTTAGGATAATAGTTTCGTTCCCCAGCAGCGGTGCTGCAATGCAATGGCGGCGGCATACGGATCAAGAATAAGGTTTCCCCTACTCATGGTCTACCTTGGCGGTGGTGGTCACATTGGCAGCATAGAGGAGGGTATGGGTTGCCTGGTCTCTGCTCTTCTGAAGTGATGAATTTGGTAAGCAAGACAATAAAGAGTTGCCTGAAAATGAGCACTAAAGAATTATCAAGAAATCTCCTCCAAATCACCAATATGAATATCAAAATTGTGGCATCAACATGAAGCTTCCAGATCCAAGTGGCAGTATCAGGGCCCTTAGCTAGTTTTCCTAAAAAAAGGAGAATATCACATGGAAACCAACAATCAGTGAAATACATGTGAAAACGGTGTTTTGAAGTTAAAAAAAATGAAAATATACACAGAATGTTAAGAGGGCGATGTTCTGTTTCCATGCGAAATTTCAAGTTCATATATGTTACGCTATGAAAATAACAAAATCAGCATTGAGTAGTGTCGAACAATAACATCACTCTGTATTGTCGAATTTGGTTTTTTCATAGCTCACATTCTGTAATGTGTTTTAACTTGGAATTTTGCATGGCAATAGAACATCATTTCTTAACATCCCATATTTTTCTAAGATTCTTTTATAACTTACAAACGCGATTTCCATGAAGTTTTAATTGAATGTTAGTTTTTATGTGATATTCTCCCTTTCGAGAAATGGTCGGATCCGACCCATTCCTAAAAAGATGTTTTTACATGATACATATCCACAACAATTTCTACTTCTTGTTCCAGTGAATGAATAGATCATCAAGTGCTCCTCTTCCTAGACACGACATACAAAGAGACCCGCCAACTGTCTTTTTTAGTGATTTTTTTGGAAGATAGATATCGTGATTAGTTCCTGACATAATTTTCCGATCGCTGCGTCAACAATGTTTCCATGGCTTTGATGGTATTTCAGAGTTTCAAAGACGGCATCAAACTTTGCTCACGCCGCGCCGTTGATGAGTCCAGGAGGAAGATATCGTCGATTTATGAGTTTATGTAAGGATGACCTTGTAAGAGTTGGTCGATTTAAACATATAGCCTTTGGCCTTTCCGCGAAAGAAATGAGCATCGGGAGATTGAGCTAAAGTATCAATATCAATAATAGATGCATGAGGGATCCGATGCGAACAATTTGGGAATACATGGTGTGTAGGACCCAATACAATTAAGGGATAATTCTATTGCTATATCTGAATGTGATGAACAAAAGAAAAATCTCAACTTCTCCGGCATCGCACAGGCCCTACGGGTCTTCAGGAACTCCGTGCCTCGGGTCTTTGCGAGGTCCAGGCTGAGGATCGTCCGATACAGGTTGAGGCGTGCCGCATGAGCCCTCGGATACCGGGCCCTCCGGATCCTTGGTGTCGCCAGGCGAAATCTTGTCAGTCTCATGTCCAGGCGTGTGACATGAGCCCTCAGGTTCAGGTTCAGGTTCAGCATGTCCAAATGTTCTGCTTGGGCATTCGAGAGGGGCGCTGTGAGTCGAGCCAGACCCAGACGACGAAGCTGCAGCATCATGTAGTATTATTACCTATCAGCAGAGATCAACAGCACAAACAACAGCAGGGAGCATATGCATGAAGGCATTTGTACCTGCAGCGGCTGGAGGGTCGATGGCCGGACTAGCACCGGCTGGAGCTGCCGGAGGCTTCACGGCACCCGGCGAGGCGGTGGTGGCGGCGGAGGAGAAGAAGGCGCTCAGCTGGGGCTTCCTGTGCGACATGAGCAGCACCAGCGAGCTAAGAGACGACCGGGGAGCAAGCGCCATCCTCTCTCTCTCTAGCCAGGCAAGGAATGACGAGTTGGTCGGGGAATTTCTCAAACGAAAAGCTGATCCGTGATGAGCACCGCCTCCCTCGGATGCTATATATAACCTGCAGTGTGATCCCTCCCCCGCCGTGGCGTCCGTCTAGATCCAGATCCAGGCGCCTAACCTTCCCGGACAATTCCGTACGAAATTAAGGCATGTGTTCAAACCATACGACGACTCTACTCCTCTCACGTTCTGCCATTGGCAGTCAGTGCAGTGTATGCAGAGGAGGCTAGTTTGTTTCTATGCAGTACAAGTCAAAACAGAGGTGCCAAATATCTTGCTCCCAGCGAGCAGGTTCAGCGTAAATACAACCAACATCGCAATCAGTGCAATAAGTCCTTTTCCATTCCTTCTCTTTCGTTCACTCCTGTATTTGCTAGGCAGTTTCTTAGCGAAAGAGGTAGCGTCCCCTGTCTTTTGAGAATAATATACGTAAAACATGACCCTAGAAATTCAAGCTGTCGGATTCTATTTTATTTTGGAGGAAAATGCGTCAGATTGACACCCACTCATGATCAACGGTTCTATTGGCGTTTCAACCTTGAAATCGAACGTTTGGAGAGACAGAGATATATGACGCCATAACTTTTCTGTACGGAAGTACGGTCAGAGTTTGAAACTTTGAATCGATTTCAGTTTCATATCCACAACCTTCCTCCCCAAGCAACTGCAGTCTGCAGCGTAGGAAATTGTGCTCAAGCTCAACCAAGTTGCTCTATGCCTCTCTCGCTGGCCCCATGTGTAGAGAGCCTAGTGTCTCACTGGTTAAGTCTGAAACCTAAAGCCTATTGACAGTTCTAGTCTAGAACTATGCACTGCAATTCAACAAGGAAAATCCATAAAATGTGAGTATTATATAGCTGTTAATGTTCCAATCAATTAATTCATGTGGGATTCATATGGTACCGACTATTGTCCAAGCTAGTGTATCTTACTCCTCATTTTCACCAACTCGGTGTAAATCAATTTGCTGTTCAAGGTGGACTTCAACCATATATTCAAGTCGTACCATATGGTTTGAATGTACAGCTTTGAATCTGTGATCACCAAAAGCACGCGTTCATGCATCCCTAGTTATTACCACATCCAAAATCATGTTATACACCATACTTAAACACCATCCTGTAGAGTAGAGGAGAGCCTTCACCTCCACACTTCTGACTAACGGCAATGGCCTCCTGTAGATGCATTGTCTGGTTTCTCTGTCTCCACACCTTCTTTTGCTGCCTGCCATTAGCCATCAGCGATGAAACCAAAAACGACAGACAAGCTCTCCTTTGCTTCAAGTCCAAGCTCTCAGGTCCAAGCAGAGCTCTGGCATCATGGAGCAACGCGTCCTCGGACCACTGCAGCTGGCACGGGATCACCTGCAGTGCGCTGCCTCCTCGCCGTGTCATTGCACTCGACCTCGAGTCCAAGGGCATCACCGGCTCAATATCTGCCTGTGCTGCCAACCTCACCTCTCTTAGAAGGCTCCAACTATCAAACAACAGCTTCCACGGCGGCATACCGTCCGAGCTCGGCCTCCTGAGCCGACTCAGCAACCTCAACCTCAGCATGAACAGTTTGGAAGGTAACATCCCACCTGAGCTCTCTGCATGTTCCCGACTCCGAATCCTTGGTTTGTGGAACAACTCCCTCCACGGAGGGATCCCTCCTAGCCTTGGCCAATGCAAGCGTCTTCAGGAGATTAACCTTAACAACAACAAGCTCCAAGGGAGCATCCCTTCTGCTCTTGGAGATCTTCCTGAGCTTCGCATGCTAGTTCTCGCCCGCAACGGGCTTACCGGCAACATACCACCGTCTTTGGGCAGCAGCCTTTCTCTCACATACGTTGATATTGGGACGAATGGTCTGAGAGGGGTCATCCCAGAGTCCTTAGCAAACAGTTCATCTCTCCAAGTACTTAGGCTCATGAGAAATAATCTTACTGGAGAACTCCCAAAGACTCTCTTCAACACTGCAACACTTGTTGCCATCTGCCTCCAACAGAACAGCCTCGTTGGTTCCATACCTCCTGTAACAGCCATAAACTCCCATATTAAATATCTCTATTTGAGGTCCAACTATCTTTCAGGAAAAATACCATCCTCACTGGGGAACCTTTCCTCTCTGCTTGAACTTCGCCTTACAGATAATAATTTAGTTGGGAGCATACCAGAGAGCTTAGGTCATATTCAGCCACTACAGATATTGACCTTAAATATAAACAACTTATCTGGGTCAGTTCCGCCGTCTCTCTTCAACATGTCGTCCCTGATATTTCTTGCCATAGCAAACAACTCCCTCGTAGGAAGACTACCCTTCAGTATTGGCTACACACTACCAAATATTCAGGGCTTAATTCTCTCAACAAATAACTTTAGTGGCTCAATCCCAGCTTCTCTTCTCAAAGCCTACCATCTACGCAAGCTTTACTTGTACAATAATAGCTTTACTGGATTCATAGTTCATTGCCAAACTTAAAGGAACTAGATTTGTCATACAACAAGCTAAAAGCGGGCGATTGGGGCTTTATCTCTTCGCTCGCAAATTGCTCCAGATTGACTATATTGATGTTGGATGGGAACAATCTCCGAGGGAATTTGCCAAGTTCCATTGGAAATCTTTCCAATAGTCTCCAGCAGTTTTTTCTAAGAAACAACAAAATTTCGGGGCCTACACCGCCGGAGATTGGCAATCTTGAGGGCCTCAGTTGGTTGTACATGGATTACAATCTTTTCACTGGCAAAATACCGCCAACAATTGGGAATTTGTATAGCATGGTCTATCTATCCTTTGCTCAAAATTTGCTCACGGGTGAAATACCAGATACTATAGGCAACCTTGTTCAGCTGAGTTCTCTGAAACTGGACGGGAACAACTTGACTGGAAAGATACCTGGAAGCATAGGACGTTGTACTCAGCTCCAAAATCTCAACCTTGCTCACAATTCACTAGATGGCAGTATACCGAGGAACATCTTCAAAATTTATTCGCTCACTGGAGAGTTGGACTTGTCACACAACTACTTATCTGGGGGCATGCCGGAGGAAGTTGGCAATCTCATTAATCTGAACAAACTTAGCATCTCAAATAACAGGTTGTCTGGCAATATTCCGTCCACTCTCGGACAGTGTGTAGTTTTGGAGAATCTTGAAATGCAAAGCAACTTCTTTGTAGGAAGCATTCCGCAGTCCTTTGTGAAGTTAGTTAGCATCAAATCCATGGATATTTCCCGTAACAGTTTGCACGGAAAAATCTCAGAATTCCTAGCAACTCTGAGTTGTCTGGAAAAACTCAATATATCATTCAATAACTTTTATGGAGAGGTTCCAAAAGGTGGTGTATTTGACAACGTGGGTGCAGTATCAATCCAAGGAAATGATCATTTGTGTACAAGTGTTCCAACAGGAGGTGTGTATCTTTGTTCTCCACAGGTGGACAGGAAGCATAAACACAACTCATTAGTTCTAGTCCTCAAGATAGTAATGCCACCTGTTGTCACTATAATAATTTCGTCCTGTATTGCGACAATTTATTGGAGGAAGAGAGTGCAAGGAAATACACATTTGCAAATAGTCAACGAGCATATAAAGAATATATCATTTGAAGACATTGTTAGGGCAACCAATAAGTTATCCTCTGCAAACTTAATTGGCTCGGGATCATTTGGAACAGTTTATAAGGGCACTCTGCAGTTTAAGAAAGATCAAGTTGCTATCAAGATTTTCAATCTTGACACTGATGGAGCACAAAGGAGTTTCATTGCAGAGTGTGAAGCCCTGCGAAATGTCCGCCATCGGAATCTTGTAAAGATCATCACATCATGCTCTTCTGTGGACTCTACTGGGGAAGATTTCAAGGCCCTAGTATTCCAATACATGCCGAATGGGGATCTAGAAATGCGGCTAAAAAATAAAGCCCTTGAACATGGTGAAAGAAATATTCTGACTTTAAGCCAAAGGATTAATATTAGTTTGGATGTGGCATTTGCTTTGGACTATCTCCACAACCACTGTGCACCTCCACTGATACATTGTGACTTGAAGCCAAGCAATATTCTGTTGGATAATGATACGGTTGCATATGTCACTGACTTTGGCCTAGCAAGATTTCTGTTCACTACATCAAATGCATATCAAGATCGTTCAGCAAGTTTGGCCTGCCTAAAAGGATCCATCGGATACATCCCACCAGGTGAGACTAAGCGTATTCACAACATGTAGGTTCAGTTTGTCCTTTATAGAGTCGTACAAATACTGCAGGTTCTCTAATTTTATTGTGCTTGTAAATGTAAATGTAGAGTATGGCATGAGCGAAGGGATATCAACCAAGGGTGATGTCTACAGTTTCGGAGTGCTTCTGTTACAAATGATAACTGGGTGTGGTCCAACTGATGAAAAACTCAATGATGGTATAAGCCTTCACGAATTTGTTGATGAAGCATTTACAAAGAATCTTCATGAGGTTGTCGATCCCACAATACTCCAACATGACAGCAATGCGACGGACGTTATGAAGAACTGTATCATACCACTGGTTAGAATAGGCCTCTCTTGCTCCATGACATCACCCAAAGAGCGGCCGGATATGGGACAAGTTTCTACTGCGATCCTTAGAATCAAGCATATGGCCTTGCAAATGGGTGTATGAAGCAAATAATAGACAGGACGGTAGCTGGTGACAGAAGTTCATGTAAAGAAGAATAGTGATGTAATGACTTCTCCATTTTGAAATTCAGTTAGACAGTTGGTGACACTTGTAGAAAGTAACATTCTCTTTTGCCATCTCATTTTCTTTTTAGTGAGTAGTATTTCTACACGCCCAATCCGAGTGATCTGAATTAGATTATTTGTGCGAGCAGTGCCAAATCAAATCAAGTCAGATTTTCTAGAAGCTGGCTCGGAACCAGATTGGGGATTAAACTTAAACCTCGAATCTGAAGTCTGAACATGACAACATGAAAATTGCCTGAGAAGTTTAACTAGAACAGGGTCAAGGCCCAAGTCCATGCCCAATATGCGTGCCCAGATCAAGAACATAGGCATGGCACAAGCTTGTACCTGGCCGTCCCAGAACCCTTATATGCCCGCCTCTTGAGTAATAGTTGTGGGGCTACAAACACCGACTGGTGGAACAGCGATCCAAACATGGCGGACGGGGGTATCAAAGATAGCCGAGCGAGCAAGGCCGTGAGCTAAGATACCCATGGTCGAGAAGATATCTCAGACTGATCAGAAACAAAGAGGCAAGATTCGTAGACTGAATTCTATTCCCCAAGACGACTACGATGGCATAACCAGGGGGTGCGGTCCCTTCTGTTTGCTCAGTACAACACTTTAGATTCAAGTACTTCGTTGGATATGTTGACTATGGACAATTGAAATGAATGTGTAAGTGTATGAAATGTAATGGATTCTTAATTTAGATGAATGTGTATTTGTATGTGCTGAGAGGCAGAGCAGCTTAGGGTGCAGCTGGGGCTCAACCATGATTCTTTTCCTTGACAGCATGTATTGAGATTACAAATAACCACCGGGATATTTTATCTGAGCTCACAACACAAGGTTCATCGCAACAAAATTATGAGTGCACAGTATATGCAGCCCAGCACGGGCAGAAGCCAGCGAAAGCTGCCCGTTTTTTCTCCTACGTGATACAATATTAGTAGGGTCGATGCTCGCTATCTTCGGTGATCCGGTGCTTGCAGGATGTTAGCTTTATAACCCCGGTTTGTGAATTGTGATCCCGTCACGAGGTTGCTCAACAGTTACTTCAGTCGGAAAGATGTTCGTCACTTGGAACTGTCCAGAGCTGGGTGCTGAGGATGCTCATGCTCCTGGCTGCACTGCGTCGATTCATTAGGGCCTACGTGGTGGATCAGGCACCCGATGCAGAGGATCTTCCAACAAGTCTGAAGATGCACCTTCAGATGGGCTACATGAACCATGATCAGGAGTTGGGTATTTGGGGTTGTCCAGGGTGCACCGGGCAGGCTCTTCGATTACAGGGCTAAGCCTGTGACCTGATGGTGGATCAGGAAGTGGGTTGACAACAGACTCTTCGTGATCAGGGAGCTTCTGGCCTGAACGATTCGGCGGAGCTGCAACGCAATGGAGTAACTGTTAGCTGGGATCAAAGGAGAGACGCGTGCGTGCGGGAAGAATTAATTTGTTCGGGTTGGCGAGCTACCTGGGGTGACTGGAGGCTGAACGTCGGGGGCAGCCGGGGTGCAAGTTCCTGGAGCCGGCGGCGGAACGGCGGAGGAGCAGGAGGAGAAGACCTTGTCACTTGGACTGTCAGGAACTGGGTACTTGGGATGCTCCTGGGCGCACTGCTCTGGCTCGTCGGGCTCCGCGCGACGCCCCCTGCCCCCGCGTGGTGGATCGACAACTCGGTGTCCCACACCTTCACGCGCGGGAGGCGGTGGATCAACATCCCGTTGTTTCACATCCTCGGAGGCGCCGCAGGGAGGCTTGTCAGGTATGCTACATGGACCATAACCAGGAGTTGGGTCAAGAACAAACTCTTCCTCGACAGGGAGCTTGGGGCATGAAGGACCTGGCGGAGCTACAAAACGAAATGGAGCAACCGTTAGCCATGGAACCGAAGGAGGAAGCATTAATCTGTGCGGGTTATTATGCTACCTGGGGGCTGGACGGCCGGGGCAGCATCGACTCCTGGGGCGGGCGGCGGAACGCCTGTGGTGGCGCCGGAGGAGGAGAAGAAAGAGCTCAGCCGTGGCCTCCCGTGCGACATGAGCAGCACCAGGGAGCGCAGGGACGACCTGGGAGCGAGCGCCATCCTCTCTAGCTAGCTAGCTGGCTTGGCAGAGCTTGATGGGTGCGGATTGAGGGATGTGCCTCCTGGCCCCGGGGATTTGTATGTTTATATAGTAGTACTGTATGTGTTTCAGAGAGGACTTTTGATATCTCACGGAGGCACGCGCGCGCACCCAACCCAGCTACGACCTTGACCTTCCTTCACCTACGAGTCCATCCATACCTTGCGTTCATCAAGTGCAAGGCATGCGTTCATACCATGTGGTGGACGATGTGGTCTAGTCAAACACTCTATCTACTCTGCCACTGGCCTGGTAGATGCAATGTATTCAGAGGTTTGGAGGTATCATCATGACATGTTGACAGGTCAGTCCGGGACTCGAGCGCCAAGTAAGCGGGTAGTACCAATCAAACAACGTGTGAATTAGCATGGCCGCGCGAGTCAACGTTTTGCGATATTTGAAAGAAACTAAGCGGGCATTGACATTACGCACGTACGTACCGTGCCAGTATCAGTATGCCGTACGTACCATTGACATTCCGCAGGCAACTTGCTCGGCCGCCGGTCAGGTCATGGTAGCGTGTCTAGAGTACGGAGCCGCCGTTCTTCAGGTAAAGTTGCTGCGCCGCTGGCTGGCTGGGTCAAAGCAGTGCGCATACGGCCAGCCAGAGAGTCGTCTCGCTATCTTTTTTCGCTGAAGGAAGCGTGAGCCACCTTGCCGCCAAACGGAGGTTCATCAGATCAGACTAATGAAATGCACAGGCGGGGCCTCTCTGGATTTCAACAAGAGAAAGTACAGGCATAGAAAAATATAAGAATTTGACAGGTATACGCGTACAACACAGATTATATTGTAAAACACAAAAAACTTGCAGAAATAGTTGTTTCGATAGAACACAAGAAAAGTGCATCAATCATATGCGAATGCGTACAAAAAAGAGATTGAAGAAGATGTTGAAATATTACTAAAAAGATTAAAAACGACCCTAGACAGTCCTGATAAGTGCTCTTGTGTATTGAACCTTTGAAAAAATACGAGAAAAAACATCATGGAGGTAGGGAATGCGAAGAGATGATGACCCGCCCGTGAAAATTTATCAAAAATAATATGACTAATCATGTCATGTGCATAAATTACAGAAGAACTTCATTTATCTTCTGCCAAATTTTGGATGTCAGAAATTCCTAGCATTCCCTATTCCTCTTTAGCATCTTTCAATTTTTTTAATATCGAATTGCATGCTCATTATTCTTCAATGATGAAGCGTAAATTCACACTGTACCTCAGGCAACATGTTGTTGGAGGGTGGCTGGGTCAATGCAATGTAAGCACAGGTTGGAGGCATCATCCTGTCCCAGTCTGAGACGTGAACGGTCAAATCTCTTAGCGTCCAAAATCCAAATGCGTTCTCACAATATAAATATTCCACAAGTGTGGACTTGAACAACTACTTCCAAGCACAAGCTAATTTAGTCAGCAAATAGTTTGAATGAACACCATATCTGATCCAAAAGCATGCCGTGATGCATCAGCCCCGTTCCCACCATATTGATCGCTGAGCCGCGAATGTGTGTGCTATTTTAAGCGGTTAGCTACCGTCGCACTCCACAGCTGAGTACTTAAACATCCTCTTGCAAATGAAAGCTTTCATCTCCATACTCCATAGCTGTAGCCTGTGAACAACAACAATGTCACCTTCTCGTGTCATGTTTCAAGGCTTTGTTTGGTTTCTATGCCTCTTTAGCTTCATTTGCAGCCTACCACTAGCCATCTGCAATGAAACTGAAAATGATGGACAAGCTCTCCTCTGCTTCAAGTCCCGGCTCTCGGGTCCAGCAGGAGTTTTAGCTTCATGGAGCAACACGTCCCTGGAAGTTTGCGACTGGCATGGGATCACCTGCAGCAAGGTGTCCCCTCGTCGTGTGATTGAGCTGGACCTTGAGTCAGAAGGCATCTCAGGCCCCATATCGCCTTGCCTTGCCAACCTGACCTCTCTTGCAAGGCTTCAGCTGTCAAACAATAGCTTCAATGGTGGCATACCATCGGAGCTTGGCCTCCTGAGCCAGCTCCGTGACCTCAACCTCAGCATGAACACTTTGGAAGGTAACATACCACCGTCTTTGGGCAGCAGCTTTTCTCTTACATATGTCGATCTTGGGGTGAATGCTCTGACAGGGGTCATCCCGGAGTCCCTAGCAAATAGTTCATCCCTCCAAGTACTTTGGCTCATGAGCAATAGGCTTAGTGGAAAACTACCAAAAGCTCTCTTCAACACATCATCTCTTCTTGACATTTCCCTCCAAAAGAACAACCTTGTTGGCTCTATACCTGTTGTTACTGCCACCTCCCCGCCTATTCAATACCTCGATTTAAGGTATAATCATATTTCAGGAAAAATACCTTCCTCGCTAGGGAACCTTTCCTCCCTCATCGAACTTCGTCTTACAGAAAATAATTTAGTAGGGCGTATACCAGACAGTTTAGGTCATATCTCAACACTGGAGATACTGACCTTAAATGTGAACAACTTGTCTGGGACAGTTCCACCATCTCTCTTCAATATGACATCACTGACATTTCTTGGCGTAGCAAACAACTCGCTTGTTGGAAGGTTACCCTCCAATATTGGCTACACACTCCCGAGAATTCAGGCATTAGTCCTCTCAACAAACATGTTTGATGGCCCAATCCCAGCTTCTCTTCCCAAAGCTTACAACCTTCGTCAGCTTTACCTGTATAATAACAGCCTAACTGGGCTTATACCCTTCTTTGGGTCATTGCCAAATTTGGAGGAACTTGATTTGTCGTACAACAAGCTAGAAGCAGGAAACTGGGAATTTGTCTCTTCACTCACAAATTGTACCAGGTTGACTATGCTGATGTTAGTTGGGAACAATCTTCAAGGCGAAATGCCAAGTTCGATAGGCAATCTTTCTGATAGTCTCGAGTGGCTGTGGCTAAGGGAAAACCAAATTTCTGGGCCTATACCACCGGAGATTGGAAATCTTAAGAGCCTCAGCAGGTTGTATATGGATTACAATCTTATCACTGGAAATATACCACCAACAATTGGCAATTTGCACAGCTTGGTCCATCTATCCTTTGCACAAAACAGACTTTCAGGGCAAATCCCGGATACCATTGGTAATTTGGTTCAGCTAAAATCTCTGAAGTTGGATAGGAACAACATTAGCGGAAGGATACCTGAAAGTATAGGACGTTGTACTCAACTCCAAATACTCAACCTTGCTCACAACTCACTAGATGGGAATATACCAAGTGAAATCTTCAAAATTTCTTCGCTTTCTGAAGAGTTGGACTTGTCACACAATTACCTATCTGGGGGAGTACCAGTGGAAGTTGGCAATCTCATTAATGTTAATAAAATTAGCATATCAGATAACAGGTTGTCTGGCAACATCCCATCCACTCTTGGCCAGTGTGTGGTTCTGGAGTACTTGGATATTTCTCATAACAATTTGTCCGGAAAGATTCCACAGTTCCTCACATCCTTAAGTTCCCTGCAAAATCTCAACTTATCCTTCAACAATTTTGATGGGGCGGTTCCAACAGGTGGTATTTTTTACAATGCTAGTGCAGTGTCGATTGAAGGAAATGATGATTTGTGTACCAGCATTCCAACAGGAGGTATACCTCTTTGTTCCACACTAGTTGAAAAGAAAGGAAAACAAAATTCATCGGCTCTAGTCCTACGGATAGCAGTTCCAACAGTTGCTGTTGTTATATTAATTTTGTCATGTCTTGCAACAATATACTGGAGGAAGGGGATGCAAGAAAATCCACAGTTGCAGGAATTTGATGAGCATATGAAGAAGATATCATATGAAGACATTGTAAGGTCAACAAATAGGTTTTCTCCAGCTAACCTAATTGGATCAGGATCATTTGGAGTGGTTTACAAGGGCAGTTTGAAGCTTCAGAAAGATCAAGTTGCCATCAAGATTTTCAACCTTAACAATTATGGAGCAAATAGGAGCTTTATTGCAGAGTGTGAAGCCCTGCGAAATGTCCGTCATCGAAATCTTGTAAAGATCATCACATCATGTTCTTCTGTGGATTCTACTGGGGCAGATTTCAAGGCCCTAGTGTTCCAATACATGCCAAATGGGAACCTAGAAATGTGGCTACATCCTGAAGACCTTGAACATGGTGAGAGACATATCCTGACTTTAAGACAAAGGATAAATATTGGCTTGGATGTAGCATTTGCTTTGGATTATCTTCATAACCAATGTGCATCTCCATTGATACATTGTGACCTAAAGCCAAGCAATATTCTTTTGGATCTTGACATGGTTGCGTATGTCACCGACTTTGGCCTGTCAAGGTTTGTATTCACCGCATCAAATGCATACAAAGATAGTTCAACAAGTCTGGCGTGCCTAAAAGGATCCATCGGATACATCCCACCAGGTGAGATTAAGCATATCCTTAGTATGTTAGATTGTTGGTTCAGTTTGTTCTTTACAGAGTTATACAATTACTGTAGATTCCCTAATTGTGTTTGTAAATGTAAATGCAGAGTATGGCATGAGCGAAGAGATATCAACCAAGGGTGATGTCTACAGTTTTGGGGTGCTTCTGTTACAAATGATAACAGGGCGAAGTCCAACTGACGGAAAGTTCAGCGATGGTGCAAGCCTTCACGAATTTGTTCGTAGAGCATTTCCAGATAATATATGTGAGATTGTTGATCCAACAATGCTACAACATGACAGCAACGCACCGGAAGTGATGAAGAACTGTGTCATTCCAATGGTTAAAATAGGCCTCTCCTGCTCCATGACATCGCCCAAAGAACGGCCGGACATGGGACAAGTTTCTGCCGAGATCCTTAGAATCAAGCATCTGGCCTCACACATGGATGTCAGATGAAGCAAAGGATCTGCAGGATGGTAGCTAACGACATGAATTCATGTCAGAAAGAATGATGGTGCAATATCTTATATATTGCTTTTCCATTTGTTAGTTCAAGTTAGTGATACTTGCAGACTGTACCCTTCTCTTTTGCCATAGCATTTCTGTTCACGTTGATTTTCCCTTATTTGTTCAAGTGAGTAGTATTTATACAAGCACAGCCTGAACGATCATTGCTAGACCGATTTGCGCAGTCAGAGTAAATATTTGGGAAGCTGACTTGGAACCAGATAGAGGATTAACCCTCGATTTTGAACATGGCTTGAACACAAAATTCACCTCAACAAGCCAGAGTTAACGGGATTGAGAACCAACCTACACCAATCTACGGAGAAGAACGCCCCATATCAAGCAGATAGGCATGTCACAAGCGTGTACCTGGTTGCCGCGGAAACCTAGTTTGCCCCGCCCCTTGATATTGACTGCCGCTGCTTGTGATGTGCCACCCGCTGATTGTAGCGCAGACTGTTGCTGTGGCTGAAGAGAAGACCATGTAGAAGCAAGTGCTTAAGGAGGCAAAGTGGTCTGAAGCTGCCTTACAAGATGAACAATCTTGCTAGCAGTCTGTTCTGTTGCCAGACCTTTACCCTACCCGCATTACTGTCTCTGAATAAGCTCTATTAAGGTTTCATTTCCCACACAACAGACTCTAGTAAGCAAACGAAGGAGCTTATAAACTGCATCTAAATTATAGCTAACACGACCAGTCTTCTGCAATCAGCAGGAAGAGATAATGAAGCATTGGCAACCTCAGAAAAATTAGAACATGTCAACTAAACAATAACAGCTGCCTCTCAAAAGTCAAAACCCCTACGAAATGCAAACCAGGACCAAAATTTCAGTAGTGAGCCGGCTGCAGGCAAAGGTATAAGCTACAGTATATTATTGTTCAGCAGATTCATTTGACCCTGCGTCACGCCACTTGTCTGGAATCCAATCAGGAAAATGTTTATATGAAACCTAAACTCCAATTGGCTTCAATTGATCATGAGATCAGCGAACCGGGCGATTACTAAGACCGCAGGCGGGGAGGGAGGGAGGGCAAGGAGTAGGGCTCACCTCTGCCGGCGATGGGATCTTGGTGCGGGCGAGGCACTAGCAACGGGGCGGCGACGTTCGTCCCGTCCCTCAGTGACCGAGGCACCGCAGAACGGCATGTCGACGGCGGCGGCGCCATCAGGACCTTAAGCCTGCCGGACGAGGGCATGGCGCGGAGGCGCTGGATCACCATCTGCGGCGGAGACACGGGACTGGAAAGCGGGGGAACCTGACGGGTGAGCCAGGAGGACGGGGAAGCGGACAGCTGGGCCGTGCCGCCGGCAGCCTCTCAGGACTGACGCTCTGAACCTGACGAAACTACGACTGTCTGGAGAAATCCACGCTACGGCGCGGACTGAAGAAACAGAGGAGGAAGAAAACAGTTCGATGGACGGCTACGATTGACGCTTGGCTCCCCTGTTTACCGTCCCGCAAATGTATTCACTCCGGTCATTTTTACTCCGTACATAAAATTTGTCTCAAGTCACATTTTCTAAAATTTGATCATATTTGTATATTTGTATGAAAACAAATATTAACATCTACAATACTAAAGTTACATGGTATGAAAAACTAATTCATGTTGTATATATGACCTAATCGGGGTATCTAAAATCCAATCTCCTTTCTGAGCTCGAGTGCGTCTATGTTCTTCACAACTCGTATCAGTAGCTAGCAAATTCTTGAAGGTCGGGGGAATTAGCACGGTCAGTGATTGGATCCCCCGGTAAATTCCCACTGATTCATCCTAATCAAATCCATTCACCGGCATTATGTTGGCAGCAGAAGGACAAGATCACCGGCAAGCGTTGAGGATCGATTCCTTTGTAAAAAAATTGGAGCCGTTGTTGATCTTGCCATGTCCACTCAATCCAAGCACGTTGAGCTTGATGATGAGTTGGAATCGCAGCCAGCCAAAATGACGGCCATGAGCGGGAAGGACGCGTTTATCAAGGGCAAACTCACTGAAGTTAATGGTCGACTAGGGAAGGTGGATTGGCTCGAGAATAAGGTGAACGCGGTTTATATGCTTCTATCAATGGCTCTCAAGTGTAGACCGACGTGTTCGACTACCTGAAAAAGTTGGAAACTAAAATATCCCGCCCTTCCTGCATTAAATCTCCTGTGTTGCACAGTGCTAGCACTTCAGTTACTAGTCATAGTGGGGACTAGTGTCATAGGTGTGATAACATAGAGGGCTTCATTTATTACTTTGGAGAGTCATTTTACATTAAAAACCGTTATGTGATGGTAACATATTACTCTCTCTGTCTGCATATAAAATTTGGTCAAAGTCAAACTTTATCAACTTTGACTAAGTTTATAGGAAAAAATATCAAGATTCACAATATGAAATTAATATTATTAGATGCATCATGAAATTAATTTTCATATCATATAGCTTTAGTATTGTAGATGTTGATATTTTTTTCCTACAAAGTTAGTCAAACTGTACAAAGTTTGACTTTGACCAAATTTTATATACGGACTAAAAAACAGAGGGAATATGTTACTCCATTTATATCTCTCCTCATTAATTACTTGTCACATCATATTTTTTGCATATGTGGCATTCATGTTACCACTTATGTTACTCCTACTATGAGCAGCCTAAGGAACAAGAGAAACCTGATACATACACAAGCACAATCATCTAAGGAAATTTTTGCACATGTATAAAACATAGTCTAGTTGAGCTTGCAACCGACACAATTAATGCCAGGATATGTAATTAGCACTTGCACTCCTAGGATACAATAAAAACAGAAAGGGCAGCTTAATTCATGAAAAGTGTAGCCAAAGTAAGCAAGATGGACTTTCCTTGTTTCAATGGCGATAACCCCTTAGGCTGGATTAGGCAAGTTAACAATTATTTCAGATTAGCACAAGCTCCTGATGAGTGTAAAGTGGATTTGGCACAAACATATATTGTTGGTACTGATAATTGGATTAGGATTGTTGAGTTAAAAATATGGAAATACCATGGGATCAAATTATGTAGGTTATGATGTGACAGGTTTGTAGAATCCATCATTTATAAAGTGTTGGAAAAGTTTTATTTAGTGAAACAACTGACAATGTCGGATTCTGATTATACTAACAAATTTGAGGAGATAAGGACATCAACCAGAGAGGAGCATTCTTATTTACAAGAACATTACCATTGTAGTCAGCCTTGTGAATGGATTAAAACCAAGCATCAGATGTAACTTGAGGCCTCAAAGGCTAACAACTCTTAGTGAGGCTTATTGGATGGCTAGGGATTATGAAAGTGGATTGCAGGCAAAGCATCAATCATTTCTGGCTTAACAAGATAAACAGTTGTTACAATCTTATAAACCTCAACAGAAGCCACACATTCTTGTTGTTCCCAATTCAAGTTTCTAGCTACTAGTAAACCAAGTATTTGTTGGAGGTGTAATGGACCATAGGTCCCTAGGCATAAATGCCAAGCTCCTACTTTTCATGTAACTGACATTACTAAAGAACAATTAGACATGAAATTTAGCTCGACGGGAAATTTTCTCAAAAAGTATAGAATTCTTGAAAGGTACTTGACCCTGAAGGAATATGCATATGTGGTTTAACGACTGATGTCTACTACACAACCTTCTTCTTGTAGACGTTGTTGGGCCTGCAAGTGCACATGTTTGTAGGACAATAGCAAATTTCCCTCAAGTGGATGACCTAAGGTTTATCAATCCGTGGGAGGCGTAGGATGAAGATGGTCTCTCTCAAACAACCCTGCAACCAAATAACAAAGAGTCTCTTATGTCCCCAACACACCCAATACAATGGTATGTATAGGTGCACTAGTTCGGCGAAGAGATGGTGATACAAGTGCAATATGGATGGTAGATATAGGTTTTTGTAATCTGAAATAATAAAAACAGCAAGGTAACAAGTGATAAACATGAGCGTAAACGGTATTGCAATGATAGGAAACAAGGCCTAGGGTTCATACTTTCACTAATGCAAGTTCTCTCAACAATAATAACATAGATAGATCATATAACAATCCCTCAACATGCAACAAAGAGTCACTCCAAAGCCACTAATAGCGGAGAACAAACGTAGAGATTATGGTAGGGTATGAAACCACCTCAAAGTTATTCTTTCGAATCGATCTATAAAAGAGTTCGTACTAGAATAACACCTTAAGACACAAATCAACCAAAACCCTAATGTCACCTAGATACGCCATTGTCACCTCAAGTATCAGTGGGCATGATTATACGATACGCATCACACAATCTCAGATTCATCCAACCAACATAAAAGTACTTCAAAGAGTGCCCCAAAGTTTCTACCGGAGAGTCAAGAACGTGTGCCAACCCCTATGCATAGGTTCATGGGCGGAACCCGCAAGTTGGTCACCAAAACATAC
>LR880972.1:707261768-707294131 GCA_904067115.1 Aegilops sharonensis | reverse complement strand
GTGGTAGAAAGAAGCAAAAGAAATAGAGTCGAAATCATTCAAATTTGATGTGAAAACTTAAGTTTGTTGTCATTTGATGTGAAAACTTATGTTCTTTCATGTGAAAACTTATGTGCTATGATGTTGATTTGACTTGAAATAAAATTCAAATTTGAACCGACATTCAAATTTGAACCTATCTCCAATATTTTTTGAGTTCATTTGTTTGTTCTGTGATGTTGCATCGTTTTATGTACTACTATGCACTTTAGTTCATAAATCCAACCCTTTTTGTGAAGTCCAACTCATAGTCACTGAAAATGTTGTCCAAACAGGCTCCAAAGTAAGGGAAAACGGCCCCATTTCTAAGCAAGTTTTTTTCGACCTTCTCAAAATCACCCAAAAAAGATTTTCTTAGCTTATATTATACCTATATAGGATCAATACGAAGTCTCACCTTTTTTTGAATAAGTATTCATATTATATAATTTATTTTTGAAAAAACACCCTTTAATACAAAGTCAGCAATAAAACAAAGTTTAAAAATTTAAAATGCAAAAATAACTTCAGATCCTCCTTAGTCACTCTAAAATGAGGCTAAGGTGATGTTTTTGATTTTTTTGCATTTTCAAAACCTCAAACCCTCTTCTCACTCCTTTGAACTCTATGCAACCTCAGTTGAGATAGTCCAATTTGTGAAGGTTTTTTCATGCAAAGATCATTAGATCAAGTTTATCATTTTATATCATAACTATGTAACATAAAAAGGCTATATGCGCAGGTTTTTCATTTTTTAGATTTTTTTGAATTAGTTATACACATTTGAATGTTCGGTCAAACCTTTCAAAACCCCATTGACTGCCTCCAAACCCCATGTAACCCTAGCGCCAAACGTCCACCGTCGATCTAACCCTAACGCCAAACTACGGCCGTCGGATAGGCCTTCTAGAAGGATTCCGCGGGGGCGATCCGTGGGCTCCAATCTGATTGGCCGCCGTTTTTTCTCTCTGACGAACAGATAACGTTGAGCGGGGGAGCATCTAAGTGACCGTTGGGCCGAGCGGATCGGGCCCGGCAGAGTCTGGCGTGCGTGCGCACGGCCGTTGAGAGGGGGGGATGGGCTGCATGCGAGAGGGTCAATGACATCTGGGCCATCCCTGTCCCATGCATGCCATGCAACGTCGCAGCCTAGTTATTCTTTGCTCGTGAACACCTAGCCATTTGCATGCGGGATTGCATGCGCGCATCGATGCAGTAAAGCACGGCAGGGCCGCAGCGTATAGGTACGTACGTCGCATCTAAGCTATTTTAACAAATGCATGTTTGAATGAGACGGACGCGTCGGTGGTGCAGCTCCTTTTTCAGTGTCACGCGTGGATGAACGGGCCTGTTTCCCACACGGCGTCACCGCCGATGCAAGTGCACGAAACGATGCATCTCGCCTGTGCCGCCCGTGCCTCTTTGGATGCTCTGCCCGCCGTTTTTTGAATTAATGCCCGCAATTACTTATGCCAGTGCGAACAGAGAAGAGAAAACGATCGAGAAGGGGCACCGTGTACACATTGACCATGGCTGCAACGCGGCTATAAAAGAGCACCATTTCCTCATCCTCTCACACTCATCTCTCAAGCCTCCTCCCCTTCTTCTTTTCGAGCCAAATCCACCACTCGAGCCACCATGCAGTTCAACGGCCCTACCTACCGTCGCCCTCGCACCATGCTGGAGAGGCAGTACCCGGCCGGAGTCGTCGTCGAGAATAGCCTGAGGGTGTGGGCCATCTCTAGGTGGAGGGGCCCTAGAGAGTTGGCTCGCTTCTTCCTCCAAGCTGGCTACCGCCACCTCCCTCCGGGCACTCCGCCCATGTTCCACCTCCACGAGCAGTACGATGGCAACGCCGGGCCCAACGGCATCGTCATCGGCCTCTACGTCACCTTCACTAACCCCTACGACGCTCACCACCTCCTCGGGGAGGTGTTCTGGTGTGGATGCGAGTTTATCGCGTTCACGACCTACAACATCTTCACCAACCTCCACAACATCTTCCCTCACCCCAACGGCATGCACACCCTCCCCTACCAGATGCCGGAGAACGACGAGTGAGGGGCCCAAGGAGGAGGGGCCAAGGAGTGGCAAGGAGGAGGGGCCAAGGAGTTGTTCAAGTGCGAGTCTTCTATCTATCTAGTTTGTGTTTGTGTTGGTTCGGGCGTGTGTGCCCGTGTCTTCTATATATCTAGTTTTAATTATTTTACTTTCATGTTTTATGAACTATATGTAGTGGGGGGATGCCCCTCTATATGTTCTATCTATCTATGCTACTAGGGTACCCGATGCCCCTCTATCTATCTATATGTTTTTTCGGTCCTAAAGTTTCTCCATTGCATTTTATTTATGTGGCCATGTGTACTAAAAAATGCACTAAAACATGATCCAATCATATAAGTTGTTGTTAGCACATGTCTAGTTAATTATCTCCCTTTTATGTTTTATGCACTATATGTTGTAAGGGGATGCCCCTCTATGTTGTAAGGAGATGCTACTAGGGGCACACTAGATGTCTTCTTTTTTTGAGAGGGGCACAACCTTTTTCGGTTGAAACACACGAGTAAAAACTTTGAAAACACCATAGCACAAGTCACAAAAAATATTAAAAAATGGTGCTTGGTTGAAATAAACTAGAACCAAACAATTGCAACTTTTTTGGTTCACAAAGACTAGAACCAACCTTGGTTGAAATAAACTAGAACCAACATTTTGTTTTAGCCGAAACAACACGGGCCCCTACAATCGGACACGATAGCTTATGCATAAAAATTGCTCAAATAATTACCAGATGAGTTATCTAAAAAAAGGTGAAGGCAGGNAATGGTGCTTGGTTGAAATAAACTAGAACCAAACAATTGCAACTTTTTTGGTTCACAAAGACTAGAACCAACCTTGGTTGAAATAAACTAGAACCAACATTTTGTTTTAGCCGAAACAACACGGGCCCCTACAATCGGACACGATAGCTTATGCATAAAAATTGCTCAAATAATTACCAGATGAGTTATCTAAAAAAAGGTGAAGGCAGGAAACTTAACATTTGTGAAATAACCTAAAGCCGAAAAGATATATCGATGTCAATGACCGTTTGCACTTTTTTTTGCACTAGCTACACTTCTTTTATCAATGGGCCTGGATATGTTCTATTCGGCCCTGCCTAACTTCTATATGGGCCGGGCCTTTTAGGGCAACTGTGGACAAACCATTTTTCCTTTTCTCCCTCTACCACTGAAACTGAAACTGAAACTGATGACGAACTAAAGAACTGAAAAAACGAAACAGAGTGGAGAAGACATGCCGAATTCGTATAGCGCAACACTTTTATTCAAATGTACATATCATTACGATTACAAATGATGCCCAATCTATTCACTTACGACTAATTATCATCACATAAACAAATGCGAGAGTAATTACACAAACATAAAAAAGTCCGGCCATCAGCCCCATCAAATTGCCCTGCTTCTGCAATTCGATGAGTTTCTTCATCTGCTTGTTCAGCTTCTTCAGCTCTGTCGTCACTCCTGCATCCTCCACAGTAGCACCCATGGAAGGGCGGGCGCCCCCAATGGAATTGCCAGATCCAGATGCGCCCGATCCAAACTTGCCCAACTTCTCCGCCTCCAACGGTAAATCGAGCTCCCCTGATGCACCCTCCAGTTGAATCCGCTCTATGTACTCATCTAGCCACTCAAAATGGGTGCATTGCTTCAATTTCTGAAATCGGAAAGATGAACCCTAAATCCCAAATCCGATGGGGAAAAATGGGCAAATTTGAAATTGGGAGACAAAAACCAAAATTGGCATATTGAGAAGTAAAATTTCACCTTTCCCTGCTCTGGTTTGCTCTCGCATTTCACGAATTCCCGCCCAAGGTTGCCATTCTTGTCGGTCGTTGTGACTAGCCGCTTCAGGGGTGCGATACGTGGGCATGCAGGGCACNCCAAATCCGATGGGGAAAAATGGGCAAATTTGAAATTGGGAGACAAAAACCAAAATTGGCATATTGAGAAGTAAAATCTCACCTTTCCCTGCTCTGGTTTGCTCTCGCATTTCACGAATTCCCGCCCAAGGTTGCCATTCTTGTCGGTCGTTGTGACTAGCCGCTTCAGGGGTGCGATACGTGGGCATGCAGGGCACCTTGTCATGGGCACTACGCCATAGCGCGGCCATGAGCGGCGGGAGGCTGAAACGGAGCTCGACATTGCTAGGTCGCTGCCCGTCGTCGCCGGAGAAGAAGAAGAACAACGGTCGGGGAGGGGGGGGGGAGGATGGGCTCGGGTGCTGCACGGCTCGGGGCACGGCTCGGTGTCCTCTTGTACCAATGCTGACTTGGATAAGTTAGTGGGTCCCACGCTGTGGGTCCCGCTCACCTGACCAATGCTGAGTTGGATAAGTTAGTGGGTCCCATGCTGTGGGTCCCGCTCACCTGATTCGAGTTTTAAACATGTGTCTTTGGATTAGGCAGCAGTGTCGCATGGGAGCTATTTTTTCCAACGCAGATGTCGCATGCGAGCTATTACAACCAACTACGTCGCATCAGAGACAATTCACACCAACGACGTCGCATGGGAGCTATTCGCCCGTTTATTTTTCAGATGTTCTGTCTTGGTGATTGGAAGAAGGTTGTGCATGGAGGTCCATGGCTTTTTAGAGGGATGGGGATGCTGATTGAAGATTATGATGGCAAGAAGGAACCAACCTCGTTTGAATTTGATGGGTTATTCGTGTGGGCACAAATCCATAACATCCCGGAGCTTTACCGTAAAGTTGAGGTTGTAGATCAGTTAGCCCGCCGCATCGGTCGGGTAAAAGAAACTCAGCTTGCTCCTAGGCTGTTCTATGAAGGTGATTATGTTAGAGTTCAAGCTAGGGTTCTTGTGAACAAGCCCCTGACAAGAGTTACACCGCTTAATGTGGTGGGAGAAGGTAGACTGTTACTTCCGGTGAAGTACGAGAAGATCCCCTATTTCTGTAAGGTGTGTGGTTTCATGGGCCATAATCACGAAGAGTGTGGCGATGGGGTTTGGGAGGAGAAACACAAGCAGTGGGGCAGTTGGATGCTAGCACAACGGAGGGAAGTTGCACCAGAGCAGCAAAGTGGCTGGGTGCCGCGCGGAGGTCGTTCAGGTGGAAGGGGAAGAGGAAGGGCAGGTAGGGGTGGGCAAGCAGGCCGGCAACGCTCCCCACCACGTAAGCGCTCATCCCAAGATGCTGGTTTAGACACGGCCGCTGGGTAGTCCTCTCAAATGTGGGGAGGCAAGGGAGGAGGAAAACTCAGTCTCAACGGCTCGTAGGAACCTTAACCTTACCTTGGCAGTCAGCTCGGCCGCCGGTATAGACGATGGAAGCAACAGGGAGCAGGGTGTAGGTGCTATCCCGCCGCCACCCCCGGCATATGTCTCCCCGAGGGATGCCAAAAAAGCTAAGAAGGCAGTTTCACCGGTGAAGAAAGGAACAGAGAAGATGGCATTATTGGCGGGCTCCTCCTGGGAGCACCGCCAAGCCCAATGAAAATCCTATGCTGGAACTGCCGTGGGATAGGCGATCCTGCGACAGTTCGAGAACTCCGCGATGTGGTGGAGCTTAGTTCGCCTTCTATCCTTTGTTTAGTCGAGACTCAGTTACAAAAAAATTGTGTTGAAGGTCTTCGTTTCTCTTTAGGTTTTGATTTCAGTTTTGGTGTTGGCAGCAGTGGTCGTAGTGGAGGTATCTGTATCTTTTGGAAGAATTCTGTGGATGTTGCAATAATTTTTTTTTCGGAGTATCACGTGGATGCTTGGGTACTAGAAACAGGGAAGGAACAATGGCGCCTCTCCTGTTTCTACGGGGAAGCAACCAGATCTCTCCGGTACAAAACGTGGAACACAATGAAAAGGTTAAGGGGAGAGAGCACTCTCCCGTGGCTATGTATTGGTGACTTCAACGGGATTCTGCGCGCGAAAGAACAATTTGGCCCAAATGAGCAGGATAGCTCGCAGATTGAAGCGTTCAAAGAGGCTGTGGATGTTTGTGGCCTTGTGGATCTAGGGTATCGTGGCCTTGATTGGACCTGGGAGAAGAAGGTGGCAGGAGGTCATTTTTGCAGGGTCCGATTGGACAGGGCATTGGGTTCTGCCGATTGGTCTATACTTTTTCCCTTTGCCACGGTGGAACATTTAACTGCAGCTAAGTCTGATCATTGTCATATATAGCTGGAAACAGAGCTGGTTGATGCAAGTGTGCGTGCCAAGCAGAAGCAGTTCCGGTACGAGTGCTTGTGGGAACGTGACACAAGATTTGGTGACATAGTTGTGGAAGCCTGGAATGCTACGGGCAGAGCCCAAACGGTTGCGGCACTTTCTGAGAAGCTGGCTTCAGTCACCGGGAGACTGCAACAGTGGGGACGCACTAACTTTGGTGCAGTCAGATCGGAGCTTCGCTCATTGCGCCAGCAACACGCAGACATGCGTGCGCTGCCTGATCGTGTTGGGTCGTCCTCAGAGGAGGCACGGGTTGAGGCCCGCATGGCGGAACTTTGCTTACGCGAGGAAATCATGTGGCGCCAACGTGCGCATATATAGTGGCTTGCCGAGGGTGATAGTAATACGAAATTTTTCCATCGGAAGGCTAGTTCAAGGAAAGCGAGAAACCGTATCGCTGAACTTCAAAGATCAGATGGCACGGTGTGTACGGATGCGCAGGAGATGGCTAGCATGGCTACGAACTTCTATGGTAATCTATATACATCTGAAAACACAGTGGGTGTTGAGGAGGTGCTGTCTCATATACCACCAAGGGTGGATGCGGTTATGAACGATATGCTAAATGCGCGGTTTTCCAATGCTGAAGTGAAAACTGCTTTATTTCAGATGTTTCCTACCAAGGCCCCAGGGCCCGATGGCTTCCCTGCACACTTTTTTCAAAGGCATTGGGAGTTGTGTGGTGATGAAGTAACTGATATGGTGCTGCGAGTTCTGAAGGGAGAGGATTCTCCGGAGGAGATAAACAAAACGTTCATCGTGTTAATTCCCAAGATTGCAAGTCCAAAAAACTTAGGACAGTTTAGACTGATTAGTCTCTGCAATATGATCTTCAAGATTGCATCCAAGGTTCTGGCTAACCGGCTCAAGCTTATTCTCCCTGATATCATCTCTGAGGAACAGTCAGCATTTGTACCAGGACGTTTGATCACGGATAACTTCATCTCTGCTTATGAGTGTCTCCACTACATGAAAACAAGGAAGTTAAAGAGCAACAAATTTTGTGCTTTGAAGCTTGACATGATGAAAGCTTACGACAGAATCGAGTGGAATTATCTAGAGAGGGTGATGTTAAAATTGGGCATAAGCCCACGATTCACAAAGATCGTCATGAGATGTGTCACTTATGTTTCCTTCTCTGTTGTTTTCAATGGTGAAAAGCAAGAAGAATTCACCCCATCCCGAGGACTCAGATAAGGTGATCCCATATCACCGTATCTCTTTTTATTAGCTGCTGAGGGCCTCTCGTGCTTGCTAAAGGAGGATGATCCAAATGAGAGGGTGCGGGGTATCAAAGTGGCGGACAGCGCTCCCGAGGTAAATCATTTACTTTTTGCCGATGATTGCCTCTTATTTTTTGAAGCTACACCCGAGATGGCGACGAGGGTAGATTTCTTGCTTCAACGCTATTGTGGTGCTTCGGGCCAGCGCATCAACAAGGACAAGTCCTCTATATTTTTTCAGTAAGGGGTGTACGGACTCCTTGAAGCAGGAGGTAAAGCAAATTTTGGAGGTTCCGAACGAGCAACTTTCTGACAGATACTTGGGCCTCCCAGCTGATGTGGATAGAGCAAAGGAGGGATCATTCAAATATTTGAAAGACAGAATATGGAAACATGTGCAAGGTTGGATGGAGAAGGCTTTATCCGCTGGTGGTAAGGAAGTGCTAATCAAGTCAGTGGCCCAGACTATCCCTACAAACTCTATGGCATGTTTTAAACTGCCACGAGGTCTATGTCAGCACATAAACGGACTGCTTAGGAAGTTTTGGTGGGGATCAAAAAAAGGTGAACGAAAGACGGCCTGGGTTTCTTGGAAGGTTATGTCACAGCCAGAATGCATGGGAGGTATGGGTTTTCGCGACATTGAGCTCTTCAACTTAGCCCTTCTTGCACGGCAAGCTTGGCGACTTCTGACACAGCCAGATTCTCTCAGTGCTCGAATTCTTAGAGCAGTATATTGCCCAGCCTCGACAATCCTGGAAGCAGAAGTGGGAAGAAATCCTTCACAAGTCTGGCGTTCGATAGTTGAGGGACGGGATGCACTCAAACTTGGTTTAGTGAAGCGCATCGGATCGGGAGAGGATACCAACATTTGGCATGATAACTGGATTCCCCGTGATTACAAACTACGGCCGGTCTGCCCAAAATCCCTAAACCCCCCGCAACAGGTTTCAGAGCTGATCAACTCGGTCACCTCCACCTGGGACCGGGATGTTCTTAATGAACATTTGTATCCGATGGATATGGAGGCAATCCTCAAAATTCCCCTTAGCAGCAGAGTTCATACGGACTTCTGGTCCTAGCATTATGAACGAAGGGGGATTTTCACAGTCAGGTCAGCATACAGATTACTAGCCTCTACAAAGCAGCAGCGTACCAACTGGCTTGAGCATAACGATGGCCATTCCAACATCCACGCCGACAGCCGGTCATGGACAAAGTTATGGGGAGCTGCGGTTCCCTCCAAGGTGAGGGTTTTCGCTTGGCGTTTAGCTAAATCTTCAATACCCACAGGAGCCGTACGAAAGGACAGAAGTGTGGCCGACTCCGCGGAATGCTCCATTTGCCATGCGGCAGTGGACTCATGGCGCCATGCGTTATTTGATTATCATATGGCACGTTGTGTCTGGGCACTCGCTGATGAGGACATCACAGAAACAATCATATCCAACCGGACCGAAGAGCAAAGCTTTGGATGTTTTGGCTGGTCGATACCCTACCTACGGAGCCCCTTGCGCGCGTGCTGGTAACGTTGTGGGCGATCTGGTGGGCTAGGCGCAAAGCTATCCACGACAACCAGTTTCAAAGTCCCCTCAGCACGCATGTTTTTGTTCAGAAGTTCATGGCGGAGCTGGACCAAATCCCGGAGAAAGGGGCACGCACAAGGGATTTGCATGCATCATCCAAGGACCTGCATGTGATGCCCAGGGGCCTGCATGTAACACCCAGGGACCTGTCTGTAAGATCCAGAGTGCCTGCGGATCAGCCAGCTCATCTGCCATGGCTGCCACCAGAATATCATGATGTCAAGATAAATGCAGATGGGGGCTTCTCTAAGATCGGTGACAGGGGCGCCTCGGCCGTCATGTGCCGACACAAGCAGGGCAACTACCTCGGTGCTTCTGCCATTATTTCTGAAGGTTGTCTGGATCCAGCAATTCTCGAGGCACGTGCATGCAGCGAGGCACTATCCCTCGCGATGATTTAAACGAACGATCTGTTTGTGTCGTATCAGACTGTCAGGAGGTGGTGACACGAATTGCTGATGATTCCCCGTGCAAGTTCTTTCCTATCCTACAAGATATCAAGCACCAAAGGAGGTTTTTTAATAACGTTGAGTTTATTTATGAAAGTAGGAGACACAATGGAGAGGCTCATGCCCTAGCTAAGGCTGCGGCATCTCTCCCTCCCGGGCGCCACGTGTGGCTAGCTAGTTTGCCCGATATTATCTGTATTCCGATGTTTCTGAACGTGCAATAAAGAGTACAGATTAGCTCAAAAAAAATCAATCTGTGGGAGGCGTAGGATAAAGATGGTATCTCTCAAACAACCCTGCAACCAAGTAACAAAGAGTCTCTTGTGTCCCCAACACACCCAATACAATGGTAAATTGTATAGGTGCACTAGTTCGGCGAAGAGATGGTGATACAAGTGCAATATGGATGGTAGATATAGGTTTTTGTAATCTGAAATAATAAAAACAGCAAGGTAACAAGTGATAAACGTGAGCGTAAATGGTATTGCAATGATAGGAAACAAGGCCTAGGGTTCATAGTGCAAGTTCTCTCAACAATAATAACATAGATAGATCATATAACAATCCCTCAACATGCAACAAAGAGTCACTCCAAAGCCACTAATAGCGGAGAACAAACGTAGAGATTATGGTAGGGTACGAAACCACCTCAAAGTTATTCTTTCGGATCGATCTATAAAAGAGTTCGTACCAGAGTAACACCTTAAGACACAAATCAACCAAAACCCTAATGTCACCTAGATACTCCATTGTCACCTCAAGTATCTGTGGGCATAATTATACGATATGCATCACACAATCTCAGATTCATCCAACCAACATAAAAGTACTTCAAAGAGTGCCCCAAAGTTTCTACCGGAGAGTCAAGAACGTGTGCCAACCCCTATGCATAGGTTCATGGGCGGAACCCGCAAGTTGGTCACCAAAACATACATCAAGTGGCACATGATATCCCATTGTCACCACAGATAAGCACGGCAAGACATACATCAAGTGTTCTCATAAAAGACTCAATCCGATAAGATAACTTCAAAGGGGAAACTCAATTCATCACAAGAGAGTAGAGGGGGAGAAACATCATAAGATCCAATACAATAGCAAAGCTTGGGATACATCAAGATCGTGCCATAGAGGGAACACGAGAGAGAACACGAGAGAGAGAGAGAGAGAGAGAGAGAGATCAAACACATAGCTACTGGTACATACCCTCAGCCCCGAGGGTGAACTACTCCCTCCTTGTCATGGAGAGTGCCGGGATGATGAAGATGGCCACCGGTGATGGGTTCCCCCTCCGGCAGGATGCCGGAACAGACTCCCGAGAGGTTTTTGGTAGCTACAGAGGCTTGCGGCGGCGGAACTCCCGATCTATCTTGATATTCGGTGGTTTTAGGGTATGTAGGGTTATATAGGTGAAAGAAGTCGGTCGGGAGGTGCTCGAGGGGTCCACGAGACAGGGGGCGCGCCCTGTAGGGGGGGCGCCTCCCTGTCTCCTGGGCTCCTCGAGGGTCTTCTGACTTGATCTCCAAGCCTCCAGGATGATATTCTTCCAAAAAATCACGATTCCGAAGGTTTCATTCCGTTTGGACTCCGTTTGACATTCCTTTTCTTCGAAATACTGAAACATACAATAAAACAACAACATGGGCTAGGCCTCCGGTTAATAGGTTAGTCCCAAAAGTAATATAAAAGTGAATAATAAAGCCCAATATTTCCCAAAACAGTAGATAATATAGCATGGAGCAATCAAAAATTATAGATACGTTGGAGACGTATCAACGACGAACCATCAATACTAAGCGATGCCATGAGTCTCCTCGCGACACCCTTT
Source organism: Aegilops sharonensis (assembly GCA_904067115.1). Classification (NCBI taxonomy): domain Eukaryota; kingdom Viridiplantae; phylum Streptophyta; class Magnoliopsida; order Poales; family Poaceae; genus Aegilops; species Aegilops sharonensis. The sequence continues at coordinate 707,282,782 of LR880972.1, read as the reverse complement.
GGCACGTCAATGACAAAAAGTGTTTCCCCTGGCTTTATATTATAAAGTAACGGCCACAGCACAAAGTAACAGTAGCAAGGATCCGGAGACCGGTCCGAACACAGACATACATAAGTCTTGCTGGGGAAGCAGCACAACAATCCCCCAAAATCGAGCATCAAGCATCAAAAGCTAATTCGGCTCCGGAGGAGGAGGGGGGAGCTGTGGTGCAAGTCTAAACGCGGTGGAGCGGAGCTCGGCGACCATCATGTCAATGGAGACATGGTCTTGTCGCTTGCTAAGTGGCCTCCAGAGCTGTAGAAAGCCACACAGTTTGTATACGGCGTCTGTCACTTGAAGAGGAATGATGTGCTCAATCACCAACTTATTACGGACATTCCATAATGCCCTTAGCAGTATCCCAACCAACACCCAGAGCGAGGGACGCCCTGTACTAGGAAATGTGAGAACCTCCACAAACATGTCCGGGAGGTTAGCATGGCACCACCAACTGCCACCCACTACCTCGCGAAGGCAGCTCCATACAAATCTCACAGAGGGGCATATAAATAAAATGTGGTTCGAGTCCTCAGGTACCAAACACAAGGGGCAGAGGTCGTCGAAGGGGCCATTGCGTTTATGCACCTCTGTGTCGGACCGGAGGCATCCCCTGACTAGTTGCCACGGGAAGATTCTAATCTTCAAAGGCAATTTAATCTCCCAAAAGAGGTTGAGCTCAACCAGACCGGGCATGGGCAAGATCGCCCGATAAAGCGATTTGGCGGAGAACCGCCCGACGGCTCGAGAACCCAACGCATCATGACTGGGCCTAGGGCCGGCGTGTGTAGGGCCACACAAGCAACGAGCTCTTCCCAAAGGTCCCGCTCTACGAAACCGAAGGTGCGCCGGAAGGCGATGTTACCTAGGTTAGCTAGTGCTGAAGTGACGGTCAAACTCGAGTCGGCACAAATGTTAAACAACAGTTGGAACCGAATGGCAAAGGGTTGGGCGCCCGACCACCGGTCTAGCCCAAATAGGGTGGTGGTGCCGGCTCCGACCGAAATAGAAGAACCGAGGCGAAGGGCTGGCATGAGTTGGATGATCGTCTGCCAGAACTAGGAGCCACCCAATCTCTGCGCAAACGCCAAGCCCTGACCACAAAAATATTTAGCGCGGATAATATCCAGCCAAAGCCCACCGTCCCCTGAGGCGGTCCGCCATAACCATTTGGATAAAAGGGCTATGTTCATCCTTTTGGATGAGATAATGCCAAGGCCACCTTGGTCCTTGGGTTTGCAAATCTCCGACCATTTCACCATATGGTACTTCTGCTTATCGCCCTTCCCCGCCCAGAAGAACCGGGACTGGTACTTGGCGATATTGTGATGGAGGGAAGAATCCCATGAGATACATCAGTAAGCTGGTCATCGAGGAGTTAATGAGGATAACCCGAGCCGCCTTGGAGAGCCACCTCCCTTGCCAAGGCTCGACCTGATACTGGACCTTGCACACAGATGGCCGAAGGTCCTTTTCCAGTATGTGGGCGTCACTAATGGGCATGCCCAAGTAAGACGTCGGAAATGATCCTAGTCAGTAGTTAAGCCGGTTTGCGATCCGGTGCTTCTCCTCGTCGGAGTATCCCAACAACATCACCTCGCTCTTGGTCAAGTTAATCGTAAGGCCAGACATCTCCTGGAAGCATAGTAAATGGAACCTGAGGTGTCCGATGTCCTCGTCGGACCCCTCAACCATCAAAATCGTGCCATCAACATATTATAGGTGGGTAATCCCACCGCCATCAAGGAGGTGCGAGCAAATACCCCTGATATGTCCAGCCCGCTTGGCCGTCAATCCCAGTGACGAATAGGTCTCTCATACACCAACTTCATCATGTACATCGCTTGCTTGCTATATTGATAGCTCGAGGAGCTTCTCAACGAAGATCTCAAATTTTCATAGAGACCGCAAGGAAGCCAGTTGGGTGATCTCGTCAGCCCATTGATTTTCCAGCCACGGTATGTGTTGGTAATCAAAACCGACGTGCGCCCTTTCCAGCTTTGAAACCTCCATAAGGTACACTCAGCCCCGTCGATGAGGGAGGCCAAACTGGCCGACCGCATAGGCCCCCAATATTATAGAGCCCCAAATTGGATGGCAATTAGGTATAATTAATTTGAAAAAAATTAGCCCAGCAGAACTAGCCCGGTATGCAGCCAGCGGCCTGATGCCCATGCGCGATTGCTTCCTCGTGCCTGCGTGTTGCGCCCGTTCGCTACCCGAGATCGCCAGACAGCTACGCTCGTCTGCCCGCTGCCCTAGTTTCCCCTGTACTGTACGAGGGTTACCGGTACGAAGATCCAAGGTGAGAATCAATTCCATAAACAGAAAAGAGGTGAGAATCAATTCCAAAAAAAATAAAGAGGTGAGAATCAATCGGCGATCGATGATCACCGGTCACGGAAATTCGTCTGCCGGCTGCCGACTGCCGTTCGCCAGTCCCTGTCCATCCACTGGGCTGCCACCTGACTGTTCCCCCATCAGAAATTGTTCAAGTCAGATTTCTTTTATCTCCCGTTTCCTTATTTCTGTATTAAATTCATGCATGCATGATCTATCATGTGATGAGATTTTTTTCATCAGTGTGCTGTGAGATTTGTTCTGCAGATTTTATTCTCCATGTGACCGTGTGATATGCTGTCAATTGTTAGGCTTGTAGATTACAGTGAGGGTTCCTATATTTCTTCGTAGCCTGCTTAGCCATCGTCCTAATTGTACAGTATATCAATAGTATCACTGTTAATGAAGAAATTGCAATATTGGTTATTCTATTTTAGATAGAATGATTACTAATAATTTACCTCTTGATCTGCAGTCGAAGGTTCAGGCTTCATATTGATCCAAAGAGCTATTTTCAGAGATAGTTGCTGACACGTCAAATATTTTCAAGATAGTTGCTGAGTCAAGTTTAAAGGTTCGGGTAATCATTAGTAATATGATTTTTTGAGTCTTCCCTTATCTCAATATAAACTTACAACATGTCTAATCTTTAGTAATATGAATTATTTTTAAAAAATACGTCTCATTATGCATTTCGTCCCGGGCCCCCTAGTTGCTGGAGACGGCCCTGGGTACGCTCCCATGGTTGAACATGAGGTTTGATACTCCTTGCACGCTTGTCTTACCACAAGCTGGGAATCTCCTTTCATCAGCAAGCGGACAAACCTCAGGCGCAAAAGTTACTCCTAGGGTGTGGTTAAGTCTCAGTCGTCTGATATTTAACCAAATCTCAGTCAAGTGGCATAACCTGTAAAAAACTGGAAAAAAAAGTTGCACGGATCTTGATGTAAGATCTCACGAGTATAATATCGACTGAGACATAACCGAATGAGATTTAGCAAGACTGTTACTCTACTCGTAACCCTACCAACAACCCTTCATATTCTACCTCGTTGTTTGTGACATTGAAGAGGAACTAGATTGTGTACCGTATCTCCTCTACGTATAGGGTGATTTCAGCCCCCGCTCCATATAGGGGACCGACCCATCAAACATTCATGTTGTATCTCCTCATGTGGCTCAGGCAGTTGAGTCCACCTGAGGATGAAATTAGCGAATGCTTGCGACCTGATCACAGTATGGGTGAAACGCATGGAAAATTAGTTGAGTTCCATCGCCCACTCGACGGCCTTCCACATGACAGGTGCCCGCAGCTGCACCCTCACCTCCATGTCATCATTGCCCAGTTTGTGCAGTTAAGAGCATCTTCAGCCGTTGGCCCCTCAGGGGCGCCTAAAATCGTCGCCTGAGGGCGAGCTGGCGCAAAAAAAAAACCGACTTGGAGACGAGTTGGTCACCAGTCGCCGGCCCAGGGCCGCCCCTAGACGCGTCTAATTTAAAAAAAAGACGTTCGGCGAAGTACAGCTAAACATGTCTAAATTTTGACAAACTTTGGCATATATTAGACATGTTCGTGATACATAGTAAAGAAATCTAAAATAAGAACTCGCTAAACACGGAGTAGTCGCCGTTGTCACCGTCATCCTTGCCGCCGTCGTCGTCGTCGACCTTCTCCTCCTTGACGCGGTCGTCCCTGGTGGACCGCTGCCCGGCGTCGCCAAGACGGACTGGTGGCGGCGGCGGCGCGTCGTCGTCGTCGTCGTCGCTGTCTTCGATGACGACGACTCCTCCTTCGTCGCGGCCCCGACGGCGCTGCTCGAACCGCCGCAGGGCGGTGCACTGGCGCTCCCTTGCCATCTTCAGGGAGTTCTTGCGCGCCCATTCCAGGGCTGCGTCGTCGTCGAGCTCCACGTCGCCGTGCTCTGTCTTCACGGTGGGGAGACCCGGCTCCGTTTTCACCGGCGCGAGCCCCGGCTCCGTCTTTGGCTTGACGAAGCGCGGAGGAGCCGACGAGGAGGCGCGCCGGCCACCCTCGTTGATGGCGATGCCGGCGCTGCGAGTGCGCCGGCCGAGCGGCATCTCTGCCGCGGGCTCGGCCTTGACGCCGAGCAGCGCCGGAGAGCCGGAGGAGTGGGAAGAAGAGTGCGAGGAGGAAGACGAAGAGGAGCCGAACCTCCTGGGCATCCATTTCGGCGGTGGGCCGGGGTGGCCGCCCTCGCCAGGGGAGGGTATGCCAGCGGCGGGTTGTTGCCGCCCTCAAGGTGCGTCAGCACGCCCTCGAGCGTGCGGCCGGGGACGCCCCACCACAGGTGGCGCCCCTCACCGTTCTTCGTGCCGCCCACCATCGGCGCCCCGTTGGTGGACGCCAGCCTCTGCTGCTGATGGCGCTCGAAGTACGCCGTCCACTCGTCGGTGAGGGAGGGGAGGCGTCGCCGCGCCGCCCCGTGACGCGCCGCTCGTGAGGAATCAATGGCAAGGCTGACCGGCGACGGCAGCGCGGCAGCCTTGGCATTGATTTCCGCGGGAACCGAGGCGATGAGGGCGACGAAGCGCCCGTCTCGCTGACTCGGCGGGCCCGCGGCTGCTTCGCGGCAAAACAACTCGCCCCGGCGCCCCGGGTTCGGCCTGGGTCCGCCGGCGCTGATTTCTGCCCAGGCCGGCGAAAATCGGGCTCCTGTGACTGGGTCATTTTTTCGACGCCAGCGCAAAAAAATCGCATAGGAAGACCTTTCTGAGAGCGCAGTTGAAGATGCTCTAATGCCCGTGAGCATTAGGTATTGTGCAGAGCCGTTCCTCTCCCTCACGATCCGTTGAAACACCACCAGTTCGCGCCCATGAGGCGTACTGAGTTGTGACCCCGCCACGAGGACAACGATTTGCATGGAGCTAGCTAAAGGCAGCATCCGTGACCAACCTGCTCTATTGCCAGTGTTCCCGTCCACGGAGCGCTAGCTGTGGGAACTCGGCATGGACCAAAACAATGCTCTGGTGCCATATGTTCTTGCTGAAGCCAGACCATGAACATGAGTGGACACAAGATGCAATTTCTTTTAGTTTTTTCCTTCTTATATTTATCCTTCAATTACAAGTAAAAGCATATATACGAACATGGGCGAGTGCGCAAGCTATAAGGTACACCCCCCGGGAAGTGGATGAAGAACAAACTATTGCTGAACAAGGACCTTCTGGCTTGGATGATCAGGCAAAGCTGCAACGCAACGGAGTAACTGTTAGCTGCAATCAAAGAAGATGCGTGCGTACGTGCAGGAAGCATTAGCTTGTGCGGGTTAGCGGGCTACCTGGGGTGAACGGAGGCTAAACGGCAGGAGCAGCCGGAGAGCACTGTGCAGACTGGTCGGTTACAGCTTTAGGCTTACGTGGTGGATCACCAACTTTGTGTTTAACATCTTCGGAGATCCCCTTGGGAGGCTTGATAGGTACATGTACATGTACAGGTGCAGGTTCAGGTGTGCCACACGAACCATTGGTTACAGCGCCACGATGCGTCCTAGGTGGTGGATCATGAATAGGGTGTCTAGGAATTTCGTGTGTAGGACCTTCGGAGATGTCCGGGGAAGGCTTGACAGGTACAGTTTCAGGTGTGCCACATGAATCATTGATTACAGCGCCACGACGCGTCCTAGGTGGTGGATCGCGAACTTTGTGTATAGGAACTTCGGGGTGCATAGGAAATTCGGGGATGGCCCTGGGAGGCTCGACGGTTACAGGTTCAGGTGTTCGACATGACCCATGATCAGGAGTTGGGTATGCGCTAGGATCTTGAGGGGCGTTCAGACAAGCCTTGTCAGTTACTCCATGAAGTGGCCGAAGAACAGGCTCTTCCTGATATGTACGTGGACCATCAGGGAGCTTCGGGCATGAACGATCTGGCCGAGCTGCAACGCAGTAGAGTACTAACTGTTAGCTTGTTCTAGAAGAGAAAAAAACTGATAGCTGGAACCAAAGGAGACGCGTGCGCGCAGGAAGAAGCATTAACCTGTGGTGACTGGAGGCTGAGCGGCCGGAACAACCGGAGGGGTATCGGCTCCTGGGGCGACCGGTGGAACGCCCGTCGCGGCGGCGGAGGAGGAGAAGAAAGAGCTCAGCTGTGGCTTCCCGTGGGACATGAGCAGCAACAGGGAGCGCAGAGACGACCGAGGAGCAAGAGCCATCCTTGATCGGTGCTAGCTACTAGGCAGATGACAAGTTGATCGATGAGGAATGCCTCCTGGCCCGGTATTTGGGACTTTCATATACCGATGCGTTTCATAGTGGACTTTTTTTTTGCGTGGGACTTTCTAACCCCGTCATATCTCTCACGGTCACGGAGACGGCGGTGCATGCGCACCCAGCTTACAGCCATGACCTTGACCTTCCCCGACGACTCAACGCGTTTTGTGTTCATCACAAGTGGGAGGCATGTGCATTTCATCAATTTAATATATGCTTGCATCTCTACTCCGGTTTTCTCCATCATTATTAATGGCCAAGCTTCTCATAGATTCAGAAGTGAAAGGGGTATTAGACAGGGTTTCCCTCTCTCTCCTTATCTCTTTGTTCTAGTAGTTAATGAACTTTCGCTTGCCCTTAGTGATGCTTTGGCTGCTAACAATCTTGAGGGTATCACCCTTGGGCAAAATTGCCCTCTTGTCCACTCACTACTTTTTGCAGATGACCTTCTTGTATGCGGAAAAGCAAGTATGGGAGAAGCTCAAGCCATGTCTCAAATTCTTCACCAATTTTGTGCTGCCTCGGGTCGGACTCCTAATTGGGCCAAATCTGCAATTCTTTTTAGTGCTCATGTTAATCAGACGGTGATCTCTGACATTCAAAGAGTTTTCCCTGTCCCTATAATGGAAGAGAATTTCACTCACCTTGGCCACCCTCTTATTCTTCCTGCTAAGAACAGGTCAACTGCTTACAACTTTGTGTTGGACAAATTTTTGGCTAAACTTCCAGGATATAAGGCCAACATGCTTTCCCATGTAGCTAGATTGGAATTAATTAGATCAGTTCTCTCTTCCATTCCAGTTTATTACATGTCTAACATATTGTTTACCAAAAAGTTCATTGCTAAACTTACCGCTATCATTAGAACTTTTTGGTGGACAGGAATTAGAGAAGACAGTTCTTCAAGAGGTCTTTGCCTTCGAGCTTGGAAGGATATATGCACATCTAAGCAAGAAGGGGGTCTAGGTATTAGAAACCTTCAAGCTATGAATCAAGGTTTAATCTTGGCTTCGGCTTGGAGAATTGCAAACTCCCCAAATTCTCAATTGCATCTTGTTCTCAAATCTAAGTACTTTTCGGCTTCCTCTTTCTGGACTGCCACTTCCAATACCCCTAAATCTTCTTTTTGGTCCTCTGTTATCAAGTTGCTCCCTAAATTAAAAGCACACTCTTTTTATCATATCACGCAAGGAAACATTTCCATATGGAGTACTCCCTGGTGTTCAGCCTGATCTGATATTCATGATCATCTCATCATCCAACCTAACAACTTCACTTACCCTGCTAAAATTAGAGATCTTTGGATTCCAGGTCAAAAAGTCTGGAACATTGATTTAATTCGCTCTATTTTCCAGGAGCCTACTGCAACAATCATTACTCAAACTAATATTATTCCAGATGATTGTGCGGATATATTATGTTGGGATCTCACGCCTAATGGTAAGTGCAACGCTAAAAGTACATACAAGTTATGTTTGCAGGATATTCAAAGACATCCCAGGAATCAACCTGGTCAGGTCTCTACACTTGTCACGCCCAATATACGACCCTATCCAAAAGGAACTCGATGGTCCCACCAAGGATAGACCCGCATATTGAAACGCTTTTGCAAGGTGGATATCATTACATCAACATTACATAATAGTGGGGATACATCCAAGACATACAATGTCACAAGAATACAACAACATCATATACAAGATCAACATCCGACTACGGATGAAACATAAACAGAAGCTCAAACGACATCCACCCTGCTAGCCTGGGCTGTCGACCTGGAACCTATCCCCTGATCGAAGAAGCAGAAGAAGAACTCAAGACAAGCAAGCATCGCTCTCGCGTCATGATCATCGCACAACCTGTACCTGCAACTGTTGGTGTAGTAATCTGTGAGCCACGAGGACTCAGCAATCATATTACCATGGGTATCAAGACTAGCAAAGCTTAAAGGGAAAGGAAGGGGTAAAGTGGTGAGGTTGCAGCAGCGACTAAGCATATATGATGGCTAACATACGCAAAAGAGAGCGAGAAGAGAAACAAAGGAACGGTCGTCAACTAGTAATGATCAAGAAGTGATCCTGAACTCCTACTTACGTCAGACATAACCCAGAAACCGTGTTCTCCTCTCGATCAACCCCGGAAAGAGACACTCACGGTTACGCACACGGTTGGTGTATTTTAGACGAGTTTACTTCAAGTTTACTACAACCGGATATTAACAAATTCTCATCTGCCACATAACCGCGGGCACGTCTTTCGAAAGTTTATACCCTGCAGGGGTGTCCCAACTTAGCCCATGATAAGCTCTCGCGATCAACGAAGGATATTCCTTCTCCCCGGGAAGACCCGATCAGTCTCGGAATCTCGGCTACAAGACATTTCGACAGCAATAAAACAAGACCAGCAAGACCTCCCGGCGTGCCGACATCCTGATAGTAGCCGCGCGTATCTCGTCTCAGGCCACGACCGGATGAGCACTACGTACAACTAGAACCAGCCCTCAAGTTTCCCCGAGGTGGCGCTGCAAGTGGCTTTAGTTTGGACCAACACTTAGACAAGCATTGGCCCGGGGGGGCTAAAATAAAGATGACCCTTGGGATGCGCGACTCCCAAGGGAAAAAGGTAATAGGTCAGGCAAATGGTAAAACCAATGTTGGGCCTCGCTGGAAAAGTCTTATTCAAAGCGAACTGTCAAGGGGGTCCCATAAATCACCCGACCGCGTTAGGGACGCAAAAATCCGGGAACATAATACTGATATGACGGAAACTAGGGCGGCAAGAGTGGAACAAAACACCAGGCATAAGGCCGAGCCTTCCACCCTACACCAAGTATATAGATGCATTAATTAAATAAGATATATTGTGATATCCCAACAAGTAAACATGTTCCAGCAAGGAACAACATCTCCATGTTCCAACAAGGAACAAACTTCATCTTCACCTGCAACTAGCAACGCTATAAGAGGGGCTGAGCAAAGCGGTAACATAGCCAAACAATGGTTTGCTAGGAAGGGTGCAAAAGGTTAGAGGCTGACATGGCAATTTGGGAGGCTTGAGGAACAAGTGATAGGTAGCGCAGCAAAGCGATAGAACGAAGCAACTAGCATAGAAATGATAGTAGTGAGATCCAGGGTAGCGGTCATCTTGCCTAAAATCCCGCTAGGAAGAAGAACGAGTCCATGAAGAAGATGAAGCCACAAAGACGAACCAAGCGTAGACGAACGAATCCTCACGATCGCACCGAAACAGGAACTAACAAGAAGAAGCACACAACATACTAAACACACCACACATAGACAAGACATGATGCTCAACCAAGTATGATGCATGACAAGATTACATGAAGCTACTCATGGCAAGAGATGATGCAAACAAGAGCAACACATCAAAGCAAGGTTAAATGAGGCCGGGAACAATATATAACAATTTCAGTAAGTCCTCATATGCAAATTTCGAAATTGTTCCAGAACTGAATAAACCTTAAGTTCAAGTTGTTAAACAGCAAGTTAAGATGCACCACGATGATCTACACAAAATTCTAGTCAAGTTACATATAAAGTTCATTAAATTTGGAGCTACGGCCTAGAAGATATGAGCAAAACACCTCAAAACATCACAAACATGTTAATATGAAACTACATGCAATTCTAAGCAAGTTTCATATAGAGCACACACAAAACGGAGCAACGGTTCAACACATACACTCTACAAGTTTAAAGGACAAGCTGTCCAAAATAGCAACTAGGCATATTGCAAGCATCAAAACACTATGCTACAGCATCTCAACGCGAAAACAAAAGGCATGGGCATGAAGTACAGGTAAAACATGACAAAACATGAACACTGAGCTATCTCCAGAAATCACTAGAACATGCTCAAAATGACATGGCAAGATTGCAAATAATAACAGTTTCAGACTTATCAGGAAATAACATCAGGTTGCAATGTTTAGAGCTATCAAACAACATGTTACAGGAACTTATCAAGGAAATCAAAGGCATGGCATGAATCTACTAAATGCATAGATCAAAAGTCCCTTACTGACCATAAGCCAAAAAGGATCAGAAGAAATGATAGCACCCATGTAAACATGGCAAGTTATATTACAGATTCATACATGGCAGGAACAACAATAAGTAGGCATGTTGGTGAGCTTGAACCACTCACCACAGAGCAATACATGGCATGGCAAGGCAACTCACAGTAAGAAGACATGGCATAGAAGCTATACATGGCAAGAACAACATCATAGAATATACGGATCAACTACAACAACCTTGGCAAAATTGAATAACATGTAAACAACCTGCCAGGAAACATTTTATAGCAAAAGTAGAGCTCGATTGACTCAAGCTATGGCACTCCATAATTGCAAACAAGGGCATGGATGGATAGAGAATAACCATATGTTCAAAACATCCTTAATGAAGTATCTCAAAATAAGCATTGATCTCTCGGTAGCATCAAGTTTATATGGCATAAAAATATCAGCAGAACAGGGGCTGAAATCAGCAACATCATGATGCCTAGTTTGCATGCTTATGCTAGTCACCACAGAGATCACAAAAATACATGGCATACACCCCTGTAAAGATGGCATGGCATATTACAAAACACATGTAGAACTCAAGTTCATAGGGTGCACCCATCAATCATGACAAAAATGACAAAAGTGCATGTTCTGGTAAGAATCTGAAACTAACATAACATAGCCCTCTTCTAACAGCATTTCGGGCATCGAGATGAGCTCAAATGTAAATGATGCAATGAGATGAAATGATGTACTCGTTGAGACGAAAAATTCGACATATTATACGCACGAATCGAAGCTACGGATGCAGAGATACGGCATGATGAATATGCTAAAAAATGCTGGGGACTTGGTGGAATATCACCTCCGCGGAAAAATGGACGGGGACATTCCGGGACGGGGAGATCCGGGACGAGCGGAGGCGTTTGGATCGGGGACGGGTGGATCTCATCCACCCGCCCAGATCCGGCGACGGGGCAGCCGGCGACGAGGCGGCGACGGAGGAGCGCCGGGGCGGGGCCGGACCACGGGCGGCGGAGCTCGGCTCCGGCCGGCGAGGTGCGAGGCGGCGGCGGCCGGCGGGAGCAGGCGCGGAGCGGGCCGCGGGGGCCGAAGGCGGGCTCGGCGGGCCGGGGCGGCGCGCGGTGGCCGGGTGCCACGTGTCGCGCCCTGGTTCACTGGGCGGCGGCGGCGCGGGGTGTCCGGCTCGGGACGGACACGTCCGGCGACGCGGAGGGAGATTTGCTAGGGTTAGGGGTGGATTTCATCCGCGAAAATTTTGGGGGAGGCACATATTTATAGGTAGAGGGAGCTAGGAGAGTCCAAATGAGGAGCGGTTTTCGCCCACACGATCGTGATCAAACGACCGAGACCATGGAGGGGAGTTTGCTGGGCTTTCGGCCACTTTGGAAGGGGTGTTGGGCTGCAAAGAGAAAGGAGGGTTTGCGGTTACCCGGTTAACCGTTGGAGTACCAAACGACCTCCGAATGACACGAAACTTGACAGGCGGTCTACCGGTGGTATACCAAGGCCGCTTGGCAAACCTCGGTCCATTCCGAGACCATTTAACACCCGCTCACGAAAAAAGGCAAAAGGGGGCGCCGGGAGACATAGGAGTGCCGGATTGCAAAACGGACAACAGGAAAAATGCTCGGATGCAAGAGACGAACACGTATGCAAAATGAGATGCACATGATGACATGATATGAAATGCAGATGATGACATGGCAAAGTGCAACACGCAAGCAAATGACATGGCAAAGACAGCGAATAACTGGCAGACACCTGGCGCATCAAATCCAGGGCGTTACAACAAAATCAAGCAAGTTTCATATACAGCACACTCAAAACGGAGCAACGGTTCAACACATACACTCTATTCAAGTTATAGCAGCAATCTGTCCAAGACAGCAAGTAGGCATATTGCAAGCATCAAAACAACAAGCTACAGCATCCCAACGGTCATCTTTATTTACCCCCCGGGCCAGTGCTTGTCTAAGCGTTGGTCCAAACTAGAGCACCGTGCGGGACCATCCCTTGGCAACTTGGGTTACGTCTGTACCTGTACGCTTAGCTTATCCGGTCGTGGCCTGAGACGAGATACGCGCGGCTACTATCAGGGTGTCGGCACGCCGGGAGGTCTTGCTGGTCTTGTTTTATTGCTGTCGAAATGTCTTGTAGCTGGGATTCCGAGACTGACCAGGTCTTCCTGGGGAGAAGGAATATCCTTCGTTGATCGCGAGAGCTTATCATGGGCTAAGTTGGGACACCCCTGCAGGGTTTGAACTTTCGAAAGCCGTGCCCGCGGTTATGTGGCAGATGGGAATTTGTTAATATCCGGTTGTAGTAAACTCGAAGCAAACTCTTCTAAAATACACCAACCGTGTGCGTAACCGTGAGTGTCTCTTTTCGGGGTTGATCGAGAGGAGAACACGGTTTCTGGGTTATGTCTGACGTAAGTAGGAGTTCAGGATCACTTCTTGATCATTACTAGTTGACGACCGTTCCTTTGTTTCTCTTCTCGCTCTCTTTTGCGTATGTTAGCCACCATATATGCTTAGTCGCTGCTGCAACCTCACCACTTTACCCCTTCCTTTCCCTTTAAGCTTTGCTAGTCTTGATACCCATGGTAATGGGATTGCCGAGTCCTCGTGGCTCACAGATTACTACACCACCAGTTGCAGGTACAGGTTTGCGATGATCATGACGCGAGAGCGATGTTGCTTGTTTTGGAGTTCTTCTTCTGCTTCTTCGATCAGGGGATAGGTTCCAGGTCGGCAGCCTGGGCTAGCAGGGTGGATGTCGTTTGAGTTTCTGTTTATGTTTCATCCGTAGTCGGATGTTGTTCTTGTATGTTGTATTGTTGTATTCTTGTGGCATTTGTGCCTTATGTATGTATCCCCATCTATTATGTAATGTTGATGTAATGATATCCACCTTGCAAAAGCGTCTTCAAGATGTGCTTCTATCCTTGGTGGGACCATCGAGTTCCGTTTGGATAGGGTCGCATCTTGGGCGTGACAAGTTGGTAAAGATTTACTCAAGCAGGTTTGGAAGCACAACAATATGCCTCCTAGGGTTCAAACATTTGCTTGGAGATTACTTCGCAAGGCCCTCCCTACAGGTTTGACAGCATCTCGTTTCTCTAGTCATATTGATAAAGAGTGTTGTCGCTGTGCTCAAGATGAGGATGAATTGCATTTGTTTTTCAATTGTGCATTTGCTAGAGCTGCATGGTTTGCGCATCCTTGGTATCTTAGGACTGATATCTTAACTGAAGTTCATCATTCTATACAGGCTCTTATCCATGCTCTTATGACCATGAATCACTCTCATGCATCAATCCCAAATATTTTTAATTTCTTATGGTGCATTTGGAAATCAAGGAATGATTGCCTTTTTGGTAGAAAAAATTCTTCTCCTCATCAGGTTTTTATGGCTACAATGGCGTTGGATGAAAGCAGTAAACTTAATGATGCCTCTCCTGATGGCGCAAAGACTTATTCTCTTGAGCAAAATACTACAAACTCCACTCTTTTGCCGCTGCAGGGACAAACTATTAGGACGGATCTTCTTATTTCGGGGGCAAAAATTTATTCTGATGCTTCTTTTAAATGCACAAAGATCCCAGGTCTAACGCATGGACAAACAGCCACGGGTATTGGTGTCTATCTTAATTTTTTGCAGGATCAAAGGAGCATGCAGGTCCAAATTCAAGCCTCGACCGAGCCCACCTTTTCTCCATTACAAGCGGAAGCGCATGCCCTTGTTCTTGCTGCGAGGGTGACTCAACTTTTGCAGATTAGCCAACCTATGTTCCTCACTGATAATCTCTCTTTGGCTAAAGCAGCAGCAAGCAAAAATGTCTTGGCTGATGCGATTCCTTGGTCAATCAGAAAGCTCATTGCAGAGTTCTACAACACCACTCGACAGTTGCAATCGCAGGTGTTCCATATATCCAGAGAGAGAGATCAATGGCATAGCCCACAATGTAGCTCATCAGGTTCTGACCAGAGCAACATGACCTGTTTTTAGTTGTTTTAGTTCAACTCATTCTCGCTCAACTTGCCCAGTCATCTCCACTCCGTCTTCTTGCAACATTCAGGGAGTTGTATTTCATGTTGTACACTATTACTGAGTTGAATGAAGTTGGCACCATGGGTGCCTTTCCCCGTTCAAAAAAAAGTGGGAGGCATGCGTCCATACAAAACATTCTGCGTATTCTGCCACCAGCCCGGTAGACAGAATGCATTCAGAGGTTCGGTAGACCCCCTCCAACACAAGGACGGCTAAGATTGTCTCATACCCATTCATAACGGAGGGCACGATGGGCATAATTTGAAAAGAGGCCGCCCGCCCACTGTCCCGCCCGAAACGTGTACGTATACGAATTCCACCCGTCGTCCCGTCGCGCGCGCCCACCCCACCCCACGTCCCCGTCAATTACGACGTAACTGCGCGCCTGCTGCCCCCGCCGTCGCGTCCCGTCGCCTGGCTGCAATTAACGCAATTAATGCCGACCCTAATTGCTCGCCTGACGGCCCCGTCGTGTCGCCTGGCCGGCGTAAGCACCGGCGCGGATGCGCATGCGCGGTCAAAGCGGCTGCTCGGACGCGTCGCGTCGCCTGGCCGCCATTTACCACCGGCGAGGCTGCGCAGGCCTGCAACCCCCGCCGTCGCGGCCCGTCGCCCCATTACGACGAGGCATAAATGGCTGTCCAACGACCTGAACCGCCCCGCCGCCCCACACCTCCCGTCGGTTCTATAAAAACCGCGCGCCGGTCGCATACCTCGCCGCGCACCCCCGAACCCGCTCCCCCACCCCTCGACATTTCCCTCTCGGCACCGACCCCCGAACCCGCTCCCCCATCCCTTCCCCCGCCGCGCTCGCCATGTCCGGCGCCGGCAGCTCTCGCGGATGGTGGCCGTCGAACATCGGGATCCCGGAGGCGATGGAGATGGTGCGGTACAACATCCCGGTGCCGCCGTCCAGCCGCCTTCCGGGCTCGTGGCACATCAGCGCCGCCGGATACGCCGTGCCTGGCCCCGCCGCACCCCATGACGATGTCGTCAACCAGCCCGGCGGGAGGTGGAACCGGCTCGGTCGCTGGCGATTCTGGCGGGGCCGGTACTGGCACGACGTCCTCCGGGACTGTCGCGCCGGGCGGCTGGTCCTCCCTCCCCCACCGGCGATGGGCGCCCCTGCCCCACCTCCCCCTCCCGCGCCGGTGGCCCCTCCCCCGCCTGCCCCGGCCGTGGAGATTCCGCCGGAGGTGCAGGCGCTACGTCAGGAAGGGGACCCCGACGACTCTCCGGGTTTCCTCCTCGCCATCGTCGAGTCGACGGAGCCCGGCCTCGTGCCATCGCCGGAGCTGAAAGACCCGGAGGAAACGCCGGGCTTGACGGAGACACTCCGCGAGTCTGTTGCGGCGGCTGAGGAGGAGGACGACGACCTCGCGTTTCTGGACGACATGAGCAGCGACAGCAGCAACGGCGGCTGCGAAGGTGGCAGCGGCATGGGCGCGGTCATCGATGTCGTGTCAGATGACGACGACGTAGTTTAGGGTTTATTTTATGTTTTTTTATTATGTCAAGAAACTATGTATGATATAATTAAGTTTGAATGAAGTTTGTCTGTTTGACTATTATGAGTTGTTCAAATATTTGGATGAATAAATAAAGAAATTCTAGGTTTAAGAACGATTTCGCCCGGTAAAAAAATCATAAAATGTTACTGAAAAAAGTAATAATCAAATTTGCAAAAGAATACACAAGCAATAATCTAGTAAAAAATGATAACATAAACAATTTTGTAAAAGTAGTTAGAAAAAAAGCTAACAAGTTTTTTCAGAGAACATTCAAAAGTTGTTTCGCTGTAAATTAAATCATAGAATATTATGAAAAATGTGAACAAATTCCAAAAAAGTTAACTGAATTTTTGAAACATTTTTTGAATTTACTAAAGTTGACGTAATCTTAAAAAATAACCGTAGAAAAAAGTTAATTTTTATTGAGAAAATGGCGCATCAAGAAGTACAAAAGAGGAAAGAATGAAATAGCAATATAAAAGAAATTGGTGAACCGAGAATGGAGGGCATGAGGCGCTTGTTAGAGATAACACGGAGTAACGCGCAGTGTTTTAGGCTTATTTGGCTGGGAAAACCATAGGAAAAGCATCGGATGCCAAAAAGTACCAAAAATTGCCGTGCATGCTCCCGATGGCACTTGGAGTACGTGGAAAAAGATTGGTTACATCCGGTGTTGATGAGAAAAAACGTCTTTCACAGTATGCCTCCGACACACCCGAACAGTGCTGGTTGCACTGGGGGAACGTGATCGCATGCATGCAATTGCACCAAAGTGGGTAGACCTGCGGGCACGGCATACGTAGGGCCCCACGCAAGGTTGGAACGAAAACGGACAAAAAACGAACGTTGCGTCACGTCCGACCAGTGTTTTACGGCATTTTCACGGGGAAAATCCTAGGAAATGCATCGAGCTTCGAAAAAATATGCAAACAGGCGTGGGTGCTGTCGAGGGTGATGCCAACGTGCGGAAAAAGTTTCGTGCCATTTGGCGGAGTCAAAAAAAAGTAGTCGGGAACCCCCTTCCGGTAGACCGTAAAGAAGCTCGTTGCACTGGGGGTACGTGATCGCATGCATGCAATTGCACCAAAGTGGGCGGACATGCGGGCACGGCCTACGTAGGGCCCCACGCAAGGTTGGAACGAAAACGGACACAAAACGAACGTTGCGTCACGTCCGGCCAGTGTTTTACGGCATTTTCACGGGGAAAATCCTAGGAAACGCATCGAGCGTCGGAAAAATATGCAAACTGGCGTGGGTGCTGTCGAGGGTGATGCCAACGTGCGGAAAAAGTTTCGTGCCATTTGGCGGAGTCAAAAATAAAAGTAGTCGGGAACCCCCCCTCCGGTAGACCGTAAAGAAGCTCGTTGCACTAGGGGTACGTGATCGCATGCATGCAATTGCACCAAAGTGGGCGGACATGCGGGCACGGCATACGTAGGGCCCACGCAAGGTTGGAACGAAAACGGACACAAAACGAACGTTGCGTCACGTCCGGCCAGTGTTTTACGGCATTTTTACGGGGAAAATCCTAGTAAATGCATCGAGCGTCGGAAAAATATGCAAACTGGCGTGGATGCTGTCGAGGGTGATGCCAACGTGTGGAAAAAGTTTCGTGCCATTTGGCAGAGTCAAAAATAAAAGTAGTCGGGAACCCCCCTCCGGTAGACCGTAAAGAAGCTCGTTGCACTGGGGGTATCGCATGCATGCAATTGCACCAAAGTGGTCGGACATGCGGGCACGGCCTACGTAGGGCCCCACGCAAGGTTGGAACGAAAACGGACACAAAACGAACGTTGCTCATGTCCGGGCAGTGTTTTACGGCATTTTCACGGGGAAAATCCTAGGAAATGCATCGAGCGCCGGAAAAATATGCAAACTGGCGTGGGTGCTGTCGAGGGTGATGCCAACGAGCGGAAAAAGTTTCGTGCCATTTGGCAAGTTTTGTGACATTTGGCGGAGTAGAAAAAAGTAGTCGCGTCACGTCTTTTGTCCGAGTTATTATTGGAAAAATAACAAAAAATAATTAATGACATGGTGGGGCGGGAGTGGCCCTCCTACGTGTCCCGGCTGCAGCCGGCGACACAGCCGATCCAAGGAGGTCAAAGCCCAAGTGGACCCTGCCTCGATCGGGGGTCAAAGCCCAACTGCACGCCGCCTCCACGATCTCCACTACTCGCCGCCGAACCCTAGCAGTCTGCGCCGACGACGACGCCCCCGACGCCGCCTTCGAGCCACCCCGACGCCGCCACGGACGCCATCTTCCGTCGACGCCACCTCACGCCGACGCCACCTTCGAGCCACCCCCGACGCCGCCACGGACGCCATCTGCCGCCGACGCCACCTCACGCCGACGCCCCCGACGCCCGAAAGGCCAACGCCCCCTACGCCACCGACGCCATCTGCCGCCGACGCGACCTCACGCCGATCGCCCCCGACGTCGACGCCCCCTACGCCACCTTGGAGCCGACGCCCGAAACGCCGACGCACCTACGCCCCCGACGCCACCTTTTCTGGTTCCTTTTTCCTTTTTCTTTTGCTTTGCTTATTTTCCTTTTCTCTTTTCAATGTGCGAGCCTTTTAAATTGAATGAAGTTTTATCAAAATTGATTAACTTTTTTCAAATTCAATGAACTCTTTTTCATTTTTGCTGTTTTTTCCAAAATCGATGAACTCATTTTTTCAAAATTAATGTTCCTTTTTGATGAACTTTTTTCATTTTTGTTGAACTTTTTATAAAATGGATGATTTTTGTAAAGAAAATACGTGAACTAATTTTGAGGTTTGTGAACTTTTGTTGATCAAATTTGAAATAAAGTTCGCACATTGAGAAGAAAAAAGGAAAAATAAGAAAAGAAAAAGAAAAATGAAAAAAGAAACCAGAAAAAAAGAAGGAAATAACAACGGGCTGGCCCCCTCCCCCGGCCCACGCCCCCACCCCTCGCCCGCGCGGGGCTCCTCCCCCGGCCCACGCCCCCTCCCGTCGCCCGCGCGGGGCAGCGGCGTTTTTAGTCCCACCTCGGAAGCGGGGGGCGCGAGGAGCGGCTTAAATAGCTGCCTCCGCCCACTTCTTCGAGCTCCTCTCTTATCACTGCCCGCAGCCCCGTTGGACCCTGTTGTCGGGCCCATTAGTGGGCTCCATCAGCCGCCCTAGTCTCCCCCTTCGGGCTTGATTTGGGTATGATCTGTTCGCCACTATGGGCCCGGCTGCGGGGGTTGGGTATTTTTTNCTAGTGACACTCTGTTTGTCTATGTATTCACACATGTATTATGTTTCCGGTTAATACAATTCTAGCATGAATAATAAACATTTATCATGATATAAGGAAATAAATAATAACTTTATTATTGCCTCTAGGGCATATTTCCTTCAGGGGGGGCGCGAGGAGCGGCTTAAATAGCTGCCTCCGCTCCCTCCTTCGAGCTCCTCTCTTATCACTGCCCGCAGCCCCGTTGGACCCCGTTGTCGGGCCCATTAGTGGGCTCCATCAGCCGCCCTAGTCTCCCCCTTCGGGCTTGATTTGAGTATGATCTGTTCGCCATTATGGGCCCGGCTGCGGGGGTTGGGCATTTTTTATGAATATTTTTCTAAAATATTATTTTACTTTTCCGGAAGTGCAGAACAATATTCTCATTTTAAAAAATGTAGGCAACCATTGCGTGCATGCACCTAGGAATCATATAGAAACATAATTTCGAAACAGTACAAATAAACAGAATTTCGAAACTGCATATAGAAACAGTACAAATCATCACGTAACAGTACAAATCAAGTTTTCTGGCACACATGTGCGAATAAAAACAGCATAGGTTATTCAGACATGACTCGTGCGACCACTTTTATTCTTCTAACCAACCAAGCTGCTTCTCTACGCCCGATTCCTGAACAAAATATAAAAAACTTGGGTGAGAAAATATAGTCGGTGAAATCAAATTGGCAACATATAACAAAACAAAAAGGTAGCAACTCACTTCTCGTTCAGACTACATGTAGCCTTGTTGTGACCTGGGAGACTACACAGACTGCACAAAGGACCAGTTTTCTTCTCTGTAAAATCTTTTGGCCTACCATTCTTTGTAACGTCGGGGCCACCCTTCGACCGCCCCTTCTTAGGTGCACCCTTCGTCGAAACTTTCTGAGGATCACCAATACTAGGCTCAACTTGTTGCGCCTGACTTGTCTCCTTCTTAAGCATAGCATACCTTCTACTTCCTATAAGTTCCTCCTCTGAAATCTTTTTCTGCGCTATTATGTTGTCCAGACACTTCATCAACTCGTCGTACAAGAAGGGATCATTTGCTGCAACATGAGCAGCTTCTGCGGTTTTAATGGTTATTGCACTATACCGTTCTCTCTCCAATGGCCCTGACCAACCCCATCCAAACATATCACTCTTCCGCTGCACAGGCAACCCATCTCTCGCATGTTTGGATAACCGATGCAGGACACGACACTTTGGTATTTCAGTTAAGTTCAGATGCTGGAGAACAAACAGAATGTGTTTGCATGGCAGCCCTTTCCGAACCATCCTAAGACAACTGCATGTAATAGTTTGTTCTGAGTTACCTGGTTCATAAACAACATTGTACCTGAACTTGTGGTTATCCTTCCATGTCACCATGAATGTTTGACGCCCAATTCCCACGAGCGTCTCAAATATCTCCAGCTGACCCATCTTATGCAAATCATCTTGCAGGATGTAGAAATTAGCAGGTGTGAATACTTTGGCGGCATGCTCCTCAAGGGCCTTATATTCAGTAACCGACGGTGGTTCCTTCTGGAATGCCTCGCA
>LR880972.1:707213610-707257777 GCA_904067115.1 Aegilops sharonensis | reverse complement strand
CTTCACCACCATATGTGCACCGCAGTCACAACGAGTCTCCGGTCTAAGCCTGCGCTTGCGGCCCTCCATGGTTATGAACTTGCTCTGCCTTCTCCCTGCCCTGGAGCAAAGAAACCGCCGGTACCGGATCATTCCCGAAGCACCTCGTTTCACCTTCTGTTTCCTGATGCTAAACCCGTGCTCTCTGGCGTGATTGTTGTAGAATATGTATGCATCCCCTTGCGACCGAAAGGTCATAGCCATGACCTTCCAATGTGTCTCAAGCATCTTCTGCTGCCTTTGAGCCTCCTCAATATCGATCTCTCCCTCATCGTGATCAACGCTCGGACCATCTGACTCCTCCTACAACATTCATTTGAAAATATATATGTCAATTATTATCATTTAAATCATATTATTGATCGATGTACAACATCTATCAACTAACCTGGCTCAAGTTATCTGCAAATGATTCCTGCCAACTATGTTGCACATTGTTAACATCCACATCTTCCTGTAAATTTGTACACAAAGATATACAGTTAGCCATGCCATACTTTGCAAATTCAAAAATAAAAACAAAATATATGCCACTTACGTTTTCGCTATTTGCGCCATGTTCATTATTATCAAAATCCTCCGGAGGTAAGATATCATATGACGAGACGGAATCGTTGTCGCTGCTGTCATCATCTTCGTTCAAATTATCGTTATCGGTCTTAGTCACCTTATCAGTACCATTCTCGTCCCTCCCGAATGCGGATTCTTCGTCCATGTCAACACGCCTATCTCACAGAACTGCAAAACATCATGTGTTACGTTTAGTACAATGCATCATGCCCAAAGCAACGCTAGTTCTGTAAATCATGCCCTAATCCGTAGAGGAGGCGCTGCGGTGGGGGGTTTTGATGAACCCTAAACCCTAAATCCGTACATGCATGAACTAGCCCTCACTTCTAAACCCTAGCTAGGTTTACATGACAAACCATGGCCTGCGGTGTAGATGTCGCCGGCGTTCGACGACAGTGCTGCGGAGGCGGCGTCAGACGTCAGGCCCTTCACGTCCCCGGCGTAGGACGACGACGGTGAGATGCGGCGACGGATGACGTTGCAACGGCGAGGGCGGTGTCGGACGGGGTTCGGGCGGCGAGGGCGGCGTCAGACGTCGGGCCCTTCACGTCCGCGTCGTATGACGACGGTGAGATGCGGCGACGGGTGACGTTGGGACGGTGAGATGCGGCGACGGGTGACGTTGGGACGGTGAGATGTGGCGACGGGCGACGTTCGGACGGCGAGGGCGGCGACGGGCGACGTTGGGACGGCGAGGGCGGCGACGGGCGACGTTGGGACGGCGAGGGCGGCGACGGGCTACGTTGGGACGGCGAGGGTGGCCTCGGACGGGGTTCGGACGGCGGCGATCCGCGGCGGCGGCGATCGCCAACTATGGAACTACCGCGTGATCGGCGGGCGGGCGACCAGATGGGCGGGCGAGAAGATGGGGCCGGGCTTAAATCGTGGGTACTTTTTTTTTTCATTCACGCGATATACGTATGCCCGGCAGAGCTGTACAATACGAGGTGGGTATACATTTCTTCCGTATGTCCATTCTGTCCTTCTACGTTTTGTTGAGGGGGGTCTACCGAAGCAAGGCCTTTGAAGGTATCTTGACATGTTGACAGGTCAGTCCCGAGACTTGAACGCCAAATATCTTAGCGGCATAAGCAGGTTCCAATCGAATAATGCCGCGAGTTTTTCATGTTGAAAATACGCTTGATTTACACATCAAGCTACTTAAGCTCGATGGATGGATCCTATTCCGATGAGGAGACGTTCGTTCATACGGAGTACCATCATCCCAGTATGCCGTAAAGTTGACATTCTCCAGGCAACTTGCTCGGCCGCTGGTCTGTCATGGTAGCGCGTCTACACTATGGAGCCGACAGCTGCGCTTCAAGTTGATGTGTCGGTCAATGCAGTGCGCGCATAAATTATAATAGGGCCATAGAGTAGCCTCGCTGGTCTGAGAAAATAAGTGTAAGCCACCTTACCACTAAACGGAGGTACAGACTGTGAAATGAAGAGCCAAGGCCTCTTCTCTCTGGAATGCATAAGAAAATGTAGGAATTTGACATGTACTCCCTTCGTTTCTAAATACAAGTCTTAATTCAATTTCCTTCGTATGTAGTTTATATTTGAATCTCTAAAAAGACTTACTATTTAGAAACGAATGGAGTACAACACAGATTACAACACATATAACTTGCAGAAATAGTTGTTCGATAGAACAAAGAAAGAACTCAAGACGGTCACATGCCAATGAATGAGTGAGTGTAAAAAGGAAAAATTCGTATTCTGATTAGGCAGCATCATATTCTGATCAGGCAGTGATGTGGAGTTTCTACAGACTAAGTGTCACCCCTTCCCCCCAGGCAGTTACCGGCTTCCCCTACCCAGACCTGGCTGGCAGCTCCGGTACCTGCAACAATGTTATCATAGCAACTGATTACCAAGGGACAGTGAAGAATCTGCAGGGAAATTATCTTGGAACATCGGCAGCAATTATTCATGAAATAAAGGAGAAGATGAAGAATGTGGGTTCAGTAGATTTTGTCGTATGAAAGTAGAAGTTCGATTGTAGAAGCTCATGGTCTGGCAAAAGCAGCTACTAGCTCAGATTTTGGGCGCCATTTGTGGCTGCTGGATAGATCACATATCATTTGTATCCCTGAAAACATTCCGAGTTATTAAAATGTTTCAGCACTAAAAAAAAGGGTACCTGCAACAAGGTTGGCGATTTTGACTGTCGTAGGTGGAGCTGATTCCAACTCATCTCTCCTTCCTGCAGTTGTGGTTCCGACCAAGCGATTTGGTTTCCTCGTCTTCGAATCCTGATCTGACGACATTTGGGATTGTTCGGTCAAAGGCTGGGGCGAAATCCCTGCTTGGCTTGCTGATGCTGGCAGCGGCAACACCTATGGGTGTCGTCTCTTTCTTGAAGGCGCTGCCATGGCCTTCTGTCCATGTCCGTCTTCGAGCATCGGGGAAACCCTAGGTTTGGTTCACCAAATCGGACCGCGGCGGTGTTTCGACGCCGTATCCTTCATGAAGGTGTAGTCTTAGTTGCTCGTGGTGTCTCCGGTGTTGGAACCGAAGGTGCTCGACGCCATGCTTGATTTTGGGCTGTTCTCAGGGCATGGGCATCAAGGGTGTAATGTATGACATGTCGGTGCCTCGACCATGGCTTCTTCCTCCCGCTCAATCGGATCCTGCAACCCACTTGTCAACTCCTCTAGGCGCTTAAGGTGGGCGGTACATTGATTTGGTCTGTCCTGGAGCCGCGGCCATGCAATGGTGGTGCTTTGCGTTGGTCCTGACGTGGTCTAGGTGCTCTGGATCTTGTCTACTCGCCTTCCTTGGTGGTCAATAGTACAATTTTCTAGAAACAAAAGGACTTGATAATTAAGTTGGCGTGTCACGTGTGCGAGCTATAGTCACCAGTCCTTGCCACTCTAGTACTCTAGTGTAAAAAGGAAAATTTCATATAAGTTGCCGATCTCATCGGTTCTTGCCACTCTAGGAAAGCTCCTATCATGACCATCAAATTAGACTTTTCTAAGGCCTTTAACTCTCTCTCCTGGGAATCCCTTCTTGCAATCTTTCATCGTCGTGGATTCATAGAACGCTTCTATCTATGGATTTACGATGCACTATTAACCATTAAAACGCTCGTAATGCTCAACGGGATTCTAGGAAACAGGATTACCTACAGAAACGTGGTGCAATAGATCTGCAATGATAATAAAAACAACTCTCCACCCACAACTCTCCACCATAAGTTTATGACTGGTGCCTCGCCCACGGCCACTCTGCCTCTCAAAAATATCCTCCAATCAATTGCCCTTGGCACGGGCCTAGCGACCAAATTCTCTAAAACCACGTTTGTCCCTATGCATGCCTCGCCGGAATGCGCAAATGAGACCATGTTCACCCTACAAATTTTTGCTTTCCCTCAAATCTACACATGAAAAACATTACCCTAACAGATC
Organism: Aegilops sharonensis; assembly: GCA_904067115.1. Taxonomy (NCBI): domain Eukaryota; kingdom Viridiplantae; phylum Streptophyta; class Magnoliopsida; order Poales; family Poaceae; genus Aegilops; species Aegilops sharonensis. The sequence continues at coordinate 707,253,752 of LR880972.1, read as the reverse complement.
TCGTTGTGGGCACGACACTGAAGATACTATCCATATTTTCATGCTTTTTTGCCCCGCCGCTATTCGGATATGGCAGCGCTTGGGCTTCGACATTCCGACTTCCTTTGATCAGCTATGGCATTGGACTACTCCCATTTCCACCCACACACACACACTGAGCTTCATCCTATTGACCATACTATGGAAGATTGGGACACTCAAGGAACTCCATGGTCTTGCACGCTCACGACATTCATTCTGCTACCTCCATTCGATGTACTCCCTCCGTTTCTAAATATAAGTTCTTTTAGAGGTTTTAATATGGACTACATACAAAGCAAAATGAGTGAATCTACACTCTAGAGCATGTCTATATACATCTATAAGTAGTTTGTACTGGAATCTCTAAAAAGACTTATATTTAGGAACGGAGAGAGTATGATTGATGACTTAGATTTTGGGTTCCATAGATTGGGCAACGCCACCACAAGACTGGTCAACAACAAATTTTTAGGTTGGGCAGCTCAGGGCTCCAAACCAAACAGCCTGTAAGAACCTTTTTCACCAAAACAATTGTCTTCTAATGAAATTTGTTGTCAAACCTTTACTACCAGTGCAGACACCATGCCTTCACTTTGTTAATATTCATTATTCTTCAAGATGAAGCGTGCGTTCACACTGTACCTCAGGCAACTACATGCACTCATGTTGCTGTTGGGGTGGTTGGGTCAATGCAATGTAACCGGAGGTTGGAGGAGGCATCGTCCCAGTCTAAGGCATGAAGGGTCAAATCTCTTAGCGTCCAAATGCATGCTCACAATATAAATACTGCACTAGTGTGGGCTTGAACAACTACTTCCAAGTCACAACTAATCCAGTTAGCAAAATCTAATCCAAAAGCATACCGTGATGCATCATCCCCGTTCCCATCATATTACCGAAAAAGGGTTTCCCCCGCTTTGTATTCTAAAGCACCAACACCGATGCATAGCAGACGCTGGGGCGAGCAGCACAACAAGCCAAAGAAAAAGAAAAAGAAACAATGCCAACACCGGCAGCTCGACAGACGCGAATGACCGACAACCGCTGTGCCCTCCGAAATCTACCCACCACGATCCTAGGTTCCGATCCTCCGAGTACGAAGCAGCACCTCCAGGAAGGAAACAACGCCGACGACGCTACTGCCCGGACGTATCCTAGGGTTTCCCCCGGCACACGGAGGGTAGAGGGGAATGAAGACCACCGGCACCCTCCAGGGAGGAATGGTGGCACCCGCAGGCGTCACCGCACCGGAGCCGGAAGATCCGGCAAGGATTTCTCCCAAATCCAAACCCCACCGCCGGACCGGATCGAAGCCAACCAACCAGCTCGCCGTCGACCACCTTGCGCCATCACGGTTGCGCCACCACCCACGCCGCCTCACTACGAACGCCACCACGGGGCCAAGAGACCCAAAGAGAAACGCCAAACGACGGAAGCAGCGGCACCGCTACCGAGCAGGAGGGACCCATCTCCCCCGCCAACGTGCGCCCCAGCACCGTCGCGGTCGCCGGCCGGACGCGGCAGCAATTCGGTAGCCGCGTCGCCAGCCCGCCGCCGCTCGCCGCCACGTCCCGGCCTCCTGGAGGTCGCGCCGCAGGCTCACCCCGCCGCCGGCCCGCCGGGGCCCAGATGGGGCCCGAAGGGCCCAGATCTGGGCCGAGCGGGCGCCGCCAGGACGCGCCGCCCGTCCAGCCATCCGCCCGCACAGCGCCAGAACCCCGCCGCCACGCCGGACCGCCGCCGCCTAGGGACACCCCCAGCCCGCTCCTGCCCGCGCCAGAGGAAGCCGAGAGGGGAAAAGCGCGGGGGTGTTGCTCTGTGAGGTCATACCGTTCCCACCATATTGATCGCTGAGCCGCGGATATGTGTGATGTTTTGAGCGGTTAGCTACTATCACATTCGACGGCTGACTACTTAAACATCCTCCTTCAGCTTTCATCTCCATACTCCATAGCTGTAGCCTGTGAACAACAACAATGTCACCTTCTCGTGTCATGTTTCAAGGCTTTGTCTGGTTTATATGCCTCTTTAGCTTCATTTGCAGCCTACCACTAGCCATCTGCAATGAAACTGAAAATGATAGACAAGCTCTCCTCTGCTTCAAGTCCCGGCTCTCGGGTCCAGCAGCAGTTTTAGCTTCATGGAGCAACACGTCCCTGGAAGTTTGCGACTGGCATGGGATCATCTGCAGCACGGTGTTCCCTCGTCGTGTGATTGCGCTGGACCTTCAGTCACAAGGCATTTCAGGCTCCATATCACCTTGCGTTGCCAACCTGACCTCTCTTGCAAGGCTGCAGATGTCAAACAATAGGTTCAATGGTGGCATACCATCAGAGCTTGGCCTCCTGAGCCAGCTCCGTGAGCTCACCTCAGCAAGAACACTTTGGAAGGTAACATACCACCATCTCTGGGTAGCAGCCGTTCTCTTACAGCATCTTCAACAGCCGTGCTAAACTAGCGCCGCGCCGCAAAATAGGCCTTTTTAGCGCGCGCGCAACGCGGCGGCTCGCTCCAGCGGGCGCGCAAAAACGGCGCGCGCGCGATAACGGGTTGGGCGCGCGGTCAAAAACACTTATCCGCGCGGTGTATTTGGAGCGCCAGGTACAGCGCGCGGCACACTCGAGCGCTCGCGCCCGCACTCTCTCCCTCTCCTCGTCCTACGCCCCGCGCGCGCCGGCGCCGGCGCCCTGCCCCCCGCCATGGACGCGCACACCGGCGCCCCGCTCACCCTGCTGTACATCCGCGACCCCCCCCCCCCCTCGCCTCCGCCGCCGCCGCCGCCGCCGCCGCCGCCGCCGCCGCCGCCGCCGCCGCCGCCGCCGCCGCCGCCGCCGCCGCCGCCGCCGCCGCCGCCGCCGCCGCCGCCGCCGCCGCCGCCGCCGCCGCCGCCGCCGCCGCCGCCGCCGCCGCCGCCGCCGCCGCCGCCGCCGCCGCCGCCGCCGCCGCCGCCGCCGCCGCCGCCGCCGCCGCCGCCGCCGCCGCCGCCGCCGCCGCCGCCGCCGCCGCCGCCGCCGCCGCCGCCGCCGCCGCCGCCGCCGCCGCCGCCGCCGCCGCCGCCGCCGCCGCCGCCGCCGCCGCCGCCGCCGCCGCCGCCGCCGCCGCCGCCGCCGCCGCCGCCGCCGCCGCCGCCGCCGCCGCCGCCGCCGCCGCCGCCGCCGCCGCCGCCGCCGCCGCCGCCGCCGCCGCCGCCGCCGCCGCCGCCGCCGCCGCCGCCGCCGCCGCCGCCGCCGCCGCCGCCGCCGCCGCCGCCGCCGCCGCCGCCGCCGCCGCCGCCGCCGCCGCCGCCGCCGCCGCCGCCGCCGCCGCCGGAAACCCTAGCGCGGCGAGCGCTGGCGTCGCCACCGCCGGAGCTCCGCCGAGCGTCGGCCTCGCGCGCAGCCTCTTCTTGCCGCCGCGGATGACTACGGCGCCGGCGCCGGGTGGCCGCCGCACCGTCGAAGAAGGTACCCAATGCGGCGCGGGCGAAGAAGGGCAAAACATCCATGTATGCAAAATGCCCGGCGAGTCGCGCACGCTGTATTTTTGCGCTCTGCTGGAACGGCGCGCGCGCTGCATTATGGCGCGGCTGCTGGAGCCAGCGCAGGCGGGCGCGCAAAACCAGCCGCAACGCGCGCGCTAAAAGATTTTTTGCGTGCGGCGCTATAGCGCGGCTGTTGGAGATGCTCTTACATATGTCAATCTTGGGATGAATGCTCTAACAGGGATCATCCCGGAGTCCCTAGCAAATAGATCATCCCTCCAAGTACTTTGGCTCATGAGCAATAGGCTTAGTGGAAAACTACCAAAGGCTCTCTTCAATACATCATCTCTTCTTGACATTTCCCTCCAACAGAACAACCTTGTTGGTTCCATACCTGTTGTTACTGCCACCGCTCCCGAATATTCAGGATTTAATCCTCTCATCAAACAAGTTTGATGGCCCTATCCCAGCTTCTCTTCCCAAAGCTTACAACCTTCGTCAGCTTTACCTGTATAGTAACAGCCTAACTGGGTTTATACCCTTCTTTGGTTCATTGCCAAATTTGGAGGAACTTGATTTGTCATACAACAAGCTAGAAGCAGGAGACTGGGAATTTGTCTCTTCACTCGCAAATTGTACCAGGTTGAATATGCTGATGTTGGCTGGGAACAATCTCCAAGGAAAATGGCCAAGTTCTATCGGCAATCTTTCTGATAGTCTGGAGTGGCTGTGGCTAAGGGAAAACCAAATTTCTGGGCCTATACCACCAGAGATTTCCAATCTTAAGAGCCTCCGCAGGTTGTACATGGATTACAATCTTATCACTGGAAATATACCAGCAACAATTGGTAATTTGCACAGCTTGGTCCATCTATCCTTTGCACAAAACAGACTGTCAGGGCAAATCCCGGATACTATTGGTAATCTGGTTCAGCTAAATTATTTGAAATTGGATGGGAACAACATTAGCGGAAGGATACCTGCAGATATAGGATATTGTAATCAACTCCAAATACTCAACCTTGCTCACAACTCACTAGATGGGAATATACCAAGTGAAATCTTCAGAATTTCTTCGCTTTCTGAAGAATTGGACTTGTCACACAATTACCTATCTGGGGGAGTGCCAGTGGAAGTTGGCAATCTCATTAATGTGAACAAAATTAGCATATCAGATAACAGGTTGTCTGGCAACATCCCATCCACTCTTGGCCAGTGTGTGGTTCTGGAGTACTTGGATATTTCTCATAACAATTTCTCCGGAAAGATTTCACAGTTCCTCACATCCTTAAGTTCCCTGAAAAATCTCAACTTATCCTTCAACAATTTTGATGGAGCAGTTCCAGGAGGTGGTATTTTTAACAATACTGGTGCAGTGTCAGTTGAAGGAAATCATGATTTGTGTACCAGCATTCCAACAGGAGGTATACCTCTTTGTTCAACACAAGTTGACAGAAAAGGGAAACAAAATTCATCGGCTCTAGTCCTACGGATAGTAATGCCAGCCGTTTCTGCTGTCCTATTAATTTTGTCATGTATTGCAACAATTTACTGGAGGAAGAGAATGCAGGAAAATCCAGATTTGCAAGAATTCAGTGAGCACATGAAGAAGATATCATATGAAGACATTATAAGGGCAACAGATAGGTTTTCTCCAGCAAACCTAATTGGATCAGGATCATTTGGAGTGGTTTACAAGGGCAGTATGAGGCTTCAGGAAGATCAAGTTGCCATCAAGATTTTCAGCCTAAACAATTATGGAGCAAATAGGAGCTTTATTGCAGAGTGTGAATCCCTGCGAAATGTCCGTCACCGGAATCTTGTAAAGATCATCACATCATGTTCTTCTGTGGATTCTAATGGGGCAGATTTCAAGGCCCTAGTGTTCCAATACATGCCGAATGGGAACCTAGAAATGTGGCTGCATCCGGAAGACCTTGAACATGGTGAGAGACATATCCTGACTTTAAGCCGAAGGATCAATATTGGCTTGGATGTAGCCTTTGCTTTGGATTATCTTCATAACCAATGTGCATATCCACTAATACACTGTGACCTAAAGCCAAGCAATATTCTTTTGGATCTTGACATGGTTGCCTATGTCACCGACTTTGGCATGGCAAGGTTTGTATTCACAACATCAAATGTACAAGAAGGTGATTCAACAAGTCTGGCCTGCCTAAAAGGATCCATTGGATACATCCCTCCAGGTGAGACTAAGCATATCCTCAGTAATGTTGGACTATTGGGTTCGTTTTTTCTTTAGAATTGTACATATACTGCAGATTTCTCTAATTGTGTTTGTAAATGTAAATGCAGAGTATGGCATGAGCGCAGAGGTATCAACCAAGGGTGATGTCTACAGTTTTGGAGTGCTTCTGTTACAGATGATAACAGGGCGAAGTCCAACTGACAAAAATTTCAGTGATGGTGCAAGCCTTCATGAATTTGTTCGTAGAGCATTCCCAGATAATATTTGTGACGTTGTTGATCAAACAATGCTAGAAGATGACAGCAATGCACAAGAAGTAATAAAGAACTGTGTCATTCCACTTGTTAGAATAGGCCTCTCTTGCTCCATGACATCTCCCAAAGAGCGGCCGGACATGGGCCAAGTTTCTACCGAGATCCTTAGAATCAAGCATGTGGCCTCACGCATGTATGTCAGATAAAGCAAAGCATAGGCAGGATGGTTGCTAGCGATAGAAATTCGTGTAAACAAGAATAATGATGTACTATCTTATGGCTTTTCCTTCTTTTGAATTCAGTTAGACAGATAGTGACCCTTGCAGACAGTGTAATCTTCTCTTTTGCTCTATTTCCGTTTTAATAATTTTCTTCTCTAATCTCAGAATTGCAATGACTCATGGCTCGACTAGTTACTTTTTTCAACTGTAACTTCAAATTTCCTCAAATTTGAACAGTAGACTCACATGAATATAGTATCTGATTTTAGGAAATTTGAACAGTACAGATAATATATTTTTGTTAATAATTTTTATAATAATTAATCTTGAATATGAACAATAATAAACTGATTAATAACATATTTTAATCTTGAATATTGTGCATTGTTGGTATGAGCTAGTGTATAATCATTGAAAGGTTGAAGTATCTAAGTTTAGAAGTTAGCACAGGTAAAGTAATAAATGCTAAAGAAAAATATTGTAATAAGGTGCAGAATAAATCCCTCTGAAGAATTTGGCATACTACTCATAGCCAACTAAATACAATTGTTGATTGATATATACCTTTTTTATATCTTGGGGGAAAAGAAAAGACAACTTAGACCAAAATTTGAAATTTCATTGAGAAAATACCAAAGACTTGTAGAAAAGTACTCTGGGTTGAATAATAAAATTGATCTAGTTTTACATAAATAGCAAAGGCAAAGCAGAATATACTCCCTCCATTCCATAATATAAGAGCGTTTTTTATGCTACACTAGTGTCAAAAACGCTCTTATATTACGGGACAGAGGGAGTAGTAGTTTGTAAGAATAACGACTACATTAAAGAAGAAGTGCTATCCATCGGAAAAATATATAGGCCACTATCCAAGTAAAAGTAAAGACCCAGGTGAGATTATTAGATACATTGGATATCGAAAAGATAGTGCAAGAAGTAAAAAACTTTTATCATTTCTTAAAGGGTCGACCAGATACATTCCACCAGGTGAGATTAAGCATATCCTCAGCAACGTTAGATTGTTGGGTGTGTTTGTTCTTTACGGAGTTGCAACTTGCAAATACTGCAGATTCTCTAAATGTGTTTGTAAATGTAAATGCAGAGTATGGCAGATTCTCTAAATGTGTTTTGGAGTGCTTCTGTTACAAATGATAACAGGGCGAAGCCCAGCAACGGAAAATTCAGTGAAGGCGCAAGCCTTCATGAATTTGTTCGTAGGGCATTTCCAGATAATATTTGTGAGGTTGTTGATCCAACAATGCTACAAGATGACAGCAACGCACCGAAAGTGATAAAGAGCTGTGTCCCTCTAATGGTTAGAATAGGCCTCTCCTGCTCCATGACATCGCCCAAAGACCGGCCAGGCATGGGACAAGTTTCAGCCGAGATCCTTAGAATCAAGCAGCTGGCCTCACGCATGGATGTCAGATGAAGCAAAGATTGGCAGGATGGTACCTAGTGACAGAAATTCATGTAAAAAGAAACAACGCTGTGCTATCTTACATGGCTTTTCGAAGAAAAAAAAAAGTTCAGTTAGTGACACTTGCAGACAGTACCCTTCTCTTTTCATTTCGTTTCATGTTCAGACTTTCGCTTATTTGTACAAGGGAGTAGTATTTATACCTGCACAGCCCGAACGAACAGAGCTAGACCGATTTGCGCAGAGTAAATATTTGGGAAGCTGACATGGAACCACATCGAAGATTAACCCTCGAACACGGCTTGGGCACAAAATTCACCTGAACAAGCCAGAGTTAATGGTGTTGAGAACCAAACCTACGCCGAATCCGCGGAGAAGAACGCCCCATATCAAGCAGATAGGCATGGCACAAGCGTGTACCTGGTTGTCGCAGAACCCTAGTTTGGCCGCCCCTTGATCCCGAATGCCGCTGCTTGCAGCGCAAGCTGTTGCTGCGGTTGAAGAGAAGACCAGGTAGAATAAGTTCTTAAGGAGGCAATGTGGTCTGAAGCTGTCTTACAAGATTAACTACCTTGGTAGCAGTCTGTTCTGTTGCCAGATCCTTACCCACACTATTGTCTCTGAATAGGTTTCATTTCCCAGGAACACAACAGACTCTAGTAAGTACTCCCTCCATCCGAAAATACTTGTCTTAGAAATGGTTGAAAATGGATGTACCTATAACTAAAATAAGTCTAGATACAATCATTTTTAAGGCAAGTATTTCCGGACGGAGGGAGTACAAGAAGGAGCTCATAAGCTGCATCAAAATCATAGCTAGTAATGGCACCAAGCATTGGCAACCTAGTGAAAAATTAGAAGATGTCAACTAAGCAATAACTGCTCGACTCTGAAAACCTCTACAAGACGCAGACCAGGACCAAATTTCAGTAGTGAGCCGGCTGCTGGCTCATTGGAGTCAAAAATCAGGAACATGCTTATACGAAACCTACACTCCAATTCGCTTCGAATGATCATGAGATCAGCGAACCAGGCAACTAATTACTTGGTGGCATACTGTTAAAGACAGCAGGCTGGGAGGGAGGGAGGGGTCTCGCCTCTATCGGCGAAGGGATCTTGGTGCGGACGGCGGCGGCGGCGCAGAGCTCCACTGCGTGCGTGGTGGGCCTGGAGATGCGGGCCGATGGGACCCGCAGCAATGGTGCCGGCGACGTTGGCCCCGCTCCTCAGCGCCCGAGGCCCCGCAGAACGCCACGTGGACGCAAAGGGGCGGTAGCGGCAATCCGGGGCGGAGGACGGACGCGCCCGCCGTGCTGGAATCGGAAACCCTCCTGGATGACGCCGCATTGATTGCGCCAGATCGAAACCGGATTCACCAAATCCAAACCCCACCCCGCCGTGATCGGAACGGTTTCCTCTGCCGCGCTACGTTTTAGTCACCTTCCTTTTCCGGCTAATCACGGTCCAAACCACGTTTTAGTCCGCGGCCATCAGCCAGCAGCGTCATTTGTTTGGCGCTAAGCTGGACTAATGCCCGATTACAGGGCTTAATAGGCCTACTGCCGCCTAGCTACTATAGGTAGGCAATGATGGTAGGCAGCCGCCGTGTCCGGGAGAGTCCGCGTCCGCCCTCGCCCGCGGCGTTGCGTGCGTACCTATATATACCAGCCGCCTCGCCGGAGAGCGGCAGGGAGCTAGCCAAGCCAAGCCAAGGGCGTCTGATCTCATCTCATCGGAGGAGCAGAGGAGGAAAGCGGAGCACCGCAGCCGGCGATGGCGCGCGGCAAGGTCGCCATGAGGCTCGTCGGGAACGCGGGGGAGCGCGCCAGGAAGCACGCCAAGAGGGCCGCGGGGCTCAAGAAGAAGGCGTCGGAGCTCGCCACGCTCTGCGGGGTCCCGGTCGGGCTCGTCTGCTCCGGCGCCGGCGCCGGCGCCGGGGCGCAGGCGCTCGTGTGGGAGTCGGAGGAGGGCGTGCTCGAGAGGTACCGACGAGCCGTCCCGCTGGAGGCCCGCGCGGGGCACACGCACCGGGCCTACCTCGAGACGGAGCTGGGCAAGCGGAGGGCCAAGCTCGCCAGGGCGCGCCACGGCTGCCCCGCCGCGCTCCCGGACTGGGACGAGGCGCTCAACGACATGACGCTGGACGACGCGCGGGAGCTGCTCCAGGCAATCGACGCCGCGCTGCGGGCCACGGGAGACAGGATGGAGGCGCTGGGCTTGCCTGCCGACGGCGGCCACGGCGCGCTCGATGCGCAGGTCGCGCCGGACTCTTCCGACGACGCCGTCATGCCGCAGCAGCTCGAGCACGGTGGCGACGTGCCCTGGGCCGGAGGCTACCACCCCGTGGACATGGCCGACGCCGCCGGCTTCCAGCAGCTGCAGATGGTGCCGTACGACGGCGGGAACAACGACGGGGTGATCGCGCCGGGCCTCGCCAATGCTGACTACAACTACTCGGGCTGCGGCGACCAGATGCTCGCTCCGGACTTCGCCGATGCTGGCTACAAGTACAACTACGCGGGCGGCGGCGGCGGGATGCTCACGCTGGGCTCCGCCGATGCTGGCTACAAGTACAACTACGCGGGCGGCGGCGACGGGATGCTCACGCTGGGCTCCGCCAATGCTGGGTGCAACTACTCGGGCGGCGGCGACGGGACGCTCACTCTGGGCCTCGCCAATGCTGGCTACGACTACTCGGGCGGCGGCGGCCAGATGCTCGCGCCGGGCTTCGGCAACGCTGACTACAAGTGGCCTGATCTTACCATGTGGCACACCGGCAAGGTGTGCGACGCAGCCATGCCACCTGGGTACTACCCTGGCTTCGCCGACGAGCACTACTCCGCCGAGGTCGCCACCGGCGGCGACTACGTGAACGCACTACCATCTGGGTACAGCTACCCCATGGGCATGGGTATGAGCGTGGGCGACAACTTCACCAGTCTGGAGAGCAACTACACGGCTGCGCATTGGCAGGCCGAGGCGTTCCAGCGCTCCGACGCCAGCGCCAGCACCAGCACCAGCACCGGCGAGCTGCTGTCAGCTGCATCATCGCCTCGTTATCTCTACTAGACTAGTACTTTTGTCACGGAAGGTGTTTAGGTCCAGGAGGAAGAAAGCGTTCTGTTACTAGGGAAAGGAAAATGCAGTGGTAGTTTCGTAGCTAGCTAGAATATCTTGGTTCTAACGCAATCGAAGTTAGAGTTTTGCAGTTTATTGCATAAATCATAGTACTTGTATTAGGTCCATGATTTTATGATTTTGAACGAAATTCGAAACCTTATATACTACTTCCTCCGTCCCAATAATGTAAGACGTTTTTTGACACCTTACATTATGGAACGGAGGGAGTAGTATATGTTATTTAAGAAGTTTCGCGAAAAGGATACGATCTCCCCGTTAACAAAGTTCATGCTCAAAAAACATACCCCACTCAAGTCTCAAGATTAAAAAATAGTCCATGTTGAGTAATTTTTTCTAGAAGCCCTTGGACTGCATCTAATGATGCACACAACTTCTTATTAAATATTTGTAATATGGCAATAGGAAAATGGGCCTCAAGCATCATATATATCATAGTAATAGGCCGTCAAGGGGTCCACCATATTTGTTGAACACCCTCTCTCTTATCGGTTGCATCCAAAGGTCGTGGACGCCCGCCCCACCTTGCGAAGTAGCGACAATGTATGTATCCAACAGTCATTGTGGGTCTTTCAGTCGATCCAAAGTAAAGCACAGACTCTCATATGAATTTGAGACTTCAAGTGAGATGCACCTCAACTAGTCGGGTTCCAACATATCCGTACTACTGGTGGATGAAGGTAGATTAAAGACTACATGGACAGATTTCCACAATAGGCTCGCAAGGGGCACTGAAAGAATAATGTTGCATTGACTCCTTGTTACCACAGAAGCAGCAATTAGTGCATCCTTGCCAATTCATTTTTTCAAGCTCTAGTCAGGATGGTCATACAATCTAAATACCACATGAAGATTTGAATTTTCAACGGGGCTTTAATTTTTAAGTGGTGGAAATTTTTCCATCGTTGATACGGTCCATATACATGGATTTGACTATGAATGCACATGAATTAGTTAGTCTTTAAACAAGATTTAACCAGTCTATTTATTTGCACCAACCCGGATATTACATGGCTAAAGATGTGAATCCCAACCATGCGTCTTCCTAGGAAATACTACACCCTCTGTTCCCAAATATTTATCTTTCTAGAGATTGCAACAAGTGACTACATACGGAGCAAAATGAGTGAATCTACACTCTAAAATATGTCTATATACATATGTATGTTTAGTCTATTTGAAATGCCTAGAAAGACAAATACTATTAAGGAACGGAGGGAGTAGTAGTTAGCCCATTGCCTGCTACAAATGTCTCCACAGAAAAGCTGTTTTTTACCCTATGAGGTCTTTACAAAAGGACGAGTCAATTCGTTTTACCTAAACCTCGTAGAGAATTTTAGAATGTCTTGCATACATGATTAACATGGTTTCAACAACAATTATTTTGTACTCCCTCCGTCCCTTGTCCCATAAGATGTTGCTTGCAAAACGATCGTATATTATGGGACGGAGGGAGTATTTAGTAAGTACTCCCTGAATAAACAATATCTGGAACAAAAAAGGTATAGGAAATTTACCAACCTTCATGACTTTATCACCAATATAACATGAACATACAGGATTCCAACGACAGACTAAGCCAGTAGTGAAACTTATTTTTGTATTTTGTACCAAGAGATAATTTTTAACACAGTGGAATTTGCTACTGTACAGATGAACATCCAGGTTTAAATAAGGATACATGATTATAATACAGGCAAAGTTACTGGATAGGTGAAACAGAAACACGAAGAAAGGGCTTGTATAAACAGAATTTGATCTGGGAAAAATGGAACACTTAGAAATGAAGCTGCTTGCACTGCGAAGCTACTGCCTCCGAGGGGCAGTAAGGGCACTTGAAAGGTCTGGAGCTGCTCTTTGATAGCTTCATGATCGACTGCTTTGATACGGCGTGTCCACAGGGCATCAGCATCGGAGGGTTCTCGTCGCTCGACTGCTCCCTGAGCACCGGGCATACGAAGACTGAGTGGTACTGGAACTCTGGTCCGATGTCTATGGGGACTGGAAGCTGTTTCATGGTCTGCCACTCCTGCTTCTTGGCAGCCATTACCGTGGTGAGCTTCAACAAGGTTGGTAGCCCTTGAAAACCAGCTGATACGGCTACACTCAGTGGGCTATCACTAGACTGACCTAAGAGGCTGCAGAACTGATGGATTAGCTCCTCGGCTAGCTTATCCCAATGCGTCGATGACACAAACTCGGCATATGGGGACTGTTCAAGCCGGTCAGCCCAGATCAGGCAAGCCATTAGCTTCTGGATCTCTGCCTTGTGCATGGAGGCAAAGGGCACCAAGTGAGTCCTTGCATATTGCAAAGCATTATCTCTGCTTCCTCTGGTGAGTATCTCAACAAACTGAAGAGCATGGAGCTTCAACTCGAGCATTGAGCTATTCTGCAACAGCTTATCATGGTTATTGGCAGCCCAAGTGAGCGCAGGCTCAAGGTTTCTTGCTTTCATCGCTTCAAGTATCCCATACATCTCCTGAAATGGTAATTTCAGGTAAGTCTCGTCTGATTCACCGCACTCATGGACAAAGGAGTCTCCAAGATCAAAGAGGCCCTGGCGATAGAAATGATTCGCTATTATGTTGTTTACTGTGCTGGCCTCAAAATCCACATTTCTATATGCCTTTGATATATCTGTATTGAAGGACTTCTCGAGAACCTTGAGATATTTGCTCAGTGCAACATTCAATTCCTTTTGACAGCCTTCAAGTTGGCTCAATGGCACCATTTCGTTCAGCTTGGCCTTCAATTCTGCAAGGATGGATGAATGGTCACAACTGTCCATGGAATCTGTATCCATCATCTGCATCTTGGATATTACCTGCTTAACTTCATCCACTATCTGATCAATAGCTTCCTGAACTTTGGTAGAAGATAACACACGTTTTTCAACAACTCGGTCAAAGGCCTCTCTTAGACTGTCAAGCTCCATTGTAGAACACCCAACTAAGTGGCACTGCATGTCCAAGTCAAAAAATCACATATAAATAAATAATTTGTTCAGAGAACCACCATGAAGCAAAGAAAAAAAAGGTAAATAACAATGTCTAACTGCTGATAAATCAGAACACAGAAATTAAAGCATAGGTTTCAAACATCAATATTGTAAATAAATCTATGATGATCAACAAGATACAAGCAACACAATCAGCATCACTAGAACATTGAAGACAGTATCTAACATTCAACTTTATCTCACTCATGCTACACCACACTAAAAGTGTAAAATGTTGGCCAAATACTAGCAGTATCTTAGGAACCCATTGGCAAGACACATACTAGTACTATTCTGAAACGACACCTACAGAATATGTTGCTAAATTGATCACACATTCTCCTGAAGCTGCAGCACTAGAGTAAATAAATAGAAGGCACCACCATGTTATCATCCTTCAGGTCATCCAACTCTACCGCATGTATCAAGAAGTCCATGGCTGGGTTGTTCAAGGCCAAGGCAAGGAGTTGGGAGTTTGTGTCAACCCAGCTCCCAACTCCACTGCGAGGGCAAACACATTTTATTTCTCTCTGCCGCACAGCCAAGATTATTACAAGCTCCTGAGCAGTAAAACTTCACTACACAACTCGGCTGAACACCGAGCATCAAATAAAAGAAGTGCCCACAGACAGACCACCAAAATAAATACGGAAATGATAAATCCCGATCGTTCGGATTTTAAGCATGGAAACCCGAACGTTTTTCATGGCAACTTTAGTTCACGCGAGGTTGGCAAACATGGCAATTTTTTACAAAAAAACGAACTGGGACAAAGTTGCCACCTGGATGTAGTAGATTTATCATTTCCGTATTCATCATCCAAAAGTAATAACAGTAGCTTATACCCATGTAGTAGGAGACCCGTCTGCCGTCCAAGATGTTCAGTTCATTGAGGAAACAATCTACTTAGCAGGTTATCTAGTGTTGAACACGATACAACAATCCCATCCATCAAATCCAACTGGGCGTGCAAGCCTGATTCATAAAGAGGATTCATATCGCAAGAAAACGGAATCGATACCAAAGCCACTTCACTTTCCAATCCCACTGAAGACTCAATTCAGATTCCTTCCTTGGGCACGCTATCCACAAAGTTTATCTCAACAGATGTACGCATACGGCATATAAAGGTTGGTGGCAAGTGGCGCCCTCACTACAGACTAGTGATCCATGAGTCAAGCTACGACACGCAATCAGCGGGTCTTGCGAGCTTGTCCGTGCGCGCAAGCAAGCAAGCTCGTTCGATCCGAGACAGGGACCTGGCTTGGAGCATGGGGGTTCAGTTGAATCCCCAGAAGAATTTACAAAACCAAGCGCTGCTAGACAAGCAGGGTGGGATATACTCCCTCCGTCCGGAAATACTTGTCATCAAAATAGATAAAAGGGGATGTATCTAGATGTATTTTAGTTCTAGATACATCTTTTTTTGTCCATTTTGATGACAAGTATTTTCGGACGGAGGGAGTAAGACATAAGAGCAACCTACCCAAGCAAGCATGCTAGGGTTCGTCGCCGACGAAACGAAATAATTACAGGGGCGGATCCAGATGTTGCACGGGCACAGCTAAAAAATTAGTGGAGCTCGGTGGGTTCTACCGATCAGCTGGACGGATGGCGGAAGGGTCATTCATACCTGAAAATCCAATCTCCGAGATTGCGGAACGGGGCGGAGACGGCAGGGAGGCGGCGGAGAAGGGACAGCGGTGGCGGTGGCAGCGACGCGCCGGGAGAGGCGGACGGGGTGGGCGTCGGCGGGGGCGGCACGTCGGCACGGCGGTGGCGTTCTGTGGGAGAGATTTTGCTTTAGTGCCGCATTGGAGCGTTGGGAGGGTCAGGGGGGGGCTGGGAGAGGGAGGAAGAGGAGAGAAAGGCACCGGACGGGACGGCGTCCAGGAAAAAGTCCTAGTGTCCTACCGCGGAGATGGATCTCCAGCGTGCCTGGGGATTGGATGGCACAGATTTTTCATTCGAAAGAAAACAAGCAACTGACTAGTAGTACTAATAATACTATTATTTTATTTATTTTCCTGCCCCCAAGGACAATGACAGGAAGATTCTCACTTCTGATGAGAGCTAAGTCCTTACTTATAAACGAACAAACTACTCTCCCCGTCCCACAATATAAGACGTTTTTTTATACTATACTAGTGTAAAAAAATATCTTATATTATATGACGGAAGGAGTATATATATACTCACTCATAACCATTTTGAATATAATGATAAATGGAAAATTCCATCTCGGTAACAACTGAAGTGCACAAAAAAGTACTCCCTCCGTTTAGGTGTGTAAGTCATCTTACGAAAACCAAATAATCCCAAAACACTTAGACGCGATGCATTAAATTCTACCTCGTTTCTTGTTTCTTGACATATCAACCAATAAGAGATGTGGGGTGTGCATGCTTTTAATGACTTAAGACTACCAAACACGACATGCAGTGGCTAGTTCATTGCATGCAATGCTATTAATTAGCAAATAAACATTAAGTTTTCTCGTTTTTCCCTCCTCCTTGGTCACGATGCACAACCTAAGATGACTTACTCACCTAGACGGAGGAAGTAGTAGTTTCATCCCATAGATTATCTTACACAGGAGCCAATAATTGCTTGCCGTTACTTTAGTCATCTAATGATTGGACAATGGAAGATGCAGCAATAATGCCAGCCCCAAGCATAAGCTACACTACACAGCTTGCTATGAAGTAGTAGTACGCATGAAAGCAACAGCACAACAAGAGGGAAAATGATCTTCAAATAAAAGGGAAAAAAAAACATGTAGTACAGTATTACATTAAGAATATAAGGTGTTGAGTGTTAGCTAGGTACATTTTCTGACTGTACACCTAAATATACACATCTGCAACATGATGATCATCATACACATACAGAAAAGAATTTCTACATACAGGAATTTCTACAAAGTGTACATCACAAGCAGGACCTTTGCGCCGGGCTAAAAGAGTTCGTCGCTTGACTGCGCCCCTGTGGCGACCTTGACGAACACGTCCTCCATGGTGGTGTCCGCGAGGCCCCATGCTTGCACTTCCACCCTCCTCTTCAGATTCTCCACGGCCATGAAAACATCCGCAATCCTGACTTGTTGCTTCGACAGCTCGTATTTCTGTGTTCCTGACAGATGATACACCTTCCTCGCGTTCGGCGAGAGCTTCAGCGCCAAATCCTCAACCTCGCGCTCGAACTCCGAGGATGTCGTCATCGTCAGCACATAATAGCCTCCATACCTAGCTATGAGCTGCGATTATAGAGTTCCAAGTGCTTAATGTAAACAACAGTGTCCCAGCTGATATTCAATTATGGAGGAGGGGTTGCTATAGAAATATGATCATATACCTCTTTAGGCCTTCCGATGCACTGGAGCCTGCCGTCTACCATGATACACAACCGATCGCAGAGAACTTCGGCTTCTTCCATGGAATGGGCTGCAATGCAAAGATGCCAAAGAGGATCACTATTTTGATGGCTACCATGGAAGAGGAAACTATATAAGGCCAAGCGCAAGCGAAGGAATGGTCATAGGTTGAAGGTTACTCGTAAGAATGATAGCTCTATCTTGCTTTGCTTGCTTCACAGCAGTCCAGAGACTCTTCCTCGAAGCTGGATCCAATCCAGTGCTGGGCTCGTCCATGTACACTACCTGATACACATTTATAAAAGTATGAGCGTGGATTAACCGGTGACTGAAGAAAATAAAGATGACGTTGAAAGCTATACTTTTGCATCTCCAATCAGCGAGATGGCGACGCTAAGACGCCTCTTCATGCCACCGCTGTACTTCCTGACTTGCTTGTCAGCAGCACCACCAAGGAGTAAATTTACACTTCTTAAAGATTCTTCAACGGCCTAGAAATCATTTTCATTAGATGTCAAATCAGAAATCATTTTAATTTCAGTAAGTCTTTTCAGGTTTCTTTGTAACTCCACAGAACAAAAAGATACCGTTACATATCTTAGTATCTTAGAAGGTGAATCCAAAGATAGTAGAGGTACTGAAGTCTTGAAAGCAGTAGTATACAAAGGTTTTTCTTTTAGAACATATATTGGATTCACCTAAGAGATTATGCTAATGCACTATGTGATTAGTGAACCGTTATAACTTACAAGGTCCAAAGCAGAGCCACTGAGACTCTTCAGTCGACCATAAAACTGGAGATGTTCTCTGCCAGTCAGCATCTCCCAAAGCATACTGCATCCCAAATAGAGACAACATAATGTGAGAATCAGAAGGAATTTATCATGAACTTGACCAACATTACTGAGAAATTATTTGAAACAAAGAAGTGCATATCCTACTCATTCTGCGGGCAAACCCCCATGCTGTTGTATATGTTTTCCATGTCAGTATGTATGCTGAAATCCTGTACAAATGCATTCCCTGATGTTGGCTTTGAAAACCCAATCATCTGTCAGGCATCAGCAAGAAGGATGAATACCACAAGAGGGTTAAAACATCACAACTACCCAATGATAGTACTCAACTCGGAACTTTGAAAAGGATGCCGATTAAGGGTGACGAACCATGCTAATAAAAGAGCTCTTGCCAGCTCCATTAGGACCAAGAATGCCCAAACACTCTCCGTACGGCAAAGCAAGTGATAGACCTCGAACAGCATACTTATCAGGGTTACCATCCTTTCCATGATATACTTTCTTGAGATCGTCACAGACAACAGCGTAGCCACTGTTCCGCTGCTGTAGTACTTGATCAACAGTTTCCCTCTGTGATTCGCCATACCAAAGTAATATGTCAGCACATAATCAAGGAACAGGTGATGCCGCTTTCAATTTTAGTTCTCATATCATTACTTCAAATATTCATGTTCCGCATAATCAAATATCACTGAAATATGTTGCAAAACATTCCTGCAACAACGTGCGGGGTATCATCTAGTTTTAGTTAACAATGACAACAAAGGTTTCTTGGGACATAGGTAATTATGTAGTTAAGTAAATAAAATAATGGAGCCTTACAGGTAATTTTCAAATATTCAAACTACACATAAAACGATGCTGGGAAGTGAAAATTTGAATTGTCTGCAGGAGTGATAAACCGTAAAATAATAACTCACTTCTTTAATAATGTCTAACTTCACCATTTCTGCATGAACATCATTGTCGGCAACTTCGTTAACAGATATCCTTCTCCAAGTGGGGTTCTTTCTTAGGAGACGTTTGATGATGGAAAGGAGGCCAGAGCTGTTTCCAACTGAAGCAGCATAGTCAAAATAATATGCAACAGGAAGCAAAACCAACCACTCAACAATAATAATGATCATCACATCCCTCATTCCATTTGTATGGTCATTTAGATCACTCCATCGCATGCCAGGATTTCCCGTTTCTGAAGCCCTAATAGCATATTGGCTAAGCTCATATAATCCCCTATATAAAGAAAATGCAGGTATTATCTCCAGAACTGTAATCCAGTGTCCTGCAGTAACACAAGAGGAAAATGGGTCAAACTGGAATAGGCAAGGGCGTAAGGTTGGTCTCAAAATGGATGGTACATGTTCATCAGAAAGAAAAAAAGACATTTACTTGCTATGGCATGGTTAAAACTTAAAACTGTAATTAATTCTATTAAACAAAGTTAATGTGAAGTTTGAATAGGTAAAAACTTCAAAATTTTCTTAAAATGATCGTGAACTTACTTGGAAATTTTCCACCTTCAAGAAAATTCCGAATAAGAGATCCTGCCATTAACCCTGATCCAAATATGTACAGATACGCAATTGCTGGTTCAAAGAAGATAAGAAGCAACAAACATCACATACCTTGCAGCACTGAGCAATAGGTATTAAATGCGGAGATAAAATGGTAAAATAATTTATACCTTGAGCAGTATTAACCTTCGAAAAGAATGTTGCAGCTAGGAAAGATAATACAATCTGCAAGTTAATGAAACTGAAGAAGAAAACAAACTGGACACCGTAGTCATTCGTCTTGAAAAAATTTAGACCTGCAAAGTAACAACTGATTTATATAAATGGCTTGATAACTGCTATTTCTTTTATGATAACTGTGGTTGGATAGCTTTGATACCTATAAGGGCTCCAAAAATGACAAATAGCACAAGATACACCGTAGACAAGATAAGGAAGTATGCGTAGTAGATAATCCAGTAAGGGCCATTTCCAAGCCCGTGCATTTTCATCATTGTTCGGAGCTTATGTTGCTTCTCATATACAAGGTATGTCAACATAACCTGCATTAGAACTTAAGAGGTTCAAGCATTGCAATCATGCAACTGTTTACTCTGGTAACTTTTACTGTATTCTAGATATGCTGTTATATCCAATCCAGTTCCTATTTGTAACAGCAAAAATGTTGTCAATTCTGGTACCACTTACCGGGAAAAGCAATGCAACAACCCATTCGAAAAAAAGAGGACCAATAAGAGAAGAAAAATCAATCGTCAGACGAGTCGCTTGCTTTGGCATTTCTTTTGTAAACTCAAGCAACATTTTTATGCCTGAACCTTGACCTTGTAGGAATTGGAGATAGGCATTTGAGACCTACACACATGTCAAGCAATATGTTAATATGGGAATGAGTTGTATAACTTCCAAACTGCATTGATAAAAGAGCAACATAGCCAAGTTAAAAGAAGAGTAGTATCTTTTTGGAAAATATGAAATTACTGTAATGAATTAGAAACAATTTTGAGATTCAATATTTTTCTTAAAGGTAGGAAAGTTAAATGTAAAAAGGATGCAGCAAGTGTTATTCGGTGACATATTAGTAGCAGAACAAGGTAAATATATATCCAGCAATTTTATCCTCTCTCACGCCATATTGCGTGTTTCCGTGGATCTTGTTGTGGATTTATTATGGTAACATAAAGTGGTTCAGAGTTTAGAACAGTAAATGACAGACAAAATAACTTTCAGCATGTTGGGACAACAAAATTAATAGTAAGAGGTCAATGCTGTTATCAGTGAAGTACATGGCACCCACCGCATTCAGTGAACGTGAAACACGCAGAAGTCCGAATGGCATTGGAACATAGGAGATATTCTGATAAGTCGAGTTATACAATGCAAGCACATTGAAACGCTTCTCGTTTGAGTCTTGGAAAT
Source organism: Aegilops sharonensis (assembly GCA_904067115.1). Taxonomy (NCBI): domain Eukaryota; kingdom Viridiplantae; phylum Streptophyta; class Magnoliopsida; order Poales; family Poaceae; genus Aegilops; species Aegilops sharonensis. The sequence goes on along the minus strand of LR880972.1, from coordinate 707,232,925 downwards.
CATAAGCTATAACAACAGAAATAGTTAGTGTTACTGGTGCATTAATGTCCTCATGTAAGGAAACAACAGCACTTTATCCATAGAGAAGGATCTCATACCCATTGCAACTTCACTAATTCCTTCCCCTATTTTTCCTTTCCGGTAACCCTTAAAGGTCTCGTCATTGATTGTTCTTGAACTATTCCGCCACAAGGGTAGACCTTGAACACATTTTATCTCTGCTAAATGAAAACAGAAGTTCAGATATGAAATCCTTTCCAACCAAACGAGGCGCATAATTGATAATGTCGGAACATCATCGTGGGAATGCATAGAATTTGATGGTTCTTATGAAAAAGACAAATAATGGGAATGATTATGCATTTATGCTACACTATTCCACACAGAAACAGACGTAGCAATACATACGAACTTTACCTTTCTGAACATTAATAGCATCAATGGTAGTGAGGAGTGTAACTGAATCCCTGGACTTGCATTCCGACTGAAGAACATAAATGGGCACTTCCGAGATAAAAGCAGGTTCGATGAAGCCCGTAGAAGTACCTGGCATATCTGTCCCCTGGAATTACATGATAAGAAAGCAAGTCTCACCGACATGTTCCGTAAATAAACATACATGCAAGCAATAGTCTAGTTATTTTAACTTACCAGGAGAAGACCAGATATGCTCGCATTATCAGAAAGATTTGAAAGTGGCTAGTCTGTGAACATGTTCTGCATGACAGCTGTCAAACAAACAAGCAGAGTTGATGGTTAGAGGAATATGGTGAATGCGCAATAAATATATTGGCAGACTTATCTATCACCCTTATTTCCGTTGTTACTGGAAACAAAGAAATTCCAGTACAAAGAACACACTTCACTTCTCAGCACAATAGCTTAAGAAGATTTGTGGGGATTAAAATAGTTATATGATACAGGTTACTTACTAGTAGACAGAGTTTCATTTACCCCCGTGAACGGTATGGCGGCCGGGCAGGATTGTGACTTTCTGCATGATTCAGAGGAATCCTGGATGGCACGATACTCGGGGCGGGGTACTTGCAAGAGAGCAGGCCACTCAGGAGGATTTGGTATAGGGCAACTGCCAGCCTGGTCCAATGTAGAGTACTGAATGCCACACACGTTTTGGCAAGGACCTGTGCCATTCACATCAACACACATGCACCCACACTTGTATTTTGGTTTATCCAATAAATTGTTGATGACTCGTTGAAGGACACTGAGTAATACACATAGGTATATCGGAACTATGATTAGCCGAATAGTTGCCTTCCTGTTGCGTTTCTGCAAGGTGATGAAACATGGTTTGCAACCTCTTAGCACGACCCGACCCAAACAGCCAGTATGCAATTACAGAAACTAATTTTTTTTTTTTTTTTCGAAAAGGGGGATTCCCCGGCCTCTGCATCAGCATGATGCATACGGCCATCTTATTAAACATAAAATAGTCCACAAAGTCTCCAAGTCTCAATGGTCTCAACATGAAAAAAAGAAGAAAAGGCTCACACAGAGCCCGAAGGCTAGAGAAACTAATGTCAGTGATGCAATAAAAAGTTAGAAATTGCCGGGTTTTTTTTTGCATATCCCCCTTTTTTTAAAGGCAAATATGCTATATCTGAGACCATGGTGAGCCACTGCTCCCAAAAAAATTCCTAAACTGACCAGCACCCTTGATCTGCAGGTTTCCGAGCAACTAGTGGCTACAAGTAGTGCTGGTGCAAGTTTGAATTGATTTCTTGATATGTGACGACTCGCCAAACATCAACGTGTAGCACATCCATTTATCTTTCTTAATGTATTAACCAATAAATTTGAAATATACACTGGAAACATGTGCTAGCCATAATAACGAAATATATATGATCTTTTTTAAACAAATAAAAATATGTATATTCAATAATGGATGGTTTATTGTTCTTTTTAAGCGCCGGTTGGTAAGAAAAACAATGACTAGAATTACCATGTACACACTGCACTGTTATGATGTTCACAAACTGTATTACCCAATGAGTGGTATTGACAACTTGACAACGACGTCGTTCTCGATTTGCATCAAAATATTACAGTCTTCTGTTATCATGCTAGCAGGATAATTGACCAGTCATTGCCAAAAGCTCAACAACAACAAAACTACGGTGAGTACATGTCACTCCAACCAATGAGTTCCCGCAAATGGGCCAAATTGTGGCCGCAGTAGCGGTAGATTGTGGCAACATCACCAGGGAGCGATGGAAGCCAGTAAATAAGCCTGATTTTTTTTTCAATTATTGCTAAATGTTAAAGAAGCAGGAAACCCCATCCAAGGGTTCCATGCTGCTAACCCCAAAAAAGAATCGAAAGAAGTGCAGAATGGGCATGGACTGGACCTGGAAGATGAGATTTTTGCGCAGGAGGGCATTGGTCTGTGAGGCGAAGCTCGGTGGCCTTGATGCGCCACCACTACCACCAGCGGCGTTGGCGGCGCCCGACAAGGGCTCCATCTCGCGGCGGCAGTTCTTGGGTTTTCTCTGTCTTCTCTGTCTGTCCTTTGATGACTGGTCTGAAGGTGGAAGAGGAGTTCGTGGCGGTTCAGGAAGGGGGGAATTTATAGATGGTTCTTCCCCCCACCAAAGTAGACGTCAACTTCTCGATTATACAGATTAAAGAAATTTAAGCCAAAGGAATGTGTGATCTACCCCGAAAAAACAGGGGTAAGTGGTCTCTGTGGTTTGAGTTTGACTTTGATACTTGTGTGTGTTGAACCTCTCCGTTGGATGTTTTCTCCGAACCTTCCTGCATCGCGATCTACGCGGTTAGTTGATCCTTCAACTAAGTACGTACGTAGGCACATGCACACCGCTAATTGCCAAGAAACTAATACCGTAATACGTACAGACAGCAGTGCATTTCATGGTACATGGATCGATTGGTACTTCCTTCAGGCAACGTAACTACGGCAGTGTATCTTCTGTTCACGTGTCCGCATATCCCAGGAGCTAGCCCAGATCAACACGGGAGTCTGAGAGCTACGTTGACCGGAACGACATCGACCTCCCAACCAGGAAGTCAACAACCATGCGCTAATGAAATGAGAGATGCTACTGGCAGTTGGGACACCGTCTGCTAGCTGCAGAATCAAGACTGGCTGTGGTGGATTAGGTTGATTTGCAAGGAAGAAACCGCTTCATTTTGAAATAATACCGATGGCCAGTTCCATTGACTTCACGGGATGGTCGGTCGTCCAGTTGCCCCAGAACCAGAGTCCCCAGGTCGATCTAGACCAGATGAGATCTCCCTCCGTTTCGATGAATAAGATGCATTTCGCTCCGTTGGGACAAGACTTTGACCGACGATTACTCTTTTTATATGTGATAAAAAATCACAATCATGACAAAAATACCTTTTAAATACGAAACTAGTGGCACATCTCATGTCATATAAGAGCATCTACGACCGGACAAAAGAGAGAAGCATAAAGTTGACCCAACCGGATCCCTCCTATCTTTTCTATACATCCAGGTTGTCCGCAAACCCTCATATCCATCTCAAATATGAGGAGGATATGAGGGCTTGCGGACACACCCGAGCACGCCCGGTCAATCCGCCACGTAAGACGCGGCTCCACCAGGACCACATTTTCTTTCTTTATTCATTCTTTTCTTTCTCTCTTTCATCTCCACCAATCACATGCAGGTGACCGGACATATGAGAAAGAAAATGAGGATTATGGTTGCGTGGATGAATAAATAGGGGCTCAAAACGGACACGCCCGTCACTAACCGGGCGCGTCCGCGGGCGTTTGAGGGGTCGAATTAGAGGTACGTGGCTGAAGATGCTCTAACCTTGTATTTGTAGAGAAATGGAGGGAGCACACGGGTTTCTCCTGTGTGAGTGGGAGGGTATGGCCCATGCGTCGAGTCAAGGTGGTGTTTCATGACTCAGTGGATTTTTATTGAAAAATTAGGCAATTTTGTAGCTGTTAATTTCAGAATGTAAATCATGATTAAAACTATTATTAGTATTCACTAGTCTAATATACTAGTATCTGTGGCGGGAAGACAAAGACATTGTTGGCCTCCAAGAAACGATCCGCCAGGTCTTCTTCATCCTGGAACTCCAGGGTCTCTCCCGGCACCAGCTCGCCTGGAACTCCAGGATCTGACGGCATTTTGCTGGGGGTCAGGGAGGACTCCTGATGACCCACAAGTATAAGGGATCGCAATAGTTTTTGAGGGTAGAGTATTCAATCTAAATTTATAGATTCGACACAAGGGGAGCCAAAAAATATTTGAAGGTATTAGCAGTTGAGTTGTCAATTCAACCACATCTGGAGATTAATTGTCTGCAACAAAGTGATCAGTAGCAAAGTAGTTTGATAGTTTTGATAATAGTGACAGCAGCAACGGTAACAGTAACAGTGATAACAATAATTTTGTAGCAAGTGTAACAGTTATGATAGCAGTAGTAACTTAGCAAGAACAATATAAGATAAATTCATAGGCATTAAATCGGCGACTCGTTGGATGATATTCATCATGAGACAATTATAACCTCGGGCGATACGACACTAGGTCCAGTTCATCGATACAATGTAGGCATGTATTCCGTAAATAGTCATACATGCTTTATTAAAAAAACTTGCATGACGTCTTTTGTCCTACCCTCCCGTGGCAGCGAGGTCCATATTGGAAACTAAGGGATATTAAGGTCTCTTTTTAATAGAGAACCGAAACAAGCATTAACACATAGTGAATACATGAACTCTTCAAATTACGGTCATCACTGAGAGTGGGCCCGGTTGTTGTCACTCCGGGGTTGCCGGATCATAACACATAGTAGGTGACTATAACTTGCAAGATCGGATCTAAAACATGGATATAATGATGAATTCATAAACGGTTCGGATCTGAGTTCATGGCACCCGGGCCCAAAGTGACAAGCATTAAGCATAGCAAAGTCATAGCAACATCAATCTAAGAACATAGTGGATGCTAGGGATCAGGCCCTAACAAAACTAACTCGATTACATGATGAATCTCATCCAACTCCTCACCGACCAGCGAGCCTACAAAGGAATTACTCACTCCCGGTGGTGAGCATCATGGAATTGGCGATGGAGATGGGTTGGTGATGACGAAGAACGAAGATCCCCCTCTCTGGAGCCCCAAACAGACTCCAGATCTGCCCTCCCGAGGAAGAATAGGGCTTGGCGGCGGCTGTGTCTCGTGGATCGCGATAATTCTTTCTCCCTGATTTTTTTCTGGAAATATGTGATTTTATAGTATCAGGGGGTCGTCAGCGGGGCCACTAGGTGGGTACAACCCACCTGGGCGCGCTAGGAGAGGGGGCGCGCCCTGGTGGGTTGTGCCCACCCAGGTGACCCTCTCCGGCAGGTCTTGGCTCCAGAAATTCTTATTATTGATATAAAAAATCCTCGCAAAGTTTCGTTCCATTCCGAGAACTTTTATTTCTGCATAAAAACAACACCATGGCAGTTCTGCTGAAAACAGCGTCAGTCCGGGGTTAGTTTCATTTAAATCATGCAAATTAGAGTCCAAAACAAGAGGAAAAGCGTGAGAAAAAATAGATACGTTGGAGACGTATCAACTCCCCCAAGCTTAAACCTTTGCTTGTCCTCAAGCAATTCAGTTGATAAACTGAAAGTGAGAAAGAAAAACTTTTACGAACTCTTTTGCTCTTGTTTGCATAAATAAACTTAAACAGCACCCAGGTTTTCAGCCAGCATTATAACTAACTATATCGACAATAACTCTTAAAGATTATAATGATCCATATCAATGACATAATCAGCTAGCGAGCAATAATAAGATATCTCAAACGGCAACACGTTGTCAAAACAACCATGCTATAATATGACAATAGTGGTATCTCGCTAGCCCTTTCTGAGACCGCAAAACATAAATACAGAGCACCTCCAAAGTTCAAGCAGCGACTAAACATTGTAATTCATGATAGAAAAGATCTAGTCATGATGCACCCAACATTAGCTATACATAATGCATAAATCATGACAGTTGTGCTCTCCTTAGTTTCTGGCGCTTGTTTTAGAAGGAGGTGACACAACATAAAAGAAAATAGAAAGTCCCTTCGCAGAGGGAAGCAGTGATTTGCAGAGGTGCCAGAGCTCAATTTTTAAAACAGAGATAAATGATATTTTGAGACATGCACCCTTCTTATTCACTTCACGACCATCAATTATCAACATCTTCCATGCTTAGCGTGCTAGTGGCGGTTCCCAAGCGATAAAAGTAAAGGTTTTGACTCCATTGGGAGTTTTTGTTTGATTATTCCAGAGATGAACTCATTTTCATGTTTGCAGTTTGGGACTGGGCATCCCTATTAGCGCCCTTTTCTCGTGCGATGGCGAGTAAATAAACACTCAACCTGAGAATAACCCGCTTAGCATGGAAGATATCGACCACCTCCTGGCATTCCATGAACGATCCAGGCACACAAAAAGGATAATTTTTAGAAGTTTTTAGACGTGGCACATGCAAATTTACTTAGGCCGGCAGGGTAATACCGTATATAGGTACGTATGGTGGACTCATCTAGAATAACTTTGGGTTCAAGGTTTTTGATGTACAAGCAGAATTCCCACTTAGTACATGCGAAGGCTAGCAATTAAGATTGATAAGTGGCCAGCTAGAGAGCAACAACGATCATAACCATGCATTATGCACAAGTAACATTGGACACTAGCATGAGTAGGATATGGACAGCATGAACATAAATATCATAGAGGCTATGTTGGTTTTGATTCAACTACATGCATGAACATGTGCCAAATCAAGCCACTCGAACATTCAGAGGAGGATACCATATCATCATACTACATCACAATCATTTTAACGCTATGTTGATATCCAAGATGAATCATTATCGACTCCCAACTACTTATGCATGGCATGAGAAACTATAATCTCTAATTATCATTGCAAACATGTTTAATAATAATGGGCTGAAGCCTGGATACTAGGTTAAACATATTTACACAAACAGAACAAGTCGAGTTCATACCAGTTTCTCTTTGCCACGGCCAGTTCATCGAATATCATCATTATTGCCTTTCACTTGCATGACCGAATGATGTGAAAATAATAATAGTGCAAGAGTGCCATGGACTAAGCTGGAATCTGCAAACATTTTATTCAACAGGAGAAGACAAGGTAAAATGGGCTCTTATTAGTTCAACAATTATTCATAAGAGAGCCACTCAACATTTTCATCGTGGTCTTCTCCTTGGTACAACTCGAATAAAAAAGGAAAAGAAATTCAGAGAAACACACTGAAATATTTTTGGAGTTTTTGGTTTTCTTGAACAGGCAAATAAAAAGCAAAAACGAGAAAAACTATTTACACGAGAAAGCTCCCAACAAGCAAAAGAAAAACAAGAAAATCTTTTTGGATTTTCTTTTTAGTACTACTACTAAGCATGCATAGAAAGTAAATTACTACAACTATTTTTTTTTGGTTTTTCTAAAGTTTTTCAAACACACAAGAAGAAGGCAAGAAAATGAATCTAGGCATGGATGATACAATGAAAAAGTGTGAACACCGATAAATAGAATGATATGTAGACATAAATGTAATGTCGGTGAGAAACACGTACTCCCCCAAGCTTAGGCTTTTGGCCTAAGTTGGTAATCAATCAGTAGCCTGGAGGGTAGTAGTCAGCGTGGTAGCTCACAGAGGCTCTCGGTGCAGATGCCTCAGCACGCCGTGCCGCCACCACTGCTGTGTTATGAGCTCGGGCCTCGCTCTCAAGAACAAAATATCTTCCCTTGCTGTTATAGTCAAAAAGAGCAGGCGCAGGCAAATATGTGTCCACAACAGAAGATTGGTTAAACATCAGATTATAAGTGAAGTCATGGATCTTTCCTTGAAGGATTTTATGCTCTTTTAAAGCATCAAAATCTAAATACCGAGTGGGTAAGATAGGATCAAAGGGCAAAGGTGAAACACCCAGCCCTCGTGCTAGACGTGTGGCATAAATTGCACCATAGAACCAGCCACTTTTGGCGTTATGCTGAAGTCTACGCGCAACAATCGCTCCAAGGTTATAATTCCTTTCACCAGTGAGAGCGGTGTGAATGAGGCTCAAGTCTGGTGCACAAAGTATGCTACAGTCTTGCTTGCCTACTATGCATTTCCCGTTAAATAAAGCAAAATATTGAATTGCGGGAAAGTGAATTGCTCTTTATTCTTCCTTGTCTCACTCCCCTATTTTCACCGTAACAAAGGCTAGTCAAGAAAGATTCATACTCAGCCGTTGGTGGCTCATCTAGCGAACCCCAAATTGGAAGTTTGCAATGATAATAAAAATTCTCTGATGGAATAGTATATGGATTATCATAGAGCATAAACGATACCCTAGACTCACGTGGAAAATATTTAAATACTTTGACAAATGATTCCGTGAGAAGTTGGTGTTGTTCACACTTATCTGAAAGGTAGGGACCAAGACTGGCATTGTGAACATATTGCTCAAATTCCTCCTTAATGCCCACTCGCATCATATACTCATCGCAAGGCCATAAGCATGTTTTGGTAGCGGCACTTCGTGTGGAACTTTCACTTGGTTCAACATAAGACCGGCGGACAGAACTATCACTAGAAGATGCCCCGAGGATCGCCTCCTCGAAGAACTCCTTCCAAATAAGTTCATCATGTCCGCGTACAATTTTCTGAAAATAAAATTTTTGGGTGACAAAAATTTGTCAACAAAACTTTATAAAATTGACAACAACTACTCATAGGGACATAGAGGCCATAGCAAGCATTGAAACTACTTAGAACACTAAGAATTCAACATGCAAGCACATCTACAGCAGCACCGGGAGTAGCTAATTATTCAAAGTGTAAACCACTAAAACAAAAACTAATTGGACAAACGGTGGAGTCACATACCAAGCAACAATCCCCCGAAAGATTTTTGTAATAGTTAATGATAACCCACAAGTATAGGGGATCGCAACAGTTTTCGAGGGTAGAGTATTCAACCCAAATTTGCATATTCGACACAAGGGGAACCAAAGAATATTTGAAGGTATTAGCAGTTGAGTTGTCAATTCAACCACGCCTGGAGATTAATTATCTGCAGCAAAGTGATCAGTAGCAAAGTAGTTTGATAGTTTTGATAATAGTGACAGCAACAACGGTAACAGTAACAGTGATAGCAGTAATTTTGTAGGAAGTGTAATAGTGATGATAGCAGTAGTAACTTAGCAAGAACAATATAAGATAAATTCATAGGCATTGGATCGGTGACTTGTTGGATGATATTCATCATGTGACAGTTATAACCTAGGGCGATACAGCACTAGCTCCAGTTCATCGATATAATGTAGGCATGTATTCCGTAAATAGTCATACATGCTTTATTAAAAGAACTTGCATGACATCTTTTGTCCTACCCTCTCGTGGCAGCGTGGTCCATATTGGAAACTAAGGGATATTAAGGCCTCCTTTTAATAGAGAACCGGAACAAAGCATTAACACATAATGAATACATGAACTCCTCAAACTACGGCACCGGGAGTGGGCCCGGTTGTTGTCACTCCGGGGTTGCCGGATCATAACACGTAGTAGGTGACTATAACTTGCAAGAGCGGATCTAAAACATGGATATAATGATGAATTCATAAACGGTTCAGATCTGAGTTCATGGCACCCGGGCCCAAAGTTAGAAGCATTAAGCATAACAAAGTCATAGCAACATCAATCTAAGAACATAGTGGATACAAGGGATCAGACCCTAACAAAACTAACTGGATTACATGACGAATCTCATCCAACTCCTCACCGACCGCGAGCCTACGAAGGAATTACTCACTCCAAGTGGGGAGCATCATGGAATTTGCGATGGAGATGGGTTGGTGATGACGAAGAACGAAGACCCCCCTCTCCGGAGCCCCAAACGGACTCCAGATATGTCCTCCCGAGGAAGAATAGGGCTTGGCGGCGGCTCCCGTCTCGTGGATCATGATAATTCTTTCTCCCTCATTTTTTTCTGGAAATATGTGATTTTATAGTATCAGGGGGGTTGTCAGCGGGGCCACCAGGTGGGTACAACCCACCTGGGCGCGCCAATAGAGGGGGGGCGTGCCCTGGTGGGTTGTGCCCACCCAGGTGCCCCTCTTCGGCAAGTCTTGGCTCCAGAAATTCTTATTATTGATATAAAAAATCCTCGCAAAATTTCGTTCCATTCCGAGAACTTTTATTTCTGCACAAAAACAACACCATGGTAGTTTTGCTGAAAAAAGCGCCAGTCCGGGGTTAGTTTCATTCAAATCATGCAATTTAGAGTCCAAAGCAAGAGGAAAAGCATGAGAAAAAGTAGATACGTTGGATATGTATCAACTCCTTCTCGGTCAAAGACATGGATTGAGGGGAGTTCTTCCTGAGTATGTCTATCACTGACCGACGTGTGAACCTCAATTGAGAGGTGATCATCGTCTATGGCTCGGCTGATCACGGGAGGTCAACTGACTTTCTGGCGGAGCTTAGGGATAAGGTGGAGAGGTGCTCAACTCCATTTGTAGTGGTCGGGGACTTCAACCTTATTAGGTTGGCCTCGGACAAGAGCTCCCCGAATGTGAATCGCCTGCGCATGCGTCTATTCAATGACTGCATCACAGACCTGGCCTTGCGTGAAATAGCCCGTGTAGGGGCTAGGTTCACGTGGACGAATAAGCAAGTGGACCCTATCCGGAGTGTGCTTGATAGGGTCCTGGTCTCGGCTCAATGGGAACTAATGTTCCCACTATGTTCGCTCAGGGTTGTTACTAGGGGCGGCTCTGACCACTCTCCCTTGCTTTTCGCCTCAGGGGAGGAGGCTCCGCCAGGACCACGTCACTTTTGCTTCAAAGCCTCATGGTTGCTGCAATCGGGCTTCGTCGAGATGGTCAAGGCCCGATGGCTTGAGGCCGCGGCCTCCCCACTATGTGTCATCAGTGTCGTGGATGTTTGGCACCATTGTGCCAAAATGGCTAGGCAATTCATGCGGGGCTGGGGGGGCAACCTTGGCACGGAGCTCAGGGCCCGGAAAGGGGCCCTGTTGGACCAGATTCGGGTGTAGGATGGGATGGCTAACGGACCCAATGTTACCCTAGGTAATTGGATCCTTCGGTACTCCCTTGAGGCCTCGTTTATGGAGATCTGCAAGGGGGGGTGGTTGTTTGTCAACGTTGTGGGGGTCAGAATTGGCATCTCAAGGGAGACGTGAATACCGCGTACTTCTAGGCCATTCCTTGTCTCTGGGAGGGAGTTAACCTCCTGGAGCACCCAGACGAGATTAGCTCCCATATCTACCCCTTCTACAAGGAGCTCTTCACAGCGAAGTCCCATGGGAGGGGATCTCCCTTGACGAGGGTCTTTGGCCTTTGGGAGACCGGGTGTCTGATGACCCACAAGTATAGGGGATTAATCGTAGCCATTTCTATAAGTAAGAGTGTTGAACCCAACGAGGAGCGGAAGGAAATGACAAGTAGTTTTCAGCAAGGTATTCTCTACAAGCACTGAAATTATAAGTAACGAGTAGTTTGATAGCAAGATAATTTGTAACGAGCAAGTAACGGTAATGATAACAAAAGTGCAGCAAGGTAGTCCAATCCTTTTGAGACCGATGAATTGTGGGTTTATGATCAAGTTTATCTATGAACAATATTTGAATCTTCTCTGAATTCTTTTATGTATGATTGGTTATCTTTGCAAGTCTCTTCGAATTGTTAGTTTGGTTTGGCCTACTAGATTGATCTTTCTTGCAATGAGAGAAGTGCTTAGCTTTGGATTCAATCTTGCGGTGTCCTTTCCCAGTCATAGTAGGGGCAGCAAGGCACGTTTTGTATTGTTGCCATCGAGGATAAAAAGAGGGGTTTTCATCATATTGCTAGAGTTAATTCCTCTACATCATGTCATCTTGATTAATGCGTTACTCCGTTCTTTATGAACTTAATACTCTAGATGCATGCTGGATAGCGGTCGATGTGTGGAGTAATAGTGGTAGATGCAGAATCGTTTCGGTCTACTTGACACGGACGTGATGCCTATATTCATGATCATTGCCTTAGATATCGTTATAACTTTGCACTATCAATTGCTCGGCAGTAATTTGTTCACCCACCGTGATATTTTCTATCTTGAGAGAAGCCTCTAATGAAACCTATGGCCCCCAGGTCTATTTTCCATCATATAAGTTTCGGATTTATATCTTTTTATCTAGGCAATATTGCTCTAGTGCTTCACTTATATCTTTTTAGAGCACGGCGGTGGTTTTATTTTATAGAAATTGATGAAATCTCATGCTTCACTTATATTATTTTGAGAGTCTCTAAACAGCATGGTAATTTGCTTTTGTTATAAATTTAGTCCTAATATGATAGGCATCCAAGAGGCCATAGGTTTCACTAGAGGCTTCTTTCAAGATAGAAAATATCACGGTGGGTGAACAAATTACTGCCGAGCAATTGATAGAAAAGTGCAAAGTTATGACGATATCTAAGGCAATGATCATGAATATAGGCATCACGTCCGTATCAAGTAGACCGAAATGATTCTGCATCTACTACTATTACTCCACACATCGACCGCTATCCAACATGCATCTAGAGTATGAAGTTCATAAAGAACGGAGTAACGCATTAAGCAAGATGACATGATGTAGAGGAATTAACTCAAGCAATATGATAAAAACCCCATCTTTTTATCCTCGATGGCAACAATACAATATGTGCCTTGCTGCCCCTACTGTCACTGGGAAAGAAAACGACAAGATTGAACCCAAAGCTAAGCACTTCTCCCATTGCAAGAAAAAACAATCTAGTTGGCCAAACCAAATTGATAGTTCGAAGAGAATTACAAAGATATCAAATCATGCATATAAGAATACAGAGAAGTTTCAAATAATATTCATAGATAAGCTGATTATAAATCCATAATTCATCGGATCTCGGCAAACACACCGCAAAAAAGTATTACATCGAATTGATCTCCAAGAACATCGAGGAGAACATGGTATTGAGAATCAAATAGAGAGAAGAAGCCATCTAGCTACTAGCTATGGACCCATAGGTCTGTGGTAAACTACACACGCTTCATCGGAATGGCAATGGAGTTGATGTAGAAGCCCTCCGTGATCGAACCCCCCTTTGGCAGGACGCCGGAAAAGGCCCCTATATGGGATCTCACAGGTACAGAAGGTTGCGGCGGTGGAAAAGTGTTTTCGTGGCTCTCTCTGTTGGTTTGGGGATATAAGAGTATATATAGGTGAAGAAATTAGGTCAGGAGGTGCACGAGGGGCCCACAAAGGTGGGGGCGCGCTCTCCGTCCTTGTGGCCGCCTCATGGCTCCTCCGACTTCATCTCCAAGTCTTCTGGATGTCTTCTGGTCCAAGAAAAATCATCGCGAAAGTTTTATTCCGTTTGGTATTCCTTTTCTGCGAAACTCAAAAACAAGAAAAAAAAACAGGAACTGGCACTGGGCTCTAGGTTATTATGTTAGTCCCAAAAATAATATAAAATATCATATTAATGCATATAAAACATTCAAAACAGGTAATATAATAGCATGGAACAATCAAACATTATAGATACGTTGGAGACGTATGCTACGTCTTGAGCTTGCGTTGGTTTTCCCCGAAGAGGAGAGGATGATGCAGCACAGTAGCGTAAGTATTTCCCTCAGTTTTTGAGAACCAAGGTATCAATTCAGTAGGAGACCACGCACAAGTCCCTCGTACCTGCACAAAACGGTAGCTACTCGCAACCAACGCGATTAGGGGTTGTCAATCCCTTCACGGTCACTTAGGAGAGTGAGATCTGATAGAGATAATATTTTTGGTATTTTTGGTATAAAGATGCAAAGTAAAAAAGTAAAAGTCAAAGTAAAAACAAACAAGTAAATAAAGTGATGGAGATTGATATGATGAGAATAGACCCGGGGGCCATAGGTTTCACTAGTGGCTTCTCTCAAGAGCATAAGTATTCTACGGTGGATGAACAAATTACTGCTGAGCAATTGACAGAATTGAGCATAGTTATGAGTTTATCTAGGTATGATCATGTATATAGGCATCACGTCCGAAACAAGTAGACCGAAACGATTCTGCATCTACTACTATTACTCCACTCATCGACCGCTATCCAGCATGCATCTAGAGTATTAAGTTAATGAAAATAGAGTAACGCCTTAAGCAAGATGACATGATGTAGAGGGATAAATTCATGCAATATGATAAAAAAACCATCTTGTTATCCTCGATAGCAACAATACAATACGTGCCTTGCTGCCCCTACTGTCACTGGGAAAGGACACCGCAAGATTGAACCAAATCTAAGCACTTCTCCCATTGCAAGAACTACCAATCTAGTTGGCCAAACCAAACGGATAATTCGAAGAGACTTGCAAAGATAACCAATCATACATAAAAGAATTCAGAGAAGATTCAAATATTGCTCATAGATAATCTTGATCATAAACCCACAGTTCATCGGTCTCAACAAACACACCACAAAAAGAAGATTACATCAAATAGATCTCCACGAGAGAGGGGGAGAACATTATATTGAGATCCAAAAAGAGAGAAGAAGCCATCTAGCTACTAACTATGGACCCGAAGGTCTGAAGTAAACTACTCACACTTCATCGGAGAGGCTATGATGATGATGTAGAAGCCCTCCATGGTGGATTCCCCTTCCGGAGGAGCTCCGAAACTGGCCCCAAGATGGGATCTCGTGGATACAGAAAGTTGCGGCGGTGGAATTAGGTTTTTGGCCCCGTATCTGATCTGTTGGGGGTACGTAGGTATATATAGGAGGAAGGAGTACGTCGGTGGAGCTTCTGGGGGCCCACGAGGCAGGGGTGCGCCCTAGGGGGGCGCCCTCCACCCTTGTGGCCGCCTCCCTCCTTTCTTGACCGAGGGCCCAAGTCTCCTGGATCTTATCTGATGAGAAAATCATGTTCCCGAAGATTTCATTCCGTTTGGACTCCGTCTGATATTCCGTTTCTTCGGAACACTGAAATAGGCAAAAAAACAGCAAATCTGGGCTGGGCCTCCGGTTAATAGGTTAGTTTCAAAAGTAATATAAAAGTGGAAAATAAAGCCCAATGTAGTCCAAAACAATAGATAATATAGCATGGAGCAATCAAAAATTATAGATACGTTGGAGACGTATCAGGCATCCCCAAGCTTAATTCCTGCTCGTCCTCGAGTAGGTAAATGATAAAAAGAGAATTTTTGATGCGGAGTGCTACTTGGCATAATTTCAATGTAACTCTTCTTAATTGTGGTATGTATATTCAGATCCGAAAGATTCAAGACAGAAGTTCATATTGACATAAAAATAATAATACTTCAAGCATACTAACTAAGCAATTATGTCTTCTCAAAATAACATGGCCAAAGAAAGTTCATCCCTACAAAATCGTATAGTTTAGTCATGCTCCATTTTCGTCACACAAGAATGCTCTCATCATGCACAACCCCGATGACAAGCCAAGCAATTGTTTCATACTTTAGTAATCTCAAACCTATAAACTTTCACGCAATATATGAGTGCGAGCCATGGACATAGCACTATGGGTGGAATAGAATATGATGATGGGGGTTATGTGGAGAAGACAAAAAATGAGAAGGTCTTACATCAACGAGGCTAATCAACGGACTATGGAGATGCCCATCAATTGATGTTAATGCAAGGAGTAGGGATTGCCATGCAACGGATGCACTAGAGCTATAAATGTATGAAAGCTCAACAAAAGAAACTAAGTGGGTGTGCATCCAACTTGCTTGCTCACGAAGACCTAGGGCATTTGAGGAAGCCCATCATTGAAATATACAAGCCAAGTTCTATAATGAAAAATTCCCACTAGTATATGAAAGTGACAACATATGAAACTCTCTATATGAAAAACATGGTGCTACTTTGAAGCACAATATATGAGACTCGCTATATGAAGAACATGGTGCTACTTTGAAGCACAAGTGTGGAAAAAGAGATAGTAACATTGCCCCTTTTTATTTCTCTTTTTTTTGGCCTTCTTTTTTTTCTTTTGGCCTTTCTTCTTTTTTTCTTTTTTTTTGGGACAATGCTCTAGAAAATGATGATCATCACAATACTATTTATTTACAACTCAATGATTACAACTTGATACTAGAACAAAGTATGACTCTATATGAATGCCTCCGGCGGTGTACCGGGATATGCAATGAATCAAGAGTGACATGTATGAAAAAATTATGAACGGTGGCTTTGCCACAAATACTATGCCAACTACATAATCATGCTAAGCAATGTGACAATGATGAATGTGTCATGAAGAACGGTATGGTGGAAAGTTGCATGGCAATATATCTCGGAATGGCTATGGAAATGCCATAATAGGTAGGTATGGTGGCTGTTTTGAGGAAGATATAAGGAGGTTTATGTGTGAAAGAGCGTATCATATCACGGGGTTTGGATGCACCGGCGAAGTTTGCACCAACTCTCAATGTGAGAAAGGCAAATGCACGGTACCGAAGAGGCTAGCAATGATGGAAGCGTGAGAGTGCGTATAATCCATGGACTCAACATTAGTCATAAATAACTCACATACTTATTGCAAAAATCTACAAGCCATCAAAAACCAAAGCACTACGCGCATGCTCCTAGGGGGATAGATTGGTAGGAAAAGACCATCGCTCGTCCCCGACCGCCACTCATAAGGAGGACAATCAAATAACACCTCATGTTTCAAATTTGTTACATAACGTTTACCATACGTGCATGCTACGGAACTTGCAAAATTCAACACAAGAATTTCTCAAATTCACAACTACTCAACTAGCACGACTTTGATATTGTCACCTCCATATCTCAAAACAATTAACAAGCATCAAACTTTTCTTAGTATTCAACACACTCATAAGAAAGTTTTTTACTATTTTTGTATACCTAGCATATTAGGATTGTTTAAGCAAATTACCATGCTATTTAAGACTCTCAAAATAATCTAAGTGAAGCATGAGAGATCAATAGTTTCTTTAAAACAAATCCACCACCGTGCTCTAAAAGATATAAGTGAAGCACTAGAGCAAAACTATATAGCTCAAAAGATATAAGTGAAGCACATAGAGTATTCTAACAAATTCCAATTCATGTATGGCTCTCTCAAAAGGTGTGTAAAGCAAGGATGATTGGGGTAAACTAAAAAGAAAATATGCAAATAATACAAGACGCTCCAAGCAAAACACATATCATGTAGTGAATAAAAATATAGCTCCAAGTAAAGTTACCGATGGAAGTGGACGAAAGAGGGGATGCCTTCCAGGGCATCCAAAAGTTTTGACTTTTTGGTGTCCTTGGATTATCTTGGAGGTTCCATGGGCATCCCCAATCTTAGGCTCTTGCCACTCCTTGTTCCATAATCCATCAAAAGATTTCACCAAAAACTTGAAAACTTCACAACACAAAACTCAACAGAAATCTCGTAAGCGCCGTTAGCGAAAGAAAACAAAAGACCACTTCAAGGTACTGTAATGAACGCATTATTTATTTATTTTTGTGTTAAACCTACTGTATTCCAACTTCTCTATGTATTATAAACTATTTTACTAGCCATAGATTCATTAAAATAAGCAAACAACACACGAAAAACAGAATCTGTCAAAAACAGAACTGTCTGTAGTAATCTGTAACTAACGCAAACTTCTAGAACTCCAAAAATTCAGCCAAAATAGGAAGACCTAGGCAATTTGTTTATTGATCAGAATCAATATTTTATAACGTTCTGGTGATTTTTAACAATTGTTTTCGTGAACCAAAATTTTCTGGAAATTACAGCAAGATCAAATAACTATTATCCAAGAAGATCCTATAGGTTTAACTTGGCACAAACACTAATTAAAGCATAAAACCACATATAAACAGAAGGTAGATGGATTATTTATTCCTAAACATAAACAAAAACAAAAACTAAAAATAAAATTGGGTTGCCTCCCAACAAGCGCTATTGTTTAACGCCCCTACCTAGGCATAAAAGCAAGGATAGATCTAGGTATTGCCATCTTTGGTGGGCAATCCATAAGTGGCTCTCATAATAGATTCATATGGTAATTTTATCTTATTCCTAGGGAAGTGTTCCATGCCTTTCTTTAATGGGAATTGGAATCTAATATTCCCTTCCTTCATATCAATAATTGCACCAATCGTTCTAAGGAAAGGTCTACCAAGAATAATAGGACATGAAGGATTGCAATCTATATCAAGAACGATAAAGTCTACGGGCACATAATTCCTATTTGCAAAAATAATAACATCATTAATTCTTCCCATAGGTTTCTTAATAGTGGAATCCGCAAGGTGCAAGTTTAGAGAGAAATCATCAAAATCACGGAAATATAGCAAATCACACAAAGTTTTGGGAATAGTGGAAACACTAGCACCCAAATCACATAAAGCATAAAATTCATGATCCTTAATCTTAATTTTAATAGTTGGTTCCCACTCATCATAAAGTTTTCTAGGGATGGAGACTTCCAACTCAAGTTTTTCCTCATAAGATTGCATCAAGGCATCAACGATATGTTTGGTAAACGCTTTATTTTGACTATAAGCATGCGGAGAATTTAGCACGGATTGCAACAAGGAAATACAATCAATTAAAGAGCAACTTTCATAATTAAATTCCTTTAAATCCAAAATAGTGGGCTTAGCAACATCTAGGGTTCTACTTTCTTCAATCCCACTTTTATCAATTTTAGCATCATAATCTAAAAACTCCAAATTCTTGGAACGCCTTCTAGGTAAAGGTGACTCATATTCAATCTCATCATTATCAAAATTCATATTGCAAAACAAGGATTTGATAGGGGACACATCAATAACTTTTAGATCTTCTTCTTTATTTTCATGGAAATTGGAAGAACACGCTTTAATAAAGGCATCTTTCATAGCACGCATCCTAGCGGTTCTTTCCTTGCACTCATCAATGGAAATTATCATGGCTTTGAGAGACTCATTGATACCCTGCTTAGGAGGAATAGATCTAAGCTTTAAATAATCAATATCAAGAAAAATTCTATCAACGTTCCTAGCCAATTCATCAACTTTAAGCAATTTCTCTTCAAGCAAAGCATTAAAATTCTTTTGAGAATTCATAAACTCTTTAACATTAGTCTCAAATTCAGAGGGCATCTTATTAAAAATTTCATAGGAATTGTTGTAGGAATTTCCATAACTATTAGAGGAATTACTAGGATAAGGCCTAGGATTAAAGTTTCCTCTATACGCGTTGTTACCAAAATTATTCCTACCAACAAAATTCACATCCA
>LR880972.1:707194264-707206123 GCA_904067115.1 Aegilops sharonensis | reverse complement strand
GGTAGTGACTTGATCTGAAGCATCATGATCACTATCATCAGCTTCCACTTCAATTGGTGTAGGTGCCACATGAACAACTTCATGTGCCCTGCTACACACTGGTTGAAGTGATGGTTTAATAACCTCATTAAGTCTCCACCATCCTCCCACTCAATTCTTTCGAGAGAAACTTTTCCTCGAGAAAGGACCCGTTTCTAGAAACAATTACTTTTGCTTCCGGATCTGAGATAGGAGGTGTACCCAACTGTTTTGGGTGTCCTATGAAGATGCATTTTTATCCGCTTTGGGTTCGAGCTCATCAACCTGAAACTTTTTCACATAAGCATCGCAGCCCCAAACTTTTAAGAAACGACAACTTAGGTTTCTCCAAACCATAGTTCAAACGGTGTCGTCTCAACGGAATTACATGGTGCCCTATTAAAGTGAGTGCGGTTGTCTCTAATGCCTAACCCATGAACGATAGTGGTAATTCGATAAGAGACATCATGGTATGCACCATATTCAATAGGGTGCAACTATGATGTTCGAACACACCATCACACTATGGTGTTCCAGGCGGTATTTATTGTGAAACAATTTCCACAATGTCTTAATTGCGTGCCAAAGCTCGTAACTCAGATACTCATCTCTATGATCATATCATAGACATTTTATCCTCTTGTCATGATGATCTTTAACTTCACTCTGAAATTACTTGAACCATTCAATAATTCAGATTTGTGTTTCATCAAGTAAATATACTCAACATCTACTCGAATCATCTATGAAGTAAGAACATAACGATATTCACTGCATGCTTCAGCACTCATTGGACTGCACACATCAAAATGTGTTACTTCCAACAAGTTGCTATCTTGTTCCATCTTACTGAAAACGAGGCTTTTCAGTCATCTTGCCCATGTGGTATGATTTGCATATCTCAAGTGATTCAAAATCAAGTGAGTCCAAACGATCCATCTGCATGGAGTTTCATCATGCGTATACACCAATAGACATGGTTCGCATGTCTCAAACTTTTCAAAAATGAGTGAGTCCAAAGATCCATCAACATGGAGCTTCTTCATGCGTTTTATACCAATATGACTTACATGGCAGTGCCACAAGTAAGTGGTACTATCATTACTATCTTATATCTTTTGGCATGAAAATGTGTATCACTATGATCGAGATTTAATAAACCATTCCTTTTAGGTGCAAGACCATTGAAGGTATTATTCAAATAAACAGAGTAACCATTATTCTCCTTAAATGAATAACCCTATTGCGATAGACATAATCCAATCATGTCTATGCTCAACGCAAACACCAAATAACCATTATTTAGGTTTCACACCAATCTCGATGGTAGAGGGAGCGTGCGATGCTTGATCACATCAACCTTGGAAACACTTCCAACACATATCGTCAGCTCACCTTTAGCTAGTCTCCGTTTATTCCGTAGCTTTTATTTCGAGTTACTAACACTTAGCAACCGAACCGGTATCTAATACCATGGTGCTTCAAGGAGTACTAGTAAAGTACACATTCACATAATGTATATCCAATATACTTCTATCGACCTTGCCAGCCTTCTCATCTACCAAGTATCTAGGGCAGTTTTGCGTCATTGTCCGTTCCCTCATTACAGAAGCACTTAGTCTCGGGTTTGGGTTTAACCTTGGGTTTCTTCACTAGAGCAGCAACTGATTTGCCGTTTCATGAAGTATCCCTTCTTGCCCTTGCCCTTCTTGAAACAAGTGGTTTCATTAACCATCAACAATTGATGCTCCTTCTTGACTTCTACTTTCGCGGTGTCAAACATCGCGAATATTTCAAGGATCATCTATCCCTGATATGTTATAGTTCATCACGAAGCTCTAGCGGCTTGGTGGCAATGACATTGGAGAAACATCACTATCTCATCAGGAAGATCAACTCCCACTCGATTCAAGTGATTGTTGCACTCAGACAATCTGAGCACAAGCTCAACGATTGAGCTTTTCTCCCATAGTTTGCAGGCTAAGAAAATCGTCGGAGGTCTCATACCTCTTGACGTGGGCACGAGCCAGAAATCCCAATTTCAGCCCTCGAAACATCTCATATGTTCCGCGATGTTTCGAAAACGTCTTTGGCGCCTCTACTCTAAACCATTTAACTGAACTATCACGTAGTTATCAAAATGTGTATGTCCGATGTTCGAAACATCCACAGACGACGTTTGGGGTTCTGCACACTGAGCGGTGCATTAAGGACATAAGCTTTCTACTGATCGCATAATCGCTACTGTCAACTTTCAACTACATTTTCTCTAGGAACATATCTAAACAGTGGAACTAAAGCGCGAGCTTACGACATAATTTGCAAAGATCTTTTGACTATGTTCAGGATAATTAAGTTCATCTGATGAACTCCCACTCAGATAGACATCCCTCTAGTCATCTAAGTGATTACATGATCCGAGTCAACTAGGCCGTGTCCGATCATCACGTGAGACGGACTAGTCATCGTCGGTGAACATCTTCATGTTGATCGTATCTACCATACGACTCATGCTCGACCTTTCGGTCTCTTGTGTTCCGAGGCCATGTCTGTACATGCTAGGCTCGTCAAGTCAACCTAAGTGTATTGCGTGTGTAAATCTGGCTTACACCCGTTGTATGTGAACGTAAGAATCTATCACACCCGATCATCACGTGGTGCTTCGAAACGACGAACTTTCGCAACGGTGCACAGTTAGGAGGAACACTTTCTTGAAATTTTAATGAGGGATCATCTTATTTACTACCGTTGTTCTAAGCAAATAAGATGCATAAACATGATAAACATCACATGCAATCAAATAGTGACATGATATGGCCAATATCATTTTGCTCCTTTTGATCTCCATCTTCGGGGCTCCATGATCATCATCGTCACCGGCATGACACCATGATCCCCATCATCATGATCTCCATCATCGTGTCTCCATGTAGTTGTCTCGCCAACTTATTACTTCTACTACTATGGCTACCGGTTAGCAATAAAGTAAAGTAATTACATGGCGTTGTTTAATGACACGCAGGTCATACAATAAATAAAGACAACTCCTATGGCTGCTGCCGGTTTCATACTCATCGACATGCAAGTCGTGATTCCTATTACAAGAACATGATCAATCTCATACATCACATATCATTCATCACATTCTTCTTGGCCATATCACATCACATAGCATACCCTGCAAAAACAAGTTAGACGTCCTCTAATTGTTGTTTGCATGTTTTACGTGGCTGCTATGGGTTTCTAGCAAGAATGTTTCTTACCTACGCAAAACCACAACGTGATATGCCAATTGCTATTTACCCTTCATAAGGACCCTTTTCATCGAATCCGTTCTGACTAAAGTGGGAGAGACTGGCACCCGCTAGCCACCTTATGCACCAAGTGCATGTCAGTCGGTGGAACCTGTCTCACGTAAGTGTACGTGTAAGTTCGGTCCGGGTTGCTTCATCCCACAATACCGTCGAAACAAGATTGGACTAGTAACGGTAAGCATATTGAACATCATCAACGCCCACAACTACTTTGTGTTCTACTCGTGCAAAGAATCTACGCAATAGACCTAGCTCATGATGCCACTGTTGGGGAACGCGGAGTTGATTGGTTCCAAAGGGTTCCATGATAACCAATCAACTCCGCGTTCCCCAACAGTGGCATCATGAGCTAGGTCTATTGCGTAGATTCTTTGCATGAGTAGAACACAAAGTAGTTGTGGGCGTTGATGATGTTCAATATGCTTACCGTTACTAGTCCAATCTTGTTTCGACGGTATTGTGGGATGAAGCGGCCCGGACCGACCTTACACGTACACTTACGTGAGACAGGTTCCACCGACTGACATGCACTTGGTGCATAAGGTGGCTAGCGAGTGCCAGTCTCTCCCACTTTAGTCGGAACGGATTCAATGAAAAGGGTCCTTATGAAGGGTAAATAGCAATTGGCATATCACGTTGTGGTTTTGCGTAGGTAAGAAATGTTCTTGCTAGAAACCCATAGCAGCCACGTAAAACATGCAACAACAATTAGAGGACGTCTAACTTGTTTTTGCAGGGTATGCTATGTGATGTGATATGGCCAAGAAGAATGTGATGAATGATATGTGATGTATGAGATTGATCATGTTCTTGTAATAGGAATCACGACTTGCATGTCGATGAGTATGACAACCGGCAGGAGGCCATAGGAGTTGTCTTGATTTATTGTATGACCTGCGTGTCATTGAACAAACGCCATGTAATTACTTTACTTTATTGCTAACCGGTAGCCATAGTAGTAGAAGTAATAAGTTGGCGAGACAACTTCATGGAGACACGATGATGGAGATCATGATGATGGAGATCATGGTGTCATGCCGGTGACGATGATGATCATGGAGCCCCGAAGATGGAGATCAAAAGGAGCAAAATGATATTGGCCATATCATGTCACTATTTGATTGCATGTGAGGTTTATCATGTTTATGCATCTTATTTGCTTAGAACAACGGTAGTAAATAATATGATCCCTCATTAAAATTTCAAGAAAGTGTTCCCCCTAACTGTGCACCGTTGCGAAAGTTCGTCGTTTCGAAGCACCACGTGATGATCGGGTGTGATAATTCTTACGTTCACATACAACGGGTGTAAGCCAGATTTACACACGCAATACACTTAGGTTGACTTGACGAGCCTAGCATGTACAGACATGGCCTCGGAACACAAGAGACCGGAAGGTCGAGCATGAGTCGTATGGTAGATACGATCAACATGAAGATGTTCACCGACGATGACTAGTCCGTCTCACGTGATGATCGGACACGTCCTAGTTGACTCGGATCATGTAATCACTTAGATGACTAGAGGGATGTCTATCTGAGTGGGAGTTCATCAGATGAACTTAATTATCCTGAACATAGTCAAAAGATCTTTGCAAATTATGTCATAAGCTCGCGCTTTAGTTCCACTGTTTAGATATGTTCCTAGAGAAAATGTAGTTGAAAGTTGACAGTAGCGGTTATGCGATCAGTAGAAAGCTTATGTCCTTAATGCACCGCTCAGTGTGCAGAACCCCAAACGTCGTCTGTGGATGTTGTGAACATCGGACATACACATTTTGATAACTACGTGATAGTTCAGTTAAATGGTTTAGAGTAGAGGCACCAAAGACGTTTTCGAAACGTCGCGGAACATATGATATGTTTCGAGGGCTGAAATTGAGATTTCTGGCTCGTTCCCACGTCAAGAGGTATGAGACCTCCGACGATTTTCTTAGCCTGCAAACTAAGGGAGAAAGCTCAATCGATAAGCTTGTGCTCAGATTGTCTGAGTGCAACAATCACTTGAATCGAGTGGGAGTTGATCTTCCATGAGAGATAGTGATGTTTCTCCAAAGTCATTGCCACCAAGCTGCTAGAGCTTCGTGATGAACTATAACATGTCAGGGATAGATATGATGAACCTTGAGGTATTCACGATGTTTGACACCGCGAAAGTAGAAATCAAGAAGGAGCATCAATTGTTGATGGTTGGTGAAACCACTAGTTTCAAGAAGGGCAAGGGTAAGAAGGGGCACTTCATGAAACGGCAAATCAGTTGCTGCTCCAGCGAAGAAACCCAAGGTTGAACCCAAACCCGAGACTAAGTGCTTCTGTAATAAGGGGAACAGCCACTGGAGCAGAATTACCCTAGATACATGGTAGATAAGAAGGCAGGCAAGGTCGATAGAAGTATATTTGATATACATTATGTTAATGTGTACTTTACTAGTACTCCTAGTAGCACCAGGGTATTAGATACCGGTTCGGCTGCTAAGTGTTAGTAACTCGAAATGAAAGAGCTACGGAATAAACGGAGACTAGCTAAAGGAGAGCTGACGATATGTGTTGGAAGTGTTTCAAATTTTGATGTGATCAAACATCGCACGCTCCTCTACCATCAACATTAGTATTAAACCTGAATAATTGTCATTTGGTGTTTGCGTTGAGCATAGACATGATTGGATTATGTCTATCGCGATACGGTTATTCATTTAAGGAGAATAATGGTTACTCTGTTTATTTGAATAATACCTTCAATGGTATTGCACTTAATAGGAATGGTTTATTGAATCTCGATCGTAGTGATACACATTTTCATGCCAAAAGATATAAGATAGTAATGATAGTACCACTTACTTGTGGCACTGCCATGTAAGTCATATTGGTGTAAAACGCATGAAGAAGCTCCATGTTGATGGATCTTTGGACTCACTCGTTTTTGAAAAGTTTGAGACATGCGAACCATGTCTATTGGTGTATACGCATGAAGAAACTCCATGCAGATGGATCATTTGGACTCACTTGATTTTGAATCACTTGAGATATGCAAATCATACCACATGGGCAAGATGACTGAAAAAGCCTCGTTTTTCAGTAAGATGGAACAAGATAGCAACTTGTTGGAAGTAATACATTTTGATGTGTGCAGTCCAATAAGTGCTAAGGCACGCAGTGGATATAGTTATGTTCTTAGTTCACAGATGATTTGAGTAGATACTAAGTATATTTACTTGATGAAACACAAGTCTGAATTATTGAATGGTTCAAGTAATTTCAGAGTGAAGTTGAAGATCATCGTGACAAGAGGATAAAATGTCTATGTTATGATCATAGAGATGAGTATCTGAGTTATGAGCTTTGGCACGCTATTAAGACATTGTGGAAATTGTTTCACAATTAATACCGCCTAGAACACCATAGTGTGATGGTGTGTCCGAACATCATAGTTGCACCCTATCAGATATGGTGCGTACCATGATGTCTCTTATCGAATTACCACTATCGTTCATGGGATAGGCATTAGAGACAACCGCACTCACTTTAAATAGGGAACCACCTGATTCCGTTGAGACGACACCGTTTGAACTATGGTTTGGAGAAACCTAAGTTGTCGTTTCTTAAAAGTTTGGGGCTGCGACGCTTATGTGGAAAAGTTTCATCGTGACAAGCTCGAACCCAAAACGGACGAATACATCTTCATAGGACACCAAAAATAGTTGGGTATACCTCCTATCTCAAGATCCGGGAGCAAAAGTAATTGTTTCTAGAAACGGGTCCTTTCTCGAGGAAAAGTTTCTCTCGAAAGAATTGAGTGGGAGGAAGGTGGAGACTTGATGAGGTTATTGAACCATCACTTCAACTAGTGTGTAGCAGGGCATAGGAAGTTGTTCCCGTGGCACCTACACCAATTGAAGTAGAAGCTTATGATAGTGATCATGAAGTTTCGGATCAAGTCACTAACGTACCTCGTAGGGTGACAAGGATGCGTACTACTTCTGAGTGGTACAGTAACCCTATCTTGAAGGTCATGTTGCTAGACAACAATGAACCTATGAGCTATGAAGAAGCGATGGTGGGCCCGGATTCCGATGAATGGCTCAAGGCCATAACATCCGAGAGAGGATCCATGACTTTGGAAGAAATACTTGATGGTCGTAAGGACGTTGGGTAAAGATGGATTTTAAAAGGAAGACAGACAATGATGGTAAGTATCACCATTAAGAAAGCTCGACTTGTCGTTAAAGATGTTTTCCGACAAGTTCAAGGAGTTGACTACGGTGAGGCTTTCTCACTCGTAGCGATGCTAAGAGTCTCTTGGAATTGGATTAGCAGTTACTGCATTATTTATGAAATCTTGCATATAGGATGTCAAAACATTTTTTCCTTGACAGTTTTCTTGAGGAAAGGTTGTATGTGATACAACCAGAAGGTTTTTGACAATCCTGAAAGACGCTAACAAGTATGCAAAGCTCCAGCTATCCTTCTAAGGACTGGAGTAAGCATCTCGGAGTTGGAATGTACGCTTTGATGAGATGATCAAAGATTTTGGGTCTATACCAAGTTTATGAGAAACTTGTATTTCCAAAGAAGTGAGTGGGAGCACTATAGAATTTCTCATGAGTATATGTTGTTGACATATGGTTGATCAGAAATGATGTAGAATTTCTAGAAAGCATATAGGGTTGTTTGAAAAGTGTTTTTCAATGAAAAACCTGGATTAGGCTACTTGAACAATAAGCATCAAGATCTATAAGATAGATCAAAAATGTTTAATAATACTTTCAAATGAGCACATACCTTGACATAATCTTGAAGGTGTTCAAGATGGATCAGTTAAAGAAGGAATTCTTGCCTGAGTTGTAAGGTATGAAGTTAAGAGTTAAAGCTCGACCACGTCAGAAGAGAGAGAAAGGACGAAGGTCGTCCCCTATGCTTCAGACGTAGGCTCTATAGTATGCTATGCTGTGTACCGCACCGGAAGTGTGCCTGCCATGAGTCAGTCAAGGGGTACAAGAATGATCCAGGAATGGATCATTGGACAGCGGTCAAAATTGTCCTTGGAGTAAATAAGGACATGTTTCTCGATTATGGAGGTGATAAAGAGTTCGGCGTAAAGGGTTACGTCGATGCAAGCTTTAACACCTATCTGAATGACTCTGAGTAGCAAACCGGATACGTATAGTGGAGCAACCATTTGGAATAGCTCCAAGTGGAGCGTGGAAGCAGCATTTACAATATGACCTAAAGATTTGCGAAGTACATACGGATCTGAATGTTGCAGACCCGTTGACTACAACCTCTCTCAGAAGCATAAACATGATCAAACCCAGAACTCATTGAGTGTTAATCACATAGTGATGTGAACTAGATTATTGATTCTAGTAAACTCTTTGGATGTTGGTCACATGGAAATGTGACCAGTGAGTGTTAATCACATGGCGATGTGAACTAGATTATTGACTCTAGTGCAAGTGGGAGACTGTTGGAAATATTCCCTAGAGGCAATAATAAATTAGTTATTATTATATTTCCTTGTTCATGATAATCGTTTATTATCCATGCTATAATTGTATTAATAGGAAACTCAGATACATGTGTGGATACATAGACAACACCATGTCCCTAGTAAGCCTCTAGTTGACTAGCTCGTTGATCAACAGATGGTTATGGTTTCCTGACCATGGACATTGGATATCATTGATAACGGGATCACATCATTTGGAGAATGATGTGATGGACAAGACCCAATCCTAAGCCTAGCACAAAGATCGTAGTTCATATGCTAAAGCTTTTCTAATGTCAAGTATCATTTCCTTAGACCATGAGATTGTGCAACTCCCGGATGCCGTAGGAATGCTTTGGATGTACCAAACGTCACAACGTAACTGGGTGGCTATAAGGTGCACTACAGGTATCTCTGAAAGTGTCTGTTGGGTTGGCACGAATCGAGACTGGGATTTGTCACTCCATGTAAACGGAGAGGTATCTCTGGGCCCACTCGGTAGGACATCATCATAATGTGCACAATGTGACCAAGGGGTTGATCACGGGATGATGTGTTACGGAACGAGTAAAGAGACTTGCCGGTAACGAGATTGAACAAGGTATCGGTATACCGACGATTGAATCTCGGGCAAGTACAATACCGTTAGACAAAGGGAATTGTATACGGGATTGATTGAGTCCTTGACATCGTGGTTCATCCAATGAGATCATCATGGAACATGTGGGAGCCAACATGGGTATCCATATCCCGCTGTTGGTTATTGACCGGAGAACGTCTCGGTCATGTCTGCATGGTTCCCGAACCCGTAGGGTCTACACACTTAAGGTTCGATGACGCTAGGGTTATAAAGGAAGTTTTTATGTGGTTACCGAATGTTGTTCGGAGTCCCGGATGAGATCCCGGACGTCACGAGGAGTTCCGGAATGGTTCAGAGGTAAAGATTTACATATGGGAAGTCCTGTTTTGGTCACCGAAAAAGTTTCGGGTTTTATCGGTAACGTACCGGGACCACCGGGAGGGTCCTGGGGGTCCACCAAGTGGGGCCACCGGCCCCGGAGGGCTGCATGGGCCAAGTGTGGGAGGGGACCAGCCCCAGGTGGGCTGGTGCGCCCCCCGACAAGGGCCCAAGGCGCCTAGGGTTTGGGGAGGGGGCGCCCCACGTAGCTTGGGGGGCAAGTTTCCCCCTCTCCCCCCCTTGGCCGCCACCCATAGATGGGATTGGGGGCTGCCGCACCCCTTGGGGTGGAAACCCTAGAGGGGGCGCACCCCCTCCCTCTCCCCTATAAATACATGAGGTCTTGAGGGCTGCCAACACATGAGTTTTCACCTCTCCATGGCGCAACCCTGCCTTTCTCCCTCCTCCTCTCCCGCGGTGCTTGGCGAAGCCCTGCAGGATTGCCTCGCTCCTCCATCACCACCAAGCCGTTGTGCTGCTGCTGGATGGAGTCTTCCTCAACCTCTCCCTCTCTCCTTGCTGGATTAAGGCACGGGAGACGTCACCGGGCTGTACGTGGGTTGAATGCGGAGGTGTCGTCCGTTCGGCACTAGGATCTCCGGTGATTTGGATCACGACGAGTATGACTCCTTCAACCCCGTTCTATTGAACGCTTCCGCTTAGCGATCTACAGGGGTATGTAGATGCACTCTCCTTCCCCTCGTTGCTAGTCTCTCCATAGATAGATCTTGGTGACCCGTAGGAAAATTTTGAATTTTTGCTACGTTCCCCAACAAACATTGTATTGAGATCCAAAAAGAGAGAAGAAGCCATCTAGCTACTAACTATGGACCCGAAGGTCTGAAGTAAACTACTCACACTTCATCGGAGAGGCTATGATGATGATGTAGAAGCCCTCCGTGGTGGATTCCCCTTTCGGCGGAGCGCCGGAACAGGCCTTAAGATGGGATTTCGTGGATACAAAAGGTTGCGGCGGTGGAATTAGATTTTTGGCTCCGTATCTGATCTGTTGGGGGTACATAGGTATATATAGGAGGAAGGAGTACGTCGGTGGAGCTTCGGGGGGCCCACGAGGCAGGGGGCTCGCCCTAGGGGGGGCGCGCCCTCCACCCTCGTGGCCGCCTCCCTCCTTTCTTAACCGAGGGTCCAAGTCTCCTGGATCTTATCTGATGAGAAAATGACGTTCCCGAAGATTTCATTACGTTTGGACTCCGTTTGATATCCCGTTTCTTCGAAACACTGAAATAGGCAAAAAACAACAAATCTGGGCTGGGCCTCCGGTTAATAGGTTAGTCCCAAAAGTAATATAAAAGTGGAAAATAAAGCCCAATATAGTCCAAAACAATAGATAATATAGCATGGAGCAATCAAAAATTATAGATACGTTGGAGACGTATCATACACCTTCACGACCCGTCCCGATTAAGTATCGAACGTACGGCACCTCCGCGTTCAGCACACGTTCAGCTCGATGACGTCCTCACCTTCTTGATCCATCAAGACGGGCGAAGTAGTAGATGAGTTCCGGCAGCATGACGGTGTGGTGACGGTGTTGGTGAAGAACAATCTCCGCAGGGCTTCGCCAAGCACTACAGAAACTAGACAGAGGATAAACTAGAGGGGATAGAGTTGCCGGCACACGAGTGTTTCTTGATATGTCTTTGGTGCTAGCCATGCCCCTCTATTTATATGTTGAGCCATAGGGTCGAAACTTGGAGCAAAATCCTCCTCAAATTCGGTTTTGCCCGAAAGGCAAGAGTCCCACTCGGACTCCAGGACCAAATGCCACAAACCTTGGCATCTGGCCCAGATGCCATGGGCAGGTGTCGGTGTCAAAACCGGCGGATCTCGGGTAGGGGGTCCCGAACTGTGCGTCTAGGCGGATGGTAACAGGAGACAAGGGACACGATGTTTTTATCCAGGTTCGGGCCCTCTCGATGGAGGTAATACCCTACTCCTGCTTGATTAATATTGATGATATGGGTAGTACAAGAGTAGATCTACCACGAGATCAAGGAGGCTAAACCCTAGAAGCTAGCCTATGGTATGATTGTTGTTCGTCCTACGGACTAAAACCCTCCGGTT
>LR880972.1:707183557-707193920 GCA_904067115.1 Aegilops sharonensis | reverse complement strand
CAAGGGACACGATGTTTTTATCCAGGTTCGGGCCCTCTCGATGGAGGTAATACCCTACTCCTGCTTGATTAATATTGATGATATGGGTAGTACAAGAGTAGATCTACCACGAGATCAAGGAGGCTAAACCCTAGAAGCTAGCCTATGGTATGATTGTTGTTCGTCCTACGGACTAAAACCCTCCGGTTTATATAGACACCGGATAGGTTAGGGTTACACAGAGTCGGTTACAATGGTAGGAGGTCTACATATCCGTATCGCCAAGCTTGCCTTCCACGCCAAGGAAAGTCCCATCCGGACACGGGACGAAGTCTTCAATCTTGTATCTTCATAGTCCAGGAGTCCGGCCAACGGTAAGAGTTCGGCTATCCGGACACCCCCTAATCCGCGACTCCCTCAGTAGCCCCCGAACCAGGCTTCAATGACGATGAGTCCGGCGCGTTGATTGTCTTCGGCATTGCGAGGCGGGTTCTTCTCCAAATTCCATATACTTGTCGAATAGTGTCTGGCTTCTGATAAATGTTGCGCTCCTCGGCTTCTATGCCCAATAATGGCCATCTTCCACGTGTTTGAATGAATGCGAATAGCCAGGGTATTTTTACAATTACCCCCCTAGCCGCGCAAATGAGCCGCCTATAAAAGGGGCAAGGATCTAGATCTGAGTCACACCATCCCCCCTTTGCGAGCTTTCATCAGAGCGCCTCTGACCAAAGCCCATTCCATCATGGACAGTCGACGCGGCTCCTCTTCTCGCGCTCCCAGCCCTCAGCCAGGAAATTGGGAGAGATGCTCAGTCCCGCATAGCGAGCTAGTTATACTCCAAGCCAAGGGATTTCTTCCCCCGGCCTTCATGGTCCCGGTTCGAGCCGGACTTGCCACCTACAAGGGCGCAAAGCAAGCGGAGAGCGTCCCCGATCCCTCTAAAGGAGAGTGGGTATGCTTCATCTCTTATCTAGTAAGAGGACTCGGATTTCCAATCCATCCGTTTCTCCGGGGGCTCCTGGAGTTCTACGGCCTCCAGTTGCACCATCTTACTCCTGCCTCCATCTTGCACATCGCGGGCTTTGTGGCCCTTTGCAAACTATTCTTGGGCGTCGAGGCTCATTTCGGGCTGTGGAAGAGAATATTCTGCCTAGTACCCCGTTCTCATGAGGGGTCAATATATCAAGTGGGCGGAACCGAGCTATGGCGCATCGCCGGGACCGGATACCTATCTGGAACCCCAAAGAAGGCGTCCGAAGACTGGCCTTCGGAATGGTTTTACATGGAGGACGTCCCGCTGCCGCATCCTGTTCGGATCGGCCTTCCGGAGTTCAGCAATGCTCCTCTGAAGAAGCGCCTAAGCTGGCGCCCTCGGAGCCCCCGGAGAGAAGATGACCGGGATGTCCGTTATTTGATGAGCCGAATAAGGTTACTGTCTCATGCCGGATTGACCATGACAGGAGTCATGGCAATCTGCATTATGAGGGGAGTGCAGCCGCTCCAATACAGGGGCCACCCCATGTGGGACTTCAACGGGTAGGACGATGCCACCCGTCATGGCCGCAAAGGGCCGGGATCGGTCACCGAACTGGTGAAGATCTTGTCTGCCATGTACAATGGAGAGGAGGAGGATTTCCTCCGTGTCAACCCAGTGAAGGAGTTTTCTTCGAATAATCCTCGAAGCTGGGTAAGCAAACATCCTTGTGACCTGTCTGATCCATGTTCCTGTAGTTAAATATCTCATTTCATGGTTTTTGCGCAGGAACTGCGCCGGACTGTGGAGAAGATACACAACCCGCCCCCACAACCCGAGGATCCGGAGCGGTCCCTCGATCCGACCTCCGAAGAGGATCCGGATATAGCGGTGGAGTTGATCGACGGGGTGTTCTACCAACTTAGCATCGGCAATGCTTTGGTAGCCATTACGGCCGATTACCCCGGAATACTTCCAGTCCCACAGGTAACTGAGACCGAGATCCCAAAACCCAGATAACGACCCATCCATGCTTATTTTTGATCACCATATACCAATGGTGCTTCGCAGGGGGTACCTTCGAGGCAGGAAGCCGAGCCCGCGGCGACTGGCCAACAAAGGGCAGTGCGGCCCCGCAGGCTAAAAAGAAGTGCGGTCCGAATCGAAACTCCGCCTCAACGGTATGGCATGTCACCATGCTTCCAGGATTGATTCCTGGAAGGCGTACTAACGCTGATGCTCTTTTCAGGAAAAAGAGCGCTCGTCGGACTGAGTCCGGAGAGGCCGCCGATCGAACCTTCACCGGACAAGCTTCAAAGCCAGGTCCGAAGGCTGAGGCGAGCACGAGACGTGCGTCGGATGCTCCTCCGACAGAGGATGCCGACAGGTTGTCCGCCACCAACTCCGAGGTGGAGAGCGCCTTGAATCATAGGCGCCGCCGGACAGTTCTTCGTGACACATGTTTCTCCCCAGAGGCCTTGAATGCCTTTGATTCGGGAGATGCGCATCTCTATGCCGCTCAAGATGGTCTAGCCAGAGCCACGGAGCAGTATGTGAAGGACATACGGGTAAGGAAATCTGACAGTTATATATGCCAGTAGCCCCCGAGACTTAAAATAGTTAGAATAACTGATTTAAGGATCATTTGTTGTGCAGGATCTTACATAAAAGAATACCAATGGTGCTTCGCAGGGCAGTGCGGCCCCGCTGGCTAAAAAGAAGTGCGGTCCGAATTGAAACTCCACTGCAACGGTATGGCATGTCACCATGCTTCCAGGATTGATTCCTGGAAGGCGTACTAACGCTGATGCTCTTTTCAGGAAAAAGAGTGCTCGTTGGACTGAGTCCGGAGAGGCTGCCGATCGAACCTTCACCGGACAAGCTTCAAAGCCAGGTCCGGAGGCTGAGGCGAGCACGAGACGTGCGTCGGATGCTCCTCCGACAGAGGATGCCGACAGGTTGTCCGCCATCAACTCCGAGGTGGAGAGCGCCTTGAATCACAGGCGCCGCCGGACAGTTCTTCGTGACGCATGTTTCTCCCCAGAGGCCTTGAATGCCTTTGATTCGGGAGATGCGCATCTCTGTGCCGCTCAAGATGGTCTAGCCAGAGCCACGGAGCAGTATGTGAAGGACATACGGGTAAGGAAATCTGACAGTTATATATGCCAGTAGCCCCCGAGACTTAAAATAGTTAGAATAACTGATTTAAGGATCATTTGTTGTGCAGGATCTTACAGAAAAGAATACCCAACTGTCCCAGGAGCTGGAAGAGTGCAGGGCCCAACTTGAGGCCGCACTAGCCGCTACGGGGGGAGCCACAGAGACCCCCTCTGGTAATATACGCTTCAGAAGATAAATAATTTATGAAGTGCGGCGGGTGTGTAAATCTGACAAAAACATTGCAGATGGCGCCGGACTAAATCCGGACAAGCAACAGCTCTTATGCCAGTTAAAGGCCAGCGAGAGCGTGCTTTCGAGGGTGCGGCAGGAGAAGAATAACCTCCAAGACGCCAACACCAAAATGGGTGAGGAACTAAAGGACGTTCGTGCCCAGTTAGCTGACTCCGTAAAGGAGAATCGGCGGCTTCGTCGCGGCATTTTCAGTAAGTGCTTGAGCGAACTTTTAAAGAGTTCGGCGAGGAAGGCGACTAACATAAACATGTATGTAGGTTTGCTCACAGGTCGTCCTGAGGAGGAGATGCCCAATTCTTCGGGTGATCTTCTTCCCGAACTGCGTCAGCTGCACGAACGAGTCCGGCAGGTGATGAAAGGCATCAGCCAGGCCTTGTGGCCATCTATCTCCCTGCCCGAAGGCATTGGGGAGCTGGCGGAGCGGCTTCAAGGAGCACGGCGGCGCTTTCGGCTCTGGAAGATATCGGCCTGCCGTCAAGGCACTAGGGAAGCCTGGGCCATGGTAAAGACGCGGTACACGAAGGCTGACCCAAACCACATGGCCGAGGTCGGACCTGTGGGGCCGGATGGGATGGAGATCCCTATACGCTTAGTTTACGGCCAAGTAGAATTGGCCGCCAAGTATTCCCAGCAAGATTTTAAATTAGATAGCCTATTAGATGGCATTGAGGAGGAATACAATGAGTCGAGTTGACTATGTAAAAATATGACATGAAATAATGTTTTCTAGCCGGATTGTAGATCGTTTGTCATAGCGGACCTTTTCGCTTCGACCTCCGGACCCAATAGTCCGGAGTGTGTCTGAATACCTTCATGGTTATATAAGAACCGTGGTATGCATGGAGACCAGGCGTAGGGTCATTGTTGCTGTATCAGACAAGTGCCCAACTAGTTATGTTATATTACATGGGTAGTAAGAAACATCTTCCAGGGAGAATAGTTCCGTTAAGGGTTCCTTTCGCTGGGATGCATGCCCTAAAGTGCATGTCAAATCTGCTATAAAAGCAGAAAATCATCTGGGGGCAGATGGGTAAATAGTTAAAAATCATCTTTCAGTTCACCGACCGAATATTCCCTTAAGAATGCTAGCTTTCGGCTTCACCCAGTCTGAGGTACACATCCGGCTGACCCGGCAGTAACAATCGCAGAGGTGCTCCCTTTACCACCTAGCCGAACAATCGGGAACGTAGGGGTAAGCACAGGAGTCAGGCAACCCAGCTTGGCCAAAACTTAAGTCATATCGATGCATATAATGGTGTATAAAAGGTACATGCGGAAGTTTAACGCATGTGTTGGGCATGAAAGCCCGTATAAATAAGCTTCTGTTAAAGAAGCCCCCAGGTATAATGAGCGCGGACAGCGCGTCAAGTGTGTGCGAAAAAAGCGCAAACGAGCCTCTAGATGCTTCAAGAAGAAGAAGGAGGAAGGAGAGAAACAAAAGACAGCAAAAATAAAAAATGTGGACGGAGGAAGGAGACGAACTTGGAGTCCGGCACTTAGGCGTAGAATCTTCGAAGACGGGCTGCGTTCCATGTGTTCGGCTCGAGTCGGTTATCCGATGCGTTTCGTAGACGGTATGCTCCGCCGATCAGGACCTGGTCGATGATGAAGGGACCTTCCCATTTGGGTTTGAGTTTGTCCTTTTTCTTGTCTGGTAGGCGTAGAACTAGTTCGCCAACATTATAAGATTTGGCCCGTACTTCCCTACTTTGATATCTTCGAGCCTGCTGTTGATAGAATGCGGAACGAGCTTTTGCCACGTCGCGCTCCTCCTCCAACGCGTCCAAACTGTCCTGCCGATCAAGCTCGGCTTCTCTTTCTTCATACATGCGCACGCGAGGTGAGTCATGTATTATGTCGCAGGGCAAGACTGCCTCTGCGCCGTACACCATGAAGAATGGTGTGAATCCGGTAGTACGATTCGGCGTGGTCCGCAGCCCCCAGAGTACGGAGTCGAGCTCCTCAACTCAGTGCGTGTTAGATTCCTTGAGGGACCGCACTAGTCTGGGTTTAATGCTGCTCATTATTAGACCATTTGCTCGTTCGACTTGGCCGTTGGTTTGAGGGTGATAGACTGAGGCGTAATCGAGCTTGATGCCCATGTTTTTGCACCATGATTTGACTTCATCGGCCGTGAAGTTGGTGCCATTATCAGTGATGATACTGTGGGGGACACCGTAACGGTGCACTACCCCTGATATGAAGTCTATCACTGGTCCGGATTCGGCCGTTTTAACAGGCTTGGCCTCTATCCATTTGGTGAATTTATCCACCATGACCAATAGGTATTTTTGCTTGTGGGTTCCTCCCTTGAGGGGTCCAACCATGTCAAGCCCCCAGACCGCGAACGGCCAGGAGATGGGTATAGTTTTAAGGGCGGTGGGTGGCATGTGGCTTTGGTTAGCAAAGAGCTGGCAACCGACGCATCGTTGGACTAAGTCCTGCGCGTCTGCCCGGGCCGTCGGCCAATAAAATCCTGTATGGAAGGCCTTGCCTACAAGGGCCCGGGCTGCGGCGTGGTGCCCACCCAGTCCGGCATGAATTTCAGCCAGGAGGTTTCGCCCTTCCTCTTCGGAGATACACCTTTGAAGGACTCCGGTAGTGCTTTTCTTATAAAGCTCTCCCTCATGGACTTTATAGGCTTTAGAGCGCCGTACTATGCAGCGAGCCTCATTTTGGTCTTCGGGGAGTTCCTGCCTAGTTAGGTAGGCTAGGAATGGTTCCGTCCACGGGGCGATAACCGCCATTATTTCATGAGCAGAGGGTGTTATCTCGGGGGCGGAGCCTCCGGTTATGTCAGAGTGTTCGGCGTCAGGCAGTGCGGTTGGGTCCGGATTGATATTGCCGGACTCCCCTTCCCATAGTACGGATGGCTTGAACAGCCGTTCCAGAAAGATATTGGGTGGGACGGCATCGCGTTTTGCATCGATGCGTGCCAATATATCCGCCGCCTGGTTGTTGTCCCGGGCTATATGATGAAATTCGAGCCCTTCGAACCGTGCTGACATTTTTAGGACCGCATTGCAGTATGCTGCCATTTTCGAATCTTTGGCATCAAAGTCTCCGTTTATTTGAGATATTGCAAGATTCGAATCCCCGCGCACCTCTAGGCGTTGAATGCCCATGGAGACTGCCATCCAGAGGCCGTGCAGAAGGGCCTCGTATTCGGCTGCGTTGTTGGAGTCCGTATACATTATCTGAAGGACGTATTGGACTGTGTCCCCGGTTGGGGACGTCAGGACGACGCCAGCCCCCAGGCCGGCCAACATTTTGGAGCTGTCAAAGTGCATGATCCAATTGGAGTATGCGCCGTACTCTTTAGGGAGTTCGGCTTCGGTCCATTCGGCCACGAAGTCGGCCAAAACCTGCGACTTAATAGCTCGTCGTGGCTTATAAGTTATATCGAATGGAAGGAGCTCTATGGCCCATTTAGCAATCCGGCCCGTCGCGTCGCGGTTGTTTATAATGTCGTTAAGAGGTACTTCGGAGGCTACCGTTATCGAACACTCTTGGAAGTAGTGTCGCAGCTTCCGGGATGCCATGAACACCGCATATGCTATCTTTTGATAGTGTGGGTACCGGGACTTGCATGGAGTTAGGACAGTGGACACATAATAAACCGGTTTTTGAACAGGGAACCGGTGTCCGTCCGTTTCTCGTTCGACAATGGGCACCGCGCTGACAACTTGATGTGTTGCGGCGATATATAATAGCATTGGTTCGCCCACGTTGGGCGCGGCCAGGACCGGATTTGTTGCCAAAATGGCCTTTATTTCTTCGAGTCCGGCCGTGGCGGCATCCGTCCACTCGAAGTGTTCGGTGCGGCGGAGGAGGCGGTAAAGAGGTAATGCCTTTTCTCCTAAACGGGAGATAAAGCGGCTTAGAGCCGCTACACATCCCGTCAATTTTTGTATTTGTTTGAGGTCTTTTGGAATATCCAATTGTGACAGAGCTCAAATCTTGGCTGGGTTTGCTTCAATTCCTCTACCGGACACAATGAAGCCCAGGAGCTTTCCGGCTGGAACGCCAAAGACGCATTTTTCCGGATTGAGCTTGATGTCATATTTTCGAAGATTGTCGAATGTGAGCCTCAAGTCGTCTACTAGAGTTTCGACGTGCTTGGTTTTGGCGACCACGTCATCTACATATGCTTCCATTGTTTTGCCGATCTGGTTTGCCAGACATGTCTGGATCATGCGCTGATATGTTGCGCCGGCGTTTTTGAGCCCAAAGGGCATTGTGTTGAAGCAGAACGGGCCGTATGGAGTGATGAATGCTGTTGCAGCTTGGTCTGGCTCCGCCATCTTGATTTGGTGGTAGCCAGAGTACGCGTCGAGGAAGCACAATGAGTCGTGTCCTGCTGTAGCGTCAATGATTTGATCAATTCGAGGGAGAGGGAAGGGATCTTTTGGGCAAGCCTTATTAAGGTCCTTGAAATCAACACATAGGTGCCAGGATTTATCCTTCTTTGGTACCATCACCAGGTTTGCTAGCCAGTCCGGATGCTTTATATCTCTGATGAATCCGGCCTCCAAAAGTTTGGCTAGCTCCTCTCCCATGGCCTGTCTCTTGGGTTCGGAAAAGCGCCGAAGAGCCTGTTTGACTGGCTTGAATCCTTTTAGGATATTTAAGCTGTGCTCGGCCAGCTGACGTGGGATTCCTGGCATGTCTGAAGGGTGCCAGGCAAAGATATCCCAGTTTTCTTGTAGAAATTCTCGTAGTGTGGCGTCTACATCAGGGTTTAATTGTGCCCCAATGGAGGCCGTCTTTGCATGGTCCGTTGGGTGGACTTGGAATTTGACTATTTCATCCACTGGTTTAAAAGAGGTGGACTTGGATCTTTTATCAAGTATCACGTCGTCCCTGTTCACCGTGGAGCGCATCACGGTGAGTTTCTCGGCCGCTAGGGCTTCGGATAGTGCCTCGAGGGCTAGTGCGACTGTCTTGTTTTCGGCGCGGAGTGCTATGTTCGGATCACTAGCGAGAGTGATGATTCCGTAAGGTCCGGGCATTTTAAGCTTCATGTACTCATAATGGGGTATAGCTTGAAAAATTGTGAATGCCTCTCGTCCTAATAAAGCATGATATCCGCTGTTGAACGGGGCTACTTGAAATGTGACCTCCTCGGACCTGTAATTGTCCGGCGAGCCGAACACTACGTCCAGCGTGATTTTTCCTATGCAGCATGCTTCCCGGCTGGGGATTATTCCTCTAAAGGTTGTGCTGCTTCGCTCAATGCGGTTCCAGTCTATTTCCATTTTTCGGAGGGTTTCCTCATAGATGAGGTTTAGTCCGCTGCCGCCATCCATGAGTACCTTAGTAAGGCGAAAGCCGTCCACTATCGGGCTGAGGACCAATGCGGCTGGTGCCCGGGCAGTTCGGAATTTAGGTTCGTCACTCGCATTAAAGGTAATAGTCGTGTCACTCCATGGATTTATTGTTGCTACTTGGTAGACTTCGGCAAGGTTGCGGAGTGTTCGTTTTCGCATGTTATTTGATGCGAAAGTCTCAAAGACTGTTAACACCGTACTGGTGTTGCTGGGCTGGGATTCCGAAGCTAGAAGCTCTTCGCCACTTTTGGCCACCTGCCGTAGTATCCAACATGCTCGAAGGCTATGAGTTGGAGTGGCGCCCTCTGTGCTATGAATTTTGCAAGGTCCGTTTAGCCAACCCTCCAGTACGGTTTTGTACCCTTTAGGGGGTTTTGGTTTTTTGGTATTCAACCCAGGTGCTTGATAATGATGCACCCTTTTGTTCCGGACTAGGGATGTATTCGGGGCCGGATTATCCCAAAATTTACTTTCGATTTTCCAGGCGCTCTCCATCGCACAGTACTTTTGTACTATGGTCGCCAAGTCAGCAAAGCGTGTAATTTCGCGACGACTTATGGCGTTTAGGATTCCCTTGTCCGTGCAATTATTGCAAAAAATTGGGATTGCGTCCTCCTCTCGGCAGTCCTTTATCCTGTTCATAACTAGGAGGAATCTGGCCCAGTAATGATGTACTATTTCGGCGGGCTCTTGCCGAATTCGAGAGAGATCGCTAATGTTTGGGTGGGCGGGTGGCACTAAATCTGGAACCCCGTCCAATTTAGGACTCAAGGGCCGAGAAGCTTCCGAACTCGGAAGTTTGGATTTTTGAGTGCTATCCAACGAGTCCGACCCGCCGCCTGACTTTAAGTTCAGGGCTTGATCGACATCCGTCCCTCCACAGGAATCCGGCATGGAGGGATCGGGAATCCAGACGTAGCTAGTCCTTAAGATAGAAGAAGAATCGCCGCATTGCTCCTCTATCACAGCAATATGATGGGTAGCCTGGGGAGAGTTGATCTCTCTCAGATCGGTTTTAGGCCCGATCCGGTCGTAATCTGTGGCGACTCCCAGGGCGGCGATGCGATCCAAGAGCTCGTTTATGGAGGAGAGCTTGATCGGATCTAACTGTTCGGCAAGTTCCGAACTAACATGGAGATTGGTTTCGATGACTCGAGAGGTCATCGTCGGCGCGGCGGCCGAACTAGCGGTCATGAGAAAACCGCCTAGCCGGAGAGTCTGGCCAGTGGCCAAGGCTTCTTTGGTGATGGTATCGTCTTTAAAGACGAGATGAGGCATCCTACCTGATGGCGACGGCACAAAGGAACTCTCAATGAAAGCACCAATGTCGGTGTCAAAACCGGCGGATCTCGGGTAGGGGGTCCCGAACTGTGCGTCTAGGCGGATGGTAACAAGAGACAAGGGACACGATGTTTTTACCCAGGTTCGGGCCCTCTCGATGGAGGTAATACCCTACTCCTGCTTGATTAATATTGATGATATGGGTAGTACAAGAGTAGATCTACCACGAGATCAAGGAGGCTAAACCCTAGAAGCTAGCCTATGGTATGATTGTTGTTCGTCCTACGGACTAAAACCCTCTGGTTTATATAGACACCGGATAGGTTAGGGTTACACAGAGTCGGTTACAATGGTAGGAGATCTACATATCCGTATCGCCAAGCTT